>JAHRHZ010000289.1:24038885-24221446 GCA_024137785.1 Ginglymostoma cirratum | reverse complement strand
TGTCTGCCTCCTCTCCACCTATCCTCTCCTCTATCCATCCTCTATCCGCCTCCCCCTCTCTCCCTATGTATTTCAGAACCCTCTTCCCCTCCCCCATTTCTGATGAAGGGTTTAGGCCCGAAACGTCAAGTTTTCCTGCTCCTATGATGCTGCTTGACCTGCTGTGTTCATCCAGCCCCATGCTTGTTACCCCGCTTATTATCTTGTTGTGAGAGGGGCAGCAAGCCTGGGAAAATTTCCCCCAGAACTTGATGCTGATATCAGAATTGTTAAGGTGTCCTTCAGAATGTGATTGCAACACTTCCTTTGACAGCATGAGAGCACACTGCAGACTCTCCAGAGAAGATTTGCTTTGGTTTCTGAGTGTCAGGTATTCTGGCTCTGTGACCAGCCCAACTGAGTTATGATTATTCCATTATGGTGTCGGTGTCCAGCATGCCGGTGCAAGTGAGCAACTCAGCATCTGGTATTTTGTCTGGGAATCTGATCTCCAGAACCTTCCACAAGCAACTCACATAAAAGTGACTGTGGTATGGTGTCAAGAAATTCAACCACTTTCATTTTTCTCATCTCTACTTGCTCCAAGGGGTTGGTGGGGACTTTGCCTGAGCAGCTAAACATTCTTGAATTGAAAATACTTCTCGTGCATTGGGAAATTTAAGGGGCCATTCCTCACTTTTAAACTCAAGGCAATATATGTGTTAAAGCAACTGGAAATATTTAATGCGTACTAATGCAAATATGTATTTACTCTTAGACTGCCCTGTATCAGTTATTCTTTCATACATCATGTGTCAGTTGTGTAAAACTTCCAACTTCTGTTTCAATAATCTGCTTCAAAACCATATTTTGAAGAACTTCCCTATTGAACAATAAAGAACAAAGAAAATTACAGCACAGGAACAGGCCCTTCGGCCCTCCAAGCCTGCGCCGATCGAGATCCTCTGTCTAAACCTGTCATCTATTTTCTAAGGGTCTGTATCCCTTTGCTCCCTGTCCATCCATGTACCTGTCCAGGTACATCGTAAAAGACACTAACGTGTCTGCGTCTACCACCGCCGCTGGCAACGTGTTCCAGGCACCCACCACCCTCTGCGTAAAGAACTTTCCACGCATATCTCCCGTGAACTTTCCTCCTCTCACTTTGAATTCATGACCCCTAGTAATTGAGTCCCCCAGTCTGGGAAAAAGCTTCTTGCTATCTACCTTGTCTATACTCCACATGATTTTGTAGACCTCAATCAGGTCCCCCCTCAATCTTCGTCTTTCTAATGAAAATAATCCTAGTCTACTCAGCCTTTCTTCATAGCTAGCGCCCTCCATACCAGGCAACATCCTGGTGAACCTCCTCTGCACCGTCTCCAAAGCATCCACATCCTTTTGGTAATGTGGTGACCAGAACTGTACGCAGTACTCTAAATGTGGCCGAACCAAAGTCCTTTACAACTGTATCAGCGAAGGGTTTAGGCCCGAAACGTCAAGTTTTCCTGCTTCTATGATGCTGCTTGACCTGTTGTGTTCATCCAGCCCCATGCTTGTTATCTCCTATACAACTGTAACATGACCTGCCAACTCTTGTACTCAAAACCCCGTCCGATGAAGGAAAGCATGCTGTATGCCTTCTTGACCAACTATTGTTGAGATGCGATATTACATTTTCATGTCCTTAGCATGCCTGAGAGGGATTCCAGTTCAATAACAACTTTCACTTTGGGCATTTTTATACCTATTAGCAATTAACTTAAGACTGATCTCAAGTCTTGCAACCAGCAAACAAGAGTGGGTTTTCATCCTACCTCCCATGTCAAATCAAAATATAAAAGATGAAAAGACAGTGTGCTATGCTTCTGTGGCGAACAATTCTGTATTAATCAAGATAACAAGGTGTGGGGCTGGATGAACACAGCAGCCAAGCAGCATCATAGGAGCAGCTTATAGTATATTTTAAACCGTGTAAAATTACAGCTTTAAATGGTTCTTTAAAATAAATTATGATTACAAGAAATTGGAATGATCAAACACTGCATAAGATGGAAAAGTCCCATCCCTCTCTGTTGTAGAAGTATTGGATAGAAAGCAGCACATTTTGACCTTGTTCTAATCCAACTGGATAACAGCTGTGAAAACCACTTCAGGATCCTACATAAGCATGCTTGCCTTCCTCTGAAGTAACTAACAGCAGTGCTAGCAACATTTTGCTAATCTGCCATTCATTTGCCTATGACCACACTCTGCCCCAACATTTAAATTGTTGAACAGAAAGATTGAGAAAATGAAAATATCCTATTAGCTTGCACAACATCATGAGAGGAGTGGCAATACCACTTAATTGTAATCAAGCATCACAGTCTAATGTTCTAGGGATAGAGTTTCAAATCTCATGACAGCAGACGACGAACTTTGAATTCAATTACAAGAAAAAAAACCTGCATTTTAAAAATATTGCCTAATGGCCGCTGTGAATTGATGTAAATACTTATTTGCTTCAGTAATACCCCTTAGAGAAAGAAATTGACCATGTTTACCCAGTTTGACCTACATGAGACCTCAGATCCACAGCAATGTGATTAACTCTTAACTGCCTTCTGAAATGGTTTAGCAAGCCATTATGTTCAGGGCAATAAATGATGGCTCAGCTAGTAATGCCCGTGAATGACTTTTTTTTAAATGATGCAAATATGCTAATAAGTATTTTGAAATAAAAGCAGAAAATGTTTCTAATATTCAGCTGTAAATATTGTATTTAAGTTTTGTTTGATTTAGTTTGAAAGATTGATTTTGAATTAGTTTTGCAATTAAAAGTTGCCCTTATAGGATGTATAAGAGGAGAATTTTTATCTGTCACATGTTTGTGAAACTGTGGAACTCTGCCTGAGAAGGTGATGGAGGCAGAGTAATTGAATGTTCTTAGGGGGCAGGTAGATAGACTGATAAGATGGCAAGGCTATCAAAGGTTATTGGGGATAGATGACAATGCAGATTTCAAAATACATTCAAACTGGCTATGAACTTAATGAATGGCAAACCAGGTTTGAAGGGCTGAATGAAGTATTTCTGCTTCTAATTCATATATTCATACGTACATTTGATTGAAGATCTGCATATGTATTTTCATAAAATTAAATGAGCTTGGAACAGTTTGTGATAAGGTCATTGAATATAGTGATGCATTTAGGGGGTTTAACAGATTTTTACTCATTGTCGCTTACATTCTGTAGCCTATATGTGAACCAAACATTTGAGACTTATGCTAATATGCATATGCACCTGAAAAGGGTCTCTGATGTACTTGTTTTCTCAGATCAAGATACAGCCAATGCACAAATATATAGATGCGTTCTTCCAAACAAATAAACAGAATAGATGGCAAATCCCTAACCTTGAATGGCCCTAAAGAAAGACATAGTTCTGGAGATAAAGGATGCCTGTTATTGCAATATCCATAGAGGTGACCACACATTCCATCGCTGCAAGGTATTGATTGTTGTACATAGGTTAAAATACAGATTAAAAGATTTCAAGTACAAAGCAAAACGGAATCCCATCTATTCCCCAAAATAACCTCTTTACCATTAATCAAAATCCAGAGAACTTTTTCATCGAAATTAAATCTGTAGATTTGACTTAATTGCCTCTTTTAAGATCTGGCTTTGAGAATTATGAGGACTTTTCCCTTGATCACAGACACAGAGATCTTAGACTTCCTCAGTCATTTTAATAATCTGCAGAATTCTAACTAAATACTCCTGGTCTGGACATTTCACAGAATACTTGCACAGAGGTAACTTATTTCTTTAACGGCTCTAAAGGATCTCCTTGTCTTGAATAAACTATATTTGATTTTGACCCCAGCCAGGTCACCTTTGAATCAGCAAAAGCCCTTGAACTAATTTTTTTTAAAAACTTGTATATCCTAGATTTTGCTACAGCGAATGTCTTAATGCTTTCTCTCTCCTGTTGTAAATGGCCACTGTGTAAATAAACATCCATTTGACCACATTGACAGCAGTAAAACAGACATACACCGCCAAAGTCCCCCATAAAAGAAATACAAGAGATTAAAGATGTTCCAGTTCAACAGAAAATGGCAGACCTCAAACCATCAGGAAGACAGTTCAAGTGAACCACTTTCTATCCAAGAAATTACCATTCTTCCAACTCCAAAGACAACATGTTTGGGGAGAATAGTGAAACCTCCAGATCATCTGAATTTGTAGAGTTAAAGACTTGACTGCCGGTAACTAATGGTAACTATAAATGTAAACAAATGTATAACCACGGTAGTATGAGAGAAGAGAAAAGATTTAGCAGGAGATTTATATATGGGCTAGAGAATGTCTGAATGTGTTAATACTTGATTACGTCACTGTAAATGATGTCACAAGGACTGGGCTAAAATAAAAGAGAAACCTGTCTGAGACAGACAAGTGTCTAATGTGCTTTTAACAATATTTGTAGTAACGGAGGTCATATTCGTGTAATCGGTAAATAGTTGCTGTAATGCAATAAACTTCAGATCATTTACTGAACAAGACTCTCTGGATAGACCAGAAAAGTGGCTACCCTCATCTACGTGATATCACTTCAGACTTCAAAGGAATGCACACATACAAGATTGTGAACAGTGGTGTGGTAATAACGATGGGCCTTGCCACACCACTGATTTTGTGCACAAAACTGCCGTACAATCTGAAACACATTCTTTACAGTGGGCTGCAATACCAGCCTCTAGGAGTCAGATGGCAGGTGGAGATAGGTGTATAATTGTGCTGCATAATGCTCCCTACCTGTCTGGCCCTTTGGGTATTTTCTAACAGTAGTATAGCGATAGATGCCCTAAAGTGGCTTTTAGGTTATCAACGCAAGCATAAATCTGTCAAAGATATTGCATATTGGGAAACAACCATAGGCAACATGAATACTTCATGCATGTTAAAATAGCTAAGGGTGAAATTGCAAGAAGCCTTAGCACCTTAATAAACTCAGTGCTCAACGTGGGTCATGTTGTAGATACAATACAATAATGTGTTATGCTTGGATTGAGTTGCTGTATATCTTATTTATCAGACTTATCCCTGAGCAATTCAGAAATGACCCTAGCTAGCTCTAAACCCAAATAATTTACTTACAGAACTTTAGGTACCTTTGATCTGCATGGAACATTCAGTGTCCATTTCATCTTTGCAGGGCGTCTTGAAACCTTTCTCTCTGTCTGGACTCAGTCAATCTGTTCTTCAGCTATACCCAGTGGAATAAGAAATCAAGGAATCTACAAAGATCAGTGATCAGACTAACATAATCAAACTTAAAAGGAAACAAACCATTGAACATTACATTAACCAATTTCTACTTCACAGGAAATATATATTGGTTAGACAATGGACCATAGTCTTCAACAAAGTTAGGAACGAAACTTGCCAGCTATCTTTGCTCTGTCCTTTCCAATACACCAGCTGGTCTTACTACAAGTGAGTGATTCAGTCTCTGCATAACTACTTTATCCCAGCAGGGCTCTTATTTCTTGGAATGGATGTAAAATAATGCAACTTTATGGGAAAAGTCCTTCTCCACACTTTGTACAACAGTGTCTGAATTAAGGCAAAGCACTGGCACGGAATCAAGGGCAATGTCATGACCCTTGTTTTGCATGAACTCCCTTGTGTGTGACTTAAACAACTGCCTTCTAACAGTCTGTGCAGACAGCATCCACAGACATTTCCTGATCACTATGTTCCTGACTTCAAGCAATTAGTTGGACACAGCCACCCTTCACAAAACACTGTAAATAAATCAATTAACACTTTAGCTGAAACATCAATCTCATTAAGAAGAACTTCTTAAAAAGAAAGGTTTATAATAGACATAAAAAATCAAAAATATATATTTGGGTCCTTCCAGTCCAAAATTTTAGACGTAAATTTTCTGGCTATTCAGAACTGATGTAAATGCAGTTGTAAATTACCTCATAGTTTGAGGATACCATGGAGGTCTTGCCTTCTCAACCTTTCCACTCACCATAGACATGGTGATACACAGGTTAAACTCACCACCAGTCATCTCTCTCTAATGAGTGTGTAGCCCAATGGTCCTCTGGGACTACAGAGACTTTTTAAATGTAATAATCTTGCTTGAATATTTTGCAAAGGGGAACAATGTATACTAATAAATAGCAGAGGGATGGCTGGAAGTTCTGGTGAACTCACACTAAAGAGCAAAATAAACAACACAGCTTAAAAATAAAACCAAAAGGCCATAAGAAATAGGTACAGGAGTAGGCTATTTGGCCCCTCAAACCTATCCACTGTTGAATAGGATCATAGCTGATCCAACATTCCTCACATCCACTTTCCTGCGTTTTCCTCATAATCTTTGATTCACCTACTGATCAAAAATGTATCTATCTCAGCCTTAAATATACCGAAGGATACTGCCCCTTTACCTCTCTGTGACAAGCAGTTCCAAAATTGACAACTCCCTGAGAGAAGAAATTCCTCCTCATCTCAATCTTAAATTAGCACCCCTTTATTCTGAAACTATGCCTTCTGGTTCTAGACTCTCAGCATTTACCCTGTCAAGCCCCTTAAAAATCCTTTATGTTTCAATGAGATTACCTCCCGTTGTTCTAAACTCCAATGAGTAGAGTCTCAAACTGTTTACCCTTTGATCATAAGTCAAACCCTCTATACCAGGGATCATCCTAGTGAACCTACTCTGAACTACCTACAATGAAATGATACCTCTCCTTAAATAAGGGGACTAGAACTGCTCAGAGTATCCCCAACGTGGTCTCACCAGCACCTTTTACAGTTGCAGCAAGACATGGGCATGTCAGTCATGACAATACTTTGCTGAACATTGACATTACTTCATACCCACAGCAATTTATTCTGAGCAGAATGAGTACATTTAGGACTTTTGTATTTTTGTTTGTATATTCATTCACAGAAATGTGGGCACACTGGAAAGGTCAGTATTTATTGTTGATTCCTAATTGCCCTTGAGACTTAATGTGAGCATTGAAGACAAAGGCCAGGCCCAATACTTTATACACATATCAAACTGGGATTTGTCTCAGCCTTAGATTGACTACTTTAAGTGGTAAAACTAGTTCTGCTTCTGTTTTCCTTTTCACAGTGACAATGCAATTTAACTTACATTAGCTCTGTATGAATAATATGTGATATGAATAAATCATCTTATATAAACCAGAAGGAAACTAAAGAAAGGCAAATGGAAGTAAAAGCATTGTCCCCACACACTTTACCCTTAAAAATTGATGTAATAATGATTCTAGCACCTGACGACTGTTAGGTAACAGTATTTTAGAAAGGAATTCAAGGGTTAATATAGCCAATCCTCCATTTTCAATTGAATTAATTTTAATCAGGAAGTAGACCTGTAGGATTCTGAACTAATATCGTGGACATCCTGAGGCTGACTAGCAAGCAAGCAAACTTCTGCCAGTCAGCTGCTGACACTGTTTTTCAAGAGGTCACTAAGAGGCACACAGCAGTAGCCCAAGGATAGGTTTAATTTTCTCAGCCTATCATAGGAGACCACTGGTGTCTGCTTTGTGCCTCCCCACAGCAGGTCATTTGAGATCAGAAACAAACCATGCATTGAAGTACATGTGAGAACTATCTTACCAGCCAGTATCACAGCATGTTAGAATTATAACTAGGTTTCCTTGTACCTCAGAGAATTTGCAATTGTTTAAAGGTTATAAAACCAAAAGTCCCAAAATTATAGGCTGGAAAGAAGAATTTGCATCAAACTAGTCTTTATTCGGTTCTTCAGCGCATACTTCAAAATCCATTTTCTTTTGTCTATTTTTAATTACAATAAAAATCAATTGGGCAAAAAATTTACACTCCCTCAGAGCTTTATAGCCAATGATTTCATTGCATAATGTTATTTACTCGCACTGTGTGGGCTCCTATTGATGTGTTAATAAAGGTGGTTATGTTGGACATGCACAGAATATAAGTAGTTTGACTGGAAAGAAAGTCCAATCATGAGCTGTATCTGGAACTGATGAAAGGAGCATAATTCAAGAAATGTTTTTTTCACAAAAAGGTACATGCATAGAAAAGGTTAATAGCAGCGTGGTTATGGTGGTTATGAAATTATTTGTAGACACCAATGTCAGAATGAGCCCATGTTGGTGAATAATAAGATGCAGTTAAAGTACAGTAAATGCAGGAACGTCAGACACTTCCACCTGCCCTCCATTCCCATCCAAGCCCAATCAGACCGAAATCTTTTTCCTAGGTATTCATTCCAGATGCAAAGTTTACTGACTGTGTCAATCGTAGCATCAAGAAAGAATGTATAAAAGTAAGGGTAAAACCTTCAGTGCAGTGGTGGCCACAAGATACCAGAGTAACTGGAAGAGTTAAGGCTAACCCTATATATTTCACAACAAAATGAAACATTTTTGAAATGTAGCAATTGTTATAATGTAAGGAATACGGTAGCCAATTGCACATAGAAAGCTCCTCAAACAGCGATATGATAAAAACAGATTATTTATTTCACTGTTGCTGACTGAGCAATACATAAATGATCTAGAACAGAAGGGAGAAAAATCCTTTGGGGACAACAAAATGTTTCCTGCTCCCTCTCAGCCACCATTTAAATGATGTGGAATACTGAGAGGGCAGGGGTTAAGGGACATTCCAGTTAAGGAATTGAGACACTGATAAATTTCCCAAATAAATATTACAGTATTCATCTGTGCAACCTCACCTGATTTAAGGAAGGACCATGTGGAGGAATTCCGCTTGATATCTCAAATTTATTTTCATGGTTTATCTTCTGGATGCTGCTTAGCATTTGAATACTTCAATAGGAATTCCCTGCCATTTATTCTAAGTATAAACATTCCAATTGACATGATCTCTCTTCCTGATAGAAATGCCTAACTTTACATATGCAATTAAATGACTCAACCTATTAAGATATCCTTTCAAAAAAGGTAAACTAAAACTTTTCCACTGTTGCATGGTAACCAAAATTACGCACAGTATTCCAAGCAAATTGATACAAGTTGTGGGAAGGTAACTACCAAATCTTAGAACCGCACTTTATACAGATTCGAATTTAACAAGATTTAATAGAGTTTTAATAGAGGCTTTTACTTTATACTTCTATGTTTGCTATCTGACCTTCCAATCCTACTTTGAATGATCTACATAACGTACAGAGTATACCTTGTATTATCTTAACTGAATAACTTTCAGCGTCAAGTGTTAAAGTCCACACACAATCAGCTATTACCATGACACCCTTTCTTTACCAGACTAAAAACGTGACCATGATTTTTCTAGTGTTACAGAAATGAATACTTGTAAACACGACAAACAGGAATTTCAAAATCCAATGGTCACCTAATTAGCATGCATCTTTTTTCTTTTGAAAGTAGTAACAATAATACTTTGTGCCAAGATTTGTAGGTTTTCTAAAATCATATTGTTTTATAAAACAAGCCATTGCTCCAAACTGATTTCCAATTATATGTTCTGTTGCAAGGTAATGGAAAGCTTCACATTTCTTGTTGGCCACATATGCCGCCGTTGTCTGCCCACTTTCTCTGGTCATCTGGTTAGGAAGTATGGTTGTCATCCTTTGAACTGAAATTTTCCCTCTGGATAATAAGTTGTCACTGGCTTAGACTTCTGGATTGCTGGATGTCGGATGCCTCACTCCTGCATCTGGTTCATTTATTGTTGTGTCCTTGTCACTATGATATTTATTGACACAGGAAGAATTTCTGTCCCACACAAATGCTTCTGATGACTGAAGTCACACTCACTACCTTCTTGATGATGACAGTCTACAGCTTGAGTAAAATGTTGTATCCACCTTCCTGTCTCAGCAGCACTACATCATTTGGCATCAGCAGACCAGTTAGCTCCTCTTCTGCTATGTGCATAAATCCCCAAATCATCCTTTTCCTTAACATCATGATCTTAAATGTCTTAATCAACACTAACGCCAATCAGCATCTTTGTGCATATTTTACATTCTAATAACAACTCAGCTGGGCTCTTTCCTGTCATATTGTGGGGAGTTGCTGTACACATCGTCACATACGACAGCAACACCTCTTTCCAAACTTTGCCCTCAGATGAGTAATCTCATCTGTTCCTCGTAAGGATGGTTTTATCCTTACATTTCCCTATTTGCCTGTGATCTGTATCAATCTAGTGATACAGATAGAGAATTGTGGAATTTATATGTAATCTTCAAAAGCCTGTGAAATGAATGCTGGCCTGGATGCAGGGTGACTGGTAGATCATGCCTTGTAAAATATTTCAGTCAACACCATTTTCTCCGATCATGATGACAACTGTAAAGATGTCAACTGTAATATCGTCCTCTGGTCCAGCTAGTAGTAGGGTGTGCTGCATTGTACTGCACCCTGACCCACTTTGAGCAACAGCTCCACATTTTTCTCTACCCACGGCACCATACTTTGATTTGTAAGTTTTGCTCAGTAATTCACCACATGCAGTGACCCTCATGAGCTAACAGCACCAGTCTGAGCCTACGTTTTTGTGGCGCTACCTGTCCGTATCCTCAATGAAAACACTTTTCAATTGTGCACAGATCATCTTGCATAGCTATAAAAGCATGAATGGGCAATGTTCCCAGTTTTCACTTTATTCTTTATCTGATGTCATCCAATTCGGATATTTTCTAACTTTTCTGGCCTCTCTAATTGTCATCACCCTGGATGTAACATAATCTACCATAAATCTCAATTGATTCAGCTTCATTCTCTAGCTATGTGTTACATCGTCATCAGTAGACATGACAGCAGTTCAGCAATGTTCATCTTTCCAGTGATGTGAATCACCTTGATCTCATCCTGCTGGAGTCTCCAATTTCAATTCTGGTGTATAGTGTGGATCTGGGAGAATAAATCATTTCCAGTGGCTCGCAAACCATCATAAATTTAAACTCATTGCTGAACAAGTCTGTGTGGAATCTTCAGCTTGTCTACACCAATCCTAAGGCCTCTTTCATGATTTGGGAATATCTCCTCCCCACATCTGTCTGAGTTCTGACTATCTAGGCAAAGAGTTTTCAGCCTCTAGCATGCATTTACTCCATCAGTGATGGGATTAACTGGAGAATATCATGATTCACATATGACAACACAGTGAAAATAATGGGCAGAGAGAAGGCCAGGTTGTACATTTGGAAATTGCCCTCAAATTTGCAGATAATGTGACAGATAATTCTGCAGACAAGAATGAGAGATGTCTAAGTACAGATACTTGACCAATCCAGGCATGGGAAGAGAAGCCAATGAGGAGATGCTTTGGTTCTAATTGCAGTGGAAGGCATCACTAACTTTGTTTTAATTTACAATGATGAGAAAAGCTAAGCTTTCATGACAGAGAATGCCATTTGTGACTTTGTTTAGAGCAATTCTCTTGCTGTGGCAGAGACTGAAACTGTGCTTGACTCTGATTGGTGTTTCCCATCTTCTGTAGAATGGGGAGGCAATGGCATAGTGGTGTTATCACTAGACTATTAATCCAAGAAACTCACATAATGTTCTGGGGACCTGGGTTCAAATCCTGCCATGGCATATGGTGGAATTTGAATTCAATAAAGGGTCTAATGACAACTACAAAACCCTTGTCAATTATCAGGAAAAACCCATCTTGTTCACTAATGTCCTTTAGGGAAGGAAACTGCTATCTTTACCTGGTCTAGCCTATATGTGACTCCAGACCCACAGCAATGTGGTTGACTCTTTACTGCCCTCTGTTTTGCTGGCCTAGACAGAAGTTCCCACATCTCTTGCATGTAAAAAAGATCTTGAACCCTGTACAGTCAGACCCTGTTCTACAGCAAGCTGCAACTCTTGTACAGAGGTCTTGTTCATAGATATTGGGACATTTCCCCATTATCCCTGGAATTCCATACCGGTGAAGATAAACAAGGCAACAGACACTCTATATAGTGTGAGGACAAGTCTTTGTGACACAGCAGTAGGTTTGACCACTCCAGCATGGCTATTAAACACCACAGGCTAAAGATAAATTAGAGAGAGTCAAGGCATATACTTTTCTTGTCAGAGTTTTATTCCGATAACATTCAAGTGTTCCCTACTTCCATTTGGTCTGAGACATCACTGCCAGACCTGACTAGATGATAACAGGTTCCCTTTATTTCTTTAATGGAAGTATACCTCCGCATTTCTGAGGAAGCCCTGAACAGAATCTCTTCTCAGAATGCAAAGCTCTCTTATTTCAACGAAAGAAAGAGTGGAGCGGCAATCAGTGTGAGTTTGTCATTCCTTGGAAAATCTGGTCCAATAGGTTTGATGCTTCTCAAATCTCCTCTATGTGGAAATTTTAAAGCACAGTGTTTTATTTTAAAATTTTCAATGTTTTATTTGACGAAATACTATTACATTGGGATTTTTTTAATTGTTGTACTCAAGATTGCAAACCCAGCATTTCACCTTTGCTTTCACAACTCTGTTTTTTCCTTCACAGATGCTGCCAGACCTGCTGGGCATTTTACCTTGTTTGTTTGCTCAGCCAATTTTGTCCAATTAGACTTCCCAATTAGGACATCCCCTTCGGATCATTAAGTATATTTAAGGGGGAGATAGACAGGTCTTTAAGCAGTAAGGGAATCAAAGGTTACGAGGAAAAAGCAGCAAATTAGATTCGAGGATTGAATAGCTGAGCAGGTTTGATGGGCTGAATAGCCTACTTCTGCTCCAAGTCTTATAGTCTTATGGATTTGATCTGTAATGTGCAGCCTGAAAGAGTGGTGGAAGCTCACGTGATTGGCTAAAAGCTTAATGTGGAAAAAAGTGACGTGGTTCAACAGAAAGTGCAAGTGGACCTAGATAGGTAATCCTTTCAAATGAATGTGATCAGCCAAGTGACCTTCTTCTGTGCTATATCATTCTGACTCGAAAACAATGTTCAGATTTTATGTAACAATACAAAAAGAACTCTCTAAGTAAAACAAGTTTTTTTTGGAATTATATATTGGCTTTGGAATGTTACCCTCTCTGAGCTCTTGACCATGATTAACATTGGAATTTACAACTCTGTTGAAGATGAGTTGGGAGGCAGAAAGCTGGCAAAATAGTGCAGGAAGGTATTGAGGCGCCTTACATATTCCTGGGGCCATTTCATTTTGACAGTGGCAGCTTGGATGCCTGTCAGAAGGCCACATGAACATTGAAGTAATAAACTAAGAGCCACATGCTGTCTCTGCTGGCAGTTTTCCTCAACCAGACGGTCTTACCAATGCATTCTGTGGGCCATGGGGTGAAATGTGACAGTTTCCTGGGCCTCTTTGAGGAGACAGGTCCTCCATTATGGGCATGCCATGCCCCAAAGAAGACTCTTTTGGTGGCAAGGTCCATTTTCACGGCAACTCAATGGTTGCTACCCCCAGTGCTGCCAGTAAATGTGTAACACTTGGCCTACCTGCCTGAATCTGGAATTCAGGTGCCACATCCCCTTTCTTCAAGGGCTCTTAGCCATTGAAATGCTCTTTCTCTGCCACCAGGTATCTGATTGGACTGCCAGTTATAAGGGAGGGGCTGCCATCTCTAACTGAATCTAATCTCTAATGGACAGCCATGTGACTAACCACTGTCAGCAATCTACCATCTCTGGCCTGGCTGCTGGTCTCCTACTCCCAGCACCAACAGTGACACCTCTACCACCCAACAACATTGAGCCCTCGTGGGAGGTTTATCAGAGTGGTGTTTCAAATTGTAGGTTGCAATTTACCAAGTGGATGGGTTTCCGTCAGGCATAAACTCCCTCCCACCTTGGCCAGATAGCCTGCAGCTATTTAATGTCCATCTAACTGTTTCTTTCCATGGTCCACTAACATTATCATTTCCCCTGCTGCATCACATCAGGAAGGTTGAATAGATTGTCTTCTCAAGATTTAGTGCACTTCTTTTGTGCCTCCTTGCAATACTTTCCTTCCTTCTTCTTTTGAAACTCTATCAGATCCTCAAATAAATACTAAGAGATTTTTAAAAAAGCACTGAATCACATAGATGCTGGCACTACACATACTTGACAATCAACTCACTGAACCAAACAGCTTCCCACTTAACTGCTGCCCAACCTGCTGCTGAAATATTCTGCTATTCTTGGCTTTCTAAAGGCTGTAATCATTGTTCCAAGCCCTCCAGAACATTTCTACTGTTTTTACAGAAGGTATATGTGATTGAACCACTGGTAAGTATTTAAATATTCAAAACCCATAAATCACAGCAGGGTCATTGGTGCGAAGAATGACAGGCAAGGCTCAATGCAGAGGCAGAATAGCGGTGTAAATCTTCTAGCTGATTGTTTTCAGGCATATTTTCAGCAAACAGATTTAAATTAGCTACTTATCCATCCTTAGAAATCAGTCCCAAATTTTGCAGATAGCAGCTTTGTTTTCAGATTGCTTGCATTGTTTTTAATGATCTTTCTAGCAGTTCAAAATCGCATGCAATCGACACACTGCCATCTACTGTAGAATTTTCATTCGCCCGACTGAAGTGTTCTTAGTCGGATAATAAGTAAGCACAACGTCGTGGGCCGAAGGGCCTGTACTGTGCTGTACTATTCTGTGTTCTATATTCTATGTTCTAGTATTATAACAAACTCCAAGGAGGCGGGGTGAGTGTCATTGGAGTGAAAATCCAAACAGCGAGGCTAAAGACAGATGGTAAAATTTGAAATGATCCAGACAAACAGTGACCATGAAACTAATGTTGTAAAAACCTACCTGGTTCCTTAAAACTCTTAAAGGAAGGAATGTCTATGAATCTCACGTGTTCTGGCCTACAAGTGACTCCAGGCCCACAGCAAAGTGGTTGACTCTTAACTACTCTCTGAAATGGCCCAGCAAGCCATTCAGTTATACTTAACTGCTCCAAAGTTTACAACGTGTTTAGAATCCCTACAGTGTGGAAACAGGCCATTCAGCCCAAAAAGTCCACACCAATTCCCCGAAGAGCATCCCACCTGGACTCACGCCCCTACTCTTTCCCTGTAACCCTGCATTTCCTATGCCTAATCCACCTACGTTATACATCCCTGGACACTGTGGGCAATTTAGCATGGCCAATCCCCCTAACCTGTACATCTTTGGACTGTGGAAGGAACCTGGAGCACCTGGAGTTAACCCACACAGACACGGGGAGAATGTGCAAACTCCACACAGACAGTCACCCAAGACTGCAATTGAACCCTGGTCCCTGACGCTGTGAGGCAGCAGTGCGAACCACTGAGCCACCGTGCCACCCCTAGTTTGATAAAAGGAATAAATCCAGACAGACCATCCAACATCAGCCTGGACAGCGTCTTCCAAACACAGCGTCTTCCAAACCCATGACCACTACCTCTAGAATGACAAGAGCAGCAGTCACAAAGAAACACCACCCCTTGCACGTTCCCCTCCAACTGGAGCGCACCAGCACCTATATTGAAAAGGCTGCCTCAAGGACACTGTGCACATCTCATGAATTGGACCAGGCTGCATCTTAGAAATTCTCACTCAGTCTTTCAGCGTTCACTCACTTTGTGCCTACTTCATTACTTACTTTGTTTTATTTTACTGTCGTGTTTTGCCTCACAATTTGATGCTCTGCTACTTCAGCCAAAGGTAGGCTCACAGTACTTCTGCATTGCCTTGCTGTTGAGAACAGACACTAAGCCAGGCAGCTTAGCATGATTTTCAGCAATGATTAGTCAAGGGTGTGAGCATATTACAGTGTGGCGGTGTGGGTATGTCAGTCTCACACCTACCAGCATGCACCAGCAGCATATGCAGTAATCACACAACATGTGCATCACCAAATGGCCATGTCTCAAAGTCTAAGGAGAGTAGTACTCAACCAAGTCAAAGGGGGACTGTTGCCAGTCAGAGGGTCTCAGTACAGACGGTCACAGATATCACTGGATTTTAGTCCAGGGTCTTGGACAAGGTGAGTTCTCTCTTTGAGGCAATGATAATCAGGAGATCTGTATCACTACAGTCTGAGAGTTCTCCAGCTCCAATGTAAAAAGGTGACTCAGGTAAGTCAGTCAAGGAGTTGTACACATCTTAATCAGGGGTCCAGTCAGTCAGCAATTGGGGCTAACCTGCCAAGTTCATCAGGATGGTTGCCAAAGGTCAGACCAGTGAGTCAATTGAATGAAAGTCCTTGCAGTTATCAGGGGATACTGTTGTGTTAGGGAATTTGGGGAAATCAAGGATAGATTGGAGGCAGCAACGTAGGATGCAGAAGAGATAAGAATATTGAAGGGAGAGAAAATCGACATATGAAGGAAGGCAACAATAGCACATTGGAGGATGTGGAAAACTGCAGGATTGGAGGGGTATTATCAGCAGTAATCACAGCTTTGCCCATTATTGTGCAGGACAGTTCTCTTACTGACACTTCACATAGAGAATAGAGAATTGTCAAGCATGTAGGTGGGCAAAACTGAAGTGTAAGCCTGGGGTTCAGCAGGATTATATTAGCCATGATGAATGGCAGAGTAGACTTGATGGGCTGAAAGGCCTAATTCAGCTCCTATGCCTCAAGGATTTATGGCCTGGGGACAATGATGACATCTGCAGATGTAATTCCAGGCATTATGCAGGAATATGCAGAGGACCATCACTGATGGGCTAGTTCGAAGAAAAGGGGATCATTGAGGTTCTGAGGGGACCTTTGATTTCCAGGCTAAGTCTGTAACTCACCATGACAATCATGGCCTGTGTTTCCTGCCATAATCACTCAATTGTATTCCCAGGAAAAGAACACGCTGGGTTGGCACTTACATTTTCTTGGGATTAATTTCCTAGCCCCAATCCTATAGATGTTGAGTCAAGGCGACTAAAGCTTTGGCTACTGCATCCTCCCAAGAGCCATGTAATAGACATAGATTTAAGGTGAGTGGGAAAACATTTAAAGGGGACCTGAGGGGCAACTTTTTCACATAGAAGGTGATCCATATATGGAATGAGCTGCCAAAGGAAGTGGTAGGGCATGTACAATTATATCATACAAAGGATATTTGGACAGCTACATGATTAAGAAAGGTTAGAGGGATATGAGCCAAACACAGGCAAATGGGACTAGTTCAGTTTAGCATACCTGGTCAGCATGGTCAAGTTACACCAAGGGGCCTGTTTCCATGTTGTATGACTCTATGACTCTAAATGAAAAATGGCTAAGACCAGACCAAGTCTGGAAGGCGTCATCGGTTTCTTTCTGTCTGACCATGTAGTTTCTACTTGAGAGCAATGTGAGGCTCCTCAAGCTTCACTAATCAGGCACTTACACAGTGGGATTGGGCTAAGAATGGGTAAACTGTGTGGATTGAATTTGAAACCTAAATAGATGAAAGACGGGTGCAATTACTTAACAATGAAGTGTCAGCCTTGCCACCTATGTGCCCCAAAGAGGTGTTTGTGGTTGCCCTTCCAGTACATGCATGGTGAAGGGCAACTCTGGACAGCTACTTGAGTCGGTATACAGCTGGGCTGTAAGTACAGTGCAGAGGTCATGAATCCTGGGAGACCCTGGCATTGCTGTGCACTTTTACCTACAGTGAGTAAGTGAATATAACAAGCAGGTTGTTATAGAGGTGTGGTACTTAGGTAATGATGCAGGTTTGGGGCAACAGCACCAGAAACTTGTCGGACCTCGCAAAAAGAACAGCCCATGAAATTCACCAAAAACGACATGTAAACAATTTTGGTAAGATTGTGCTCACCATCCTGAATTGGAATTATTTTGCCATTCCTTCACTGTCACTTGGCCAAAATCCTGGCACTTCCTCCCTAACAGCACTGCAGGTGTACCAACACCACATTACCAAAATAATGGTAATGCATGGACTGTAAACTTTAAACTCTCCTCAACTGATTTTAATACCTGAGATCTTTCATGAACTAAAATTGTTTTAGGAAAAGGAAACACATTCTTAAGGTGGCCACAATGGTCATCTGACCAAGATCAGCCAACCTAATGAAATCAATGAGAGATAAACCAAGACATATTGAGCTAAAATTCACCTTTCTTCAAACATTACACAAATTCAGTCGAGGCAGAAGAAACTCACATCTCCTATTTTTGACTCATGTCTGGATATTTCACCTATTGGGTGGAAAGTTGATTGTAGATTATCCAGCTTGAAAAAAAACAGAAACACCAGATATGTGAATGCACAAGTGAACTACATTTCAGGCAAACACCTTTTGACAGAACAGAAAGAGAAGAAAAGAAAGTAAATTTTTAAAGAACTGGAAGAGTTTATCTCTCGCTCTGTGTCTCTCTCTCCCTCTCCCTCCCAAACTCTGTCTTCTTGTTTCCTCATCATCTTGAAAGCCAGCACCATGATAAGACAAATGAGAGGAAAAAAACCCTTTTGCCAAGAAACCAATGATTCAACAAATTTTGCTCCTACTGAGGATACAAGACTTTACCTAAACAGCCACAATCCCAGGTTCAACAATGACAACTCAAAGACTCTAAGAACTTTTAAAATTATACATTATTTACCTCTCTTCTGTACTAGATACTCTCCTTTATTAACATAATATTTGCGCTGGCATGTGTGATTAATGTCACATTTTATTAATTCTCTAGGGGTTCATAAGAAAGAAAGTTCCTTTCTCTTTCATTCAAAGAAACTTTGTAATTCTGACTAGCACTGCATTTTAATTGAAGTGTATGTAGCTGCATGCAAAAAAGAATCAAAAATATTTGATGTGAACAACAAAGGGGATTGCAAACAGGGCAATCAATTCATCCCTTCTCACTTGTAATAGCAGCGTGGAATGCAGCGGTACAAGAAGCACACCACCACCTTCTCAAGGCCAGCTAGGGATGGACAACAAATGTTGCCCCTGCCAGGATGCCCACATTCCATGAAATAATAACAATAAATCATTTAAGGCAATTTCAACAGAACAAAACAAAGCTTGTCCCTAAAGTTAGGCAGCGCTGTTCGATTAATTGTGGTCCAATGCAATCTATTCTTTTTAATGGCATTGCCGCCTATGTAACTGTCATAATATTTTACGAACAGACTTTTACAAGTTTTATGCCATAAACATTGCATGTGTTCCTGCCCTTTGAATAAGCCACTAAAAGGCATTTTTTGCATTGCTGGCCTTTTTGAAAATTAATTCAAAATGATTTTGATTGCATTTACATACGTAAAGTTTTGCTGTCAACTTCTAAATTTTCCTTTCCCTTCCATTAAATGTACTTGCAATTTTTAATGAAAACTATTTTTAGTAATTTCCAGTGACATTCAGCAGAGATGAAAGTTTTATGACTGATTAATAATTTTATATTATTCTTTTTCATTTTAAATACATTGAACAGAGCATAAAATTAACCATCATTGCACAGCCACCAAAAAGTGCTGGAAGATGATGTTAAAATGGGTGAAGAGTGGTGAATGGCCCCTTGTTTTTTCCACTCCTCATCTGATTGTAACTGAGGTTTTGTATTGTTTAAAGAATGTATTTGCCAATACAGATCACACTTTCCTGTGTATTTGCAGATGGGAAGGAATTATCCAGATAGAATTTTTTGAATTAAACAAGTGAGATGCTAGTTTTAGTTCACTGAATCCCACCTGGATAAAAAACTTCTGCAACTCATTTGCAATCACAAACATGTGAACTAAACACCCAAAAACACAAATTATAGAGCAGAGAATATTCACTTCAATCAAATTAAACCACAATAAAGATAAAGAAGGTAAATAAAAATTGATTGGTTGGAGCTGGCTCTCCAAACATTTTGGTCCTCGGTCGGCAGCTTAAGATCGTAGTTGATGTCTCCTTCATCTTCTTGAAATGCTTTTGTGGAAACAGATTCTTCCTTTAAAAGTTCTTTGTTGGCATCCAGGAATGTGGGTACATTCCAACTCAGAAAACAGGGTGCTCTGTCTTAAATGGAGATAGAGAAAGAGCGAGAGAGAGAGAGAAAACAGTACCTGCATCTTACAGCTGCTATGTCCTCTGCTAAAACAGATCCTTGTTAAACACCTCACAGCTACATTGATTGCATGATTTCTCTTTCTAACTACTGCTAGACATTCAAGAATCCATTGTATATTCCAAGAGGTATATTTGATTACTTCACATCTGCATAAAAATCTTAAATAAATACAAGGGTCTTTTAACCAAGCAATTGACTTCTGAATGACGCATTCCTCCATGGTTGAATAATATGACTATCAACATCTTGATAAGGCAGGAAGAAAGTGGTTTACCATTTTCAAATATTTATTGACTGTGTTGGGGTCTACAGAGACCCTGCATCTCCATCCCAATGGAGTGGAACATACGTTACAAATTCTGAAAGCCACTTCTTGTTTCAGTCAATGCCCATGTTTCAGTTTAAAACAAATGTTTTTTAAGAAAAGTCCCACAATTTGAGAACATCGAATGCTTTTTTTTAGAAATGGTATTTGATATAAGCATGTCTTTATAACAGTAACAAAACAATTCTGCACTAAGTGGTTTACCTGAGCAGGGACTTTTATTTTGTAAGATGACAGCAGAGAAGGACGCTCCAGTCGGTGCTCCTCTGATCATTCCTTCCCTAAAGGATATTAGTGAACCAGATGGGATTTTCCAAAATGTCAATGGATTCACAGTTATCATTAGATTCTTAATTCCAGATATTTATTGAATTCAAATTCCACCATCTGCTTTTCCATGATTTGAACATGGGTCCCTAGAACATTAGCTGGGTCTCTGGATTAATACTCCAGCAATAATACCACTAGGCTGTCACCTCCCAACCCCCCCCCCCAGTGAGTGGGCTGGGTCCCGCAGTGGACAGGAGGGAGCATGGGCTGAGTCCCACGGTGGATGGAGAGAGCACGGGCCGAGTCCCACAGTGGATGGAGGGACCACGGGCCGAGTCCCAAAGTGAATGGAGGGAGCACGGGTCGAGTCGCGCAGTGGATGGAGAGAACACGGGCCGAGTTGCGTGGTGGATGGACGGAGCACGGGTTGAGTCGCGCAGTGGAACCAGCACAGGCCACGTGACTTTGTGCTCTGGAGCGTGCAGGCACACCCCATGAGCCCCAAAACACCACGAGCTGTGAGCCCTGGAACAGTGAGCCTGGAGCAGCACAGGGTAGAAGCCTCACAGCAGCACATGGGAAGCAGCCCTGGAGTAGCACGCAGGCAGTGAGTCCTGGGACGGAGACCGGTGTGAGGGGACAATCCTCACATTAGAACTCCCCTTACAACACTGTAAGGTTAACCCCTTTATATTTTCCTATTTTTAACTTATTTTCATCATTGTAATTAAGCAACTCTTCTATATCCAAGAATCGTACCTAGGTACTTGTGGCTAAGGTGTCACCAGAAGAAGGCACACATTGTAAAAGCTTTTTACTCTACTCCTACAATGGAGTACACGTGACAATAAAAGGATATTGTATTGTATAAAGGATACTGTATTGTAAGTGTGAAAAATCGTGATGTATACACATTTACTAAATTATTAGCATTTGATTATAAGCATTTATTCATGTTAAAAGCTTTTGTTGTCAGATATAATAACTGTGCCTATTATATTGAAAAATGTCCAAATTTCTGTAATTGAGCAATTTGCAAGGCAGACAGACAGCTGCTACAACTGTTCGACTATAAGTGCAATTTTTAAGGATTTACAATGTTGCAATATTCAATCACAGTGTCCCCCTGTTCATCAGGTGACGTGATGTGTATTCTAAAGATATAAAAAATCTCTTCAGTAATTAGTAGCAATTAACAACGTTAGTTACTCAGGAAGCAGGATATGTGTGGGAAAGGAACATCAGATTAATGGACAATACTGTATCAGGCTATATGCTGCTTTCAGGGTTTAATATCCATTTTTAGTTGACTGAATAATAGCTGCCTACCACATATGACAATTTTTACCCATAACAGCATAACCAATGATAAAATTACACATATTTTAAATCATTACAATTATGAATATGTACGCATATCTGCATGTCACACAGCAGCTACCTCTGTGCTCTATTACATATTTGTGATCTTGTTGGTCGAGTGTCTAATTAGTAGTATGTAGATATTGAGTTAGATTTTTTACACAGGGTAGGCAGAGATGGGTTGGGAACTGAATTAAGTCAGGAAACCTGAACGAATGGGTTCCCTCAGGCCCCGATTGCTGAATATAACCAACATTTTCTGCTTTTATTTCTGACAGATTTACAGGAAAGCCTCTTATTCTATTTCCTTGTACTCTTCATATGGCTTTTGGGAGGAGGATAGGAAAGCTAGTTGTTTTGTTCTCTTTGAGCCAAAGGACAGCAAAATCAAGGAATGAAATCTTTTCAGTTTCTGGATTCCAATAGTCAGAAGTAAGCACTTGCAAGTGAAAGATAGAGTAATAGCAGAATATAATTCCCTCTACACTGGCCAATTAAGCACTCCCTTAGTGATAAAATAATTGGAAGTAAAATAGACTGTCTGATCGAATACAGTCACAATGCAGGATTGCTTGCGTAGAAACTACAAATTTCACTGGTGCAATGGGAGATGTTTTCTCAGGTTTCAAGTAAGATTGATTACTGGTCTGAATAAAAGGACCTTAGCTAAGCTGGGAAAAGTTGGTGCTGCCAGATGCTTTACGTCATGATTTAAGCCATTACTGCTACCTTGACATTGAGATACTAATCCCGGGATGTGGGTAGCTGTATATACATTGCCCATGAGGCTGCTTGCACCTTTTTGCGGAGTACACTTAGCCACATAGATTCCTCAACTCCTCAAGTACTGTGACGCTCCTTTATATCAGCCCACAGTACATCACCAAATATAGCTGTCTTGCATTATGTCTGAGAGAGGGCTATCCAACATTTGTGCATGGGGGCCACATTTCAATGTCTTGCTCACGTGGAAGGACAGTGAGCAAATTTCAGGGACTCAAATTTCAGGGAAAATAATTTCAAAGCAATCAGTAGATAATCTAAAAAAATGAACAACTAATAAAAATAGACATTTAGTACCAAGGAGCAGAGCTGACTAATAAAATCTTTGTTGAGAAGTAGCATTCTGATCAATGAAGGGATCATCTCAGGAAACCTTGCAGACAGTGACTAGTGAATTATCTTCCTGGTTCTTCACTCTGTCTCAGCCTTGAAAATACTTAATGACCCAGGCTCAACAGCTCTCTGTCATAAGTAATTCCACAGATTCACTACCCTCCGAGAGAAGAGATTCCTCTTCATCTCAATCTTAAATGTGTAACCCCTTATTCTGAGATAATGCCCTCTGGTCAAAGATTCTCCCACAAGGGAAACAATGTCTATGAAGTCTGCTGAGGGGGTGCATCTCATTATTCTAAATTCTGACGAGTACAGGTCCAACCTGCCCTACCTGTCCTGATCAGATTGTGCCTCAATACCCAATACAAGCCTAGTAAATCTTCTCTGGACTGCCAAAAGATCTTTCCTTAGATCAGGGAACCAAAACTGTTCAGAACATGCTAGCTGTGTTCCTTTTAGCAAAAAATTCCCTATTTTGATATTATATTCCCTTTTGAAATAAAAGTCAACATTTCATTTGCTTTCCCTGTTACCAGTGGAACCCGAATACAAGCCTTTTATGATTCATGGACAAGGACTCCCAAATCCCTTTTTCTGTAGCTTTCTGCAGTCTTTCTCCATTTAAATAATATTCAACTCTTCTATTCTTCCTCCCAAAGTGCATAACCTCACATTTATCTACATTATGTTTTATTGTGCTCACTTTTTGACCACTCTTTTAATCCGTTTATATCCCTCTACAGAACTTTTGTGTCACCACTTGCCCTACACTGATTTTTGCTTCATTCTCAAATTTGGCTTTAGCACATTCACATTCCTCATCCAAGCCATTAACTCACCTGGGCGAGGATGTGAATTTTCCTTTTTGTTGAAGTGTTTGATTCTGTGGTTTTGCCCTCCAGAGTACTGCAGGTCTGTGACTAAGCTTCACAGTCTTCCATGGTTATTTTTCCCACCCTTCAGAATCTTCCCCCTCTTTAGCCCCATAATCAGCTCCTTCTGCGGTCTTTTCCCTGCCTTCAGAGTCAATTTTCTTTTTCTAAAATTCTGAGTTCCTGGACTGCCTTTGGATTCTTCTCTTTTCAGGTGTGTCTGATTGTTTCAATTTCAGTTTCTAGTTCTTTTCGTAGCTTCCATCATACTTTATCTCATGCTTTAACTCAATACTGCTACTTACACATTGAAACACCGATTTTGGAATATTGTAGGCTGTGCGTATCTGTACGTACACAATCACTTAGGCTGTTTGCTTCTCATCAATAAATAAGTCTCTTCAACTCCTTATTTGTTCTAACATGCCTTTTTAACATCTGTACATTGTAGCTTATCAACCAAAGCTCTCTTGTGGAGTGTTGGCAATTCACTTACTCATAGACTGGCATCTTCAACCTAACCGACGTTAGAGTCAGACACCAGTTACATCATCATGACTTACCTCAATCACATGAAATGATAGCACCAGCTCACTGAGATGAGAAAGCTTAATTCTAGTAAATACAGACTTCCTGAAGGCTCAAGTCAAAGTCTTAAAGTTGTTAAGACTGATTGAATTAATTGTAAATTTGTTACCCAGGCTGAAATGTGTTAGCAATAGGAAGCAGATGGTAATGATAAACAGGGAAGTCACAGAGTCAATTTTTGTCAAAGTAGTACATACATGAAATGACTTTGAGCATTAACATTTGATTCTGAAATTTGTGTTGATGATCATTTTCTTTAAAAAGAGGTCTGACTAAATTAGTTGAAAACAAGATTGTAAATTTTGTCAGTAAGTATCAATGAAAATGATCAAACACGTCATGACTCCTGAGAATTTCTATCCTGCCATAGTCAAGTGAATACAGTAAGTGTCAACTATTCAGTGTTACATGACATGCCCAACTCAGCTGTTATATCTCAAGGCGGTGTGAAGGCTTGCCACATCAACTTGGGTGAGCATCTCGGTATCTAATATTTTATCCTGCCATCTCATCTTCAGAAGTTCAGAAAGTAGCTCAAGTTGAAGTAGCTGAGCTTCTTGCTATGATGTTGATAGACAATCCACGCGTGTGATAGAGTCTGCAAGGCTATTGCTACTTTGTCTCTCAGGTTGGTAAGCTAATATTATCTCCTTCATTCCCAGTCTGATGTTTGGGGTCTGCCAAAGTTGACACTTAGAATTTATTTATGTTTGTCACTAATACAGACAGTTCAAAAGAATGTAGTGCTTGGAAAAGAGAATTTAATTTTGTACTGTCAAAAGTCTTACAGTACAGAAAGAGGACCATCATGTACATGCTGGTCATTAAGCACCTACATCTTCTAGTCCCATTTTCCAGAATTTGTCCTGTAGCCTTGTATGCTATGATGCTTTAAATGGTCATCTCTATATTTCTTAACTATCGTGATGGTTCCCCCTCCTACCACCTTTTCAAGGATTGAGTTCCAGATACCCACTGCCCTCTGATGAAAGAATTCTTTGTTAACACCCTGTAAACCTATTGTGCTTTTCTTTAAATCTATGCTTCCAGTTATTGATCATTTATTTAGTGGAAACGACTTTCCTATTTGCCCTAACCGTTTTCCTAATCGCCTCCTCAAAAACCCAATCATATCTGTCAGATACGATCTCCTCCTGTAAAAAGCAATGCTGACTATCCTTGATTAATCCTTGCCTCTCTAGTGGAGATTAATCCTATCCCTCATAATGTTTTCTAATAATTTACCTCTCACTGATATTAGCCTCGCTGGCCCATAGTTTCCTGGTTTATCCCGACCACCTTTCTTGAATAATAGTACCACATTAGCTGTCCTCCAGTCCTCCACTACCCCTCCTGTGGTCAGAAAGGATTTGAAAGTGAAAGTCAGACCCCCTGCAATTTTCTGCAGTTTAGGATATCTCCCACCTGGGCTTAAAGACTTATCTAATTTAAGTCCTCTAACACAGCTAATGCCTTCACTTTCTCAGGTATAATTTGTTCAACTGTATCATATTCCCCTTCCAAGATTTTGCTCTTCTATATTATAAATACAAATGTAATGTACTTGTTTAAAACCTTTTCCTACATCTGGAGGCTCCTCCACACAGTTTGCCATTAAATGGGTCCCATTCTTTCCCTGGTTATCCTTTTGCCCTTACTGTACTTATAAAATGCCTCTAGATTTTCTTATGTTTTACCCACTAACTTTTTTTTCTTGCTTCTTCTTTGTTTTCCTAATATTTTTATTTAAGTAACCCAATGCTTCCAGTTTTTCTATCATAAGCTTTCTTATATTTCTTTATCCAATTTTGTACATTCTTCTTTATCCAGTGTTCCCTGGAATTTTTGGTTCCACTCTTCGCCTTAACAGGAACATGTTTATCCTACATTTTCACTGTTCTTCTGCGAAAGATTCCCACTGCTCTGATGTAGATTTTCTGACAAATAGCTGCTCCAAGTCCACAAAGGCCAGATCCTGCCTTATCACATTAAAATGAGCCCTCTTCCCAACTTTTCCCATTTATTTCTGGTCCGTCTTTGTCCTTTTCTATGACTACCTTAAATCTCTCAAAATTTCTCGAAATGCTCTCCCACTAATACTTCTACTACTTTCTTGACTTTGTTCCCTAAAGTTAGGTCCGGTACTGCCCTGTCCCTTACAACAAATGCAGAGAACGCTGGTGAAAACAAGCTGGAGGCATCTGTGGAGAGAGAGAAACAGTTAACATCTCGAGTCCGGTATAACTCTTTTTGTATGACTTTCCACAAGTTGGTTTGTAATAGTCGCCTGAATGCATTCTAAGATTTCAACCCTTCTGATCCCTACTCACTTCATTAATATTAGGGAAATTGAAATCTCCTATTATTATTATTGAAGTATTCTTACATTTCTCTGAAATATGTCTATATATCTGGCCTTGTATCTCTCCTTGACTCTTCAAGGGTCTATAATACACACCCAGTAATGTGAGTGACCCATTTTGTTTTCAACTTCTACTCATATTGCCTCAATTGAGAGTCTAAGATGTCAGCTCTCCTCTTGCAGTAATTGACACTTCGATCTATATTGTATGACACCACCTCTTCTTTTACATCTATCTCAAGATTCTTCATCCTAGAAATTTGAAATGCCAGTCCTGTCCCTCCTTCAACCATGTCTCACTGATAGCAATAACACATTTTCTGGTGTATTAATTAAAACCATGCACTCATCCGTCTTACTGACAAGACTCCTTGCATAAAAATAAATGTCATCTAATCTTGCCAAGCAGCCTTGTGACATAACTTGACTAAATATGCACTGCCTGCCAGAATAACTTGTGTTTTCTCATACATTTGCCTGTATATCACTACTATTGTACCTCCGCAGGGATGTATCCCATTCCCTGTCAAATTAGTTTAAACATCTGCCAACAGCACTCGCAACTTTTCAGCCACACGTTTATCTGCTGCATCCACCTAGTCTTATACTCACTAGAATGTGACATCAGGAGTAATCCAGAGAATACAAGGTTTGATGTCCTGCTTTTCAATCTGCCACCCAACTCCCTAAATTATTGCTTCAGGACCTCATTCTTCTTTCTACCTGTGACATTGATACCAATGTGAGCTGTGACGTCTTAGTGTTCACCCTCCCTCTTCTGAAGCCATTCAGTGGCATCTTAGGCCCTGGCCCCACAAGGCTAACATACTATCTTAGAATCATGTCTGCGGCTACAGAAACATCTGTCCATACCCCTCACCATTGAGTCTCCTATCACTATAGTTCTTTCTCTCTCTCTGTTCCCCTCTTGTGCAGCCAGGCTCTGACTGCTCTTCACAGAGGAACTGGTCAATTTTGAATATAATTAAAGTGCCCTGCCCCACCTTTCAAGAACTGAGCATTTCTAGGGCAGTGGAAGATCAGTGATGTGGTGCAAATGAGCCTAAACTTTGTCTACATAACACTTTCCCTTACGTGGTGATCTGCACCAACTCTTGTGTTAAAGCCACACAAAGAATGATAAACTTCTCTCTCTGACACTGTAGCATCAAAGAACTGGAGTTCATCATAGGACTTGTGCTTGAATTCATTTTGTCACTTTCACAGTCATGCTAAAAGTTGTGTTACCTACACTGACCATCTTCATGAAGATGAGTGTGTCTAAAGGTGGTGATATTGACATTTTACCTACTTCATTCACTATCTTGAAGAGCACCTCCGCTCTTATGGGTGTCAACTGTGACTTTGTCTGGAAAGGCATGCACATTCCGCACACTTTTGCAACTTTGGTCACCTTTTTTGGATAACTTATCATGTTGATGGGATCTCTGCCAATTACTACCTGCTGATTAGGAAGATGAAGCAGACAATGCTTAGCCATCGCTTCCAGTCCCTTCCTGATACTAAAGCAGGGACAGAAATCACACGGCACTAGGTTGAAGGCCAACAGGTTTATTTGAAATCACAAGCTTTTGAGCACTGCTCCTTCATCAGGAGAAGTGAAGTAAAGCACGCAGGCACAGAACTTATAGGCAGAGAGATTAAAAGATCGTACAAATGGTGTGAGTGAAATGTCGACACTTCTACATTGTGGCTTCGGCTTCCAGTGAATCTCTGCCCGCTGCTACCTTGCTCACCGCTGCCTCAGGACTTGTGACAAATAATGGATGACAGATCATAGAAAGATGATGAACATGATTGTCTCAAAGTGAGGAAGTATTACACATCGTCAGCTTCCCTTTCTCATTTTGACCAATTCTGACTCAGCACATGTTGAATCTAGATTTTTGGAGAGAATGAGCAGGAAATTTTCTGTATCTTACCAAGGTCAATGCATTCCACAACACAATATGGAACTACCTATTAGACAATTGGACCTTAGATTAATCTCATTCACTCATGTCCTGCTACAAAACACATTGACACTGACTCAGCCAATGAGCAGCACTACAATTAAACACTGAATTGAAAAATGTAGACACATTCTGCTCCCTGGCATCATCAGTCTCATGTGAACTGAAGCTTGATGTGGAGATAACAGATTATATTGATAGTGCTGCTGTGGCATTTGGAAACATTCAGGCATTAGCTTGAAAAAGCTCCAAACTCACAATTGCTCACATTGAAGTATTTATTATGCCTGCACACTAAACAGACTGTTGTATGGTGCTGAAACGTGAATTATATTTCAAAAACAGAAGCTCAGACTAAATTAATTTCATATGCACTGCTTGAAAAAGATCATTGGAATCCTTTGGGAACATAAGCCCAATGCAGAAGTCATGCAGCTTTCTAATACAGAAAATATCATAGCAATGTTTAAGTGACAGACTATGTTGTCTAGGCCACTTTGTCAGTATAGATGATGGTCATGTACCAAAGGATACCTGGTATGGCTTGTGCAAGTAAAGATATCCTTTCGTGCCAGACTGACTTCAATAACTTGGAGCTGCCGGCACATGACTGAAACATTCGGCACTGGAGCACAGAAATTGCAAAGAATCTGTCTTTAGATTGCCACAGAAAAGCAGCATTGCAGAAAGGGACATGAAGCTGGAGTCTCTGCATCAGCAGATGGTGACCTATGATGCCCCATTATATTCCACAAGGCATCACTTAAATTGAACTGTCCGCCCACTTAAAGATTCAAAACAGATGAACAGTAAATCATTAGCAATTATCCAAAACCAAAAAGGTGCAGTAAACTACTCTGAACCATTCAATCCCTCAGTAAATTTCTTTCAGCCTGGTAATTACAATCTCCTTGACTTCTCTTCCTATACATGAATATGTTCACTCCTGGGTCAGGGAACTGGCTTGTAGATTACTTCCAGGTCCTAGCTCTTGCCACATTTGTGCCTCTGATGCAACACAATCATTCAATCCAGATTCCCTACATGGACCAGAAGTGGACTTGTTGCCTTATTGTTGGTGTTGGTGCAGGAGGAAGGAACTGACCCAGAAGAACAAATCTCAAAGCTGCCATGATTGGCCTTCCAATTTGCCTGAAGGAGAGGAGGCAGAAGTTCAGAAGGCCAGCAATCTCATGGTGCTGGTAAGTAGCAAATTTCATTGCCAGCTCACTCCCCACATCTACACACCACATCCTCACCTTTAAAATTGCAGCATGTGTCAGAAGCTTCAGTGTTCAAGGCACTGACATGTCATCCAATAGGTTAATTTCTCAAGCTCACCCAGATCTGATCCTGCCTCCCACAGGCAATTGAAAATCCAGCTCTTGAGGTCATAGATTTAAAATAGTTATCAAAACAGAAGAAGATGAGGAAAATTTCCTTCTTATAGAGACCTGTTAAGATGAAAACTACACAGTCTGAAAGGATAATTTAATCAGTTTCATGGTACCTGTTAAAAGATAATTGGACATGTATTTGAAGAGCACTAGTATGCAAGGTTAATAGAATATCTGTGGTCTGGGACTAAATTAGTCAGCACTTTCAAAAACCAGGCAAAGGCTGGCTTTGTTGTTCAACGCTTAATGATCATTGATTTGTCTGTATCATACATTCTGCTTAATCATATGAGCATGATAGTAGGGTGATGGCATAGTATGAGTTACTCTCTGCTTAAAACATATACTGGAAAACTATTTTAAGGTGTATTGCAGTCCTTTGTCAGTTGCTATCTATTCCAGGATACTGAATAAGCTGAAAATACTAACTAAACTGTGTCAGTGACAGTCATCCTCAATGTCGTCACAGAATGGGAATTTTAAAGAAGTAATCTGTCACAAATATGTCATTTTCCCTGCACACTGTGAATAGGTCTGTTGCTAATTTCGTCAAAGGAAGGCATTTCCACCACTTTGTAGGATCAATAGGTTTGAAATTCCTCAGATGTATTCACAATTTGCTAAACATCCTGCTTCATCCCTGGGCAGTACACAGCTTCGTATGCTAAGCTTTGGGAGTTGACAGTTAGATGACATTTTAAAAATATGAGGCAATGTCTCAGATCTTCTTTATCCAGTAGGTAGACAATAGTTTAACATCTTTGAACTTACATAAACCAGGACGTACACCAATGATAACGTAAATGATCATAAGGAAAGCTATGTGCCAGAAACTAACCTGGCACTTCATGTTGTTAAAAATGAATTCTGTCATCACATTGCTGTCATCAGGAGGTCAAGATTGTGACTGCATTCTGTTTTCATCTATCCACCACCACAATATTGTCAGCTGTGCTAATACAACCGGGTACAGTCTCAAACATCCTACCCATGTGCTGCTGGAATATGTCTTGGCTAACCAATAGCCCAAACGCTAACTATTGGAAACAGCACTGTCCAAATGGCATCCTAAGTGTTGTAAACTCTTGGGATTCTTCTGCTAAATGATAAAATGAACATCCAGCTTGGTAAAGAATCCTGATCTGGAAAATTTAGGATTTAATTTTTCCAGCATCTGCATTTTGAGTAGGCAGCTTTTAAGTGAAAGGTTGAAGGGCCTCAGATCTAAGCAGACTCATATGGTGCTATTTGTCTTTAAAACTCACTTGATGGAGCTACACTCATCTCCGTGGTGGTCATCCTTCCAAATTATACCATTTTCCTCCATCCCTTTTCAAGTTTCACTTGAAGGTTTTCCTGAATGTACAATCCTGCATCGCCTTTAAGATTTCCAATCATGTCTGATCAGTCTGGGTACAGGCATTTGACATCATTGACCAATTCAATTGCATCATGTGTGATTTGTTCTGCTACAGAGGGTATGGCTATTAGCTTGTAAATTGTAACTATACTGAGATCTGAATTGAATTGAATTAGTTTTATTGTCACATGTACTCATGCGAGTACAGTGAAAAGTTTACAAGTCACCACTTACGGCGCCATCTTAGGTACAAAGGTACCTCGCTACACATTCTTCATTGGAGGGTGGAGTTAGAGTAGGACTTTCAATGACACTGGGTTCAAAGGTGGTTTTATCTCAGGATCTGCAATGATGGTCGATTTAAAAGAAAATGATAACCAAAAGAGATGGAACCCCATTAACATAGCAGTTAATACTGGGACATTGGATGGTGCACAGTTACATAACGGTAGGTCAACATGATCCCTGAGATGACATGATGAGGAACACAGAAACATTGAAAATAGGTACAGGAATAGGCCCTTTGACCCTTCGAGCCTGCACCACCATTCATTTTGTTCATGGCTGATCATGCAATTTCAGAATACCACTCCCACAATCTCTCCATTACCCCTTGATTCCTTTAGCTCCAAGGGCCACAGCCAGCTCCATCTTGAATATATCTAATGAACTGGCCCCTGCATCTTTCTGTGGTAAACAATTCATGGGAGAGAAAACTGGAGAAGGATGTGAGTTCAGGGCCAAGATAAAAAGCAACATGTGAGGGGGTTTGGTCTGGTGGGCTAGCAGTAATGAGGGTTGCAGCAGAAGCAGCTGATCAGATTGTCTCAATCTTAGTGACAAAGAAACTCCATGAGCCCCTCACACTTGCTGATGGGCATGAGGATGAACAAGACAGTAGAGAGAGAGTGCCTTTTAAAAAGGAACCAACTTCTGTTAAAGATATTAAAAAGTTTCCGCATATGGTGCACTTAGCACGAAGCTGAGTTATTTTACTTATATATTAAAGCATATTAAATGAAGTGGAGTTTATTATTTATCAACAGAAAGAAGCTCCAATGTAAAATGTTCACTCCCAACTATGATTTACAGTAAAATCCAGTCACTATAGTTATTGTGAACTCATTGGTGTCTTAGCAGGTGGGATGACTGAGTGACAAAGCAAATGAACAGTCTCTCTCCAGTGTGAACATGTTGGTGGAGAATTATTTGTTTAGAACATCTATAGTACTTTCTACAATCTGCACATTAAAGGGTCTCTTGTCAGAGTGAACAAGTTGATGGGACATCAGTTCTCTCAAACTTTTAAAGCACTTCCTACAGTCTGAACGTTTAAAAGGTCTCTCATCAGAGTGATCTCTGCATTGTGGTAGTTCTGAAACTGCTGGACCATTGATATTTACCAGAGAGAATATTTTAGGAAGCCAAGATTAACTTGACTATTGACACTGCAATGTGAGTCTGTCAATGCATGGAATTGGTTAGCTTTAGACACTTAAAACAATCAAAGTTATAAACTTTTTTTACCCTGAAAATATTGCTCTTATTCCAACTTGTAGTTAACGCTTGTCATTGCTGTCTGTTTGATGGGTTGGAATCAATTAATCGGGAAGTTATTTCTCACCCTGAGCCAGTCTTCAAAAATGCTCCAGATCTTTTCTTGACCTTGTGATCACCCAGGGAAAGGCTGATAGTTTAACTGTGAATCCAAACTTTTTCCCCATCCCCAAAATCTTTTCCTAAATGTGTTGTTTGAACAGTTATAATTCTGTAAACATATCACTGGATGCTGCCAAACAATAAAGATGTTCTGCTATCCGTGATTTTCCTGAATAGGTTTTCACTGTCCACCTCAAGCTGTGTATATTGGGCTTTGGATCAGTGTAAATTAAAATGTGATCCCTTTATGATTGTTGCTGTATTGTCCTTCATCCTTTAAAACTACTCTTTTAAGAATTGTGGACTTTAGTTTAAGAAATGCAAGCTTATGGTAGCACTTTCTGCCTGTAGATGATGTCTCATTAGAGAGAGTAATTGGTTGTGGTTTAACCTGACAGTCACCATGTCTCAGGTGAAGGGTGAGGTTGAGAAGGTGGAGCCCTCAAGGTAAACTCAGCCAGTGTGGGAATTAAACCTCCGCTGTTGGCATCATTCTGCGTTGCCAAACCAGTTGTCCAGCTAACTGAGCTAACTGACTCCGAAGAAATGATGATGTCATGTAGGCATCTTTCTATTTTAGAGCCAATTTGAGAAAAAAATATAACTGAGCATAGTCTGGATGCAGATAAGGTACTTTGATGTGGAAAACTGTTTGTTAACTGTTTCTAATTTACATCTTCTTCTAGGGAAGGTTGGAACAGTACTTTCAGCAGTATTTAGCTGATTTTTTTTTAAAAATCAGATTGGCAACCCTTTGTGCTTTTTTTTTAAAATGGATGGGTAGATCTTCAGTACAGATCTGTAGCCATAAGTCTGTGACCTTGGCTTTATTACTTTAATTAAGGGCACCTTAGAAATTTTGAGTACCTGAGCAGAGTTTCAATTTTAATCAAAGAAATTAGTTCTGCTTGCTTTCTCATCAATGCTTTATGCATATTCTATAGAACCATCTGTACTCATAGAAACTGATGCTACCGGTTGTCCAATTTCATGTATTTCTAAGGCTGGTGTCTATTTGATCTTCCATTAGGTTTCCAACTATCTACCAACAAGACATTGCAGTTCATTTTTATAGACACCACTGTTGCTAACCTCATGATGTGATTTTGCCTCCTGAAAAATATTTTACCAAATGCAGTAATGCTTATGTTATTGCCTACAACATAAGAAAAGGGGCACAGATATTGAGATACTAAAGAATCAAACCGATATTTATTATAAATAGCTGCTATGTTCAAAAATTACATTCACAAGAATATAAGTGTCTGGGTTAAAATTGACCTTATATATCACAACAGAGCAGTGTAAATAGCATGTCATGTTTTTAGTGATCCCAAAGCAAGACGGTATATGGGACTTTTAAATACTCAGACCACATGCTATCACACACTATATGTATACAGTGTGCCTGTCTCTTAGAAGTGAATAGGCATCTAATTGTGAGACATAACACAACAGTCATGATGTGCTAAATGGCATCCTTCTTTGCAGCAAGATTTTATGACTTTATGATTCTGTCTGGAATAGCATTAGGCATATCAAAGTCTTTGTTTTACAATGTTGATTGAATATTGTGAATTAATAACATTCATAAAAAAAATACAACTGAACTGGATTACTGCGCCTGGCCAGTAATGGAACTGGATTGACATACTTAATTGAAGTCACAACATTGTTGAACAAAACTGAATGAGTGACTGTCTCTGTTAGTATTCTTCACGTTTTCTCATACTATTATTCTCAATACTTCTTTCAATCAGTACTCAATGTCAACTATTGAATTTACCAAAGCAGCTCTGTCACATGTAGTTCAGTAACTTACAATTGCCTCATGTTATTAGACCACAATGAAACAAGCTTGGAGATGGGCAAAAATAAAAAGAAATGCTGATCAGAATTCCTTTCAATAGTAGGGGCTGACTTAATTTTACAGATCTATTGCCTGCAAAATGGCCATGCTATGGAGCGAGTCATAAGGGCTCATAATTCTGTAGGTAGGAGCAGGTCTGGGTGATTCAGCACATCGAGCCCACATTTAAGGTTCCAGCATGCGGTGGAATTGTGTTCCCTTTGTTTTACCCATTTGGGAAGTATGCCTTTTAATTCCTAACTGTGTTTCTCCATTTAAAATAAATTAAGTGAACATTATTAGGACAGTTTGCTTCTCTATGGATGGAACTGTCTTATCCCCTTGCTCTGAAACAATTGATGAGTATGAGCCCTTAAACAAGCTGCTGAGAGATCAAGTCACTGGGCAGCATTAGGTTTACTGACTTCTTTGTTATTTTGCCATCCCTATCTGATTTCCCAATACATTCGGTTCTGCTATAACGCGTGTTCCAGCAACACAAATTGGCTATAACACGACTGACAAATAGAGGAACACAATTTCTAGAATGCGAACTTGTGTTTTCTATAACGCAACTCCATTGGTGAGCAGAGGAGTACTCGTCGACGTCACATGATTATTTTGCGGGCTTTCTCCTGAGCATGCGCAATGCTGGCGATGAAGGAGTCTCTGGGCTGGCATCACATGATCGTTTCACAGACTTTGTTGTGAAGTACTTTCTGTGAGAGGTACAGTACGCCGCGATTTTCAGGGGGTGTTCTTTGCAAATTCTGCCTTGTTACCCACAAAAATGCGAGGACAATGTGACAAGAACGTTAGCTATAGGCAGCCGGGTGATAAAATTGCAGGTGGTGAACGTAAAAGGAAGGCTATAACACTGGAGGAGAAGTTAGATGTTATAAAGTGTTTTGAGCGTAATGAGAACATGCGATGTAGTTTGCGTAACAGGAATAAAGGAGTCTACCTGACACACCATTAGAAACAATGCAGAAAAGATTAAAGCAAGATGTATTACTGGAACAAGTCTGAGTGCAAGCAAAGCTGTGAGGTCACAGTCAAAAGGAACTTGAGGAGATGGAGTAACTTCTAAGTGTGTGGCTAGAAGCTCAAACGGAAAAGCAATCTGGGACCAAGTTTCTCACCATAAAAGAGAAAGCCTTATCAATTTGTGAAATCTGACAAAAAAAGTTGAAAATCCTGCAGATGTGCCTGCCTTTAGTGCAAGCAATGGCTAGTTTGCTGGTTTTAAGAACCACTATGCTTTTCATAATGTAAAGTTATGTGGCAAAGCTGCCAACACAAATGAGGAGCATGTGACGGAATTTCTTCCCATAGTAAAAAAATTAATTGATGAAGAAGGCTACAACTTAGATCAAATTTTCAATTTAGATGAGACAGATTCATACTGAAAGTGAATACCATCAAGAACCTACATTTCTATGAATGAAGCACACACTCCAGGCTTTAATGTGGCAAAGGATCGTATGACTGTACTGCTGGGTGCTAATGCCAGTGGAGACTTAAAGCCAAGTCTGTGATGGTGTACCACTCTGCCAACCCATGGCTACTGTAAGTCTACTCTAGGCATTTACTTTCGGTCAAGCAAAAGTGGTTTGATGACAGGGCAAATGTTTTCTGATCTTCTTATTGATGTTTTAGAACTAGTTTTTAGAAAAAATTGCAGGAAAAAAAAATTGGATTTCAAGGTTTTCCTCATCCTGGATAATGCACCAGGCCATCCTCCCATTGTTGGTGAGCTTTCTGAAAATATCAAAGTGCTAATTCTACCCCCAAACACAACTTCTCGCCTTCAACCCAATAGCAGCTTTTAAAGCTTATTATATAAGGTGCCAAATTAAGAGGCTGATTGTACCCACTGGACAGTGTTCTTCAATTTTGTAAGAGCTTTAACATCAAGAATGCAATTGACATTATCATGGAGGCTTGGGGTGATGTTAGTAAGGACCGCTTGGCAAAAGCTTCTCCCAGATTTTTTTCAAGATTTTAAAACCTATAATCCATCAGAGGAACTCCCAACAATCAAAGAACATTGTGTTGATCTTGCAAAACAAACTGAATTTGAAGAAGTGGAAAATGAGGATGTTGAAGAGCTGCTTGAGTTCCACTGTGAACACCTCTCTGCAGCTGATCTACAACAACTTGTCACTGAGGGAGAAGTGGAAGCTGGAGATGAAGAAGATGAAGTCCAGGATGCGGCACCACAAGAACTTTCCACATCTGTTTTGTCTTCTATCCTGAGGGAAATTGAGAAGCAGTTGCAGCTCTTAGAGGACAACGATTACAATGCAAAATGCAGCAAAGTAGCAGTTCATGAAATAAGATCTTATTTGGCACCCTATGACCAGTTTCTTCATGAAAGAAGAAAAGGAAATCAGCAAAAACTGTCTTTTTTTAAGCCAACCCTCAAGAAACAGTCAGAAGACAACGAACCACAACCATCCACTTCTGGATTAACTATTTTTTGCCCTAACTCTGCAACCACAGCTGTACCTGAAGGTGATGATGATGATGATGACGACCCTCAGCCCTTGCATTAACACAGCAACCTTGAAACCACCTCCCCCATCAAGTCATCTTGACATTTTCTCAAGGTAAGATATTAAATTTATTCTTATTTCATTATTAGATGTGAATTACACATTTATTCAAAATGTGCTACCCTTTGTGTTTTGAGTGATATTTGAGCAATTTTGAGTGAATTATTTGGTGATCTGCCCCTAACCCCACTTTCCCATAGGCCCCATTATTTCTATAGTGCGATTTTCTATAATGCGATGTTGCACAGGAACGCAACTATTGCGTTATAGCAAAACTGACTGTATGGCAAATCCAGACAAGACAGACTGCTGTACGTTGGGACTAAAAATCTCAACGGCACTGCAAGTGTTGATGTTATAGACTTTATTACTACACATCTAACTGAATGATAATTAGAGAAATTAGCCTGAGTCTCAGAAATACTTAACAGCCAGTGTTCATAGAAGTAGGATGTTTGAATTCGAAGGAAATCAAAACTGCACCATACTTATCTCATCAATGATCTTCACAAGGATTCAGCTGTGTCTCCATATGCAACACTTTTGTATCTGAGATAAATGTTGTGAATTGGGGCCCACTCCAGGACTTGAGTGCAAAATTCAAGGTTGTCACTCTTGAGAGACCAATGCTGAGAGAATGCTGCGTGATTGGAGAATAAGAGATCAAACAGAAGCCTCGTCTGCCTTCCTAGGTGGATGTGCATTATTTTGAAGAAAGCAGGGGAATTATTCATGATGTCCTGGCCAATAGTTATCCTCTCAGCACGAGAAAGCAAGCTGATGTGGATGTTATCACATTACTCTTTATAGAAGTTAGCTGTTGAAAACTTGACTAATGCATTTTCTACATTTCAGCAGTGAATACACTTCAAAAGTATTTAAGTGCCATGAAGTGCTTTGAGACATCTTATGGTCATGAAAGACATCACATAGATGCAAGTCTTTATTTCAAGGTTAGCCTAACTTGTTTTCTGTCTAGCCAAATGCCCTTGAGATGTAATTCAGTACTTAACTGGTCTGGTAGATGAGAGTTTCATATTGAATTATTTCTTTAAGTGCTTGGTCAATGCTCACACACAAGTTCTTTCTTTTTTCAAGTTTTCTAATGAATACTTTAATATAATTCATACGTGTTTCTGTATCATCCCCTATATCATTCATGAACACTGCATCATCAGGGCTAAGTAAATTAACAGCAATTTTGGTAAGTATTATTGAATTGATTGTTACATTAAGCAATTTGCTATGAAGAATTCGTTCTCTCATAATTCCATTTCTATATTCTGCAAAACCTATATAACTTTGGGCATATGTCATTAAAAAAAAAAGCAGTTGTAACCAACTTTTGCTATTTCAAACATATCATGCTCCAGTCTCATTATTTTAATAAATGAGTTTAATTTCTCTGTGCCATAATGAGCATCTGTGTATCCATCTGCAATGCATATAAATGTACTTAATTAATATTCATTATTATTAGGCTGCCTGAAATACAAAAATATCACTACAGTACTGTCATCACTTTGCAGGATGTATTTGTCATATGTAAACACGCTTCCTGTCCTGCAAGACTATCAAAATCATAATTAAAGCCAGAAAATGTGAATGAATGCCAGTTGTGCAATTGTTTGTTTGGTTCTCCTTCTTTATTATTTCATGGGTGGTGGGCATCACTAAAGCCTCCCATAATCCAAATGCCTCATACAGCCCTAAGTGAAAGTCAGACAGAAATTGAAGGCTTGCTGAAATTACAGAAACAGCCAGTACAGGCAAATTTAGCTAGAATCTTTGATTAAGATAAATGAATCAATATAACAGTCTCAACCCTTAAGTGAAATTGGAAGGTAACGCCAAAGTTCAGATTTTTAACCATCGTAGACACTGATGGAGAAAAATGAAGCAAGTGGAAATGGAAGAAGCCGGACAGGTTACTTGAGAAGTGTGCAGGAAGGAAGAAGAAAGGCAATTCTTTTTATCATTATTTCCTGTCAAATTATGATATTTTTGTTGAATACATATTTATGTTGAGGAACATTTTTTGCTAACATGTAAATTACTTAGGCTCTTTAGATCATATATTTTTGGTATGACAACAATGAAAGCAAGTATGCCAACCAACCAGTTGACATCGGTTTAATATTTTGGAAAATATGTACAGGTTTTGTTTCACATTTTAATGTTTCAGCTATGTTTTAATAGTGGAAGGAGCGCAGTGGATTGCTAGATTTTGAGCATTTTGTTACATTGACATCTCTGCTGCCCTTTCTGTCAATGAGGTGTAAATAAAGTTAACTCAATAATAAATGCCTGTAATTGAGCATGGGTTTGTCTTATTCAGCCTAATACACAATAGCATCCACTGCCAGGAAATAATGAAAATTATTTTTGGGACACTAAGACCAACAAAGGTCATGTGGTTTCCTAGGCTAGCATATATTGAGCTTCCTGATACCCACAAACATCCTGTTCAAGGCTACCACTGGCTGACAGCTAACTAATCAGTACCATTGATAAAGGATCTTATAAAAAGTCCAATGCACTTGTCTGAAATTCCATTGTCCCCTATTGGAACACACACCACTCAAAAAAAAACGATAGTCTCATCTCTTGATGGGTATATCTCTGTCTTGACTGCAGATATTCCCAATCACAACCTAACTGTCCTGAGTGGTGAAATCCCAAGTTTAAACCATTTCTAGAAAATCTGGTCAACCGTCAGAAAGTTGAGGATGGACCAGGAAAGCTGCAGCATCACACTCTGCTGGATGTACCTGAAACCTTTACACATGCCATTTTCTTCTAGTTCAGAGATTCCTTTGCCATGGCCCCAGCAATGTTATTTTCATCAATTCTGTGACTGCACAGTCACAGTTGTCCATATTAGTCTGTAAAGTATAGCTCAACAAATTGCAAAATAATCCTTCTAGATCTTAACACAAATATATTGTTTCTGTATAACCTCAGAGCAATATGCCTACTGTTGCAGTGTGACATTATTATTCTCCTATCCCACAGCAACCATACTTCGATATGTCTGAGCATGATTGTGTTATGACCCCAGCTCATAGCAATACTGAACAAGTCAGATTTCAGCACGAAACCTGAATTACCATGAGTTTTATTTTGTAACTTGGTTACTGTGGTGGTCAGTCACTGAACACATTCACAAGAGGCTGCCAAAGTATTTTTTAAAAAGAATATAAGTTTATTGCACAAAGCAAAGGAAAAGCAAATCAAAGGGAAAGATTTTATCAGAAACAATACAAAGATTTAACCCTTTTTCTAAGCAATATCCTTTACAGACATTCAATTGCAGTGAAGTTTCATACTTATTTTCACTCTTTAGTTTATTAGTCAACTGAAAAGATTGCAAATTCTTCCCTGCAGTGACTTGTACCATTTCTCCTCAATTCACAGACTAACTCACTGACTTTTCTCAATGAAATCTGATTTTAAAAAAATGTCCAGGACTTTTCCAGTTATTTTGACTTTCCCTGGGACATAAATGCTCAACTTAATAAACACCAGCAATTATCTCAGTTAATAGCTTATCCATTCATTTGGTTTACATCATATGATTTCATGGAAATGTTTTTTGGACCCAGTCTTTCTGACTCGTTTCTTTCACAGAACTAAAAACCTTAAGCCCATTTATTTCTATTATACATCCCAAGTTCTCAAATAGTACTATATTATAAAGTTTAATCACACCACCACTCCCAGAAAAATCCAAAATGAGATCTTTGAGGCAATTTCCTTTTTTGATTAAAATTCCATTATACTACGTATTTTATTTCAACAATATTTGTTTTCCTCCATTTTTGCTGTTGAGAAAGCCTTGGCTATAACACTTTTGATGCATGAATGATTTTCAAATTGTACATTATAATCCAATGTAACAGTGTCAGATTTTTGTTGTGAAACTCTATCAGAAAGGTTAAAGCATGAAGGTCTGTGTAATAGCAGTGTGTGCTGAGTTGTTGGATATTTAGACTTCAAAATGTTGTAGATCATACGCCAGGCTTGGTGTCTTTTTCTCCGTCAGTGAATATTTATTTTAGTATGAATTCAGTTTTCTGGAAACTAAAGCTAATGGTTTTCTGATCCCTATGTTGTCCTCCTCTAAGATCTTGCCTGAACACCAACATTGCTGGCATCAGTAGCCAGTTGAAACAGTTTAGCCAAATTTGATGCTACTAAAACTCATACAGAAGACAATATGGCTTTCAAGTCGCTAAAGGCACACTGATATCCTTTTGTCTATTCAAATTTCTTGCTATTCTTTAATAAGCTTGTCAAAAGAGCCTTGACAGTACTGAAATTCAGAATGAATTTCCAATGAAATCTTTTCATGCCAATGCAACGCAAAATTTAACATTTTGTCTTACGCATGGGAAAGTCTGATTTAGCCCTCATTTTTGCTTCTCTGTGTTAGTTGGCCTTGTCCATCAGTGTAACTCAAGGAGGTCACTTTTGCTTTGACAAATTCACTTTTTGGCAATTCTTTTGAACAAATTTGTACTTTGTAACAGATCAAATATTTTTTTCAAATATTGAAAATGTTCCTTCTAGTGCAACCAAGTCATCTATGCATGAAACCTGTTTGCATTTTCTTTCGATTAATTTGTTGATTAATCACTGAAAAGTTGCTGGTGTATATTGCATTCCAAATGACATGATTTTAAATTGATAAAGGCATTCCAAATGCTGATCTGTCTCTGGCTCGACCAGTCAATTGAACTTGCTAATATCCTTTTAACATCATATTTTATAACAAGTCAAGCTTGTCCAGTCCTCTCGATACAATCCTCCAATCGCAGAATCAGATATGAGTATTCCACATGGAATCCATTTAGTTCTGGCACCATCACAATAGGTGAGCTTCAGCTACTTTAAATCATGACAATAATGTCATTGTTGATCATGAAACTAATCTCTTCCTTCATTTGAGCTGATTACTCATGGTTGAGTCTGGAAGGATGTTATTTTATGGGTCATACATTCCCTAAATTATCATCATGTATATTAAAAGATGTTTTGCCTGGCTTATTTAAACAAATTAATTTCTGAGTCAGTAACAGCTTTTATAAATCACTTTGATAGTTTTCTAGCCAATAACATAATATCTCATTTAACTTCTTCAGCACCTCCAGATTATTCGATCCAATTGTTGAAGGGTCTACTTCAGAAATTTCAATTCCTGACTCTTTCTCCATTCATATTGATATCTTTGTTTCACGCTGTAGTTCTTTCACCACTGCAAATATACTTCTGTTCTGAGTCTGCTCCCTGTCATAATATCACTTACATTTTAACATGACACATTCTCTGGTGTTTCATCCAATCTGGAGTACTCACTACATAATTCACATTATTGAGTATCTTTCTTATTGGCCAAGGTCCAGTAAATCTTCTTTGTGATGGTTCCCCAAAGACAGATAAGAATACTAGCACTTTGATGTTAGCAATATAACTTTCAGTTTTGGCCTTTTATATCTGCTCAAATTTTCAATGTTTATTAAATACTTTTCAAATAATATTTGGCCAACTCATGCACCTTAGTTCGTTCTTCTTGAAAACGTGAAACATGGGTAAGAAGCAAAGTCTTGGTTTATATTTATTTCTCTAATTAACTGAAGGGGTCCTCTCACTTGATGTATCAACTCAAAGTTTGATCAAGAGTGGAGAATAAAGTATGCAAATAAAATTGCAGGGAACATAGAAACTGACTGTAAAAGCTTCTATAAAATATGTGAAGAGAAAAAGAATAGTAGAGACAATTGTTGATCCACTACAGCCAGAAGCTGGGGAAATTATAATGGGAAACAAAGAAATAGCAGAAGAATTGAACATATACTTTTGTTCTATCTTCACAAGAGAGGGCACGAATAGCCTTCCAGAAATGTTAGGGAAACAAAGGTCGAGTGAGAGGTAAAATCAATGGGAATCAGTATGAGGAAGGAAATTGTGCTAGGAAAATTCAATGAAGGTATCGGCTGATAAATCACCGGGGGCTGATAACCTACATTCCAGAGAACTAAAAGAAGTGACTGTAGAAGATATATTAGTGGTATTTTTCAAAGTTCTATAGCCTCTGGAGCAGTTCTTACAGATTGGAGGGTGGCAAATGTAACCTCACCATTTAAAAAAAGGAGGAAGAACGAACAAAATAGAATTACAGACCAATTAGCCTACCAACAGCAGTGGGAAAAATGTCATAATCTATTATAAAAGATATTATAACACAGCATTTGCAAAACATTAACAGAATTGGACGAAGTCAGCATGGGTTTATGAAAGGCAAATCATGCTTAACAAACTACTGGAGTATTTTGAGAATATAATTAGTAAAATAGTTAAAAGATAATAAGTTGATGTGGTGCACTTGAATTTTCAGAAGTTTTTTGATAAGGTCCCTCATAAGAGGTTGGTCGGAAAAGTTAAAGCATCATGTGGTAAACAGTAATATACTGGCACAGATAGAGAATTGATAAACAGCCACAAAACAGAGTGGGAAAAATAGATCATTTTCTAAGTGGCATGTAGTGGCTAGTGGGGTACTGCAAAGATCAGTGCTTCGGCCCCAGTTATTCAGCATATATTCAGGTTTAAATGACCTGAAACAAATCCAAAATGCCCGAATTTGCTGGGATGACACAAAACCTGGGCAGGAATGTGAATTGTGAGAAGGAGGCAAGGTGGTTTCAAGGTTATTTAGACAAGTTGACTGAGTAGCCAAACACATGGCAGATACAATACATCACGGCTAAATGTGAAGTTATACACTTTGGTGTGAAAAACAGAAGGGAAGAGTACTATTTAAATGATGATATATTGGGAAGCCTAAGTGTACAATGAGATCTGGTTGTCCTAGTCTCCATGTCAATGAAAATAGACAGGCAGATGCAGCAAGCGATAAGGAAGGCAAATTATATATTTGCCTCCATTGCAAGAAGATTTGAGTTCAGAAGTGGGAACGTCTTGCTACAGTTTTACAGCACGTTGGTGAGATCATATCTAGACCATTACATGTGGTTTTGGTCTCCCTACCTAAGAAAAGGTGGACTTGCCATAGAGGGAGTTCAGTGTATGTTCACTAGGCTGTTACGTGGAATGACAGAAATGTCTTTAGGAGGAGAGATTGGTTGGACTAGGCCTACATTGAGAGAGTTTAGGAGGATGAGAAGAGATCTGATTGAAACATATAAAATGCTGACAGGGCTCAACAGACTTGATGCAGGGCAGGTGTTTTCCCTGGCTGGGGAGCATAGAATCAGGGGACACAGTCTCAGTATAGAGGATAAACCATTTAGGACTGAGAAGAGGAAAGATTTCTTCACTCAAAGAGTAGTGGATCTGTGGAATTCTCTACTGCAAAAGACTGCAGAGCCCAAGGTACTAATATATTCAGGAAAGAGACCATCATATTTAGATATTAAAGACATCAAGGAGTATGTAGAGAAAATGGGAAAACATTATTAAGGTAGGGGATCAGCCATGATCATATTCAATGATGGAGCATGCTCAAAAGGCTAATTGGCCTACTCTTACTCCTTGCTTCTAAAGTACTGAATCCTGCAGACTATTTAGGGCTATTCCTCACAGCAAACAATAACAAGGGAAATCGTTATCTCAATAATTTTGGATAAACTTGACAATAAACTTTCATCACTTTTTTTCAATGCTGCTTAAGATTGTGGATAAAAACTAAGGACCTAAATTATTTTATTCACAACTATTCATTATTCCTTTGAATATCTGTGAAGCTTGATCCAATTGTATTTTTTTGGGCAAACTATGTCTTGCAAAAAATCAGACTAACTCTCCCACTATCACTTTTGCAGTCAATTAACACACAATTAAATGGGTCCCTAAAACATGGTATTGAGATGAAAGATGCAGGTTAATCAATGTTTGGAGTTTTGCAATTATCTAATATGTGTGCTATGTATGTCAAAATGTAGCCACATCTTTATGTATTCATGTTTTTGCATTTTAGCTTGCCTTTGCTTAAAACCCAAGGGACTCCCATTGGAATTCTATGAGCCACTCAAAAAACTGTTGTCACATTAGTCAGATACGACACCAACCTGATAGATTACAAGATATTCTTCATCACCTAGTACTTGATGCAGTCTCCTTTTCCATGTGAGGAAGGAGTCTGTTTCTATAACAGATCACTGGGCATCCACATGCAAAGACTATGGGTGGTAAACACAGAATATGTTGACCACATCAGCATGAAGCTTGCCATTCCCTGGCCACCGTAAACGTCTGTGCCCATTGCACCTTCCTGTAGTCTGACTGTTGGGTAGCTAGCTGAGATATATACTCCCACAGATGCAGCCAGCTAATCAGGTGGCAATATTGAAGTGGAAAGGAGTGAGTGTGCAAGTTGTTGGAGTGATTCATTGAAATGCACACATGCATTGCTACCCGTGCCCCTACATGATGTGCTTAATGTTCAGTATACATACCCAGCCATTGCATCTCGATAATGCCCATCGAGTGATGGTGTAGGGTACCACAAATCATCTATACAAGGACAGGTACAACCACGGGAATAGTGAAAACCAAGGGTTTTGAAATGAAGGGTCTATTTAGATAACATTTTGTGGAAAAGAATATATCTAATTAAATTCAATTTACTCCACATGTTATTTAGAAATGGTGGGTGGCATTGGTTACTGCAAAGACTATGGGCCCTGACAACATACCAGTAATAGTACTGAAGACTTGTGCTTCAGAACTTACAGCCCTCCTGGCCAAGGTCTAGCTAGCAAAAGTGAAATCAACAGCTGTCAGGAGCAAACTTTCCTCTCGTTGGAGTCATGGCTGGGACAGTTGTCAGAGGTGTGTCATCTCAGCTCCAGGACATCTCTGCGGGTGTTCCTCAGAGTAGTGTCCAAGGTGGCATTGCAGCAACTAGTCAGTTCAATGCATTCACTTGGTTGACAGTGGAATGACAAGTGCTACTTACTTTAGTGCTAGGTCATGAATGTCTCTGCATCCCCACATGAGCACTCCAGTGAGGGCAAGTATCCTTTCCTCAGTGGAGCTAAGGATATAGATATCTGGCACCGCACCACACCACCATCCCCACCTGTCCAACATCACTTGCTCTGTTATGAGATGTCTTTTCCTGTAAAGGCAGAAAGGTGGCGAATGAGTAAGATGCAAGTGGGTGGCACGGCTAAAGGACTGGTGCACAGTTGTTGAAGAGTTTCAAGTGAGTGAGGAGGCAATGCAGAGGCCATGCAGGGTTAATGGCGGGGAAGCATAGGGGTGTGGTAATGAAAATGAATGGGAGGAGGTAATGCATGGAACAGAGGGGGTGGCAGAGCATTGGCCTTGGTAGAGGGTGGGTTTGGTGGCAGAGATAGAGTAAGTGTGAAGTAGCAGACAGCAAAGTGTGGCACATAACATTATGGAGCAAAGGAGATCACTTAGCTTTCTCCTGCACAGCACCACAGTTCTCCTCACCTAGAGATGGCACTGTGCCAGGTCGAGATCTCCCATCAGGCTGGCATGATATGGTGGTGTGGCCTCCTCTGGCAGTCCTTCAGGAAGAGAACTCCTCTTCTCTTGATCACCTGTCCACAGGGACCCTAGATCCCTCTCTAAGAAGTACTGCGCCAGCATCCGCTTCCCTGACATCTCTCCTGACCCCCTCATTGACTGTGCAGCACAGCTTCCAAATGCTATCACTTCTGGCATGGATGCAAGGGGTGATGATCTTAGGGCAGATATTCAATGAGCAGCAAATTTCTCCATGAATGGTGCACAGTAAGATGGGGCAGAAACCAGACATGGGCCTCACCACAAGGGCAGGCAAACCAATTGATCCAGTGAATTTGGTAAGATACAACAAGAAAACACGCTCAGCTTCATAGCGAGACTCACTCCACCAAACTCAACATGATTTGAACTTTGAGTAAAAGCTGTAAGACTCAGTCCATGGTAGGGGTTACTCAGTGGGAAATGGGCTCATGTAAAAAAACGAAAGCAAATATATAAACTTTATCTCTGCATTACAGAATTTCCACAAAGGTGTACATTTGGCCACAAACAGTTTCTCATATTTATAAAAGGTAACAGGAACTTTATTATAATTGACATTATCCTCTTTGCAGCTGACACCATCCTTTATTCACTCCAACCCCCACCCTGAGAGACAAATTATATCCAAATAAGAAATATGGAGATATTGACGATGAACAGACAAAGGGCACATTACACAGCATCAAGATCACAACGTCAATAATGCTGTCGAGAATATGTTAACCACGCAATTGTCTTCTGCAAGGTTCAAAATGTTCTTTACAGAAGAACACAAGAACATAAGAACTAGAGGTGATGAAGGGTTTCTGATGAAGGGTTTAGGCCCGAAACGTCAAGTTTTCCTGCTCCTATGATGCTGCTTGACCTGCTGTGTTCATCCAGCCCCATGCTTGTTATCTCGGATTCTCCAGCATCTGCAGAACCTTTTATCTCTAACATAAGAACTAGAAGCAGGAGTAGGCCATCCGGCCCCTCGAGCCTGCCCCGCCATTTAATAAGATCATGGCTGATCTTTTTGAGACTCAACTCCACTTACCCACCGGCACACAATAACCCTTAATTCCTTTACTGTTCAAAAATTTATCTAGCCTTGCCTTAAAAACATTCAGCGAGGTAGCTTCAACTGCTTTACTGGGCAGGGAATTCCACAGATTCACAACTCTTTGGGTGAAGAAGTTCCTCCTGACCTCAGGCCTACATCTGCTTCCCTTTATTTTGAGGCTATGCCCCCTAGTCCTAGTTTCACCTGCTAGCGGAAACAACCTCCCTGCCTCCACCTTATCTATTCCCTTCATAATCTTATATGTTTCTATAAGATCTCCCCACATTCTTCTGAATTCCAATGAGTATATTCCCAGTCTACTCAGTGTCTCCTCATAATCCAACCCTCTCAACTGGCTGATAATCATTGCCAATCTGTGCTTTAACAAGTGGTGAAGATGCTGAAAATGCTATGGACAGCATTCTAAACAAAAAGACAATTCCACTTTACCATTCGAAATGCAGAAATGCACCAATAGCCACAAAATGTCTACCTTTCTGAGTTTTCAGTTGGGATGCCATGGAAAGCTTCAGCATTCCATGAAACTTACATTTGCATCTTGACAATATATTCTAGCCCAATTTGTCAGCTTCAGTGACAACCCATTTTTTACTCTTTTACTTCCCGTAGTTGTGGAATAGAAAAGGATTGTTAACACTAGAGTCCCACCTTTTACTACAACAGGTAGCTGTGGCCAGACAATAACGAACTAATACGAGAAGCAACATTGTAATATTTAGTGAGGCTTAAGTCAGCTCTCTGTGATAATGCCACAAATGTGAACTACTGTAGTGTCTAATATTTTGAAATCAAAATGGCTGTGCCAAATGCTAAAGCTAAACTTCCCACAATGCTCTTCTTCTCTATGGTAATGTATCTCTTGGATGGCTTGTTTTGATTGAAAATACTACTGCTCACCTTTCAGGACACATATTCTGGCGAATACTGCAGAACACTTCCAAAATCTCTTCCAGGCGTTGGAATTGTTTTTTGAGGACCAGAGTCATGTGCTGAATGATTTTTTTTTTAATGTGACAACATGGTTCTTATCATATGCATGCATTTTGTTGTATTGTGGAGGTTCACTTTTTCACAAATAGCCACCTCTGATTTGACAAGGTGGCTCAAACTTTGATAGTATAGTGAACTGGTGCGAAATAAAGGCATCATGAACCACCAGCAGATATTCACCAACTGAACACTCAGTATGTGGAACATTTTGCACTTCTGGTAAACCTCTGCATTTGAATGCAGCATATTGAAGCCATGTATATAAATCAATAGCATTCTGCATTTTTAGCTTAGATACTTTTCCAGCCTTCAGGACTCAACATTGAGCTCAACCAGTTCAGAACATAAACTCTGTTCTCCTAATTGCTGGGTTTCTCCATTATCTGTCTATTCTGCATACTTTCAGTGTATAGTAACACCTACATTAACATTCTCACCAAAATGAAATCTGATACAGGTCATGCTGTGAAAATATGCAGAACACAGAAGCATTTATATACCAATGACATCTATAGCACCAAAAGTATGAGCATGATGAACCAAATGTAAAAGAATCATAGAGTTGCAAAGCACTGAAACAGGCCCTTCAGTTCAACTCGTCCATGCTGACCCGATATCCTAAACTAATCTAATCCCATTTGCCAGCATTTGGTCCATATCCCTCTAAATGTTGTGGTAAAGATGTTTTACAACAGAGGTCTGTCTACTAATAGCAGATGCTCGTGAGCATTTTGCACATTCTCATAAAGAGGATTGTCTGTAGTCATGATAATGTTATTAAAACTGTTCATTAGATTGTTGTTATTATTAGAAAATAAAACAGGTGCCATTAACAAACATGTGTAAGAGGTCATCTCTCTAATTATGTTTGATCTACTCGATCACTGTTCACCAAAGAAAGAAATCACACTTCAGCTTTTAGAAAGTTCATTACAAAGAGGTTGGACTAAATTAGATAACCCCCCCCCCCAAAAAAAAATTACAGAGAGCTTGATTAATTGAATTGATAGAAATGCAGGCTGTACACCATCTTTTTGTGATTCTGTTCATTCTGCTATCTTCTAATCCAAGAGAAAGGTTCACCTATGTCTCGGAGCTCCAGGTTTGCATAGAAACCTTGAAGTCAGAAGAAAATATTTCAGCCTCTGTAATATAATTTCTATAGATTAATGTAACTTGAAACAACAATGTGAAGCACCAAAAACATTTAGAACTATATTAACAATTCAAATAAACCAGCGAGGAACTAACCAGAAAGTACTGGATAATCTCTTTCAGTAGTATTAGTGTGTCCAGAAAAGCTAGCTGAAGAAAAGAAAGCAGCAGTGAGCTCTGCAATATTAACACTAATATCAAATAAGCTTTTCACACTGATTGATCTAATGATCTGGGTTTTCTGCATACTTCCAGTGGACATTCACCATACACATTAATGTCTGCACTAAAATAATCTCAGATGTGATTTATGTTTACACATGTGCGTGCGTGTCTCAGATGTCATTTTAGAACTTCAATGTTACTCATAGCACACAAAACACAAATGCAATGAAGCCCAATTTCTCACATAAATGTACACGAGAAAAACTCATACTCTGCTGATGAAGTGTATGAGGGATATTGTAGAGGTAAATGACAACATAAGTCATTATTTCCTTTGTTTTCAGTAAGGAAGAGTGAAATGGACAGGAAAATTACATCAAATAAAAGTAAAAATTACAACTAGTGATGTGAATACTTAATGTATTTGTATTACATTTTTCTCTTCACTATTTCTGTGCAGAGTTCATTTAAATAAACAGGTAAATATCCTTGTTAAATAGTGGAGAAAGCAATTTAATATGAGCCCATTACTTTAAATGTCTGTATAACAGGCCAATAGTAACTTTCATTGTATGTAGTTTCAGGAATGTAATACATATTTAATATGAAAATTTAATATTATTCTGGATGATGTGTTTCCATCTTGTAAGTCATTCAATAAGCAAAATATGTGAAAATGTAGGGACAGCAAATGAAAGTGAAAATTTATGTGCAACGTCCAGATACACTTAATACTAGAAACAAGTGTTGACTTATTCGAAAGGAGTCAATTCTTGCTGGCAGGATTTGTTTGGTCGGTGCCTGATGTATGGAAATCCAACATCACACTTAACCACTGAGACCATCATATGGTATTTATCTGCCGATAAAGTGCTTGTCCTTTCCCATAAAACCATATCCCACCTGCCTGGGCCCAAAGAACACAAGGGCTGGTGAGGGGTTTGACTATATCATCTGATCCCAGTGAGGTAGCAGTTATAGTGCTGGAACTGTTCCCTCAATGTCTTGTGCATAGTGCACCACGTTATTTTGGATCCAACCTCATCCCAAAGAGACCCCACTTATGTCTTACTCCAGCAGGTTAGTTGCTAGTTGTGTATTAAGTATTGACAGTGAGTCTTCATCACGTAGGCAGCAGATTTCAGGAAATCCTCAAAAGAGGTTTAGGATTGAGCAGATTACAAACATAAAGAGAGTTGAAGGTATGCAGAGACTTGAAAATGAGGAAGCACTGTTAAACAAAGAGAGTTTGCTGGATTGGAAACCAATTGTAGATAAGTGAGTACATGGGTAATGAGTGAATGGGAGTTGATGCAAGTTAGCTTCTTGGTGGTAAAGTTTTGGATAATTTCCCAAATTTATTCTATCATGAAAACGCAAATTTATTCCAGGGTGCTAGGCAGCCTTCAGATCCTTTCCTTCTTTATCCTAGGCAGATTTTCCTCTTATTTTGATTGGTCATAAAAGATTTCCCATGATGGATATACAGAAAACTTGGGTGTTGAGTCACCTACTCAAACCATCATGTTCTCAAAGGCAATCAGGGTTGGGCAATAAATAGTAACCTTTCCAATGATGCCAATGTCCCGTGAACAATGAAAAGAAAAAAAAGTCATCATCAGAGTCTGCCTAATTCTCTATCCATTTGATTAAAGGAAATGAAAATAGACCAATCTCCATGTCTAAACTTTCCCAATGTTCTATGCCAAAGAGGAAAATTTGTCAGTAAAACTTTGGGCATCAGATACTGCCATTCTCGTCTGAAGTAGCCACTCAAATCACTGTGATATCCACAGTTTACTTTACTTGTCCTCTGCACTTTCACATCATTCATTCAGTGCACCTCACACCTTCTCCTGACTGACTTCTGTGCAGACGGACTCATAATCACTAAGGGGATCAAGGGTCATGGGGAAAGGGCAGGAAAGTGCAACTGAGCCGTGATCTGGTGGAGCAGTGACATGGGCTGAATGGCCTTCTTCCACTCCTACATCTTATAGCTCCCTGATTGGTTTACTGGTAATCCCTGAATAAATTGAACCTAGCCCAATCTCTGGAATGTGATGACATGGGTCCCCAGACCCTGATCACACCTAGGATCCAACTGACCTTGAAAAATATCCTGGACTGAGTTTGATTGATGCCCTTGACAGTGGTCGCTCCCCCTGATATAATCACTCGCGAATACACAACTAATAATTATTCCCCTTAAAGTCTGAAAGACAGCCACTTGGTTGGACACATGCTGTGTGTTTGCCACATAAGTTGCTGCCACATGTTATAGGTGTGACATTGTTATGGCATGGTGACATACAATAACGTTCACCCCCTTGACTGCTGGCAAACATGACAAGCTGGCTGGCTTTCCTTGGCTTTCTGTATAAATTTTTAAAAAAAACGAGGCAAGGCCACAACTGCTGTGGGAATCCAAGTAAGTGCAAAGTGATTGGGCCTAGTAATCCCTAAGAGCTAAGAGTCCTGAGCTGTACTCTGCTCAGATGCATGAGATGGGTGCCTGACTCGCATGCAAATCGGTTGGACAGCAGCATTTTTACTTCAATTGTAGGTGAATTCCAAATTGCAGTATTAAAGTTCTGAACTATAAGAAGTTCATCTGATGATGTAGCGAGGCTGGTGCATTGCAGATGCTGACTCCTATGGACAATGGGAGAAAGTGGTCAATGTCCAGGGAGTGAACACTGATGTATTAGGGAATTGTTCACTGGTTGGCCAAGCTGACTGGTTTTCGTGCAAACGTTTTGTCTCCCTTCTAGGTGGCATCTTTAGTGCTGCCTAGCCTCCATTGAAGTGCAGGCCTCAAACACCAGTGCGAAAAACAAACATGTTGAAATAGTCCCCATCGATATACCACTACAGTACAAAACCAGAAACAAGACTGCCCATCATGACAGTCCAGACCATATAAATTCAAAGCATGACAGAACAACAGCACTTCAACAGAGGCTAGACAGCACTGAAGATGTCACCTGGAAGGGAAACAAAACGTTTGTATGAAAACCAGTCAGTTTGGCAAACCAACAAACAACTCCAACCACAACCCAAGCTACAGATCTTCAGTAAAAGTATTGGGGAATGCTGGCCAACATGAAGGCCTGAAGACGACACTGGCAAGTTGCAGGCACCAGGTTACTGCGAAAACTTTCAAGTTGGGAATTGGTGCCATTTAGTTTTGTTCTTGAACCTGGGAGAGTATTAACCTGGATATAAAGGAGGTGAGATCAATAACAACAAGATGCTAATGCATGCACATGTATCCTCACTGCTTATTAGCAAGATTCCCATCTATCCATTGGAACCTATTAGGAAAAGTGGATTTTCTCTCAATGTTGACAATTTATTCTTTCATCCTTGCAAATTCTCCCAAATTTCTCACTGCTGCCTCTATTGTTTAGATACTTGGAAAAATCCACTGCAGGTCTTAGATGTGTCCTTTCCAAACAAAAACATTTAAGTTTGCCATTCTTTCCTGATAAAGGAAAATAAACTCTCTGCACACAGTTTGCCTTTACTTCTTCAACCAACACCCATTGTTTTCTAGCATTCAGCCAATTTCATTTTCTATCATGGTTCTTCTCTGAATTCCTCATTTTACATTTAGTTCATAACAATCTGTGAGAGAGTTTATTATATGTACAAAGATAGATAGATTACACTCTGCCTTGAGATCAATGGTTACTGTTGCTATAAATCCACAGTACTCTCAGTGAATTTATGCCAGACATTATTCAGCAAGCTCACTGGAAATTAATCAGAGAAGCCCTTAATTAATGACTTTTAGTGCACAGATGTTAAAACTATATCAAAGACTCACAAAATAACAGTTATCTTAAAATGGTAAACAGCTTTGAACATATTCAAGGCATCTTCGGCCTATTTTTCTTTGTAACCTAACTAATGAACCAGTAAAACAAAGATCATATGAACTTATGGACTAAAACCTCACCCTTTTCTCTGAGGAGATAGCTATATTCTTATTACAGTCCTGACTACTTGAGGAACTGAGACCAATGTTTTTGTCTTGTATAATGTCCCATTAGTGCGTTCTCTGTGTCATGATCAAGTGTCCACAGCATCAATCTAATTTTGCTTTATATATACCAACGTTCAGCTGGGACAGTAGGTTTTAGTGTGGCCATGATTTAGGTTGCTCTGAAATTGATTAAACCTCATAGCAAAACTCTGCTGCTTTCTCCCCAGTATGCACATTAACAAGCAGTGGGAATCATATTTTCACTGAACCCTGATCTTGAAGCAGATCAAGGGCTCAAAGTTTAGGTATTTCTGAAGTTGCACTCAATAACAATTACCATTTTGTGATCTACAAATAAAATTGTAATACTGACTTAAGACAACCTGCATTACTTATTAAACTTACAGTTGTTCCATAGATCAGATTCATTTTGAACAGTAGTTAAGCACATCCATTCTACATTCTGTGTTAATTCCTTTCCATGTTTGCTGAAATACAGCAAACTAGGTCATTGACAAAGGGAGATCACCACACTGCGTTCATAGAATTAAACTTAAAAAGAAATGTTATCCATAGACTGATCCCCGTTGGTGAACCCTTTCATAGACACCACTTCTAGCTACTACTAGCTCATAGCTAGTACTGTGTTCCAAGAATCATGTAATTATATCCCTTTGTAATTAATTCCATAATTTTCAAATCTATTCCTAACTCGGTTTTTCCTGTTCTTCTAATCTTGTCCTTACCCTTCTTGAAATTGCTCGCCCTTGAGGGGAACAAATTCCATTGGTACCAGCCATCTTTTAATGCTCAACTGAAATGCCTAATCTTCATGTATACTAGCAAATTCCATCAGGATATTCAACGAGGGAGCATTAAATTGAAGCAGGAGCCTGATTTTCCTAGCATAAGGAAATGAGATCAACTTTCACACCATTGGATGAGATCAAGTGGGTGGTTCTGTGCCTATCTGGTCCTGTTCCCATTGGGTTCTTTGCCAATAGAGGTCTTTACCTGAAACAGTTGACACAGCATGAATTGCTTTCGTTCTGAGTATTTGCCCAATATCTGCAATCTGTTGGCTAACTGTTTGCTTTTTTGCTGATTCATTTGGGACTGTTAACTTCAAATCTGCATATTCTAGTTCTGCAATCACAGTTCATCCACATTAATATTTACTCATGTTATCTCAATGACTTAAGTCCATTATACTTTTATTTGGTCTGTTAATGATCTGTTTATGTGAATATCCATTTTCAAGCAAATAAGACTGTTTCTTAATATTTGTTGATGGGTTTACACTTGGCAATCAGTTCAAATCCAGTCTTAACTGATGGTATGAAACCCTCAAAATCTACTGAAAATTATAAAGCATTTTAATATTTTTGCGGAGTTTTGAGATCCTGTAAGGCATTTTTAATAGGTCTTATATTTATACTTGTGAGTAAAATATAATCAATTGTAATAGGGACCACTGCCTGGAGCTCAAAACCAGTTGGTAGAAAAGTTGAGTTACAAAGGGAGAAGAATTATGACTGAAAACATCATTGAACTTTTTAAAAACATAAATATTTTAACTTATCCAGGGGAATACACACACACACACACACACACACACACACACACACACACACACACACACACACACACACACACACACACACACACACACACACACACACACAAGACCGTACATCCATTGCTAGTTGCACGAGGAGACTCCCCTTCTGCTCAGAGGAAGAAATGACCACACACAGGAGTTTATTGTAGCAAAGGTAGAAGTGATAAAAATACAATTGGATTTTCTGATTTAAAACACCACCTGATACACCAAGTGACTACGATCAGAAAGAGTTATAAAGCAAAACCACTCAAGGATGTCACTGCTGCAGCAAGGAAGTAAGTCATTATTAGTGACAGGAAGACATGGAGACTTTTTTGGTTGAGTGACCAGCTGGTAATGATCTTTTGAACATGGAATCTCATCAATAAGCAATAAGTATTGTGACTATTGCTCTGGGAGTTTATAAAGAGTTTTCACAAAAAGTGAAGATTGTATTCTTAATGTGTTGCATGGCTTTGTATTAAAGTATGTTGTAAATACCTTGGTGGGTAGTGAGCCCCCACTGTTTAAGAGATTTACCCAATCCACTGATAATGAACAATCTTGTACCACCCAAAACTGTCCTGCTGTTGAACACTAGGTAAGGCATAACAGTTCATCATTATGGATATTCACACACTAGAACTGATTTGATTATTAAGAAGTAAATTAATTCATCCGTTTTACATTCAAAACACCTTTGTGGAAAGAAATCCTGAACATAGTTAAGAGCAAGTTTCAACATATCATTCCTCAATACTATTTAACTCTAATAAGTAACACTATTGCCTCCATAAGTACTTAGGTAGACTACCCCTTAGCAGCCATTAGTCTTGGAGCTGGAGTTCAATTGTATAATGGTGAGTTCAGAAGAATATTACTAATATGTAGCTGGAATGAAATAAATAACAACAAAGTTAACTGAACATACCTTAAAATAATGCTTGCGTTGATTAAAATTAATCATTTCCACAAAATTTTCAAAACATTTTTGCAATTACAAAATTGATTTCATGAGAAACTAATATCAGTAGAAAAAACTGAGATTCAGCGTAAAAACTGAATTTTGAAATTAAAACAGATTAAAAATGTAGATAAGCCCTGATTGTAGAGTTGGGGATCATGTTGGGAGATTAACCCATGTCTGCTCCTTCTGTAGCTGGCAGAATGCAAAATTCATCCAACCCAGTGAATTGAAAATGATACCAGCTTGAAGCCCAGTGCAAAATGTAAGGCTAGCACCAATCACAGCTTATCAGCTCTTCTAAAACCATCCAGTCTGCGCCTATCAAAGGGGAGGTACATTCCAGCTGGAATAAATACTAGAACTGGTTGAATAAGACCTTCTGAAAAAGAAGTGATGAACTAATACTGCAAAAGAGCACAGAGCAGGATCCAAGATTCTCAGCTGCAACTTCGAACATCTTGGTGCAGGAAGTGAACAGGAAGATCGATGCACTCTCTCCAATGGAACTAGAGTAGGCTCTGAAAAGAAATGGGAGAAAATGGCGATTGCATTCATTGTAACTGGTTTGGCACCAAGAACCTGGATTTAGTACCATGAGAAGTTTTGTGAATTTCCTTGCTAGTCAAAGTCAATAAATTCATCTTCAAATATCACGTCATGAAAACTGACCTACAAGCATCAGGAACTGCTCAATTCAACAGCACCTCTCTTTTATTAGCTACCAGCAATTTTTCAAACAATCACAACTTATGCCTCTCTTCCATAACTCTCGCTCACTCACATACATTGAACTATTGCAAACTTCAAAACTTACATGTAGCATATTCCCTTTTCAGGACAAAATGGCAAAAATAACTAGAAGGGGGCATGTAGCCAGGTGGAAGAGAGGGGCCCATAGCAACAATCAAGGCTAAGATTGTGTCCATTAACAGGACTGAAATCATTGAGGATGGTTGCATCTTAATGTCTCATTCTCCTTTTCCCATTTTATTTTCTCCTCATCACACAGTCTCTTCTGAATTATAAACTGCAGATGGTGTAAGCATGCACCTTGTACTTTTCTCCTCCCACTCCCCTCACCATAAACTACAACTGTGCCTTTCTGCTTTCAGATTCCCAAGAGCTGCCTTGCAGTGAGCTGTCAGGCAGTGTTTGGAAGAGTGAGAGGTGAAAGAGTAGGAAGACAGAGATTAAGAAAAGCTCCCCTTGATTGCTCTCACACCAATAGCCACCAGCTCAAGCACTGTGCATAATTTAGAGGGTATCCAGAGTTAGGATCTGCACATGATCAGACATGTTTGGCCTGCAGCCTGCACACAACACAAGCTCATTGGAAGAGCATACTGTGCATGTCTTTTCTCCAGTAAAAGAGAATTTAAATGGGGCAGCCTACCAAAGCAGATTGATAGATTTGTATAATAAAATATTTTGTGCATTGCAGACCTGACAGGATGTCTGCAGGCAATGTGAACGAGCAAGGAGGATTTCAGCATTAACTTGGCACAGCATTTTGGACAGACATTGGAGCCCATACATTTTGGTATGAAAGCAGTGGCTAATTCCATAAAAAAAACTTGTAAACTTCTCTGATGATCAATGTCTCAATTTCCATAGTGACACAAGCAAAGGTCACCTCAGGTCCAGGCACTGCAGTGGAGATTCAGACTGAAGTCACACAAGCCCTGGCTTGCTTCCCTATAGGCCCAGTCTGCACTATCATTGTTAAAGATACCAGTGTGTAAAGGAGCATTCAAAGCATTACAGATATCCAGTAATCTATCCTCCAATACATCGTTGGAATTGCTGGGTTACTACCCCTTGTAAAGTGTCCTCATGGAGCACACAGTCTTCTTTCTTACTGTTCTCTATTAATAAGCCGGACTGCTGATGCTCATGCTAAAACACTGCAGACAAAGCTGACCTTTCTGGGACCAGAGGTGCTCAAGAATGCAAGACAATCTGTGATCTCACCAAATTAATATTAGCAGCTTTCCACATCCATACCAAAGCCACTGAAGTGGAAGTATGTACAAGCTCTAGAACTGACAAAAGTACATAGATGACAGGCACCAAGTTAATGAACAAGAAATGTTATTTGAATTTGGTTTGGAATATTGGGTGATTTGAATTATACATTTGGTTTTGAATGATTTCCTGTGGCCTTTAGTTTAGCAAGGGTTATTAACAAGGGAAGGCAAGTTGTGTAAGTGTTGTTGAGAAAGATTTGGGTTGTGCTAGCTGATACCACAGTTGAATGAGTCAGTCACACCCTGCCTGGCGAGAAAGAAGATGCATTGCATGTCTCCTTCCTCCTCAGCCGTCTGCCAAATCCCCAGGAGCACAGATCGTGACCCCCTAATGGCAAGTACAGCTTGCAGCAGGCCATTGAAAATCCGTTCCTACATTACAACAGTGACTGCATGTGAAAGAAATTCATCCATTGCAAAACATTTTGATAAATCTGATGGTTGTGAAAAGCTCTATTGAAGTAAATTTTTTCTTTGCCATGGAATTAAAGAACGATTGCAGCAGAAAAAAAAACTTCCAGTAGTCATGACCATGCTGGTTCCTTTTAGAAGGAACTTGATGTGCCCTTTCCCCATACCCTTGCAAATTGTTCCTTTTTACATGATTTTCTAATTCCCTTTTAAAAGCCACAATTGACTCTGCCTCCATCATATTATAAAGAGGTGTGTTTGGGTTCCTAATCACTTGCTGAATAAAACGTTTTTTCCCACGTTACTATTCAACTTATATTGATGCCTTTGTATTTGCAACCCTTCCACCAATTCCCAATGACTTCTCTTTGTCTTGACACTTCATGATTTTCATAGAATCATAGAATCCCTACATTGTGGAAGCAGCCCATTCGGCCCATCAAGTCCACACTGGAACATATTTATCAAATTCCCTCTCAATTTCCTCTTCTCCAAGGACAAACATTTCAACTTCTTTCATCTATCCATTTTACTAAAGTCTCTCATCCCTGGAATTATTCTTATTATTTTGTTCTGTACCTTCTCTAAATTTTTCATGCTTTCTAAAGTGTTGTTTCTCGAATTCAAAACAATAGTCCAATAGAGGCCAAATAAATATTTTATAAAGGTTTAACATGACTTCCTTCTCTTATACTCTAAACTTCTGTTCATATTGAGCTTCTGTAATCTTGACACAAACTCTGCAAATCATTGCAAATCTCTACCAGAATGTTCCAGGCAATAGATGTGATGATGCAACATCCAAAGATCTGTTCTTGTACATTTTGTGTGACAGTACAGTTTTCCGTATGCTGACCACCTGTGTTTCCATTATACGTTGGAGCAATCAGTGGACTGCCCTTGTCATCCAGTAACTTTCCTCTGCCTTGTCATTGACCCGAAGTGAAATTCCATTTGATCATGCGCCTGTTGCACCTTGCAGATGTGGCATCCTTCCTGGAGTTCACATGTAACGTCTGCATCGTAGTGTGCGTGCAGGTCGGTAGCATCCTGCATCACATGAATGCAACATTTCTTGTAAAGCCGCACAATCACTCCATCCACTGTTTGGCCAGAGAGAATTAAAACATTTCTCCTGTATAAAGAGTGTTAGCAACCTTCCTTAAGTAAAAATAAACTGCAAAGTGGGAAATGTTGTAAATATTACCATCTCTATCCGAGAAGGAATCCAAAGAACAAAGGTTCATGGCTTAGATCATGGCAAGCTGGTAGTTGCCAAAGCAAAGGTATGATTTCAGTGAGGACCTCATCAGTAAAGCAGTGACATCTGATACAATGATTTTTGCTGAGGCTGAGATCGGAGATTGCTCCCTAAGGAGTCAGAGCAGACATGGACTTCTGCTGAATGTCCTTCTCCTCCCCACTCACCAACCTGTCAGTGTGTTACATTCGATTATTCCCCTTGATTTGCTTCAAATCAAGAGAGATTGAAACTACAGCAGTCATGTCTGAGAGCAAGTGTTTTGGATCAAATCCATAAATCCAAGACCAAAGCCTTCAGCCTATCATATCATTTCTTGTGGACTTCAGCCACTTAGTATACATTTCTAAGCACTTCTACAAAATTAGAAAGAGTCCGTAGAAATAGCTTGAAAGCAATCAAGCGTCCCTTAGTGAGAGGTGGGGTGTTTGTATGTTAGGTCCTTCTGGCACGGAAAGCTTGCTGTACAAACTTAAGAAAGAGTATTTAAATAAGCATTGAAATCCAAAAAGATAGCACTGGCACCAAATCAGCGTTACACATTCGCTGTATCCACACTCCTGCCCTATCCAGCATGATGTCCCAAATGACATGAACCAAAAGTATACACTCAAGAAGCAGATGCCACTGAGGGCTGGTTCCCCTTGCTCTGAAAAATGAGCATTTTGAAACCATGATTGTATGTTTCTGTGAATATGGGTTTTTCTTCTTATTTCCTGCATATGACCTCACAAAGAACAATAGACAAATAACCTCAACCCAGGCCTCTGGCAATGGATGATGTACAATGCAATATTTTCGTGTTACCCACTGGGGAAGTATTTCCTCGTGGTGAATTTTGCCTCCTTACAGTCAAAACAAGATGGTGAAGTTTCAATCCCCTTTTTTTTTCATACAAAACTTCATGTAAAATACATCAACCAGAATATAAGGAGACCATAGTGTGAGAAGCTGTTACAATATAGTGTTACTTTTGCATGTGTAAATATTTTCAATGATTGATGAGAAATACTGAGTTTACAAAAGGTAAAGAAAAGATTACTTTCCAATATTAATCATGACTGTGTTCACATTTTTAAACTTTGACAATTATAATTCATTTTCTTCACCAACTATTATTGAAATCTGATAAGTATACAATGCATGTACTAAGTATGCACAGAAGTTTCATTTCCATTATAATGGTAACTTAGACTGTGTTCAGGTTGCTACAATAGCTAAACAATTTGATTTTTTTTGAAATTCAAATAACATTATGAATCATATCATTTTTGCAATCAGATCAAAAAGCCAAGTTTTCCCTCACTTTGATAATATCATTAGCTAACACTGACAGAAGTAATTCCTCCTCTTTATGTTACATTTCCCCTCATCCATCTTCAGATGTACTATTCTTCTTTGTAAGATAAGTACCATTGAAACAGATCATTTAATTCTGTTTAGCTCATTCATCCAGAAAGTCTCTTCATTCTCCCTCTTGTGTCAAATAATCATTTCATAAATGATTTCAGGTTATTACCTTTACTAGCCTATCAGGAAGCCCTCGCTATATGTTAATAAAGCTTTTGTGCAGTAAAATAAAAATTCTCGATATCAGCTTTCAATTCAGTTTTCAATCTGTATTTCTTAGTCCTGCTCTCACAATTTGATTTTAAGTACAGTAAAAGCAATATTCTGAATTTACTTTTTCCATTCCCTAAATTATCTTGTCTACATTTACAAGCTCACCTCCTAAATGCCACCTTTGAGACCTATGTTTCTTCAGTATGTTCTCATAACTCAGTATCTTAGACGAACAGTCTTATAGCTCTTCTCTGCACTGCCACCTACACTAAATGTCTCATTTGTTTCTCATTGATCAGTATTGGATGCCGTTCTGTGAGGTTTTAACAATAAAACTGCAAAAGTAAGACAATTGTCAATAAGTTCATTTTTACCTTAAGAATCAAACTCTTACAATTAAGAATATGCACAAAAATAACTTTTTGTAAAAGTTTACAAAGCTAAGAAATTGAGACAACTAAATTTGGAGTGGTGTGCCCATGCTGCAAATGCAGTCTTTGGTATGGGCTGCACAGATGCAATTTGGTGTGGCATAAGTGCAAGTGTTAGTAGTGTGCGCTGAATTAGGTAAAAAGGACATATTGTAACCTAGTCAGCATTTAAGACAAATTGAACTGCAATAGCACCATTTTCAAATTCACTACTCTAGCTAACAACTTCCCTTACATGTCACAGCTGAACTTGTGATCAGCAGGTGGATCTCCACACCAATTCTTAATTATGGGGAGCATGAACTACTTTGCAGTTAGCTGTTGATTGATTATGACTTTTCAGTGTTGAGTTTGAGGAAGCTTTCGTTCATTTCTACTCTTGATCTGAGTTGGATTCTCAGCTATCCACTAGCTATTAAATCCAGTGTGCAATCAAAGCACATGTATAGCAAGTGCCAAGGGAAACGCCATCGCATAGACCATTGGAAAATCCCTGCAATGTTTGCAAGAATGCATTTCCTGATTCGTTACAGTCTCCTGCACTCTGCATAAACTCAACACGATGAAGGCACAGCCCATCTCACGAAGAATATTTGGTACAGCTAAGGAGATAGAGGAGAAGGGAGAGAAGGATGAGTGAGAAGGAGGAATACGAAGAGAAGGAAACACAGGGCAGGAAACATGCCCTTTCTGGTGAGGCTGCCATTACCACTCCTGTAATGGTAAGCATCATCTCCTCCGTGACATGGGTTCAGGCTTGGTGTCACAATAAGCCTGTTTAATGTTTATATTAATATTTGAGTGATACATTTTAGTTTTTAGAACATTCAATCTGTAAGCTCAAAGGCTAACCTATGTTTGTTTATTAAGCTCAGAGTAGAAGAAAGAGGAAGCTATGAATGGCAGGTGGGTTGGTTTAGCAAGAAATCTGAAGATAGGGTTTCTGAACTGCGTTGTCCTATCCTTGTTCCAGAAGTGATTTATTCGATGCATAGCTCAGGGCCACAGGTTTGATTTTGAATTTAGAAGTAAATTAATTTAAATAATTTATCAAAAATTGCCACTAGGCTTTGTTAACGTAGGGAGAGGCATTCCAGGGTGGAGTCTCGGTTAGAATTCTGGAAAGATGTGTGCAGGGACGTTTTCAAAAGGTCTTTGGGGTTGGAGCTGAACACAGTCAATACAGTGGGCATAAGCCCTGAGTTTAGAAGGCAGATGCAGCTTACTTCTTCTGTGACTTGGAGCTCACTGACTCAAAAGAGCAAAACAAAAAATATTTTAACCAGACCTGCACTTTCAGCAAAGAAAATATGGACCTCATCATTAACAAAGAGGCAGAGTTTGTGAATGTAAAGAGGCTGGCAGGTTCACCTAGCTTGGAGCTACAGGAAGAAATCTAACTCTGATGTAAAATCAAACAGCTCAACCTACAGCAGCTAGAGGGTTTTGGACTTGGCACTGAAAGCAGCCTAGTTCATGTAGACTTTGAGTTCACAATTTAAAGGAAAATAATTTATCAATAGTTGCAGAATAGCTGTGGATCAGGAGAATGGAGCTACTGAAACTCAGGGATGTTTCCAATTTTCTTTTGAAGCCACTGGTCAGGAATTATGAGTGAAGTCCAAGTTTTATCTGAAAAGTCAAGGACCTCAAGTTAGCTGTGGAAAATTCCAAGAAAGTCGATGACGTTCAAGAACCTGATAAGTGGCCAAAGACTTCCTGGAGTCAAAATGAAAAGGGGCAAGTTGAGCAGATGATTTTAGATGAAACTACAATTGGCTATGTTTCAGTTTGTTTTAGATTTTAAAGCTGAAGTAATTACAAACTATAAGTTTAAGTTAGTAATTTTTTAAAAATCTGTAAAGTTTTGTTTCGTTTTATCGAAGTGATATCATATGTCATGGTTGTTTCAGTTAATTACTGAGTGATCAAATTTCTTTTCACATGTAACAGTATCTGTAGGGATTATAACACAGTTCCCTGTCAGTTTGATGCTGCTACCGTCTGTTGTGTGCCACCCAGTCCTGAAAGAGAGAGGAAGTGTGTCAGTGAGTGCTGCAAAGTGTTTTTGGGTAATCTAGCTGTAATAGCTTAATAGGCAGCAGTGCATCCAAGCTGAGGTAAAAGCGTGAGGCTAGCAACAGAGCTAAATGCATGATGACACTTTCTGTTCAACTCATGATTGATAGATATTACTGGAGGTGAGAAATGAGGCGTGGCTCTTTGAGTAATACGTGAGAGCAGTGGAGGAGTTGATCAAATGTGAAATTTGAAAATGTTATCACTCACTTGATGAAGTATGTGATATCAATTAATTCCTTTCAGCACTCTATCCAAATCCTTAGGCCTATTCTGTAGGCATTGACTTGCATAGTTATCTTCACCAATTTCTTTTTCAGACTTTGCCTTGGGGGTCCTCCCCCGCCTCTTAGCATAAAAAAACTCTTTTGTTCTTTTGACTTCCTGTATCAACAACTTCAGTAGTGTTATTTAAAAAAAAATACTTTGGAGGCTGCCCTCTGTCTTATTGTTCGATTTCTGTATCTTGCCCAGGGCAAGGTCTCTTGTGAGCAGGCATGCGGTCACTCATCAGTGGGGTCAATACAGATTGTGCCAATGTAACCTTTAAAGTGAGCAGGCTGCATAACATTTACATGTTTGCCTGTCTCAGAACAAACATAGAGTCATAGAGATGTACAGCACAGAAACAGACCCTGAAATCCAACTTCCAACCAGATATTCTCCATTAATCTAGTTCTGTTTGCCAGCATTTAGCCCATATCCCTCTAAACCCTTCCTATTCATGCACCCATCCAGATACCTTTTATATGTTGTAATTGTACCCGCCTCCACCACCTCCCCAGCAGTTCATTCCATACATGCACCACCTTCTGGGTGAAAAAGGTGACCATCAGGTCCCTTTCAAATCTTTCACCTTCCACCTTAAACCAATGCCTTCTAGTTTTGGACTCCCCTGCCCTGGGAAAAGACCTTGACTATTCACCCTATCCATGCCTGTCATGATTTTATAAACTTCTTTAAGGTCACCCTTCAGCCTCCAATGCACCAGGGAAAATAGCCCCAGCCCACTCAGCCTCTCCCGATAGCTCAAACCCTCCAATTCTGGCAACATCCTTGTAAAACTTGTCTGAACCCTTTCAAGTTTAACAACATCCTTCCTATAGAAAGGAGACCTGATCTAAACACAGTATTCCAAAAGTGGTCAAACCAATGTCCCATACAGCCACAACATGATCAGATAAAAGAAGGAGGCATGGCTCAGGAACAGGCAGCTGGGATCATGGGAATCCCTGGAGGTATATAGGGGATACAGGAGTTTACTGAAGAAGGAAATCAGGAGGAAGAAAAGGGGGCACCAGATAGCTTTGGCTGAGAAGATTAAGGTGAATTCAAAGAGATTCTTTTAAGTATACTAAAGGATAAAGAATAACTCAAGAGAGAGTAGGATCCGTCATGGACCAAGTGGATATCTATGTGTGGAACTGCAGGAGATGGGTGAGGTCCTCAATGAATATTCCTCCTCCGTGTTTACCGTCGACAAAGACATGAAGACTTGGGAACTTGGGGAAGTTAGTGGCGACATCTTGGGACAGTTTATATCGCAGTAGAGGAGTGTTGAAAGTATTAGAATGTATGAAGATGGATAAATCTCCTGGTCCTGACCAGATATATCCAAGAACCCTACAAGAGGCTAAAGAAGAAATTGTGGGCGCCCTGGCTGATATATTTGCATTATTGTTAGCCATGAGTGAGGTCCCAGAAGACTGGAGGGTAGTGAATATTGTGTCCTTACTCAAAAAGGGCTGCAAACAAAAACCTGGGAGTTACAGACCAGTAAGCTTAACATCTGTGGTAGGTAATTTACTTGAGAAGCTTCTGATGGACAAGATATACATGCATTTAGAAAGACAGGGTTTGATTAGGAACAGTGAGCATAGTTTTATGCTTGGGAGATCATACCTCACAAATTTGTTAGAGTTCTTTGATGAAGTGACCAGGAAGGTTACTGAGGGCAGGGCAGTAGATGTAGTCTATATGGATTTCAGTAAGCCCTTTGATAAGGTTCCACATGGTAGGCTGCTGTGGAAGATTAGATCACATGCAATCCAGGGAAAGTTGGCAAATTGGACACAAAATTGGCTTGATGGTAGGGAGCAGAGAGTAATAGTGGAAGGATGCTTGTTGGAATGGAGGGCTGTGTCTAGTGGTGTGCCTCAGGGGCCAGTGCTGCGTCCATTGTTGCTCGTTATCTATATCAATGATTTGGATGAGAATGTACAAAGCATGATTAATAAGTTTGCAGATGACACTAAAGTAAGTGGTATCATGGACCGTGAGGAAGGTTATCAGAAATCACACCAGGATCTTGATCAGCTGGGGAAGTGGGCCGAGAAATGGCAATTGGAGTTCAATATAGATAAGTGTGAGGTGTTGCATTCTGGAAAGTCAAATCAAGGTAGGAGTTTTATGGTGAGTGGTAGGGGCTTAAGGAGTGTTGTGGAACAGAGGGACTTTGGAGTGCAGGTGCATGGTTCCCTGAAAGTAGAGTCACAGGTAGTTAGGGCAATGAAGAAGGCAATTGGCATAATGGCCTTCGTCAGTCAGGGCACTGAGTACAGAAGTTGGGAAGTTATGTTGCAGCTATATGGGACGTTGGTGAGGCCACATTTGGAGTATTGTGCTCAGTTTTGGTCACCTTGCTATAGGAACGATGTTATTAAACTGGAAAGAGTGCTGAAGAAATTTACAAGGATGTTGCCAGGACTCAAGGGACTGAGTTATAGGGAGAGGCTGGACAAGCTAGGACTTTTTCTTTAGAGCTTAGGAGACTGAGGGAGAATCTTATAGAAGTGTATAAGATCATAAAAGGCATGGATAGGGTGAATGCACTCAGTCTTTTTCCCAGGGTTGGGGAATTGAGGACTAGAGGGCATCCATTTAATGTAGGAAGGAAAAGAATACATGGGAACCTGAGGGGCAATTTTTTTTTTTTACGCAGAGAGTGGCATGCATATAGAATGAGCTACCAACTGATGTCATTGAGGCAGGTACATTAACAACATTTAAAAGGCATTTGGACGAATACATGGATAGAAAAGGTTTAGAAGGATTGGGCCAAGTGCAGGGCAATGGGGTTAGCATGGATGGACATTTTGGTGGGCATGGACCTGTTTGGGCTGAAGGACCTGCCTCCGTGCTGTAGGACTCTATGACTCGATAACATGACCTCCTAATTCCTATACATAATGCACTGATCAATAAAGGCAAACATACCAAATGCTTTCTTCACCATCCTGTCTACCTACGACTCCACTTTCAAGGAACTATTGTTATTAAGAAGAGGTTGACCCCCACTACACCCCCACCTCTGGTAACTGAAACCGAAACATCCAGAGAAGCTCACCTCGCCTCATAATATGTTAAAGGAAATGCAAAGAGTGATATAACCTGCCTTTCATCCACCCAAAGGTGTTTAAAGGAGAGATTAAATGAAATGAACTCCCGACCTTCACTCTATAATCAATAAGTTACAATTTTTTTTATCTAATTCTAACAGTGAACAAATTAGCAGAACTACTAACAAACCAAACAATTCTCTCTTAAGTACTAATTATTCCCAAATAAAAGAAAATGCTAATGATATGCTGTTCCAATAAATACAAGTCCCACTTATATATATCAAAATAATAAAAAAAACTAAAACTTAATCTCTCAAAATTACAGCCAGGATACATCTTCCAGAATGCTCCATGCCCTCTCCACTGATCCACAGTCAGGAACCACAGTCATTTCTCCATCAAATTCATGCATGAAGAATATTAACTGAGAGTGCCACTATACCTTATGTTGAGATGATGGTTTTTTTGAGAGCTTAGAAAATTATGTGAGAACCAGTGATTCTTTATCTTATAGCTGAGAGCTGGTCTCTAAGCAGATGACAGTTGACTCTCACACAGATTTTCAAATGCCCTCTTCTTTTATACCCTTGATGACTTATTAATTTCTTAGAATCGATAGGTCCTAGGTTGTCAAAGCCATCAGATTTAAATTTAATTGATTTTTAGTCTCTGGGTACCTAGTTTAAATTAATTAGTTGACATTCAAACTGGTTGTCGGGCTAATAAAACGAGACTATTACCATAAGACCATAAGACCATAAGACATAGGAGTGGAAGTAAGGCCATTCAGCCCATCGAGTCCACTCCACCATTTAATCATGGCTGATGGGCATTTCAACTCCACTTACCCGCACTCTTCCCATAGCCCTTGATTCCTTGCGAGATCAAGAATTTATCAATCTCTGCCTTGAAGACTTTCAACGTCCCGGCCTCCACAGCGCTCCATGGCAATGAATTCCACAGGCCCACCACTCTCTGGCTGAAGAAATGTCTCCTCATTTCAGTTCTAAATTGACCCCCTCTAATTCTAAGGCTGTGCCCACGGGTCCTAGTATCCCCACCTAACGGAAACAACTTCCCAGCATCCACCCTTTCTAAGCCATGCATTATCTTGTAAGTTTCTATTAGATCTCCCCTCAACCTTCTAAACTCTAATGAATACAATCCCAGGATCCTCAGCCGTTCATCGTATGTTAGGCCTACCCTTCCAGGGATCATCAGTGTGAATCTCCGCTGGACACGCTCCAGTGCCAGTATGTCCTTCCTGAGGTGTGGGGCCCAAAATTGGACACAGTATTCTAAATGGGGCCTAACCAGAGCTTTATAAAGTCTCAGAAGCACATCGCTGCTTTTATATTCCAATCCTCTTGAGATAAATGACAACATTCCATTCGCTTTCTTAATCACAGATTCAACCTGCAAGTTAACCTTTAGAGAATCCTGTACTAGCACTCCCAGATCCCTTTGCAATTCAGCTTTATGAATTTTCTCACCGTTCAGAAAATAGTCCATGCCTGTATTCTTTTTTCCAAGGTGCAAGACCTCACATTTGCTCACGTTGAATTTCAGCAGCCATTTCCTGGACCACTCTCCTAAACTGTCTAAATCATTCTGCAGCCTCCCCACCTCCTCCGTACTACCTGCCTGTCCACCCAACTTTGTATCATCGGCAAACTTTGCCAGAATGCCCCCAGTCCCTTCATCCAGATCATTAATATATAAAGTGAACAGCTGCGGCCCCAACACTGAACCCTGCGGGACGCCACTTGTCACCGGTTGCCATTCCGAAAAAGAGCCTTTTATCCCAACTCTCTGCCTTCTGTCAGAAAGCCAATCCTCAATCCATGCCAGTAACTCACCTCGAACACCATGGGCCCTCACCTTACTCAGCAGCCTCCCGTGAGGCACCTTATCAAAGGCCTTTTGGAAGTCTAGATAGATAATATCCACTGGGTTTCCCTGGTCTAACCTACTTGTTACCTCCTCAAAGAATTCTAACAGGTTTGTCAGACACGACCTCCCCTTACTAAATCCATGCTGACTTGTTCTAATCCGAACCTGCACTTCCAAGAATTTAGAAATCTCATCCTTAACGATAGATTCTAGAATTTTACCAACAACCGAGGTTAGGCTAATCGGCCTATAATTTTCCATCTTTTGCCTTGATCCTTTCTTAAACAAGGGGTTTACAACAGCAATTTTCCAATCTTTTGGGACTTCCCCTGACTCCAGTGACTTTTGAAAGATCACAACCAATGCCTCTGCTATTTCCTCAGCCACCTCCTTCAGAACTCTAGGATGCAGCCCATCGGGGCCTGGAGATTTATCAATTTTTAGACCTTTTAGCTTTTCTAGCACTTTCTCTTTTGTAATGCCTACCATACTCAACTCTGCCCCCTGACTCTCCTTAATTGTTGGGATATTACTCATGTCTTCCACTGTGAAGACTGATGCAAAATACTTATTAAGTTCTTCAGCTATTTCCTTATCTCCCTTCACTAGCCTTCCAGCATCAGTTTGGAGCAGCCCAATGTCTACTTTTGCCTCTCGTTTGTTACTTATGTATTGAAAGAAACATAAGTAACATTAGATAGTTACCTTTCTAACTATCAGCCTTTTGATACAATGTTTCAATTTCAGGATTTCTCTGTGCACTTACACGTTCTTTTATCTCCAAGCTAGAAAAAACCATCATTTTTTAAAGGGACCATGCACTCTTTCCCCCCGTCATTTTACAAATATCAAATTCTAACATCCTGCCTTCCAATCTATGAATACTCTACTCAACTTTGCAACACCATGAACCTGCACTCCAAGGTCCCTTTGTTCGGCAACAATCCCCAGGACCTTACCATTAAGTGTGTAAGACCTGCACTGATTTGTCTTCCAAAAATGCAACATCTCACATTTAATTAAATTAAATTCCATCTGCCACTGCTCGGCCCATCAGCCCATCTGATCAGGGTCCCATTGTACTCTGAAGTAACTTTCTTTGCTATCCACTACACCCCCAATTTAGGTGTCATCTACAAAATTACTAACCATGCTTCCTTTATTCACATCCAAAACATTTAAATAGATGACAAAAAGGTGGGGGTTAAAAGAGCTTTGGTGATTTGCACTTCCAGCTTCAGGCCTTAACTATTTCTTCCCCTTAAAACTCCTGCCTGAAATTTCAAAATTAAAAAGCACTTGAAAGAAATGATGTGGAAATTCAAAAATGACTTCTGGTTGTGATATGTCATAAATTATCTGATGTGTAGAAAAGGAATTCTGGCATTTCCCTCGAAGTAGTTTAAATTTCGTTCCTGAGTCTGATATGGATATCAAGAGTTATTAGTCTGCTCCGTTGAGTTGTAAGAAGATGTGAGTTGCTAGCAGTACAAAGTGTCTGAAGCCTTTTCAGCCAAATTGCAAATGGGCTGAGTGACACAGTGATTTAGTGTCCTGTTCTTCCACTGCATTAAAATCCAAGTTAGGTCAGCAAGATAAGTAGTCACTTTGCAACAGCTGTAAGAGAAATGGTTTGGGGCAATTTCAACTTGGCCCCTGATGGACATGGATTTCCCACACAAAGGTTGATCCAAATTATCAGGGATCAGCACATCAGTCAAGCCAAAAGAATTATTGATGTGGAAGATAGAAACAAGTAATAGTATCTTCTGAAGGTTGAGATTATGTGAACCATGTACTTATACAGAGTCCAACGACTGGAAGTCTTGTAATGACAGTGGGTGCAACTTTTAACTCAACAGACTGGATGGGAAACTGGAACAGTGGATCACTAGGATGAAGACTAGGTGAGTTCTACGATGAGTAGACAATTCATTCTGCCAGGTAACAACTAGTCAGGAAAAGACATCAAAAAAATTGGCTGCAGGTAGTAAAGAAAATGATTTCCCAATAATACATTCTCTCATAAGGCTCATGGGGAAAGCAAATTTTATACAGTTTGTTACCACACCAGGAGGTGTCAAATGAGTACTAGTTCCACAGTGTTTTCATCGCATGCTCACATCTTTATGAAATTGTGAACATTACACATACATATTCAGATATACAAGTGCAGACAACGCTGCTGACTAGTTCAGACTGAATCACAAATAATGAATCACCAAATTCCTTTCAGACATTAAACTGTGACAATCTCTTTAGTAAGATTTCATTGATGTTTCATACTACCTTCTTTTACACTGAACTGGACTGTTATTAATATAAGTTCATTTTATGATGGTCTTATTACTGATGTATGTGTTTGCCTCTTTGTTACTGCATTTTAGTGTCAGTTTAGCATCTCAGGGGCATTACAGTCATATGGTAAGCTCATAGAAAAGAACCATGAATATCCCAGAAATTCAAAAGTGCTACTTATAATTATTTTGCTTTTAGTTAATTAGTTCAATTCTGCTATATATTACGATTTAGAAAAATATGTATTTTTAAATTTTGCAAAGGACTTCTCTCAAAAGGGAAAGGTAGACCAATCAAACCCAGAGCTCTCTAGATGAAAAAGGAGTTAGAAAATAAAATAGAGAAGATATGCTTACGGCACAAAAGAGAATCAAACTGAATACAAATGTTGAAAATCGGGTGAAAAAGCAAATAAGAATGGCAAAGAGGGAATATGAAAAGGTGACTGACAACTAATGTAACAAGAAATTCCAAAGTCTTCTATTGACACATAAATAATAAAAAAAAACAACAGTAAAAGAAGAAGTAAAATCAATTACGGACCAAAAAGGAGATTTACTCATTGAGCCAGGGAAAATGGTTGCATTTTGGAATAAAGTAAACGTTACTCAGGCTGTGGTGACAAGAGGAAACTCAGTCATCAGTAGGGTTCAAAAATGGAGGAGGGAAGGAATTGGATAAGCTTCCTTATCCAATTGGTATTTGGAGTTAACAAGGCATCTGGTCTAAATGAGATTCATCTAAGGATATTGAAGGAAGTGTGATTGGAAATTGCATAGTCGCTGGTCATAATTTTTCAGTCTTCCCGTATTTAGGCGTGATGCCAGAGGACAGGAAGATTATGAACATTATGCCCCTGTGCGTAAATGGTTACAACAAGCACTGCAATTCCAGACCAGTAATTTTGCTAGTGGGGAAACCTATAGAATTGGAATAGAATCAATAGTCACATGTGTAATTGTGAATTAATTAGAGAAAGTCAGCACAGATTTTTTTAAAGAAACTTTTTATGTAGTAATTTGCTTAAGTTCTTTGAAGACATAGCTGAGAAGGTTGACGAGGGTAATGATGTTGATGTGGTGTACATGAACCTCCAAAAGCCATTTGATTCAATGCTTCCCAATAGACTTATGAAAAAAGTTATGGAATATAGGGGACATAATGATCATACAAAATTGACTGAGTGGTAGGAAATGGACAGTAATGGTTAACGGATATTTTTCAGGCGAGAGGAGGTTTTGTTGTGGTATTCCACAGGGGATGGTATTGGGAACATTGCTCTTTCTGATTTATATTAATGATCAAGATTTTGGAGTAAAGTTGATAATTTCAAAGTGTGCATGTGACACTAAACTCGGAAGCATTGTAAACTGTCAGTCGTTAGTAGAACAAGGGCATTATCAAGTTGGTGGAGTGGGCAGATAAGTGGCAGATGCGGTTCAATACAGAGAAAAATGAGGTCATACATTTTTGTAGAAAGAAATTGGATTGACAATATAAAATGAGGTGTACTACTCCAAAGGCTTCAAAGAAGCAGAGAGATCTGGATGTCATTCAAGCCCTTCAAGGTTGCTGGCCAGATTGAGGGCCTGGTTAATGAAGCATTGGATTTATTACTAGGGGTATAGAGTTACAAGGGCAAGTAAGTCACATTGAACGAGTTAGACTTAAGCTGTCGTATCATGTTCAGTTCTGGTGGAGGGTCAGGAAGGCACACAAAGAACACATGTGATGCATTGGAGAGAGTACAGAAGAGGTTTAAAAAGAATGGTTCTAGGGATGAGAAGCTTCAGTTAAGCAGATAGATTGGAGAAAGTGTATCTGTTTTCCTTGGAGAGGAAAAGACTAGGAGGAGATTTGATTGAATCTTTCAAAATCATGACAAGTCTGGACAGAGCAGCTTGGAAAAACTGTGTCTGCTTATAAACAGATTAAGTATGAGACGGCAGAGATTTAAAGTGATTTGTAAAAGAAGCAACTGTGATGAGAATGGTTCAGGCATGCGCTGCCCTGCCTAGACGTATATTAGAGACTGATGCAAGTGAGGTATTCAAGAGGGCATTAGATGATTATAATAGAAATAATGTGCTAGGTTACAAAGAAAGGAGAATGGCACTAAATCACAATGCTGTTTCAGAGAGCTTGCACTGACATGATGGATTGAATGGCCTTCTTCTGCACCGTAACAATTCTATGATTCCAATTTCTATGACTCTGTGTCTCAAATTTCTACTACAGGTTGGGTATCCTTTATCTGCACATCTAAAAACTGAAGAAAATCTAAAAACTGATGACAAACTAAAAACTGAAGAAAAACTAAAAACTGAAGAAAAACTAAAAACCAAAGACCTTTTTGAAAGCAGACCCGAATGGACCTGGAGATGTGCTGAGATGAGGCCTTTGGGAAAAAACACTTCTCTCTTAGGTCTATTCAGACCAAGTCGAGTTTTTTTTTTTGCAAAGGGCTCAAACAGACCCAAACAGACCCAGATAGACATATGTGCTTCTGAAAATAGAAAATATCCTTTCTCCGAAAATAAGCAGTGCTGAAGTTGGCCTGACCAGTATAAGAAAAGGGTCTTATACACGCCCGCAGCTATATTTGTGTTGTATCTTCAAGTCAGAGTCAGAAACCCAACGTGCCCCTGAATTACAGATAACAAGGTGTAGAGCTGGATGAACACAGCAGACCAAGCAGCATCAGAGGAGCAGGAAGGCTGACGTTTCGGGCCTAGACCCTTCTTCAGAAATGGGGGAGGGGAATGGGGTTCTGAAATAAATAGGGAAAGAGGGGGAGGCGGATAGAAGATGGATAGAGGAGAAGATAAGTGGAGAGGAGACAGACAGGTCAAAGAGGTGGGGTTGGAGCCAGTAAAGGTGAGTGTAGGTGGGGAGTTAGGTAGGATATACGTCAGTCCAGGAAGGACGGACAGGGCAAGGGGGCGGGATGAGGTTAGTTGATGGGAGATAGGGGTGGGGCTTGAGGTGGGAGGAGGGGATTGGTGGGAGGAAGGACAGGTTTGGGAGGCGGGGACGAGCTGGGCTGGTTTTGGGATGCGGTAGAGGGAGGGGAGATTTTGAAGCTTGTGAAGCTATGCCTGCCTCTTTGTAGGTTACGTGGAACAATCCCTCTTCCATACCTACACTGGCCCGAAACCCCACCTCTTCCTCCGTTACATTGATGACTGTATCGCCGCCGCCTCGTTCTCCCACGAGGAGCTCGAACAGTTCATCCACTTCACCAACACCTTCCACCCCAACCTTAAGTTCACCTGGACCATCTCTAACACCTCTCTCTCCTTCCTGGACCTCTCTGTCTCCATCTCCGGCAACCACCTAGAAACCGATATCCATTTCAAGCCCAGCAACTCCCACAGCTACCTAGAATACACCTCCTCCCACCCACCTTCCTGCAAAAATGCCATCCCCTATTCCCAATTCCTTCGCCTCCGCCGCATCTGCTCCCAGGATGAGGCATTCCACTCCTGTACATTTCAAATGTCCTCGTTTTTCAAGGACAGCAATTTTCCCCCCTCAGTGGTCAAGAACGCCCTCGACCGTGTATCCCACATTTCCCGCAACTCATCCCTCACAACCCCTCCACGCAATAACAACCAAAACAGAATCCCCCTCGTCCTCACATACCACCCCACCAACCTCCGGATCCAACACATCATCCTCCGATACTTCTGCCATCTGCAATCCGACCCCACCACCAAAGACATTTTTTCCTCCCCACCCTTATCTGCTTTCAGGAGGGACCACTCTCTCCAGGATTCCCTTGTCCACTCCACACTGCCCTCCAGCCCCACCACACTCGGCACTTTTCCCTGCAACAGCAGGAAGTACTACACCTGCCCCTACACCTCCCCCCTCACCCCCATCCCAGGCCCCAAGAAGACTTTCCACATCAAGCAGATGTCCATCTGCACATCTGCTAATGTGGTATACTGCATCCTCTGTTCCTGTTGTGGCCTCCTCTACATCGGGGAAACCAACCAGAGGCTTGGGGACCGCTTTGCAGAACACCTACGCTCGGTTCGCACTAAACAACTACACCTCCCAGTCACAAACCATTTCAACTCGCCCTCCCATTCTGCAAATGACATGTCCATCCTGGGCCTCCTGTAGTGCCACAACAATGCTACCCGAAGGTTGCAGGAACAGAAACTCATATTCCACTTGGGAACCCTGCAGCCCAATGGTATCAATGTGGACTTCACAGGCTTCAAAATCTCCCCACCCTCTACCGCATCCCAAAACCGGCCCAGCTCGACCCACCTCCCTAACCTGTCCTTCCTCCCACCTATCCCCTCCTCCCACCTCAAGCCCCACCCACATCTCCTACCTACTAACCTCATCCCGCCCCCTTGACCTGTCCGTCCTCCCTGGACTGACCTAACTCCCCACCTACACTCACCTTTACTGGCTCCATCCCCGCCTCTTTGACCTGTCTGTCTCCTCTATACCTATCTTCTCCTCTATCGATTTCTATCCGCTTCCCCCCCTCCCTATTTATTTCAGAACCGCCTTCCCCTCCATTTCTGAAGAAGGGTCTCGGCCCAAAACATCAGCCTTCCTGCTCCTCTGATGCTGCTTGGCCTGCTGTGTTCATCCAGCTCTACACCTTGTTATCTCAGACTCTCCAGCATCTGCAGTTCCTACTATCCCTGAATTACAGCACTCTTGAGAAATTTATTGTTAAATACAAATGTCCTAATTGGGCAAGAGGTGAACTTGGCACCTAATGGGTGGTGAGGAGTTCCCTGTCCGGCAGCAAAGGCAGAGATCAGCCATGTAGGATCCTGCTGCTGTCGTAATGATTCGGGTAACTCATAGGAGGACCAGAAGGATAAATGTACTTTAAAAAGGCAGTCAGGCTAACCTAAGCCCAAACACCCATTCTGTTACAGTTTACCTCAGAGCCTGATAACTCATACCATCACAAAAAGAACTTTTCTTTAGCCACAATTGCTGTGCATTAACCATGCGGTTTAGGTTCACCAAAATTATATTTGAGAATTGACTTTTGAGTGTCTTACCTCTAACAAATTTCTAAGAAGTCAAAAGGAGAGATTAGAGACAAGTGGATTCCCTCCATATTCTCCCTGCACAGGTTTATTTTTGATAATTTGAGACTGTCTGGAGGTGTTAGAATCTTGAGGTTACTGACAGGACAACAGTTTTCAAATCATGTCTGCACAAATCCACTTGGAAAAGCCATTTGAAAAACCAGTCAAAACTATCTGGGCAGCATGGTGACTCAGTGGTTACCACTGCCTCCTCACAGCACCAAGGACCTAGGTTCAATTCCAGTCTTAGGAGTTTGCATATTCTCCCCATGTCTGTGTGGGTTTGCTTCAGTTTCCTCCTGCAGTCCAAGATGTGCAGGCAAGGTGAATTAGGCAAGGAAAATGCAGGGTTTTAGGGCAAGGGTCTGTGTGGCATGCTCTTCAGAGGGTTGGGATAGGCTGAATGGCCTGCCCCCACACTGTAAGGATTCTATCCCATATAATAAACCCTTCCAGATGTTTGTACAGTTATTAGCTAAAACAAGTAACTAAAGTTGGCATTTAATTAACCATTTTGATAAATTTGTGAAAAAGTGTTCTGTTTGATACAAACAAAGGAGGACAGAGGATTAATACCTGATTAATACTATGTTAGCTGATTTCGGTATCAACAGTCTGGGGAGGAGGAAATCCATCTCAATGCTAGAAAATGAGAATCTGAGTATAAAGTATTAACAAGAGTGGAGTATTTTATCCTACTCCACATCAGAACAGCTGGCAACACTTACAGACTGGCTCGGCCCTTGAAGCAGCAAGATTTAGCATATCAGGAAGGGAAGGGTAGAAATTGGAGGAAAAAATGGCAAAATAAATCATTCTAGAAGTGAATAAACTGATTGGAATTTATCATGCTACTAAGGTAGTTGGTCTCCTATACTGGGTTTGCCCCCATGGAATTTATTAGGAGTCTAGCAGCTCTCCCATTCTACCGCGGGTAGGCATTTAAATTGTTTACTTGAGAAGAATTATTATCTAGCATTTAAAAAATGTGCTCTGATTAAACGCTTGACCTAGTTAAGTCACAGTGTGCACCATTTGCCAAGCAGCGAGTGAGGTGAGGCAAATTTGATCCCCAATTAACATCTTGCCTTTTCAAGTGCCTTCTCTGATTCATATTGAACTGTCTTAAAAACAAAATGATCTAGCGCATGATTGAATATACCATGCATTTTATAGCTGTAACAAATGTACACATGCACTGGTGAACACCAAACAACCCATGCTTAGCATACAGCATGGTGGAATAACTACAGCTTTCCTCCGGGCCTTTGAGCTATGAGGTGAATTTAGAACAAAACTGCAGCCAATATTCTTTGTGATGTGGAGGTGCTGGAGTTGGATTGGGGTGGACAAGGTCAGAAATCACACGATACCAGGTTATAGTCCAACAGGTTTATTTGAAATCTCAAGCATTCAGAGCCTCAGTCCTTCTTCAGGTGTTAGTGCACTAACATCTGAAGGAGGACTGAGGCTCTGAAAGCCTGTGTTTTCAAATAAACCTGTTGGGACTATAACCTGGTGTTGTGTGATTTCTGACAATATTCTTTGTGACTAGCTTTCAAAGCAAGTATTTCAAGTTAACATAGAAGTGACATACCAAGGGTGGATTAGCTCAATGCATTTTACTCTCAAGATCTAATCATACAAATGAGACACTGATTTATGTTTGTTGCAAAATAAAGTTTATTTGATTTCTCAAACTCTAGCCTCATTATTTTCATTATTCAGAGACATTGCTAAATTATATTTCAAATTTTGCTTGACTGCAAGTCATCTAACACATCCATTTTATACTGAATATTCTTGGCTGCTTTCTCAGATTTGAATTTGATACTGCAGTAAATACATCTACTCTCTCCACCACTTGTTTGATGTGACTGCAACGTGCACTGTCTATAGAGTATTTTGTAGCTGCTCAGAAAGGCCTCACTTCACAAACGTATACATACCACCATCGCTACTAAGCAAGACAAGAGATGAAGTTGTAATTGGGAAACCATCAGCTCCAAGCTCCCTTCCCAATTCACACACCAAGCTGAGTCGCATATATGTTGCTATATTTTTATTGGTACTTGGTCAAATCTTCAGCTTGGTAACCTAAAAATGTTGCAAAAGCAGCTTTACCACAGCTGCGGTTTAAGAAGAAGGTCTACTATACCTTCCTAAGAAACAACTCAGAACCAGCATTGAGCCAACTGCATTTGAGGAAACAGGGCATTCACTGCAGGCATCCACCAAAGATGGTTAGAATTTAAATAAAAATACTTAAATGTGGAGTTGGGAAGTGTAGGCATGATCCTTTTACTACTTTCATACCATCAACCCAAGTCGAACTTGAACCCAAGTCCCAAAACTGAAAGAGTAGCTTCATACCTTCATTGAGGTATTTGATGCTGTCTTCGCTATTAACTACTTTTGTCTGTGATTAACTTTGGAAGTGTATGCATCCACTGAAGAAAAGGAATGAAGTGATAAATCATTCTCACTGCTCAGATAAGGTTTAAGTAATTTTCTTCAAATAAAATCAAACATGAATTCCCCCAATATGAATAACCTCACTCTCATTTTCTGTAGACTTTTAAAAATTACTCTGCAAGTTGCTGGGTATCAACATACAATGTCATTGCCTTTTATTTGACAGATGTGTCCAAAACCAGAGGAGAGGCTTCGCTTTATTGTAAAGTAAATTATAGTGTGCATTTAAGCCTGTCTGTGATGTGCAGATTTTACATTCTGCCTTTCAAAAAATGACAGTGCAACAAGCCTGTTATTATTCAATCTCTAAAAGAAGCTGCATTTGGATGAAGTGTGGGCTGTATAATTATTTCAGATAGGGAGAATCTCATTCATTAACAGATTTACCCAGATGAATTCCTTCACTAGCTAAGATGTATTATGCTAAACAACTCACAGAAGTGTGAAAGAACTGGTGGCATACATAAATTTGTCTGAATTTAGGGTTGACCTGCATGAAATTTTTTCTACTTTTAACCCTTCCGGAAGTTCAATTTAACCCTTTCAAGACTATACTACCAAATTTTTCTTGTCCGCAGCTCCCACTTTTCTGTCACTTAATCAAGCTGGATTTTATTTCTCCCACTTACGTCTCTTGATTCCCTAACTTTTATCACAGCATTCATTACTTCCATATCTTTCTACTCTCTCTTCATGCCCCAGGTTTCTCTGCCACTGCCTAGACAAGAATTCTCCTTGAACAAATCTCTGGCTACACCCTGTGCCTCACTTAGCATTTTTGAAGGGTTCCAGACACTTTTGTCTGTCTTTGAAAAGGTTTATTCTCACCAAACCCATGAGCAACATTCTGTGTGATGGGCCATTGTGCAACATTACACATCATACAAGGTCACAGCACAACTTCCTGGCTTGCACTGTGTCACTAGTGAACTGATGGATATCTGCAGTGTACGCCTCATTGAAGAGAGCATATGACTATGACATGCCAGGAGGCACATTAGCACAGTATTGCATTTCTATCCCAGACAGTCCCTTTGTCATGGAAAAAAAGAATATTGCTTGCATTATCATTTACCCAAGTTACTCATTATGCACACAACTGCTCTTCATGCATTAGCAGTTTGTATGCTCGTCAGTCTCTAAAAATTCATCGCATTCATAGTCTTTAACTCATGCCAGTCTCTTACTAGTACATATGCATGTAGCCATTGGCAATTCATCTGGGGAATATTGTTGTTCTGTCACCAGTTTTTACTTTGTTGCACCTTCTGCTGTACGATTTCCATTGCTGGGTGATATGAACCTCTGGAAGTGATGGGTGATTTGCAGTCTATGCAGATTGAGAATTCAAAACAATACCTTCCCGAGTGGCCAACTGCAATGGATGAACAGCTTCTGTAGTTGTGTGTGTGCGCGCCTGTGGTCATGATGATATGTCTGATTGTTCACTTCTACCATTGAGGTAATAATTGCTATACATAGGCCCCAAGTTGCCTTTGGGCTGACCCTTACTGAAAGTATTGAAAGTGTGTACCCCGATTGGCTCTCCAGCAAACAACTCTGACAATGGTTTGGCAGTCTTGGCCAAAAAAAAAAATTGGCTTTCTGCCATTTCATTGAGATTTTGTCACTCTTGAAAATTATTGTTTCCAGTTTCAGCAGCTTTTGTTTTTGCTGTTAGAAGAGTAGCTTGGGTGCAACATGCTGTTCTGGACTACTTTTTATATCTTCAGTACATCTCCATTTGAGGATTGCTTTGGCTACATCTGTCCTAGATGTGCTTGATTTCTCAATGGTTCCTTTGGCAATTTTCACCGCTGCCTTGGCCTTTCCCTCTGGCTGGGTAAAGTGTGGAGATGGCACATGGCTTTGAATTCCTTAATCTGTCATTAAGCGGCTGAAGTCTTCACTTGTGAACTGAGGGCTATAGTCACTCATCACAACGTTGGGAATGACTTAATGATTGAAGTGTGTTTTTAGGCATTCTACAATCTTCTCAGAAGTGATTAAAGTCAGCCAGTCCACCTCCCAGTAGGAGATGAAGTCTAGATAATCAGTTAATGTGAAATTGAACAGGTCTACTCCCAGCTTCATCCATGGTCTGTCTGGGATGGCATGTGTCAACAGCAGCTCTCTACCTTGATTAGCCGAATACTCATTACGTGCACTGCACTGGCTGATGTAGTCCTTTATCTCATTGCTCATGTTTAGCTAATAGAGTCCTCCTGTAATTTCTCCTCAATGAACAGTAGCAGAATAGATTAAATTGGTACTTCTCCTTTGCTGTCTGTATAAACTTATCATGCATGAAACAACTGCTGTTGTTACCTTCACAACAATTAATTTCCAAAATTATTTAATGAGATGTGAGGCACATAACAAAGTACTACCCAAATACAAGTCTTTTATTTCTCCAAATAATGTCTCATTTAAACTTCCTACCAAAATTGGGTACTCAGCCCTGCCATAGAGTAATATCACTCAAACATACAGAATTAAGTATGGAGCACTCTCATTCTGCGCATAGCTACAAGAACTTTGCCATGATTTGATAAAGTTTACAAGCTACCTATGCTGTAACTCATTCACAAAAAACTCTTAACTAGGGGTGGCATGGTGGCTCAGTGGTTAGCACTGCTGCCGCACAGCACCAGGACCCGGATTCAATTCCACCCTCGGGCAACTGTCTGTGTGGAGTTTGCATGTTCTCCCTATGTCTGCATGGGTTTTGTCCAGGTGCTCTGGTTTCATCCTACAGTCCAAAGTTGTGCAGGCTAGGTGGATTGGCCATGCTAAATTGCCTGTAGTGCTCAGGGCTGTGTAGATTAGGTGGGTTAGAGGGGATGGGTCTCCAGTGGGATGCTCTGAGGGTCAGTGTGGACTTGTTGGGCCGAAGGGCCTGTTGCCACACTGTCAGAATTCTAAGAAATATATCAATTGGTTAAGTTACAATAATGTAAGTTGATGAAAGAAGATTCAACAGTTTACTGTTGTCAGACTGCCATCTAGTGAACAATTATAGAATTGATGTGCTTACATATTATTCAGTTTTGCTTTTAAAAGTACATTAGGCACTCATATATTTAGCACCTTTTCATCTTCTTGAGCTATAAATGTCCTGAGGTACAGGCAACTAATTTCCAAACCTTGTCCCAGCAACTAGGAGATGTATGATATCAGCTTAGTAATGAAATTCTTTGATTATTTTCTGGCCATATTTGATACATTTTTGAGGATCTAAAACCAGGTGACATAGTTTAAGAGACAAACCATTTAGGACAGAGATGACAAAGAATTCTTGCAGCATAGTGAACTTTTGGAACTGGATGATCAGTCATCAACATATTCAAAACACAGGTTTCTAGGTATCAAGGTGAAAAAAGGTAGAGTTGCCATAGACCTATCAGACAATAGGCCTGCTCTCCCATTAGAGAAAGCGAGAGATGTCTGGTGGTCTAACTGGGGGTCACTACCCATCAGGTAAAGGGTAAGATTCATGAGGAGAGCCATTCAAGGTAACCACAGCCGGTGTGGGAAACAAACCCATGCTATTGGTGTCACTCTGCATCACAAACTGTCAATCCAGCTGAGCTAACCAACCCCCTTCAAAGATATGAAGAGACACGGGAGAAGTGTGGAAATTGGTGATGTGATGGGAGATTGGCCAAGAAGCTGTTGAAAGGCAGCATAGATTCAATAGGCTGAATAGCCCACTCCTGTTCCTATTCCTGCATGAAGATCTCTGTCCACAACAGTACAACTATATGAAAGAAATCAACAGCTGGTGGATTAATAATATATTCCTCTAAGCTTTGCAATAATGAATTGATATTTCGAGAGCACTGTTCTCCACTGCTCAATTTCAATACTAGCTGAGATACAGTCCCAGTGATCTGAATAATTTGCCCAGGGCACCATTAATCAGGAAATGTACAGAATCCTCAATTTACTTAAATACTTACAGCATAGATGCTAATTAGCAGTAGCCAGCGATTAGAGATCTTTACATGATGACAGTGGCTATTAGTGTTCAATGAACTAAAGCCATACCCTGGTTTCCAGCCAGATGGAGCCAAGGGGGAAGAATCCCAGTCTCCTTTAATAGCTTTATCCCTTATCATGCTTTTGTGATTCTTGATCAACTGCTTTTTCACCCCTAAGAGTGAAGATTTAGAAATTTATTTTGTGAAAGCATTATGGTTTCAAAAGACAGGTTTAAAACGTCCAAGACTGCAGCTACAGAGACAAAGAGAATTTAATGTTGTAATAAACTAAGTAACTATTATTCTCAGTGCAGGTGGGAGATCAATAGTGGATCTGTTGGTAGATTTTCAATTTCCTGGAAGGACACAAGATTAGGATTAGCTGCCTCTTATAAAACCAATCAATTTTCATTTCACTGGACAATTTCTATAACAAGCAGGCAATGTACAACACTATTAATAGCCTGGGTGGTAATGTCTACCTCTTTGATTCCATGTTTGACAAAAATAGCCACAAGAAAATGATGAGATAAGTCATCTGCATAAGGGCCAGGCCCTGAAACACTTCTAGACAGGATACCCCAATCCTTTAAGCTCCCTGGCGGAGGTAGGATGAACTGGTTCCATTTCTTATTCACTCAATCCTTCAGTTCATTGGAAAAAGATTAATTTTAAAATGATCCTCTCCCGCTACCAGACCAAAATGAACTTACATCTTAAATGGAGCTATTTTAACCAGGCTTTCTAGAATTAACAAAAATAATTAGCTTAATTACTACACATGAGGAGAAATATGAACACTACACACAGATTACAAATGAGTTAAATGTCAACAAAAGATTATCTAGAAAAGACTCTGAATTATTCATGAAGGACAGATAGTTGAATGTTACAGCTGTTGCAGGAGAACTGACTGGTAGAGGTGATATTGATAATTGAACAGTCAGCTTCACAATCCTTTTGCAGATTGGTTAAAATTCTGTGGTTTAGATTCTTTTCAGCCATGATTAAATTCCAGCATACAATATGAGGCAAAGGGAGTGTTTTTGTTTTGCCCGTTCTTTCACTTGTCTGGATTGCAGGACTTGGAGTAAGAGAAGGTTTTTACCTGTGACAGAAGGGTGACCCAGAACCTCCAATAATCTCCAGATTGCCAATGGTGCCACAGGCAGCTTAGTGTTGGGTAAATAAAGTCAAGGAGTCAAATAAGTAGCTCAAAGATTGGTGTGAGTGGAATAACTTTCTGAGCATGGGGCACTGGCACCAGTACTGGGGCAGAAAACAACTGTTCTGATGCTACACACTTTGTTTAAATCATGCTGAGACTAATGTCCTAGCGAATCAAATAACTAGGGCTAACAGGAGGTCTCTAATTGACATGTGAGTCCAGACCCACTGCAATGTAATTGACTCTTAACAATTGGGATGAGTATGAAATGCTGGCTCAGCTAGTGATAACCACGTCCAGTGAATGAATAAGAAAAAGACATCATGATAGAACCTGGATAGACAACAACTGTGCTAAACTTAAATAGTGGTAATTATAAAGCTATGAGGAAGGTGGTTGCTGGTGTGGACTGTGAAAGGAATTAAATGGCAAAGACGGTTGAAAAACAATGGTAGATACTTAAGAGAATTCATGGCTCTCAACAAAGGCATATCCCAGTGAAGGAGGAGGATTCCAGGAAGGGGAGAAGCCAAAAACAATTAACCAGAAAGATTAAGGATAACATCAAAGCGAAGGGGAAAACAAATCTGGCAAAGATTGGTAGGAGGCCAAAAGATTAGGAAAGTTTTAAAAACTAAGCAAAAAATTGACCAAAAGGAAATGATGAGACAGAAAATAAACTTTGAAGGTAAACTTGCAAAAAAAAAAATCAAGACAGACAGCAAGAGCTTTTTTTAAAAAAAAAAGCAAGAGAGGTCAATGTAGACATAGGCCCCTTAAGAATGAGGCTGAGGAACGAGTGATGGGGAACCAGGGATTGGTGCATGACTTGAATAAATATGTTGCATCAGTCTTCATGATGTGAAACACTAATAGTACCCCAAAATTATTAAATATTAAACAAACAGAAAAAGAGGAAATTAATGAAAAAGCATTAGCAAAACTAAATGGGGCTAAATACTTTCCCAAGACCTGATGGGATGCATCCTAAAACCCTAGGATTTTGAGAGAAGTAACTACAGAGATGGTGGATGCTCTGATAGCAATCTTCTATCAATCCTTAGATTCTGGACAAGTCCTGGAAGATTGGGAAACTGGTAAATATATCATCTTTATTCAAAAAGAGGAAGAGACCCCAAAAGAGCAGGTAATGTAGCGTCAATCTGTCAATGGAAAAATACTGGTATTTATTGTGAAGGATGTAATAACAGAGCATTACGAATACAGAATAAAGTCAAATAGAATCAGTACAGCTTCATGAAGGGTAAACCATGCCTGACAGATTTATCAGAAATCTTTGAGGTGGTAACAAGCAAGATATATAAAGTGGAAGCAATGGTTGCCACATATTTAGATTTCCAGAAGGCATTTTATAGGATTCCATACATTACGCTACCTAATAATACAAGAGCCCATAGTGTTGGAGCTAGTTGAAATAACTCCAGAGAGGCCGGCACCCCATCACCCCTTATTCACATGTGCATAGTACTTAATGCTGGATGGCTCCCTCAGAGCCAGCTCTCAGAGTGAACAGAACCTCAGACTCCTGTTCTTATCTGTCAGCCAATGCTCCCTGATTGGACCAGACTAACAGCCCAATTAGGGAACTCATATTCTGAGGTCCACCTGGCTGACCTTATTACAATCAGTACATCCCTCCCTGGGTCCGGGGACATAGGACTGTTTTTTTGGTCGCTTCTCCTGGGTCATTTTAGCACTGGGTCAGTTTCATCCAACTCTGCTTCTGATACAGATGATGTGAAACACATAGTAACCCACCTCTTGCAATTGGAGTGTCTTGGAAGAAATTCATTCTCTTCTTCAGGTGGACAGGCATCGAGGCAGTGATAGCCACCAAGCCCATCTCAGATTCCAAAGTGTTTTCAATGCTTCACGGAGAGGGAGAATCCATGGGTTCTGAAACCCATGGGTCAAAAATGCTGTTGAGGAACGGGGCACATTCTGCTGCTGCACCATTTGTGACACTGTAGCTTTTATATGATCCACATGTTTATTCAGGATGTCGCACCTAGCTGAATTTTATACATCACTGGACCTGACTTCACGTTGACAATGCCTCTTAACCATACAGGACTATTCCCGTGGTTCCGACACCAAATGTTGCGCCTGAAATAAACTCCCTCTCTCTTAGCAGAGTCTTGTGACCAGCACTGGCATTCCTGATGCTGTTTCACCCTCTCCCACAGCTCCAGGAAAATCAGATTTAACCTGGTGCAGAGTCTACACCCTATTAGCAATCCTGCTGGAGCTATCCCCGTAGTTGTATCAGGGTGATCCTATAATCAAGTAGGAACCATGACAGTTTGGTACCTAGTGAAGCTGTAGGCTGTTTCTTTAAGCCTGCCTTCAAAGTTTGGACTGCTCTTTCTACCAGACTATTGGATGATGGATAGTATGGAGCTGTCCTTATATGTCAAATACCATTCGACTCTAGGAAATATTCAGTTTCCCTGCTGGTAAACAATGGTCACTGATAATCGGCCAACACTTCCAGAAGTCCATGTTTTGCAAAAGATGAACGCAGTTTTTCTACATCCCTGTGTTTGATGAATGAACTCTATGCATGTCCAGCCACTTTGAGTGGGCATCCACAATGACTAAGAACACTGAGCACATGAAAAGACCGGTATAATTGATGTGTAACCAAGTCCAGGGTTTACCCAGCCATTCCCCCTAATGTGGAGGAGATGCTGGTGGTAATTTTTGTCCTTGTGGGGGCACTGCCCCAACAACATGGCTATGTCTGCATCCAGTCCTGGCGACATCTTCATTTTGGAAACTCCTGGATGACCCTGGTGGGATTCTCTGGGTCTAAAGGTTTCAATTCCAGTTGCAACAGCCCTTGAAACAGCTGGTGTCAATGGGGGAAGCCAGTTTTTCTAGGACCTTTGATTGCCTTCACTTTATCTTCCAACAGGTGTAAACCAGTCTTATCAAATCTGTAGCCCAAGTAGTTCATTTGGGGTGTCTGGAATTCACATTTTTCCCTTCTAAGGCATACGCCCACCTAGGAGAACCATCTAAGGTCTATGTCCAAGTTCTCTAGGTGCTCCTTATTTGGTCTTCTCTGTTATTAGCATGTCATCTAGATAAATAGTGACTTGAAGTAGAGCTTGTAAAATGTCCTCCATTGTCCACTGAAAAAATTACACACATTGACGATACCCCAAATGTCAGCCTTGTATATTTGTACAAACCCTTATGGTTATTAATCGTAACATACTTCTGGGAATCCTCATCTAACTGCAATTGCGAGTACACATGGCTCATGTCTGGCTTCATGAAGGACAGTCTCCCTGCCAGCTTTGCATATAAATCCTCTATGCGAGGTATTGGGTATTTATCCAGCTGTGAAAAGCAATTTACCCCCAAAGTTTACCCCAAAATTCCCACAAAGGTAAACCAACCCACAAGTAGGACCAGTGCTGTCCATTCTGCAAACTGGACTGATTTGATGATTACTTCACTTTACTGCCACAACTTTTGCCCATAAGGCAAGTGGCACTGGGTGGGTCTTGCAGAACTGTGGAATTGCTTCCTGGTCAACTTGCGAGATGGCCTTGGCTCCTTTGATATATCCTTGACCTTCCTGAAAAACTTGCCAGTATTTAATCAAGACTTCAATCAGGCAGACATTTTCTAATCAAAAAATGTTGAAGCAATCTAGGTGAATCTTTCCCAATCAATTTCACCATCAAGCTTATGCCCAAGCCTTTTACCACACTCAGTGCTAACTGAACCAGCTGCTTCTCACAAGAGACCAGAATCGAAGCTGCACCCTTAACCTGTAAAGATTTCCTGGCGTAGGTTGTCAGACTTGCCGAAGTCTTGCCCAAACTTAAGGGTTGGAGTCCACATCAAACTTTGTAGAAGACTGATTCCACGATGACTGATACTGGTGCGGTTGTATCGACCTCCATTAGAACCGGGTGACCATTTAACCAGACGTTTGTTTTGATTGGTTGTGATTTGGATGTTGCTGAGCAATTTAACTGTTCCAACAAGGTGTAGGTGGAGACCCCAAGGTGTGCATTGTTCTGGGCACCGCCCTATGAGTTCTTTTACTCAATTTCAGTCTAGCAGGGCTTCTTTGTCGTCTCCAGCAGGAACAACAACGGCTTGCCAGCCTAGATCCTGAGGAAAGTGTTAACGATTTGTCTGAAGGGTCACTAGACCTAAAATGTTAACTCTGATTTTATCTTCACAGATGCTGCCAGACCTGCTGAGATTTTCCAGCAACTTCTGTTTTTGTTCCCGATTTACAGCATCTGCAATTCTTTCAGTTTTTAAGCATTTGTCATAGGTTTGGCTTTGTTTTGGGGTTTTGCTGGAGGCTGACATAAAGTACCTCTGTTCAGGATATGTCCTAAGCGAGGCTATGGAATTGCCTTCATTCAATAAGGTCTTCTCTAAGCTCTGTTGGACTGGCAAGGGTGTTTACTTCCATTGGAATACCCTGTAACTCGTGCTCCACTTTTGCATTTTCCAATGATAAAGCCAGTTGTAGTGCTCATTTGAAGTCCAGTTGGGCTTCAGCTGGTAGGCACTTTTACATGGTTACCTCATTAATTCCACATAACAAATGGTCTCTCAGCATCTCATCAAGAGTTAAACCAAAGTCACATGCCTCTGCCAGTTGTCTCAACCTAGTCAAAAATCCCGATACGGATTCCCCAGTTCGCAAATTGCTGAGTAAGACCGATGGCTTCTCAGAATTACAGGAGACTTGGGGTCATAATAATCCCTAACTAAATCCATCAACTCTTGAAAGGTTTTAGTATCTGGTGCCTCAGGGAAAGTAAGGCCTCTAATAACCGAAAAAGCTGTGGGTCCTCAAGCTGTTAAGAGAGTTATTCACTGCTTTTCATCTGTAGGATCGAAGGAGTTCAGCTTTCCATTATAAAAGTGTTCAGTCTGTCCAACCTTTCCTCGAAAGATAATCTTCCCCAATCCCAGGCAATGTTCCCTCTGAACTGCACAGCCAAGCAGTCACTCAGTAGTTCCACACATGATGATCAATGTACGGACACATCAACTTCCAATTACGTAAGCCATTGCCATGCATGAACCACAGGAGGTACATGTAGCAGCAAGAGAAATTACACTGCACGTAGAATAAAAACAGAAGATGCTGGAAAAGCTCAGCAGGTTTGGCAGCAACTGTGAAGAAAAAATTAGAGTTAATGTTTCGGGTCTGGTGACCCTTCCTGTTCTGTTTTTGTTCCTGATTTACAGCATCCATAGTTCTTTTGGTTTTTACATTGCATGTAGATCCCAGGTATCATTCAAATGAACCTTCACTGAACAGCTTCTGAAATATTTACATCCCTTCTTAAATATGGAAACCAAAACTATACAGATTATTCCAGATATGGCCTCACCAATGCTCTATACAACTGTAGCACGAATCTACTGTTTTCTCAGGGTGACAACACTTACAATGTTCTCACTTACCATATAACGAGCCGAGAATGCTGCCTACCAAGATGGTACATTCCAAGCACCAACCCTTCTGGGGATGAAGGTGCTTGAAGGCATGTCATTAGGACATTTGGCAATCATTTCTAAGCTTTTATAAATGATGCATACACAGCAGATGTAATGGTATTCAGGAAATAAGTTGACGTGAAAAATTCCATACATTAGACAAGTAAAACTTTGTCGTAAAATCATGGAATTTAACAGAAGGAGCCATTCAAACCATGTCTGTAGCTGCTCCCAAAATAACTACCCAGTTAGACTCATTCTCCACCCCTACCTCTGTCGCTCTCTAAATCCACCATTCTCTACCCCTGCCCCTGTAGCTCCCTAAATCCATCATTTGCATCACAATAAAACATAAGAACTGCAACAAAAGCAAAGTGTTGGAGGAACTCAGCAAGTCAAGCCACATCTGTGGAAAGAAAAACAGAGTTAATGTTGAGTCAGAACCTTTTGTCAGAACAAAACATTACCTGGTTTTCTCTCCACAGATGCTGCCCAAACTGCAGAATTTCTCCAGCATTTTCCATTTTTGTTTTAAAATTTCAGCAATTCTATTTGATTATCTTTGTTATTTCTTGGGTTTTACACCAATCAATCAGACTTACCAAAGCATATTTAAATAGTACTGCAGTTAGACAGGCTAATTGCTGTTGATAAAAGACATGCAGTTTGATCAAAGACCATTCATTCAGAAACGTCTTTCTACTGCAGCGTTCATAATTGATTCTTTAACTGTCCGAGTTCTGTATTAGTGATCTACCCAGAATTTAGTTATATGCATTCACAAATCTTTTGTATGAAGAATTTCATGACCTTTATTCAGGGAATGTTTTCATTTGAAGCAATCTTCCATACTTACATTTTCCATATATACACTATTTCATTGAAAAAAAATTCATCAAGGTTGGTGCGTCACTGACTGGGCCAACTCTTATTACTCAGCCCTCGAGAAGGAGGTGGTGAGCTGCCTCCTTGTAGCCAAAACGATTGCTCCTCATTAGACTCCCACCAAGACTAAACATCCAAAAAAGTTTTATTTTAACTCTGTACACAATGAATCAGTCTGGTGTACTGTCTCCAAAGCAATCTTTCCTGCAGTAAAAAAATAAAGGGACAGTAAAAGAATAAATCAAAACGATTGACTTACAAATAACATCAATGTCAATTATTCATATGGCAAAAAAAAAGCAGAAAGAGAATAATGTGAGCTGGTCAATCTGGATCTGGTGATGCAATCCAAAACAAATCCTACAGGCAGGCAAACAAAATCAATCGTGACCAGGTCTCTATTTTCCCAGTTCTGGGGAAGGGTCACCTGACCCAAAACGTTAACTCTTTTTCTTCCCAGATGCTGCCAGACCTGCTGACCTTTTCCAGCAACTTCTGTTTTTGTTCCTCTATTTTCCCCATCTATGTATCCATTCAATCTATAATCCTAGACTTGTCCCAAATCAAAAACCAATTTTTGGAGACTCTGAATTGCCTTATCAAAAATTACTAAACATTAAAGTAAAGTCAAAACATGAATTCTGAAACTTTATTAAAACATACAGAAGTTAGGTACAAAAATTACACCATATTTTAAATTTATGATTCATTGTGCTTCTTTTTGCGACACTTGTCACAAACACCAAAAATTAAACACTGATCAAAACCAACTAAACATCTCAGTAACATTCATATCCCTTGCTGATCCAACCATTGCAATCATTTTAAGCCAACTAACTTTACTGCATTAGTTATTTTGCTTTAGGAATTTGACAATTTCTGAAATACATGTTCAGTTAACAGAATCATTTTTTTTAAAAAGGAAAACTTATTCATCACTCAGGTAATAGTAACCTATTCCAGAAGCCATTTTCAGTAAAAGTATTTTCTGACCTAAACTGATAACGTAACATTCAACAGTTACATACTTCCTGCACTGAAACATCTACCAAGAAAACATACTAAAAATAAAGTACACAGTTTAAGACATCGCACTGAATATTGCGAAATAAAATACCGTGCTTCTAATAATATATCCTAGAAAGCTAGTGAAATGTTCTTCACATTTCAGTAGACATGTACTTTGGAATAATGGGGAGGGGGCAATAAGCATTTTAATATTGAGGCATTCTCCTAAGGCTACAGGTATGTGTTACCCTGGTTTTGGCTGATGTACCATTTAACCTTACAAGTAATATCTTAATAGCAAACGGTCTTAAGACAACTAATGATATGACACCCAAAGAAATCATTTGTCACTTTTTGTGACTATGTATAATTTTAACTGGCCCCTAATACAGGAATTACAATCGATAGCCCATGGATAAGAACAACTACACAACTCTGTCATTGAATCCTTTCTTCAGAATCTGAATTGGATATGAATATTAATCTTGTATAAAATTTAAGTTAGCTGGTTACAGCTGTCCAAGTTTCAGACCTTAGAGTTTGTGAAAGGCTAAATTCTGAAAGGCATAAACCCAGATTAATTTCATTTAAAAAGTCTTGTTCAGATGAGACTCATTTGTCAGCAAGTCAAGGTAGATTGTTCTTCTCGACTACTGATTTCAGCAGTCACCAAAGCAATTTTTGATGCGATGACAATAGGTATAATGATTGAGAGAATCATTTCAGAGCTATTCTTTTATCAGATGCATTCTCAAAGATTAGTGATGTTATTTATGTATTTGACCTTTTCTGTTTGTTTAGTTTGAAGGTGCGAAGATTTTTTTTTTTTTAATGCTGACAGAAGGGACCGGATAGCTAAATTTAGTGTTAGCTTGCATTATTCCACCAGCAAAATTTTGGAAAAAAAAAATTGGAAAAATGCAAATTTATTTACATTTTTTAGTAAAGTTGCAAGTAATGCTTTTAGAAAATGTAGTCTTTTGTAATCTTAAGTGATGGCATAGCATCATGTACGTTCTGGTCCAACCGTTGGTATTCAATTGTTCTTGAGCAGAGACTATCCTTCCATCGTCTGCTTTGAACTAAGAGAATGTAAATCTAAAAAGAAGAAGAATAAACAATGACCGAAATTTAGCATATAAGTCCTCATTTTCAATAAGTGTGAAGCAGGAAGTACAAAACAAACCTTTTTGAAAACAAACAGTCATCCATCACTGGCGAAATAAATTCTATTCCCAGCAATTTATCAATGAGTATGCTATTTAACAATAATACCTCATTTAAATTTGATTTAAGAACATTGTAAACAGATGTTTCATCAAAAGCAGCTGTTACATAAGAGGTAAGCTACTATAAAGAAAATGACAGCCTTGCTCCCACAGGCAGGCAACACATGCCTTCCAAGATGAGGTATTTTATGGCTAACCAATGTAGACCAGTAAGTGATTTGGGAACTCATGTCCTCCCAGAAAATAATCTTATGACTGTAAAACAACTACTTGCATTGTGTTTTTTTTTTGAAACGGATCAAAATTTCCCCAGCAGGATTTTGCTTTGAAACAGCAACAGGACTTGCAGGAGGATTCCTTTAGTGAATCATTCCACAACTCGTTGAATATCCATGTGAAGCCATCTCCTAAGAAACTAATAAGTTCCCTCTAAATTAAGGCAGCAAGGACCTTCCAACAGCCTGGGGTAATACAGATTCATCAGCAGAGGCAAGCGAAGTAGTAGGTGGTAATCAACATGTCAGATATATGTTTGACCTGATGACATGAAAAGTTTATGGAGACCAGAGTCAATATTGAATACTTCCAGAGCAATTATCTCCAAACTGTATACCCATATCTCCACCTCTGATGGGTCAGTCCTATTGATAGGGACAAGGCATATCCAGCAATGGTAATGGTGGTGTCTAGGACATATGGCATGATTCTGTGAGTATAACTATGCCAGGCTGTTAGTCTGTGTGACAGCTCTCCCTATGTTGGCACAAGATTCCAGATGTTAGTAAGAAATTTGAGGGGCTGGGTGTGTCATTTTTGTATCCAGCATCTTAGCCAATGCCAGCGGGTCCATCTGATTTCACTCCTTTCAGACTGAGTGGCTTGCTAGGTTATTTCAGAGGTCATTAAAGAATCACCCACATGGCTATACATCTGGTTTCACACGTAGGCTAGACAAGGACAGCAGATTTCCTGAAGAGAAACTTGTGAACTCGCTGGGTTTTTATGACAAACAACAATAGCTTCATGATTATCATTACTGAGACTTGTTTTCAAATACAGACTTTTATTAATCGAATTTAAATTCTACCAGCTGCCAAGGTGACATCTAAACCAGCGTTCCCTTAGGACTAGTCTGGGTCTCTGGATTGCAAAACCAGTGACATTACAATTACACCACTGGCTCCCCAACGTTTCTTCAATTGTTCGAAGACAAGAGACCAAGAGCACCAAGCCTCTCCTAATTCAGTACCAACTCCTCATCAGAAAGCCACTGGGTGGCTTGAACAAGAAATTGAATGTTTTTTCAACACCTGGACTGAAGTACAATGTTGGTGTAGGGTACAGCTTTACTTTATGACCAACTGTCAGTTTTTTGCTTTTGTTACAGATATAGCAAAGACCCAGAAGGTTTCTATAAAGAACAGAAGACCTCATCCTCCGATATAGTTTTAACAGAAACTCACCTTTCTTTTGTTGTGATATGTAATATAAACAATGGCAATTAGAAAAGCAGCAGCAACAAGGTAGAAAAAGAAGTGACTATCTTCTTCTTCACGTGCCGAAATGTATATTGGTTGATCAGGAAGCTCAGGAGGTTCATCCATATCATTTTCCAGGTCATCCTCATCCAATTGATTTATATCAAAATACTCCTCTGCCCCTTTCTCTTCATCTGCTTCATAATAAGATGGAGAATTGCCTTGTCCAACAAGCAACAATTGGTTATCTGTCATTTCATCCATTTTTTCTGGATCTGTATTAGAAATGATACCTTCATCCTCTTCAATATCTGTGCCAATTACCATTACTTCTGTATCTTGCTTGTTGTCAATGTTGTTACCTTCTCCGACTGATACATCTTTTAAGGTCGGTGCAATTTGGTCAGAATTTTGGACAGCAGTTGCTTTCTGTGTTATTCCTATAAGAGATTCCGTACTCTTAACGGCAGCTTCCACTGATGTCGTTGAAATCTGCTTCAGAGTGGTTGCAGATAATGTAGTGGTGCTGGTGGTGGTCGGAATTGTAGCATTAATGTTAGATTTTGTCTCTGTAGTTTTGGATTCAATCGTTTTAACCGACTCACTTCTCTGAGATGTCAGATTAGTGGTAGTACTGGCTGCCTGTTGATTTACAGTCATCTGTGTTCCATTTCCTATAAGGATGCTGTTACTGGTCACTGTGAAAAAGGTCACAAAATGGAAAATTAAATTAGCTAAGTCACCACAGCAATGATCATAAAGCAGTTCTGCATTCCTTTCAACCCTGCACAACTGTATATAATCCATCCTAGTCCTAGCAATGATAAACAAGTACATTAAGCAACTATAATAAATAACAAACACAGTAATCCTTTCAGCATATCACGGTTTCATTTTCCAAGCCGGCTATGCATTACTTTCCACCAAAAAAATACAAACTACAAAAAAAATGCAGAAGTCACACAATTTTTCATATATTCATCAATACATATTTATCTTGAAACGAGAACAAGGAATATGTAAACAACAAAGATTAGGTAAAGATGGTTAGTAAACTACTCAAATTGAACTCCTGCATTTCAAGACGCTGCTGCAACCTTTGGCAACACTTTTTACTGTACAAAATCCATATCAATATACAAAAATTAATTTAATTTTAAAATGAGTCATGTGGAAAATGTAATGAGGTCAGCCAAGTGGAATCTGGTGGATAATGAACCCCCTGATTAGGGCTGTTAACCTAGTCCCAATCAGGGAGCTCCAGCTGACAGATATAAACTGGAATGTCAGAGGTTCTGCCCACTCAGAGCTGGCTGAGGAACCAAGACCAGTGTCAAGTACTACGTATGTGTAAATAAAGGTGACTTGGTGATGAGATACCAGCCTCTGAGTTACTTCAGAAAATTAATGGAGGAGCACAACTTTAATAGACTGCTAAATTAATCTAAATAGGAATTCTCTGGTAAGTATCTTCAACCTGTAAAGATAAGGATTAAGAACATCAGAATGACAGCTTGCAAATATTTTTCAATCTGTTAGAGATGTTATTACACACTTCTGGAGTGGGTGGACTTGAACTTGGGTTTCCTGGTCCAGAAATAGGGACACTGCCACTGCACTACAAGGGTCCCCAGAATGACAGACTATTTGCAGACCAATGTCACCTTGGTGGAGGAGGCAGTCATAGGAGGCAGATAAATAATTAGCAAAACAGATAGTATCAGGTAAGGTGAAAACCAGAAGTCGCAATGGAAATTAATCCAGGAAAGAGAGAGTACAAAAATGTGAAAAAAACATCATAAAAGGGGAACAGGTTAGGGTATCTGACCCAAATAAGCATTCTGGAAAATTTCCAGCTTTTATTTGTGCGACAAACTCTTTCTCCTCTATCCTAACAGATGGGAGCTGCAAAGACAGAAAACTTTTCAAACAATTCACCCCAGAAAACTGACAGCAGGAATGGCAACCCAAAATGATCCTATCAATGACAATGTATAGTAAAAACTGTTGTGGAGTTGCACAAAGTCTTGTAACATACAACGTTAACAAATAAAATTTAACATTGATTCATGTAAGATGAGGTGAGTGAAACTGTAGTAACTAAACTTACACGTGACAGAAAGATGGGTAGAAATGTATGCTTTGAAGAGGAAATAATCACTCTGTAACCTCATCAAGTAAGTGGGCAAACATCTGGCCGATGCATCATAGAGTGGCAAAATGTGAAATGTTTCAATTTGGCAAGAAGAGTGGGGGGGAAAAAAGTTTATCACTTAGAGAGAACAGCTGCAGAATCCCAAGATAGAGTCATGCAACATGGAAACAGACCTTTCAGTACAACCAGTCCAAGATAATCATGTTCCCAAACTAAACTAGTCCTGGCTACCTGCACTTGGCCCATATCCCTCCAAACCTTCCCTATTCATATACTTATCCAAATATCTTTTAAACACTGTAACTGTACTAGCCTCTACCAATTTTGTCTGGTAGTTCATTCTACACACAGGCCACTGTTTTAAAAAAGTTACCCCTCATGTCCTTTCTAAATCTTTCTCTTCTCACCTGAAAAATATGCTCCCTTGTTTTGAACTCCGCACCCTAGGGAAAAGACTTCTATGATTCACCTTATCTATGCCCCACATGAGTTTATAAACCTTAATGTCACCCCTCAACCTCCTATACATCAGTGGAAAAAATCCCAGCCTACCTAGTCTATCTTTATATGTGAAGCCCTCCATAGCCAGCAACATCCTGGTAAATCTTTTCTGAACCCTCCCCAGTTTAATACTTTCCTTCCTAAAACAGGGTGACCAGAACTGCACCCAGTACTCCAGAATAGGCCTCACCAATGCCCTGTACAACCTCCACATAAATTCACAACTCCTTATTCAAAGGTCTGAGCAATGAAGGAAAGTGTGATAAACACCTTCCTAACCACCCTGTCTAACTGTGACGCAAATTTCAAACAAATACCTGACTAGGACTCTCTGTTCTACAACACTACCCAGGGCCCTACCATTAACTGTACAATTCCTGCCCTTGTTTGTATTACCAAAATGCAATACTTTACTATAAAATTAAATGCCAACTGTCACTCCTCAGCCCGTTGACCTAAGTGATCACCATTTCTTTGTAATCTTAACGTAGAATCATCATAGAGTCACAGAATCCCTACAGTGTGGAAACAGGCTCTTCAGCCAAACAAGTCCACACCAACCCTCACAACATCGCATCCAGACCTATCCCCCTTTTACCCACCTAATCTACACATCCCTGGCACTACGGACAATTTAGCATGGCCAATCTACCTAGCCTTCGCATCTTTGGACCGTGGGAGGAAACCGGAGCACCAAGAGGAAATCCACGCAGACACAGGGAGAATGTGCAAACTCTGCAAAGACAGTTGCCAGAGGGTGGAATCAAACCTGGGCCTCTGGTGCTGAGAGGCAGCAGTGCTAACCACTGAACCACCTATTAACCTTCTTCACTTTCCCACTATACCACCAATTTTACTGCCATGTGCAAACTTACTAACCCTGCCTCCTATATTCTCATCCAAATTATTTATTTAAATAACAAACAAAAGAGATGCAGAAAAATCTTGGTGCACGAGTCACAAGATTAAAATGCAGGTAATGTCACCCTTCATTACAAGAAGAATTGAAAATTAAAGTAAGGATGTTCTTCTTCAGCTATCCAGGCATTTGAGAGATCACATTGTGAACATTGGTGCAGGTATGGTCTCCTTACTCACAGGACGACAACTATGTTGGAAGGTGATCCATAAGAGGTTTACTGGATTGATATCTGAAGTGAGTCCAATAAGAAGGGTCTCAACCCGAAATGTCAACTTTCCAGCTCCTCTGATGTACTTCTCCAGTTCCGCACAGTGTTACCTTATGAGGTAAGGTTGGGTTTGTTTCAACTAAAGGTTAGGAGGAGGGGGTTTGGAAGTGTATTGAAGTGTACAAGATCCTAAATTGTTTTGACAAGGTCCTTTTTTGGGCAAGCCCAGGACTAGAAGGCATTGTTTTAACATGATGGGTTGGCACTGTTACAACTGAGATAACAATATTATTTTTCTCTCAGAGGGTTGTAGGACTTTGGAACTCAGAAGGTGCTGGAGGTAGATTCACTGACTATTTTTGAAGTGTAGGTAAAATATTCCCTTGCCCAAAAAGAATCTAAGGTATTCAAGAGTAGATGAGAACATGGAATTCAAAACTCTAACAGATCTACCATAGTCTTATTGAATGGGGCAACGCCATGGTCAAGGGGTCAAATATCTTAATTCTGCTCCTAATTTGTAAGTATGCTCATATGTTAGGGCAGATGACTAAAATGTTCATTAAAAGTCTTTAAGTAACTTACAGGTTACAAAATCAGATCAAAAAATTAATGCCTGGAACATTTCTAATTCACTGCTATTGTTCAGCATACAAAAGATGAGCCAAATGGCCTTTTGCATCAAGACAATCTGAGATTTTTACCCCAGATAGTGAAAGGGACAAACTTGCAATGAAACAAGTCTATAGTGCAATTAGTGTACTCAAATTTTCCTTGAAAATGTTGTAAGCGAGGAGCTTGATTTAATGTAAGATACAGTACTTGAGTCATCAAATTTTCACAATGTTTGACTGAAAACTGTGTGAATAAGGGTTAACGTTTTTCCTTGCATTACCTCAGCATTTACAGTACACCAAATGTTCAGACACTGGCAAGGAAGGCTTGCTGGCGCCTTTTAGTGCTATACAGGCTTATTCCCCAGTGCCACAGAAAAATGGCATTACACAGCTATTCACACACAGTACAGTATATTATTGCTAGAGCTGAATAAACTCATTCATGCATTGCCAATAGGTTTTAGACCTCATTACAGACCACAACTATTTACTTCATGCATTTTACGAAATGTCTGTATTTATGTAACTGTGTGGCTTGAGACTACATAATATTCAAGCCTATATCAACAGCACTAACAGTTGAACGTATCCAATGTGAGCCTACCATTCAAATACAGAAAGTAGACTAACTTCTGAATCTCTTCCCAAACAAAATTAGCAAAGATTTGTATATTGGTAGTTTTATAATTGCTGTAATAAAACAATCATATAGCTTTATTACAGCTTTTTAACATAAACCATTAAGGTTGATGGCAAATATGCAACCCTATATTTTCACTGTCATCTGCTGTTTATGCTAGCTTAATCATCAGGTTTCTATCTTTCACAACAGTAGCCTTGTATTACACGAGCACACAGTGGGCCAAAGTCACATTAAATAATACATTTACAAAAATAAAACATCTTGGAGAACTGATTGAAAGGAAGTTTGTTTTTAAATCTATACTACATTTAAATACCTGCACAAAGCACAAACAAGTTTAAAAAGAACAATTCAGATAACTTGACAGAATTATTAATACAGAGAGTCTATATGATTTATAACAAGGTGGTCAATGTACAAGATAGCAATATCTAATGTTGCAAAATTGACCTCATGGCCTATAATGGGTACTGTACAGCTGACTGACATGTAAATTAACTACTCAGTCCCTCTTTCTTTGTATGCTGGTCAGGAGGTTTATACGTATATTTTATTTCAGCTTTTTCAGCAGTGAATGCTGATCAGTTGTTCAAGTAGAAATGAGCTCCAAACAACACTGTACAACAATCTCGTGATTCTTTACAGAACACAAACTACCAGAAATAGTGGCAGGTGAGTCAGCAGCTGAATAAAGATACAGGAATGAAAAATGTTAGGTTAGGCTGACTGAAAACGGAAACAAGAACAATTTGCACATTTATAAACGCTCTTAGCAAGATAACCACGTTACAACTTACTTTACAGTTGCACTATAAAGCAAAATTTAACACAGTCACAGAAGATGACCAAAAGCTTAGTCAAATAGCTAGGTTAAGGAATGTCTCAGAGGAGGAGAGAAATGTAAAAGGCAGTGAGGGAATTTGAGAGCTTGGTCCTTTACCAGCTGGAAGCACAACTGCCATTGGCAAAGCAATTAAAAGAAGGTGCTCATGAGACCAGAATGACAGGGGCACAGGTATCCCTGAGACTTTTAGGGTTGGAGGAAATTACAGAAATAGGGAGCAACAATGCTGTAGAAGAACTTGAAAACAAGGATGAGCATCTTAAAATTGAGACAGGTCTTGGCTGAGAGCTAATGTGAGTCAGTTAGCATTAGGGTAGCAGTGAACATGATTCAGTATGACTAAGGATACAGGCAGTAGAGTTCTGAATAATCTGAAGTTTACCGAGGGTAAATCATGGGAGATTGGACCAGGCAGAACATTCCTGACAAAAGGCATACATGAGGTTTCAACAGGTAAGCTGAGACAGGGACAGGTTCACAAGATGTTAGAGCTAGAAATGGTCTTCATGATGGCTTCAGTAAGTGGTTGGAAACTCATCTCAGGGTCAAATATGACTCAGCCTCAGCTTGTTGCCAGGTAAAGGAGAGCAAAGACAGTGCTTCAGTCTTATATTGAAGTGAAACAAACTTTCAGCATCCAACACTGGGTGTTAGGCATGCAGTATATTAACTTAAAGTGTGGAAGAATCAAAGGAGGTGATGGTAAGGCAAGGTTGGCCGTCATCATATGACAAAGGGCAGCATATGAATGCGAAATGGAATTAGGCCAAAGACAGAACCTTTTGTCAGAGCACAATGCTGGTACAGGGAGTCTATACCTGTGAATAATGTCAAGAAATCCTTATTTGCTCTCATCAAATCCTCTTAATTTTGAGCAACAGTATTAAAATTTTCTTTGGGTTGTTAATGAGCACACAACCAAATGTTTCTTCAACTCAAGACAGTGTCCAATATCAATTCATGTTTTTATTGATGTTTTTTACATTACAACATTAACAGCACTTTGAAAGACTGAAGCGCTCGGGGATACTGAGGCCATGAAAGTGCTACATAATTGAACTTTCTCTAATCGTAACAGTATATAAAAGTCTTCTAGCATGAATATGTTTAAGCGTAGAAATAACATTAACTCCAATAGTTAATTCAGTTGTAACAATTTTATAGTCTGTACTGTTCTATTTCTTAGCAACACTAACAAACATGAAGCAGCTTGACTATGAACCTATAGAACAAAAAAGCCTTTTAACGCAATTTTCAAATTGATATTCAACCAGCATGATTGTGAATCAAGAAATCAAAGAAATTTAATTTCAAAATTAAGTTTGTTGAACTAATCAAGCTGATCACATTTGTTTTGAGTCCATTAAAGGAAATATCAGACATATTACAACCCAGTCAGAGATACCAAAACTTAATCTACCAAAAAAAGCCTGGAATCAAGATACACTGAAGCACAGTGTTCCAGCAAATACAACAACTTTTCCTGGATAATTGATTATAAAGGAGTTTCATATAATGGAACACTACCCAAGAATGTAAAAAAGATGAACTTTCAGATTCAAATTACAGTTTACACAGCGACTGGAGATTATAACCATACATTTTTTTTTAAGCAGCTTCATTGGATAGGATGGGCTGTCAAAATAGTAACCCAATTTTACTGCAAGCAAAAGGGTATAAAAAGTTGGATACATCAGAGATCTTTACGCAGTGAGAGGAAGGTGTTCCCACAAATTGTTGGAAGGAGGTCTCAAAAGACAGCCCAATTTATCATTAGAAGAGTCTACAACAACAGAAGTTGATGACTTCAGCTGAAGTTATGACCACAGTTAGCAGCATGTTTCAGCTAGATATTGGTGAAATAGTTAGCTGCTGGAAGTAACATGTTTGAGAATTCTCATGTTAAATATGAGAATGCTGGAACTAAAAGAACAAAGCAGTTGTTGTATTTGCTTTCATTAACATTTGTTCTCTTTTTCTCAGCCTGTTAAATCCACAATCACTTTTGTGACTATTTTAATTTTCCTGTAGGCATTTCAAAGGGATGTCTGTTTGAAATCTGCAACCAGAGATACAAATAAACTAATGTAATTCAGGATAACAACACTGACAGTGTGTCATCAATTCCCTTAAACTGCAAAAGGTCAAAAGATTGGAAAATAGGATGTTTTCAAAAAGACGATAACCTTTACAAACTTCATTCCCAACATATGCACATTCTGCCATTTGGTATTTCTGTAATGTGCATGATGGTCTGGATTTTGTTGAAGTCTGGTATCTTGTACTGTGCCACATTGACCAAACCAGTTCCCTCGTTGTTCAGCTCAAATGCTGTAAATTACTGGAAATCAGAGCTGAGAACAGGATATCTGGAACCATGGTGAAATATTGGATCTACAAACTAACCACACAGCAAAGAGATTTAAGGACTAAGGAAAAATAAAGAATGACAGAAGTCAAACAGTGAATTTAGGTAAAATTAAATACAAAATTCGAGTTTCTGTTTGATTTTTCATGCCAGTAAAAGATTCCACGCCATTTTTTAATAGAACCAGGGAATTCTCCATTCCCTAATTCATTTTTCAACAAACATTAAGAAAATAAATTATATGATCGCCTTCACATTGCTACCATGGAATCTTATGCACAGATTGACTAACATACTTGTAAAATTACACGTCAAAATTACTTCATTGTTTCTAAGGCAATTTGGGATGCGAAGGTCATGAAATGTGCAATACAAATGAAATTCTATTTTGTTTTATTTGACCCAAAAATGGACAAACAATTTACATTTCAAGAACAGAACAGCCATTAAATACTGTTTTCCCAGCAAATTCTGGACCTAAGCAAGTACTTCAAATAGTTGAAACAAAAGCAGTTGTATCAACGATTGACTGAAGCCAAAACACACTCTAGTGGCTTCATTAAACTGATATTCAAAATATTAGTATTTCAGTCTTACGCACAATATTGAAAGTACTCATTTTACAATTGAGTGCCGACTCATGGGAAGCACATCACATTGTAGATCCTAGAAACATGCAAACATATACCTAGGACAAGACGCAAATGTTTACTTAGGCCAACTGGAAGAAGGATCTTTCAAAAGAAAAAAAACCACTCGGTTCCAGAGGTACACACAGATAGCCCCTTAATCTATTCAACATCACTTCCTGAAACCCTCCACTGTCTGTATTCTTGGACTGCTCACTTGACATTCAGTCCTGGATGAGATAAAATTTCTTCCGATTGTACAACAGGACAACAGCGGCTGTTGGTTGCAGTCTGCACAACAACTTTGTCCCCAGTACCTGTCTCATGCTAAACCAGACAGAGTCCCATCTGACCTTGAGGCGATTCCCAACACCACACCCACTCCAGCACCAAGATGACTCACTTCCTCGTCTGTGGAATTTCTCATCTCCAGTTCCTCAGTATATTTGCTGTTGAAATTCTCAGCCAAACTTTTGTGACCTCCAATCTCAAATATTTTAATGTTCTCCTGACTGACCTACCATCTTGCATTCTCCATAAACTTAAGTTCATCCAAAATTCTGCATTTTGCCATATTCTCACCACTCAATGTACCTGTCTTCCATACTTACTTTCCTAACCAGCCTTTGATCCAAAGCCTTGATTTTTAAATTCTCATACTATCACAAAGTTGCAAAATGTGGAATATCTTAGAACTCCAACTTATTTATTACCTCAAATCTTTATATAAAAGAAAACGTCTTTAAATCAGCCATTCACTATCTGAAACAAAGGCTGCGAGGTCACCTGACTTTGAGGAACAGTCAAGATTCTGAAAATCTCAAACATGGATTAACATGCCTGGGAAGTTTTCCTGCAGAATTTCACACTTGTCATCGATTGAACTAACCGGAAAAAGCCATCTTGACTGTAGAAACTGTTGGAGACAAGGGGAAAGCCATTTTACCAAAAAGGTGCTGAAGACCTGTCTTCTGATTCAGTGGTACCCTGACAGCTATGACATGGCAGATCACAACTCCTTTCTAAATGGTGCACCAATAGCAAGTTGTCACATTATTGAAATTTTACTGGTAAGAACCAACATCATAAGCTTGCTTTTTCTTTTGGTAAGAACATCAGCAGGTCTCCAACTAACAGCATCTTTCCCTGAAGAGTTTTATCAAGCTTGAACCCATCATTGTTACGCATTGGAATATGTCACAGAGATAGAGAATTCAAATATAAAAAGGAACTTCAAGTGCAAATGTACCCAGCCTGAGAAAAAGACTGATGCAGTTTAAAACAGACTGTCTCCAGAAGAACTACCAACCTACACTGGTGATAACACTCCTGAATAACTTCAAGGTCAACCCTGGAAAGTACATTTATTTTTCTCTTAGGGACTTTAACTTTTAAATCCCATTTTTTTTTCCCTCCTACAACCACCCAACTGGTAATGTTTAATTTCACAGTGGCATGTGTCTCAAGATTCAATACTGGTTTTACCTTTTAATACACAGACTTTATTTTTAATTGAGTGAGTTTATAATAAAATTAGCTCCTTACTTCTAATTAACTCAAGATACCTAGCTGGCTTGTTTCTTCATAGCTTTACACATGGTGACATACATTAATTGAACAAAAAAAAACGACTTTTTTAATTCTAACTCTGTGATACCAACCTCAGGAGCGAAGGCAGAATTTTATGACCTTCAGACTTAGCCATATTGTTGAACGTTGAAGTGTACCTAAGCTTACCCATTACCTATCTCTGTAACGTGCTCTAACTCTGCAACCTTTCAAAAACCAGACATCAACCCTAATCTACTATGCATCCTTCAAGCCACCACTGGTGGTAAGCAAGCAAGCTTTCAGCTCTGAAACTGCCTCTCCACAGCCAACGCCCCCATTTGTCATAGCATACTTAATGAAGTGATCATCAAAAAGTGCTCACTGGAACATTATCAAACAAATGTGACAAAGCCACATAAGATACAAGCACAAGCAACCACACCTGATTAAACAAATAGGTTTTGTGGGACAACCTTAAAACGAGAAAGAGCTAAAAAGAGCAGAAATTCTGGGACTTGAGGCCTAGACTGCTAAAGGCACAGTTACCAATGATGGAATTGAAGAAGCACAAAGATCTTAGAGATATATTGGGTTGCAGGTTTTTAAAGATATCACGAATGTCCATGAAATAATTTCAAAACAGTTATGTGAACTTTATATTGGGGCTTTGCTGATCCAGGAGAAAATGTTGATCAGTTGAAACAGAAACAGAAACAGCTGGAAAAACTCAGCAGGTCTGGCATCGTAGGGAGAAAGATTAATCAGAATCACGCAACTCTAAGTATTAACTCTTTTTTCTCCCTACAGACAATGCCAGACCTGCTGAGTTTCTCCAACAATTTCTGTTTCTATTTCAGATCTCCAGCAGCTGCAGTTATTAGTTTTATTTTTGTTGGTCATCAGATGCATGTCCAATGGATGGACAGGATTTAACACAATTTAGGACACAGGCAGCTGTGTTCCAAACAATTATATCCCATCCCAATATTTCCGCTTTTGGATGTGTATCAATTACAACATTTAAAAGCCATCTGGGACAGTTTATTAATACGAAGAGCTGAGGGGAATACGGGCCAAATGCTGGCAAATGGGACTAGGTCAGATTAGGATGCCTGGTCGGCACGGACGAGTTGGACCAAAGCGTCTGTTTCTATGCTGTATGATTATGACATCACCTCCTTCCTCATTCTTGAGTCAAAAGCTGAAAATCAACATTTTAATGGAGAAACCAACTCAAGGCTTGCAGTGATTCATTTCAACCTATGGTTGGAAAGCAATTTTGACTTTCCAATTTATCCCACTTGGTAAGCTGATTTAAGGAAAACAAATTAAAATTCTTATCCCATTGGTTTAAGTCATACTAAAAAGCCAAACTGTTAACATCCACATAAAACTCCACTTGGGAACTTGATAGATACTGATCCAATCTTTACTTAAATGCCAAATATTTACTTTACATCAGACTTGATCTGATGACGTTATCTTGACCTCAAACATGAGCTAATGTTTCAGAATGTTTAGTTTTTATTTCAGATTTCCAGAATATGCAGTATTTTGCTTCTGTGTTGATGGATCCTTCAGCTCAGTCCTTTACAGATAAAATTGAAAACAAGGTTACTTCTGAAATTAGTATGCCAATTCTGAATGAGCACACAGCAAATGAAAGATAAACCCACTTCTGCTTATGTGCAGACATAAATCAAACTACTAGAAATGAAGCGCCAACATTATTGCCTGGAACATTTTAAAAACAAGTCCACTCCTGAAACTTGTTTGCGTTTTAAGCAGATACATTTAGCAAATACCGTGCAGCACAAGTTGATAAAACGGTTGTAAATTTATAGACTTAAAATTATTTTTGCAATATTGTACAGTTTGCAGGGTTTTCATTCAATTTTTTGGTATTAGTCTTACTTCTATCACTGCAATTGGTGCATTATTCCCCTAACAAGGTTGATTGTGACACCATCACAGTAAGTGCGCCCATAAACATAAAAGCTACAAGGTGCGCTCAACAATTTCCTAAGCAAACTGATGAAGGGTTTAGGCCCGAAACGTCAAGTTTTCCTGCTCCTATGATGCTGCTTGACCTGCTGTGTTCATCCAGCCCCATGCTTGTTATCTCCTAAGCAAACTGCTTTCATTCTGGAATAAAGACAAAAAAAAGCCGGAAATACTCAGCAGGTCGGAGTCAAGATTCCAGATTGATGACCCGTCATCAGAATACCAGGTGAAATGTTAACTCTTAAAAACCAAAAGAACTGCGGATGCTGTAAATCAGAAACAGAAACAAAAACAAAGCTGCTGGAAAAACTCAGCAGGTCTGGCAGCATCTGTGGAAGAGAAATCAGAGTTAACGTTTCGGGTCCGGTGACCCTTCCTCAGAAATGTTAAATCTTATTTTTCTCTACACGAGTACTGCCTGACCGTTAAGCATTTCAGACGTTTTCGTTTTTATTTTAGACCCAAAGCATCTGCATATTTTGTTTTTTGCTTTCCCCTCATGTACAGCTGAAAGACAACTTGCCTGAAACAACAAATCGAGTTAATACGTATGTAAAGTGGCAACTGACTTAATTTTTACACAACCCCGGCCAACATTAATCGGTTTGGAGAAAGTGAAGAGGATGTTCATTGTACCTTTTGTGATTCAATATTTAAAAATCAGGAATTACAGACTACAAACGCACAGTGCACATCTACACACCGAATCACCTCTTAGAATGAATTCGACCAGAATCCCACCATAGCTAACTCCCCTTCCTCCCAGAGTAACGATACGACCAGATGTATAACGGGAGCTTCCCCACCCACTCACCGTCGCTTCCCTGACCATTCGCGACCACCACGACGACGCTGATAACGATGAAGACAAGCGCGAAAGCGCGCGCCTTCAATCGCAACTCCATACCAACGCGCGCCTCCATCTTCCACAATGCGCACAACCTAACCAAGTGACATCAGCAGCGCCGCACGCGCTCGGCCCCGCGCCGCCCCTTCACCCTTCACACACGGCGTCCCGCCCATTCCTCCGCCCCCTTTCACGTACATTATCCGCTGACGTCAGCGGACACACCCACCCGCGCACGTCGCCTCGCCCCCGCACCCACCCACACATTGCCGCGCCTACTCACATCTCCCCGCCCCTTCCCTCTGCTCATCCACTCACAACGCCGCAAACGCAGACAGTACCCCCGCCCCTCCAGCTCGCTAGTCCGGGCTGCTGCCAGCCACCTGGTCTCTGCCTCCAGCAACGTCCACATTGGAGCTCCCATCTGAACTCGCATTCCAGTTCCGGCTTCTCATGTGTTTCTTCTTTTCGTCTCGAACAAGGATGTGGTCTTAACTATACGAGCAATTAATCGTTTATGTAAATATTTGCAAAAATATACTTCAGCTTAGCAGACTTTTTGTATATTTCGCGAAATACAAACAAAAACTGTGCTAGGCATTAAAGAGATAGTAAGAACGGCCACTGCTGACGTCAGAGAAAAGACATTTATCGTGATAAGCACGGATTTTAATTAACTATTTAAGGTATACAAATTAGAGGGAAAAAAAACTCCCCAATACATTCCAGGTATGATCGCACCGATGCTATGTACAATTTTAGTAAGATTCATTTATTCGTGTACTCCCGTTATCTTGAAAGAAAGGCCAAACTACGGAATCTTTTTGAGTGTTATATGTGTATGCTGTGTGTTCCAAGCATTTAGCCTTTGAGGTGAAATGTCTGTTATAAAGTTCAATTTTGAAGTATAAGATACAAGTTGACCAATACTTGGCACCTGAAAATTTTACTGAGGTTTCTTTTTCCTGTGTGGTGTATCCAAGGGGTTAACCCAATCCGTCTAAACATTGTTTTAAGGAATAGTCTGCTTTACAATTCTGCAAAACTTTGTTTTGATAAGTCAATAACAGATTGTAAATGGAGATCCCAGCACTGATTCTCGAAGCAGTCCACAAATCACAGCCTAACTTGAAAGTGGCCCATATATACCAACTTTTATTTGCATGTATGCACTACTAATCAATACTTTAGCATTCAAAATGTAGCCTCCTTTGTTTATTGTGCCACATATTCTGACTAGATGGGAACATGTCTTATAGATTTGTAACTATGGTAGCTAAGAAAGTTAACTAAGACAAGGATATTAATACAAATGAGGAAAATCCTAGGAATACTTATTATTTCAAGTAGGAAAATGTTGCTTTGATTTAAGAATTTCTGACTGAGAATTGTGCATTTAAATTTCATGCAAATAGAACTACTTAGTAGGGTTGTAGGTGAAAGCTAAGCAACAGTACATTATGATTTTCCACCCACAATTCTATGAAGGCACATTGCAGTGATTGGACATCCTTGATCAGGGTCGTTAACCTAAGCCAATCAGGAGGCACTGGCTGACCAATAGTAACAGGGGATTTAGAATCTCCTCTGTTCAGGGGACTGACTCCGAGCTGGCTGACCACAGCCGGTGTACTGTGCATAAGTACATAAAGGGTGACTTGGTGACAGGATACTAGCCTCAATGCAGTTATTTCACACAGTGACATTTTAATTGACTGTCTATTAAAAACGTTCTAATGCTATAACAAACATTTGTTATGAGAACTATTTTCTACTTCCTCTTCTATACCTGTTACATAGAACACTAATAAAATTCTCTTACCTAAATTCTGAACATATACAGAATACAATACGACTGTCTAATCCAATGGTATTCCCAGTGTTCTGAAATGGCATGACATCAAATGTATATCACATTCATACTCAACCTGAATAGGACAACCTCTTTTTAATCCGCATACATGTATGGTACCACGTGATTTGTAAGTAAAATAAAAAACCTACCCTGACTACAATGTATTTTATAGAATCCCCAGAGTGTGGAAACAGGCCATTCTGCCCAACAAGTCCACACCAGCCCTCTGAAGAACATCCCATCCATACCCATCCCCATCCCCCTAACCTATCCCAGTAATCCTGTATTCACCATGGCTAACGCACCTAATCTACACATCCCTGAACACTATGGGTAATCTAGCATGGCCAATCCACCTAACTTACACATCTTTAGACTGTGAGAGGAAACTAATGCAGACACGGAGAACATACAAACTCCACACAGACAATCAAACCAAGGTCCCTGGTTCTATGAGGCAGCAGTGCTAACCACCGAGCCACTGCACCACCCTATTCATAACTTCAAACATGGCTGCTTTCCTGTAAAAGCTTCTGGGAACTGCCTGGACATGCACATGGTAGCTAAGATGTCACGTGACCAGTTATTCAACAGACTCTCAAGCTTCTGCAAAGCTCTAAATGGATCACAAGGAAGGGTAGTCCACTCATGGAACGTGGACTCCCTTAGCTGTATCATTCCTGAATTTGTGGTGTGTGAGTGACTTGCATTTAAACTTGAGATAAGACTGAATAAATAATCTCTACTTTCAAACCTACAAAAATCTGCTGTTGGGTCTTTTAATTTAAAACTGGGACTCGAATAATACACATCCAGCCTTCCAAGAAAAACTTGATGACATGCATTAAGGAATGAAATTAGGGGTTTCAGTTTTTCTCTCCCCATCCACTTTCAGTAACATTATCTTCAAAACTTAGAAATCATAGAATCCCTACAGTGTGGAAACAGGCCATTCGGCCCAACAAGTCCACACTACCCTTCCCCGGTAACCCTACATTTCCCACGTCTGATCCATCTAATTGTCCACACCCACCCATCCCCCCAATCTACACATCTCTGAACACTACAGGCAATTTAGGCATGGCCAATTCACCGAGCCTGCACATCTTTGGACTAAAGGAGGAACCTGGAGCACCTGGAGAAAACCCACACAGACACGGAGAATGTGCTAAAATGTGCAAACTCCACACAGACAGTTGCCCGAGGATGGAATCGAACCCAGGTCCCTGATGCTGTGAGGCAGCAGTGCTAACCACGGAGCCACTGTGCTGCCCTAAAGGGAGTGGAGAGTGCGGGCAGCGATCCCGCTACCTCTCACATGCAAAGCGAGCATTTTACCATTTGAGCTAATTTGAGAGATGGATTTCAAACTACTGTATGTTTAGAGCACAGCATTTTGCGCAGAGAAAAATATGTAATATTTTGTTACCAATACGTGTCTTCAACGTACTTTGCAAAGAAATGCAATAATGAAGTTGACTGAGAAAATGTTCATACGCATCTCAAATAAAAAGCTATTCCAAATGAGAGAGAGAGAGAGTGTGTGTCAGGAAACATTCAAAACAATAGCATAAACCACATATTCCTATCACAAGCGAGACAACAGAATGGCTTTCCTCCCTCCAGTCCCTTCAAAGGAGCTTTGCTAAACACTGAAAAATTTCCAGTATTTCAAGTTTCAAGATATGTTTCCAATCACAAAAAAATTGTCCAGACTCTCAAAGTTGGATGTCATCAACAGTAGAAAATTTTATGTTGCATATGCATACTTAGTAGAATCAGTTGGCATAAATACAAAATCAAAACACTGTAGATGCCAGTAATCTGAAATGTAACCAAAATGCTGGAACTACTGCGTCTGGGAGCATCTGTAGAGATAAAGAGAGTTAAGTTCCAGGTCAATTACCTTTCATCAGAACTGCAAACAGATGACAGATGTGATAGATATTAAAATCAAGTGTATTGAGACAGACAAGGGAGAGAGGAGAACAAAGGGAAAGGTTTGTGATTGGAAGAACAACATTAAGGAAAGAGGGTAATAAATAAAACAACAAAAGGACGATGGTGTAAGCAGCCATTCAAAATACAAATGGGGCAAAGATCATGATGTTAAATTGTTTAGCCCAGTTCTGAATCCAGAAGGCCATAAAATGCCTATTCAAAAGATGAATTTCTGTTCTGAGCTTGTACAGAGGCTGAGAACAAGACAATTTAATTTAGTAGAAATGTATTTTCATTTCATAGTTACTGCAATCAGCAGGGTATTATACTTCTCCTGCAGAATGTGGAAAATTAAAGACAGTTCGAATGTCTCCGATGACTACATCTGTGGGAAGTGTGTCCAATTGCAGCTTCTGTCAGACCGCATGGATCTGTTGGAGCAGCGGATGGACACATTTAGGAACGTACAGGAGGCAGAAGGCGTCATTGGCAGAATTTAGGGAGTCATTGACACACCCAAGGTTCAAGCACATAGATGGGTGACTGCAAAAAAAGGGGCAGGCAGTTAGGAGTCCCCTCTAGCAAGTATACTGGTGTGGGGTGATGCCCTATCAGGGGATGGTGACAGCAGTGGTCAGAGTAGTGGCACTAAAAAAAAAATGTGGTGACTGTTGGACAGCAGGGAGAATCAAACTACATGTTTCTTATTTTAAAGGTAAATGTAAGGTGTTATGTTCCAGATGCAATTTGATTGGTCAAATTACTGGATTTAAAGCAAACCACACTTTATTCATCTACTATAGTTAAAATACAAAAGGAAATAAGGAACCGGAATAATTTAAATCTATTGGAAAACCTAACAGAACAATAGATACAGTAACTATTACTAATTAACTGTTCCAATATAGTAACATCCCATTAACACAATCTTGGCAAAAAGGCAAATTCAGAACACAGACTGGTCTCACAAGTGACTCCTGTAGCAGGCAGAGAAACCCCAGCTCTTGGCTATAACCAGGAGAGGGAAAAAATAGCTTCTACCTCTCGAAGACCCCAACAGCAACTGCTGAAAGTTAAACCTAAAATGCCTCTTTCTGTGGGTGGAAACTGGACCACAGCCATTTCTATTACTTAAACAACTTTTTTAGAAGCTTATCTTCTCAAACTGCTCGGCACCTGTCCTCCAATCTCTAAAAGAAATAGGACAATACACTCCTCTTAATGCCACAGTATTGTTAAAACAGAAACAGAATTTAACAGTCCTTACATGAAAGAGGGTGAAGAAGTATAGTCCGAGTATTTGAGAGAGTTAGTGGTCTTGTACAACAAACACTTAACTCATTGGCCCCTTTAACATAATAAGATGTCCCATGGCACTTCACATGAACATCATAAAATCACACTGAGCAGCATAAAGAGCTGATAATACAAATGACCAAAATCTTGGGCAGAGTTATGAGCTTTTTCATGAATGTCTTACTATTCGAGATGGCGGCACAGTAGGACACTTCAGCCTGAGTTCATCCTCACTGTCCGTTTCTTTCTCCATTTTTCTCTTTGTTTCTTTCTGTCTTGGTGTTTCTTCACGGCCTCAGCGCAGACCCAGTGAGGCACTTATGGTGTCTCACCTCAGTCTCTCGGCGTGAATGGATCCTGCCCTGGCATGTTCCTGAGGCAGTAGCAGCAGCAGCAATGGCATCACAGCCCAACACGTGAAGACCAAGCTGAGAGGGAGGTGCTCTAGTATCTGCGGCAGCAGCAGCGAGGGCAGACAGCTGAGGTCTCCCAGAGAGCAAGATAAGTGGGAGGACTCAAAAACTTGACTTTATTCCTTTATTTTTCTAGTTTAAATCAAGAAGGACTTTAATATTAACTGTTACCTCGTTTTTTTATTTGTCTTCTTATTCTGTGAAGGTAATGCTTAACTTTTGAACTCTTTCTCTTACTACTTTGCACTCAAGTTTTTTGTACCTAGGAACCTTTGTACCTATGATGGCGCCACACACAGCAACATTATACACTTTTCACTGTACTTGAGTACGTGAAAACAAAATCTAAATCTGCTAATCTCAAATTAATTGCCAGAGGGGAAAGAAAAAAGAACTGTGGATGCTGGAAATCAGAAATACAAAACAGAAATTGATGGAAAGACTCAGCAGGTCTGGCAGCACCTGTGGAGAGAAACCAGAGTTAACATTTCAAGTCTAGAACAATCTGAAGGGGAGGGTCACTGGACCCGAAACATTAACTCTGCTTTCTCTCCAGGCATGGTGCCAAATCTGCTGACTTTTTCCAGCAGTTTGTGTTTCTAATTGCGTAAGAAATCTGGTAATTTAGCAACAATGGAAGAACTAAAGGAGGCTATAGTGAGGTAGAACTGAAAGTTATGTTTACAATGAAAACAAACACTGTGCTGATTTCACCAAGGCAAAACATAACTGTATTTTTAAAATGTATACCTACACCAGTCACATAATATATCAGTTAAGATAGATTAAAATAGTTCTGGTACTCTAATAACAATGAAAATGATTAATGGAATTCAAACATGCAATATGGGAGAGCTAAGAACAGATTTAGGTGATGACAGACATTCAAGGACTTTGGAGAGGAAAGGGGGATTGAAGGCAAGGGCATCAAACAGAAGTGAGGATGTTTTTGAGCAAATCAGTTGCTGCAGAAATGTTCTGTCAAATGGAGGTCCAGTCTTGAGCTTCTGAAAATACATTAAGTAGGTAAAAGGTAGGTCCTATGCCCTAAAGATAGAATTAGAGGGGAAAGGCCTTGCATATGGAAGATGTGGGTGATAAGTGGTACAAGGCAGGGATCAGAGATTGCTTTTTCTACAATTGGTACAATTAGATTCAGGATCTGTGAAAGGCAAGGTCAAGGAGGTGGCTGTGAACACAGGTTGGGGCATTTAGATGGAGAAAGAGATTAGTAAGGATATAAGGATATTGAATTCAGAGACAGAACATAATCAGTCATATCAATGTTCTATCACGTGAAGTCAGCAAGTCAGGTAGCAGTTGTGGAGAGAAAGAACTTTGACCTGGAGTTTTTTTTTCAGCATTTTCCATTATTTTAGCTCTTAGCAAATGCAGTATTTTGTTTTTCCTGAGGGTTAGATGTTTTTCACTGAAACGATTCACAGAAAAGTAGTGAAGAGACCTGGATGAGAAAACTTTACTTGTACTCAGTAGGCTGATAGAGAATAATTTTAAAAGAAAGATGGGGAGATAAGTTGCTATTAGTAACTGAAGTGAGATAATCAAAAGAGGGCAAAGTGCCAGATAATTAGTACATCAGGTTAAGGTAATTCTGGTGATGTGGATATTGGGTAAGAGCCTATACTTAAAAATGGGTGAAAAGATGTTAAGGGAAGAGTTGGAGATGGCTCACCTTAAAAAAGGGGCGGCAGTGGGGGAAAAGGATAGAAATTGGAGTGATATTAATGATTTTTTCCAATCCATGGCAAAAGCAAGAAATGGCACTAACACAGTATCAATGTATCAAGTCACCTCTCATCCATCTTCACTCCAACGAAAAAAGCCTGTCAACCGTTCCTCATAAGACCTGCCCTCCAGTCCAGGCAGCATCCTGGTAAATCTCCTCTGCACCCTCTCTAAAGCTTCCACATCCTTCCTATAATGAGGCGACCAGAACTGAACACAATATTCCAAGTGTGGTCGAACCAGAGTTTTATAGAGCTGCAGCATAACCTCACGGCTCTTACACTCAATTCCCCTGCCGATGAAAGCCAACACACCATATGCCTTCTTTACAACCCTATCAACTTGGGTCGCATCTTTGAGGGATCTATGGATGTGGACCCCAGGATCTGTCTGTTCCTCCACAGTGCCAAGAATCCTGCCAATAACCCTGTATTCTGCATTCAAATTCGACCTTCCAAAATGAATCACTTCACACCTATCTGGGCGATGTTATTTATGCATCAGTGGGTTTCTTCTAGTTCTGTGCATTTGACAATCATGAAGGTGTCATCTACATATCTGACCCAAAGTTTGGGTTGAACAGTGGGGAGCGCTGTCCTGGATCGAAGAGGATGAGATGATGATATCCTTCAACATAACAGCACTATTTACATCCATTAACATCAATCTAGCTAAAGAGAGACAATTGCTACACTACTGGATAAATCAAGTAGACAGGCACCCCAGGACACACACACCAACAATAAGGACACCATGAAACTACTAGACTTGTGCCTCACAACCCACTTCACCTTCACGACAGCATATATAAACAAATCAACGGAACACCAATGGGATCCCCAATATCAGGAGTGAATGCAGAAGCAGTAATGCAAAGGTTAGAATGGACAGTGCTCCCCACTATACAATGCAAACTCTGGGTCCGATATGTAGAAGACACCTTTGGTGATTATGAAACGCACAAAACTAGAAGAAACCCATCCACACAAACACCCTCACCAAGATAAAATTCACAAAAGTTGAAAAGAACATCAACCAACTCCCTTCCTGGACACAACGGTAGAACACAAAAACAATGGGGAACTCCAGGCTAGAGTACATAGAAAGACCACACATGAACCAGAGACTCAATTATACTAGCAACCACTCCAATGACCACAAACGAAGCTGCATTAGGGCACTATTTAATCAAGCCACAACACACTACAGCAATCCGGGAACAACGCAAAGCAGAACAGGAGCACCTATACTGAGTCTTCAAAAGGAATGGATACCCAAAAAGCACAATCCACCCTTACCTCCAAGACAGACCACAAGCAGGACACAACAGGACCAGACTCACTAATTACCCTACCATACATCAAGGACATTTCAGAAATGACCACAAGACTACTCAGACCCTTAAGTATCAGGGTGCCTACAAACCAACAACCACCCTATGACACCTACTGACGAACGTAAGGATCTTATATCCAAAACCAGTGTAATATACAAAATAGCATGCAAGGATTGAGAGAAACGCTATCAGCCAAACTGGAAGAAAACTGACAATACAGATACACGAACACCAACTAGCCACCAGGAAACACAACCATTTCTCACTTGCCTCACTAAACACAAATATTGAGACATGAATTCAACTGGGACAACACATCCATAAATTGCACAAGCCAAACAGAGACACGCCAGGGAATTCCTGGAGGCCTGCTATTCTAACTGGAATTCCATCAAACACAGGGTCTAATTCAAAATACAAACCACTGAGAAACAGAACCGGAAGGGCTAATAACTACCCCAACAAACTGGGGTATATAAATAACAAGGCAGACAGAACACCAACGCTTCACCAGAGGCACACTGACTATATTACCTAGCAGCGTGATGAAACGTTTGCAACCAAACCCACCGGCAAGCATGTCTACAACGGCAACTTCCAACTGTCCAAAAGGCACTTCACAGGAGAATTAAGATTTGGCACTGTAGTACATCACGTTTCAGGTGGCTGAAATCTTCATCAAAAACGTAGCTTTAAGCATTTAAAAAGGTGAGAGGAGAAGTTAGCTAAAGAATTCCAGAGCTTCAGAATTAGGAAATAGAAAGCATGGAAGTCATTGGTAAAGCAATGAAAATCGAGGCTGTGCAACATACCAGAATTGGAGAAGCGAAAGATTTTGGTAAATTGTAGGAGATTACAAAGATGAGTTTGTCACATGATTTGAAAACTTGCAATGAAGTTATAACAATAAGAACAAATAGGACCTGTCATCAAAAAAAAAACTTGCTCCAGCAGTGAATAAATGCAAATCCTGGATTTACTTTATTTCAGTATATAGTGTGACTCTTCTTACCTGGATGGCTGTAGGGGTAGGACCATTCAGGCTAGTGAAGAGAAAATAAGTCTTAATTTCTTGCCCGCAATCACCTAGATTCGTTGTGAGTAAATGCAAGAGATTAATTGCCAAGTAGCTTGTTGAAGCTTATTCTTTAGGTTAACATAAATGCACAAGCAAAGCATTGGGTTCATGACAGGGAGAAGAAAAAAAATGTGTTTTTGGGGAAAGGAAGCAGTTTATAGCACACAAAAGAAAATTTATTGTATTTTCAATACGTTAGCAGTTGTGCATCAGAAATGATAACAAAGATAACACTCCCATTACATCGTTTAGTTGTAACTTTGCATTTGAATTAAATACTACAATTGCCAGAACATGAGGATGATGTAGATATTATGTAAAAGCTGATGATTCAGCCATATCTTGTCTATTCCCCATGTTTTTATCATAAAAATTGACTGTACAAGAGCAGATATTTGTGTAGTCTGCAACCAGTATTAACAGAGGAGCCAGTATTTGCGTAGCATCCTCCAGAGGTACTGTAGTCATACAGTGCAGAACCCCCACAAAAAGTATACACATTGCTATGTTGGGTAATAACACTAATATACAATTCATAGCATAAATATTTTTCTTTGCAAAACTAATGAGATAAAACAAAGCAAATCAGTAACAGGTAAATGTGACTAGAAAACCACACCTACTTGTGGATCATGTCAGGCATAGGCCTATCACACTGAAGTGTAACTATACACTGACTCATCTTGTTCTTTGAACAAGAATTAACAAAGTACAGAAACTAGAGAAGCAACAAAGGGTTTATCAAAGGACAACGTCACAGAGACCTGTGAAAGCACGAACAGGAAACAAAAATAGCATAGGTGGTTCTCAACACAGATTGTATATCTAATTTCTATGAGTTTTTCTTTAAAACTAAACTTCTAACTTGGAAAAAAGATGTACAAAATGACCAATAAGCAAGTTACACCTTTTAGGAGCAAAATTAAGACAATGTATTTTGACAGAAAACTTTGGGTTTAATTGGGAAATACAAGAAAGATCTATTCAAAACTGTGGGCAACAAACTTAAAATGCAGTTTTGTGAAAGGGTGGCACATACACCATGTACCAATCATGGAGTAAAACAACAGGAAAAATACAAATTGCTGAATCTGAATAGTGTCCAAGGAATTGAGGAAAAGTTAAGCAAGTCATCTTTTGGGGAAACTATTTACTTTAATTTGCTCAGGCCCTGTACTAATTTGGCCTAACTGTAAAAATGTTAATTTCATAATTTTCTGTAAGCTACACAAAATGTTCAAAAAAGGAAGTCTCTTTCTGATTTATCAAGTTCTATATTTATATGCCCATGTTGCTTTAACTACTAACCTATCTTTAATTTGAATAAAAGCAGAAAATGCTGAAAATACTTAATAGCTCAGGCAGCATATGAACCGGTTCTGATAAATGCTCATGTAGCTCAAACATACATGACTGATCTTTCTACAGTGCTACTTAAGATTTTGCAGCATTTTCTATTTTATTTCAGATTTTGTGCAGATGCTCTTCTTACATTATTTGGAATTATCAACACTTCAGTGGGAGAAGTCACCAACAGATCATTCTTGAATATAAAACTGAAATATAGTTTATAGGTCTATAATTTAAATATTGAAAAAAAGCAGAAATTCAAAGCCTGAAAAAAAAAATCACAGTTCTACCAGAAGAAAACAGAAAAGTATAAGACTTTAGGCAAGAATCAATTATTCTTGCCCTCAATATTATGCACTACAATGGGAATGGTGCAGTAACTCAAGGAGGTTTTGATTCAAAGACTGCATGCCTTTTTAAATGGGTTTACTATGAAAATTGAATTTTTGTTTTTACAAACAGTGCTGCAAAAGGAATTAAGTTAACATACCAAAGCAAGCTTTGAATTGAAATTGCCCATTTTAAAGAAAACCCTTTGAGAACAATACATTCTTAACTCACAAATCGAGTGAAGTGTTTTTTGAATTATTTAGATCAGCCACTGCAAAAATTTTTGCATATCTAATACTTTCTTTCAGAAACAGGGTAATGAATTCAAAGATAATCAATACTCAAGTACAGAGAGATGTCACAATAAAATTCAGTAAATTATACAATTTTACACCTTGTGATGGGGCACAGATGTACTCTAATGGAGCAATCAACACATGTTGCAACAGTGACAGGGGCAACAAAAGAAAGGTTTTGTTTTAAAAGTACCAATTAAAAGAATTGCTTCTGCTAAAATGCAATGTAGATGCACCCAAATGTGAATTCATTACTACTTTTCACATTGTCATGTCAATAAAAAGTACTTGCATACAGATTACACGTTTGTAAATATTTAACTCCAAACAGATAAATTAATCTCAGGATAACGCCAGAATGCACTGAAGTGCCGTTTTTCTTGGAGTAAGGAAATAGAATTAACCAATAGTAATGTATGGACCAAAATGTTTCTAGTAACAATCCTATGATGCAAGTTATATACAGTAGAATTTGCATCAAATTTATAAAAACTGTCAGCAGATAGAACTTCCAACATGACCTCTATTCGGGAGTGCAAACAGGAATTCCCTCAGTCTTGGTCTCTAAATATCTTGACACAGGTCCAGTGATTAGTTGGAAATACCACTCTCAAGCCAGGAGTATGGTCAATATAGGCCCTTGTAAAAGCTGATTAGCACAGCAACAAATTGATGTGGCAGTATCTCTGGCCACAATGACTGACTTCTATGGTGCATTTGCTACTTCATCTTGGTAAGTGCCCAATACAGCACCGATACTGGCATACTGACTTTGCTCTGGTACTGTGTACATAGGGTAGACTGTGATGGAGGGCACTGCTGCCCAGTCCATTTCTGCAGGACTGGTGAATTTGAGCCACAGTGTTTAAGAAATCTAGAAAAGTAAATGGTATATTCAAACTAAAGTAATATAGCTGATACATGTAAATGAGTCCTCCACCATTTTTTTGCATACTGAAGATCACTGTTGTAGTGCTTTTTTTGTAGACTTCAGCAAGTTGACCAGAAAGTAATGTCGAACGTCTCTCTATTCAGGACTGATAAAACTGGTCAAATTAGATTACATAATTTCCTTTAAGCTCAGAACATGGAAGACAATATTTATTTCAAGCAAAGAGCCGCACAACAGGCAATTTTTCAAAAAGACTGTACACTAAATTTCTTTTGTGTGTTTGTGTTTTTTAAACTTTTCATTAAGCCCAAACATCACAAATACCAGGTGGAAACATACAAATCTCTCCACAAGGCTTTGCTGCATCAACTTTACAGCTGGTGCATGGACTAGGGAACCACAATTTCAACCAACGGCAATAAAGTGTGTAATTTGTTTTTACGCCACATACAACCAGTCTTCACCAAGGGGAAAAAGAGACATGTACAGATGAATTTCAAGTGTCTAAGGGATACAATAAATAGTCGTAATGACGTTTTGATAATGCGTTTTGTTCTTCAAACCATATCTGGAGAATACAATTTGGTTTTACAACATTGTTTGGACACCTGGCTCAACAAAAAAAGTGAACAGCAGATTCTTCAGGTCGCTACAGTGGAAAATATTTGGGATGTACTGATTGCAGGTTTCTCCCCCATTTCCGGGATTATGCTTCAAATTCAAATCCAAGACCAAGTTTATGTCCACCAGCATTAATATTCTTGCCATCCAGCAGGGCTGAAAGGGTTAACTTAATGCCTAAGGAGGAAAATGATAAATGATACATATCTCTCAATGAAACAAACAATGTGAAGAGTAAACTTTTATTCAAATGGTCAAATGCAAAAAAATCAATACAACTATTATAAACTAGAAGAAATAGATTGATATGTTGGTTTTACTTATGGCATTGATCATTTATTTAATGCCAGGTTAATCCCATTGCTATTATTGCACCCTTACAATCTTTTGTAAATAATACATTGGATTTTTCAAGGGGAGGCAATTACAGTCAGATTGCCTCTCTGTTCCTAAATTTTCCATTAAGACAGAGCTCCACATTTCTAGCAGGAGATTCCAATTATGGCTCCATCAGAAAAGTGGAGTGTACCTGAAATCCAACACATCCCTTGTCGTGCAGGAGAGTTGGATGAAATCAAACAATGTCTACTTTTTATATGGCAGTAATTGCTCTTATCTTATGGCTTAAATGTCCAGGAGCACAAACAACCATACTGCCAGCTCCTGTGAAGGGTTAAGAATGCAACATATCTAAGAGGTAAAGAGAAGATGTAATTGGACAGTTTCAATGGCAAATTGTGGAACAGTTTAAGACTTAACTAGGAGTTAAACTAGGTATTAAAATCTAACTTTTCCTGAGTAACATTTGGCTTAACTGCAGTGGAACCCTCCAAATTCTGATTTATAAAGATACGCCTAGAGGGTTCCAGGCACAGGGTAATTACCCATGGAATCTTCAATTTCCCAGGCAATTCCCTATGAATTTGCTACGTAAGGAACTCCCCATGGGCCTGACACACAACTTCCAATTATACTGCAGAAGCAACCATCTGGCTATCGAACAAACCAGGTTAATATTTCAAGTTCGACATTCACAAATATACTGTGTGAAGACTGCAACCTCCACCGTCCCAAAGTGAAAAACTTTTTCTTTTAAACTATTTGCTCAGAATAAACATGGAGGTGAGAAAAACATGGAGGTGAGAAAAAGAGGACTACACATTAGATTAAAGCATCCATGTGTAATGTTATAACTATATGCCAGAATTATGTATTCTTGAAAATAAGACGTTAAACATTTTATTCTTCTTCCCTACTTCTCACAGGAGCTAATGCATCTTAGGGCATTTCAGAAGCATGGGCATCGCTCAGCTGCTCCCAATTCTTCACGCCTGAATTTGCACCTTACAAGTGCAATAGCTCCTGTGAGAAGCAGGGGTGTGTGTGTGTGTGCGTGCGCGCGCGCGTTTGGGGGGCAGGGAGAAGGAGGAGGAGGGGGAGAGTCATTAAAAAATAAACCCAGAATACAAGAGATTTCTAATAAAAATAAAATATTTGGATCACTCTTCAATATTGGTTTAGAATACTTGAAAAAGGAATTATTGAACAAGACTACATTTATTTAAAATCAAATGTGGCTCACCTGGTTTCAGCATTTGAGAGTATCCAAGTCCAATGAGACTCGAATTGTTCACTTTAATCTGTTGAAGAACAAACTTTTAACAGTTCTTGAAATATCAAAGTAACCATTGCCTTTATTTTATCTACACAATAAACATTTTAGAATGTAAATACATTAAAAACTGTGCTCCCTTCCACCCTCTTGTGGGCAAAATGAATGAAGTTATTAAATTCATACTCACTGAGCATGTTGCATCTTTATCAATCATGTATTTTGCTGCAATACCAAATCGAGTGTTGCTATTCCCAGCTGTCCAAGCTAGACTGATGCCAGTTTCAAGATTTTCACTGACTTTTTGATAAATAGAGCCTCCAAATTCTGTACCATCATTCCTGTAGTGAGGAACATGCATGTCATTCCGGAGTAACTTATAACATCACCACTTTCAGGAAAATACTAAGGAACAATAACCTAGGCAAACCAAAATTTCCTTTTCTAGATATTTATACATTTCGTTTTAGGCTTCCATAATCATGCGCTGTTACAACAACGTCTTACTTGTTGGCCTGTACTATTGTTACTTCGTTACCTAGTCCCTGGAAAATATCGAAGAGCTTAGAGACCTACATGCCCTCTTTCTCTCCCTAAATACAGTCCTCACTCTAAAAAATATATTTTAAAAGTCTGATGAGCTTAGATTAAGTGAAAAAAAACAGACATACCACGTTGCCAAATATCCAGTTTCTTAGCGTATTATTAAGGATTATTTTCAGATGCTCAATAGTACTTAATGATTTACTCCAATTAGTTCACTGGTATACGTATACTGTACTTAAGGGGCTGAAAACATTTTTACGGAAACACCACTTAAGCTCATTCACATTTCTAGAATAATTCAGCCATGGTCATTAACTACTGATCAAGGCTGTGTTTCAAGGCTTGTTCTATCCCTACCGCTCTTGTTTCTGAACCCAAATCCTCACACTCTATTATTCATTATACTAAACATAAGTTTGACCTTTATGTAATGAGGTTGAGTCAATGCATCTAACCTTGTTGAAATATTTTTCATCTGAAAGTTACAACATCCCTTACAGTAATAACATCAGCTCAAGTCATTTGATAATACAACAAAGAACTTCATTCCAGAAACCCAAGCTCAAGATATGTGCTGACAACAAAATGAACTGAGGGAAAAGCGCACAATTTGAGCTGCTATATTTCCTATGAAACAGCATCAAGGCTCTGTTTCTTTGGATATGAATGATCCCATGGTAAAGATATGATTTAAAAGTTGTGTAAAGTCTTTGTTCCCCTGACATGGTGAACTAAGGATGCATGGTAATTACAGAGATGGATACTAAAATGATCTCACTATTTATAATTCAACATTGTATTATAGGTTTTAACCTAACAAAAGCAGCACAAATCACTTGAACTGTAATGGGACTTTGGAAACTTGTCATACAGGATGATTTTTTTTTCCCCCCCAAGACAGGTTATGAAAACAAGATTCCAACATATATTCTCATTTTTGGGAATGTACTTAGTGTATACATACACATTTGTGTGGAGCTGGAATTCTTCTGTCCTGTAACCAACAGCGAAGTTACTCTGTGAGATCCGAGATTTTGCAGTTTCATAAGTCATCTGATATCCTGCTAACCAGCCATCAAAACCGAACACAAAAGCTCCACGTATAGCAGGCCCAGCAATGTCAAAGTCAACATCAAGTCCCAGGTTGATGTGTTCCCTCTTGTAACCAGTCTTGATTTTTCCACTTTTCTTTCTGTTAAAAATAAAAATAACAAAACGAATTAAAACTGATCCTATTCATATTACATTCCAAACTACTACTAATTAAATTATTTTTCTTGTTTCAGAAGCACATGAGAAAACAAAGCTTCTGCATGTTATTCCAGATTTTATTCAAGATTAATATTTTGCATTTTTATCAGATCAAGAATTTTAAAAGCATAAAATACTGAGCAGAATATTCAAAATAATTAACACTGCTACAAAATGGCAGGATCTGGGTATTCATTCTCGCCATGCTGTTGCAGTACATCCTCCCAGAACAGCAGCACTGAAGCGATATCTTGGATTGTGTTCATACCATTGATTTGCTACTGGCGGAATATCATTGGCACAGACTGGAAGAATACTATCTAATCAGCTTCTCATTCAGACACAGTGACAAAACAGGAAGAATAAAATAGTTTTTGAAAAGCTGAATATACTTGATTTGTGAAAATGATATCTTAAAAGTAATAAAGCTATTGCTGCAAGTTTAGAAAAAGTAATATGTCAATTGTTTTAGATATTTTACTCACCCAGTATTTGGAGAAAATGAGGAGTCAAATCCAATCTTCAAACCTTGCACGAGCTAAAACAGAAAAGTAATGTTGTTTGCATTTTGGCTTAAAAAGGCAAAGTGAGATTAAGGTTTGTGATTTTTGCTTAGTTACCTGATCTTCAATGGTAATTTCAGTTCCCAAAGTATTATCAGTGTTCCATTTTTCAGTGAATGTCAGTCCATAATCTGCCCACTTAAACCTTGTTTCCAGACTGCCAGTAACTTTTCCAGTATCCATGTTGGCAGCACCAGAACTTGTGAATTCCTACAACAGAAAATTCTTGTTAAAACACAAAGAGATCGATTTACAGCATTGACGTTAGTGTTTCTACAAGACTCACTTTAGGGGAATATACAACGGAAACTTTCATGGCAGGTTATCACATTGGCTCCAAAAACCAGTTTCTTGCATGCTCCTTTAGCACCGTCAGTCCACAGTCAAACACCCTTTGCTCACCTTCATGCGCAGTGAACATTGTAAAGCTATTCTGAAATCAGAGGCCAGATTAGGCAATCCTAAAATGAGACAAAATGAATATGCGACTGCAAAAGAAATGGTAACCAAGTGGAGCAGCTGACAATCCCACCTCGGTTGACGCCAAATATCATTCTGAGCAGGCAGAAACCAGACCACTTTCTATTAATGACACATGTAACATCAATGTAGACTCAGTCATACAGATGGAAACAGATCCTTTGGTCCAATTTGCCCATGCCAACCAGATATCCTCAATAAATTTAGTCCCATTTGCCAGCATCTGGCCCGCATCCCTCTAAACTATTCCTATTCATATACCCATCCAGATGCCTTGCAGATGTTGTAACTGTACCAGCGTCCACCACGTCCTCTGGCAGCTCATTCCATACACACATCAGCTTCTGTGTGAAAAAGTTGCCCCTTATGCCCCCTTTAAATCTTTCCCCTCTAACCTTAAACCTATGCCCTCTAACTTTGGACTCCACTACCCCGGGGTAAAGACTATGTCTATTTACCCTATCCATGCCCCTCATGATTTTATAAACCCCTAAAGTCACCTCTCAGCTTCTGATGCTCCAGGAAAAATAGCTCCAGACTATTCAGCCTCTCCCTTTGGTTCAAACCCTCCAACCCTAGCAACATTCTTGTAAGGCTTTTTTGAACCTTCTCAAGTTTCACAACATCCTTTCTATAGCAGGGAGAATTGCCTGCAGTGTTCCAAAAGTGGCCTAACCAATGCCCTGTACAGCTGCAACATGACCTTCCATCTCCTATCCTCAATGCACTGACCAATAAAGGCAAGCATACCAAACGACTTCTTCACTATCCCATCCACCTGCAACTCCACTTTCAAGGACTACGAACCTGCATTCCAAGGTCTTTGTACAGCAACATTCCCCAGCAGCTTACCATTAAGAGTATAGGGCCTGCCCTGATTTAACTTTCCAAAATGCAGCACCTCACATTTATCTTAATTAAACTCCATTTGCCACTCCTCAGCCCAATGGCTCACCTGTTTAAGATCCTATTGTACTCTGAGGTAACTTTCTTCACTGTCTGCTACATCTCATATTTTGGTGTCATCTGCAAACTGACTAACCATACCAAGTTCACATCCAAATTATTTACGTAAGTGACGAAAAGGATAAAACTCAGATAAGTTAGCGAGACATGATTTCTCACGCACAAAGCCATGTTGACTATCCCCACCTTTCCAAATACTTGTAAAATCCTGTCCCTCAGGATTCCCTCCAACAACTGGCCCTCCATCAATTCTTGTTCACCGCTCAATAACAGCCAAGTCACAAATATGATACCACAACCCCCCCATACCATTTCTAATTGACAATGGCTAGTCACCTCAAAGATCAAGTTTCCTTTGTTGAGAGTATTAAATGCCACCTAGATGGAAAATGCTTTAGCCATAAATTGTGATAGCATCAAAACTAAACTGACCACCACAGTCACATGTAATCTACAACATGCAAATGCCTGTAGTACTGTTGCCTACTATGCCACCAGATTTGCAAGCCATTCGATCTCTACAACTTGAAATGTTCCGCCCGAAAAAAACACTACCAATATTCAAAATTCCATACACGTTGAATCTGGAATATATTGAGCATTTCTTATACCCTGCATACCACCTCTCTCAAAAGGCCACCATTGATGAGAGAATCCAACACCAGAACAATTTCAGTATCTGCAATCAGCAGAGAGATTCCTTATCCCCACCAATTCCCAATGACTCTAGGCTTGCAAGGGCCCCTTGATGCTACACCCGATCAAATGCTATTTTGACGTCAAGGGCAGTCACTCACACCTAACCTTTGGAACGCAGCTCTTTTGTCCACTTTTAGACCAACGTCAGTAGCTGAGTGGCCCTGGCAGAACCCATTCATTGAGTCAAAAAGAATGGCGCAGAGTAATTCCTGCCCAGCTACTCACTGTAAGCTTCGAGGATAATAAACCTCTACGAGAACAAAAGAACTGAAGGTCAGAGATAACTGCTTTGGTTCGCACTCACCCCCAGGACTGCAGTGCCAGCTCAGTCTTCTATAAACCATGGCAGTGTGTTTGGCAAGACAGACAACATATCTGAACATTTAAAGCAGCTGTTGTGACTGCGCTCCTGCACTGCAGTGAGACCCTGATGGTGCATCAGTGACATATGGGATGCTTGAGAACTTCACCAACGAATCCAGAAGATGAAGCAGCGCAATAAGAGGATTGATGATCAAAATTTAACGCCCTTTTTGAAGCCAACTTTACATGCATTCAGGTAAAACCCTTGCAAAAATCAACTTCATTGGACTGGACACTGTGTTGGGTTGATCCAAAATCATCTATTCTGCCAGATCCAACTTTTCCGACTCTTAAACAATGGCCAACATTTCAGATAACGTCAAATAAAATGCTACAAAGACACTTTAAAGTTCTCCTTGAAGCACAGCAGCAATGAGTCTAACGATTGGGTGAAGATTACTATCAATTGTTCAAAATAACAATTACTCACCCATATGTTGTGTCATACTTTGAGGCATCATGTCTTTAAAATGAGGCAGAGGGTCAGCAGAGAAAGTAACAAATGAAGCAAATTCTGTGCTCCGGATGCTACTATACCATGGGACATCCTGTCCTATATGTGTCAAGAAATTGCCTGTTCAGTCACAAGACGACCCATGGCAGAAACTTGCTACACCAAATAGACTTTCTTCTTGAATCAAGGGACAGCTGAGGAGAGTTATTAGAATTCCACCATTACACGTTTTAGTGTAAAAAAGGAGATGGCCAGACTTTTGTACCAGTTGAATGGAGGCATGAATCATGGACTGGTAGTGGGAAGAGTATAAAAATTTAACAAAATGCTTTCACCTTCATTCCAATTCATCATAAAAGGTGAATCATAAGCAATCTCATGGTTGGAAATTGTAACTACCCATTCGCTAAACCATGTGTTTGCCAGATTACCAGTTGGTAGATGTAATAATCAGTCAAGTAAAATCTCAACATTAATATGGAGAAGTCTTCAGTTGAATTAAAAAAAAACTCAAAGTGGATCAAATAATGCAGTCCATTCACAATGGCTAGTTGTTTAAGCTTTTCCTATTGTTTGTGCTTTCAGTCTGGACATCTGTTAAGTGGGCAGTTAGATTGCAGACATGATACTTTAACAGTTCCGGCGTCAGTTTGCTTGGGGAGTTAACAGTATTGCAGCTGTAATTTAACTGCCTACTCATTTTACAACTGGATGGCTTCTTGTTACACAGCTGGTCTATTTGCTAAGAGTTATGGGCTATTCAACAGTTTCCAAATTATGTAAAGAGGCTTGCAGGTTGGCAATGGAGATTATGCGTGAGATGCTGATACAGATGACTGGACAGCGTGGGTAGGTGGTGCAGGATGCTAAATTGATTTTTCGATTAAAGTCTAGAAGGTGTGTAGAACTGGTTTCAAAAACAAAAAATTTGCTTTAGATCACAGTGAAGCTGACAAGAGAAACTGGAGAATATGGTTCAAATTAAAAGTCATTGACCTGAAATGTTAACTTTCTCTCTCCACAGATGGTACCAAACCTGCTAGTTATTTCCAATTTTGTTTTGTTTTTATTTATCATTGGATAAACTTTTGTGTTTTTCACTCATAGGAGAAGCAAAAAGCAGTTTTTCTTCCATTTGTCTAGAACCCATAAATAAAGAGGTCTTTGGCGTTTGCTGGCAGTATCTGATCAGGTTTAATTTTCAGGTACACAATGGTAATATAGTTTAAATTTAAAGACAGACATGCAATTAAGAATATTACCAAAGTCACTACTGTCCAGACATGAGAGAGGGCAAAGGGAGTTTCTTCAGTTAGAATGATCAGTTCTAAATTAGAAACTTATTAAATGACAAAGAAACACAAATCAAAAACTGACCTTAAAAAACTGATAAATTTGAACGGTTAGAGGAAACTCAAAGAAATTGTGAAAGCAACCTTATTTTACATGCGTTTCTACGTCAAGTACAATTGGATGCTAACAACACTGCGTCTGGAAGAAGAGAAAAGTTCACTTAAAAAGTAGATGTTTTGCTAGTCACCATCATTACAAGACCGAATGTTACACAGTTCTGACAACTGCATTTATTAAACAGGCATGAGGTAAGTTTGGGAATAGAAAAACCCTCCAAATACATGAACTATGCAGTATCAAGAAAAGTTTCTCAGAAATGACAACTTAAAAATCAATCATAATTGGAACAAAATCTTTAATTATTAACAGAAGATTCAGATTAAACATACACATCATTATTTTGTGATGCCACTCACCACAAATTACCTGGGTGAAAACGGATTGGCATCATGAACTGAGATGGATCAATGCCTTCTTAAAACCTTTGAGTTCCTTCACATTCACATGCAAGTAGAGCGAGCAGCTGTAGACGTCTGACAGTAAAATTTAGATAATCCAAATGTTTCCCTCCATCCCTTCCCTTCCTTCCAAAAAAATATACAGGGAAAACTTACTGAAGACATGCTGTACTCCATAATTTGTATCTCTCTCGTTTCTCTACCAAGGCCCCCTCCGATTCCATCTTGTCCATGACACACCCCACCTATTGTGACTTAACTATGATCGCTCAAATTCCAATCACGGCTCTGTTGTTAGCTGATACTATCAGTGATCTGTCTCTTCAGGTACTGTCCCCCTCCTTCAAATCTTGTCAACACCTTTACTTCAAAAGGTTAATCCATAACCCCTCTGATTCTTGCAAACTGCCACCCACTCCTAACGTCAATTTTCCCTCTAAAGTGCTTAAATATGTTGTCATCTCCCAAAGCCGTGCTCATGTTTTCTCGAGTTGTGGGTTTGAATCACTCCAAGTTTTCAGTCCTGACATAGTACTGAAATGGTTCTGATCAAAGTCATAAAAGACTGTGTTGTTGCGACAAAGGTAAACTACCCTTCTTTGTGCTTCTCAAACTGTCTGTAACCTTTGACATGGACTTAACACCATCCGGTTCCTCCTACATCTTTCTCCACTATTATTCAGCAGCAGGAGCCTACACTTGGCTGATATCAGGCATCTATTTAATCAGAGCCTTAGAGTCATTTGCATTGGCTCTTTTACCTACTCTGGCAGCATTACTTCTGGTGCCTCCAAGGATCTATCCTGAGCTCCCTCCCATTTCTCATCTACATGCTGCCCCCACCCCTGTGACATCTGGAAATGCATCAATTTCCACTTACAAGTTGTTAACACCTAGCTCTAACTCAGGAACATTGTTCTCACCCCTTACACTGCTTCTAAAATTGTCAGACAGCTTGTCCACATCCAATTCTGGGTCAGCAGAAATTTCCTATAAATAAAATAAATAAATATCGGGAAGCCAATGTCTTTGGTCCCCACTCCGAACTCCTTTCCCTAGCCATTGATAGACATTTGTCAAGGACCCATTTGTGAGGCTGAACCAGACAGTTTTAATCTGGTGTCCTACTCAACAGTGAAGTAAGGTTTCAACCACATATCTATTGCATAACAATGATCAGTTTCATTTCCACAGCATCAACCAACTTCACCCTGCTTCAACTTATCTGTCATTGAAATTATCATCTATACCTTTGTCACTCTAGACTTGACAATTGCAAAATGCTCCTGGCTCCCTGCCCACATTCCCTTTCCATAAACCTGATGTCACAAAAACATGTAGTGCAAATTGTGTAGCATGTACTGCTTTTATTTGTTTACAGAATGTAAACATCACTTTCTAGACCAACATTTATTGCCTGTCCTTAAGTGACCTTGAGAATATGGTGACAAACTACCTTCTTGAACCACTGCAACTAGTCGGGTATGGATGCAATGCTGTCTGAGCATTCCAAGATTTTGCAGTGACAATGAAGGCAGAGAGATATTTCCAAGTGAAAACAGCATGTAGCTTGAAGGAGAATTTGAAGTTGATGGTGTTTTACTGCACCTGCCAATCTGAGTGGCAGCGGTCTTGACTTTGGAAGATGCTGGAGAGGTATTGAGATTTTGGTCAAGTCAAGTAACTAGTAATCCAGAGGTTCAGGTTAATGTTTTGGGATCCAAATGGGTGACATGGATTCAAATCCTACCACACCAACTAGTGGAATGTAAATTTAATAAATAAATTTAGAATTAAAATTTAGTCTTTTGGGACCACTAAACTGAAGTCAGTGTCGTTAAAAAACCGTCTTGTTCACCAACATCTTTTAGACAAGAAAATCTGCTGTCTTCACCTGGTCTGATCTACAAATAACATGGTTGACCCTAAAACAAGTAAGCCACTCATTATATCAAACTACTTTTCTGCATTGTTTTTGCACGTTCTTGCAATGCTTGAGTAGCAAATAGATTGAAATTGTATTCTTGTAGACGGGCAGCTGATGGATCTTGAAGAGATATGCAACAAGTAATGCTTGAAGTCTGTGCCTGGGCCATACAAACTCATAATTGGACTCTTAGCATCCAATCCAATTCTGACGAATCTGAATTGCTCCCCCTCCAAGTGCAATATATCCTCCTTAAACTATAGAGTATTCTGAACAAAAAGACAATTTCCTAGATGTAGTCTGAACAGAACTTCACATAAGATTAGCACGATGTCCACCCCTTTGCAACTGGCCATAAGTCACAATTGAACAAAAGTATAAATAGTTCATAGGTGAATTCACTGGGAAACCTTTCCTCTCTCTCTCCCCTCGATAAGTCAATGAGTCAAACAACCAGGTGCATCATACTCTCTGAATCAAAATGGCAACACTATTCTAGTAACACACTAGGCTGAAAGGTTAATGCAAGGCTTTCTAAAGTAAGGGTTGCGACTCGGAGTGGAGGTGCGAGCTCACATCTTGAAGTCATAACGCTGAGGCGGCAATGGCTAGTGTAGTGCTCTGACCAAGTTCTAACAACAGTACACCTGCTCTCAAGTGCCACTCAGGATCATGGGAATTTTCAAACCTCAAAATACATTAACAGAGGAAAATGTTTAGGAAGCACTGGATTAATGATTACCAGGATAATACTGAAGCAAGAAGATTTAACACAATCGAAGAAAAAGAATGAGATTCCCAATATTTTTGTCATGATACTTACCAGTCCATTTTCCGACTTGGTTTTCAAGTCAAGTTTTATTAAACCAAATCCTATCAAGAGATCAAAGATAATTTCTTTAAGATGCTCAGTTTTCACTAATTAAACTTATTTTTGGTTGTATAGCTACATTACGAGTTGAAAATTTAACAATTAAGTGACATCAAAACTTCAATAAATTATAGCTAAAATCTAAGCATAATAAATCACATGATATTTAAACAATAGTTCAATACAGAATATTCTTTGCCATCAACTTACATACAGCCACATCAAGATTTGGACAAGTGTACTGACAGCTAATGTCTTAACTATGAAAACTGCATTTCGGTACAGAGAGCTGCTTCACAATGAAGATGAACAGTGTACTCTGCAAAATCAATCTCAGAAGTTATGCCAAAAATAATTACAGTACACTGCATTTCATTATGCAAATGAATTTAGTAATGGCATACAGCGAAGTGCAATGGTCAACACCCTGCTTTTCACAGGGTAAAGACGTATTCACAAACTTTAGAAAGAAGCAGCCAGTTACAGATAATTGCTCCCAAAAACAGCACCATTCTTTTAAATATTGAATTCCTTACCATAGCCTTTGGTAAAAACATCTCTGGCTGCTTTACCAAGATCTGCATAAGTTGGTGGAATTTCCATTTTATCTGGAATAAAGAACAAAGTTGTGATGCTCACCTCCATGACCTAACACGCTTAACCACGTATTTGTCAGCTACAATAACATGCTTATACATACTTTCACAATTACAATCCAAACTTGCTATTCATTATCTACCAATAGCTGCTTTTTGAAGTTTGCCTACCTTTGATTATCTCAAGGCACCATTGTAAACAGTACAATACAAGGCCTTCTATCAAATCCAGTAGTACAAACTCCATTAAATCAACTATTAAAAAGCGGAGGCATCCCTGAAGTTCAAGTCAACATTCCCAAAAAAAAAATGCATTTTGATTTGCCACATGGTACAATTTTGCTGCGCTCCTGTTGTCAGCTAGTATGTGATATAAATATTATATATATTGTTACCTCCCTATTGACTGAAAGTTTTACTTCCCAGAAAAAAATTTAAGGTAATATGAAGTGCTTCCATAACAAGCATTAATATTATATATCCCACAAACAGTAATAAATTAACACATCACAAAATAAAATAACACTTTGCATATTTTCTTTAAAGAAGTTCTTTATATTGATATCAAGTCTAACAAGATTTTGATTTCGTGTGTACAGTATAAACTACTTGTTTAAACATTACCTGAACCTAATTGACTAGGTATGTTAAAATTAAGACAGAGATGAAAGGGTGGAGAAGCAAACTGCAACCATCCGGAATTTATGGGGAATTACCAGGAATGGATAATGAATCTCCGAGGAATTGCTGCAACAAGCCAAGAAAACTCTGCAATTTAAGTATTCCACTGTAACAATAATCGTCCACATTCTGCAACACCACTGGTTCTGTCACCACAGTGAAGTCCTAGTTCAATCAATTCACAACACTGCACGGAGAGCTACCCTGTTTCCCTGGGTAGCAAGTAATGGAAATTGGTGCGTGAGCCATAGAGGCAGTGAGGAAAGCTGCAAGTCTAGGATATGCATGTTCAAGACTCAAGGGGCAGTGACAGTGGACTGGACAACAAGGAAGGATCAGAACTGGGACTTGGGGAAATCGGGGCTGAGAGTCAGGGATAGAGCAAAGGGAAAGCAGAAAACTGTGTGGGGGGGGGGGAAAGAGAGAGAGAGAGAGACAGAGTGAGAGGGAGAGAGAGAGACAGCGAGACAGAGACAGAGTGACAGAGAGAGAGAGGGGGGGTGGGTGGTGGAAGAGGTCTTTGGGAGATTGGAGCACTTGCAGGCAGGGGAGATTTTGACGGGGGGTGGAAATGGAGGAATGGAATTGGTTTGAGACTTCATATTGCTAAACGAGGAACAACATCAATTTACTATGTCAAACTGACAGGAGGACAGAAACGTCTAGAAATGGGGCAGGGGGACAGAAACTTGGGAACTTGACTGGTCGTAAATAGTTTGTCTTCAATCATTCGTAAGACGTGGGTGTCACTGGCTAGGCTAGCAAGTAAACATATTCCAAATTACCTCCTTAAAAATCAACCACATTGCTATGGTCACACATCTACTCAACCAGGTAAGGATGGCATATTTCCTCCTGTAAACGACATTAAGTTTTTAAAACTCATGCCCCCAGACCATTAGCCTGGATTCTCATTACTAGTCCAGTGGCATTAAATACAAAGCCACCACATCAAATAGTAAATGATATTGTTTGTTGCATGAAAGGTAGATGGAGATAAAGGACTCTCACCGGATAAGAGAAGAACTTTGGGATGTTTCATCATAAATGGCAGCTGGGACAAAGTCCAGATGATTTAAGAAAGCTCAAAATTCTGGCAAAAGATCAGTTGAGGTGAGGTGGGGTGGGGTGATGTGAGAAATGTGAGAAATCAATGTGAAAGTCTGATTCTCACACTAGAGATTTGCTGAATATTTACACCACTTCCTGGGATAGAGATAAAAGGTACTGCAGATGCTGGAGAATCCGAGATAACAAGGTGTGGGGCTGGATGAACACAGCAGGCCAAGCAGCATCATAGGAGCAGGAAAGCTTGACGTTTCGGGCCTAGAACCTTCATCAGAAAAAAAAAATAAATAAATCTACCTTTCATGCAACAAACAATATCATTTACTATTTGATGTGGTGGCTTTGTATTTAATGCCACTGGACTAGTAATGAGAATCCAGGCTAATGGTCTGGGGGCATGGTTGTAATCCCACCTTGGTAGATGCTGAAATTTGAATTGACCACGTAATAATCGTCAATTGTCATTTTAAAAAATTAAATGTCATTTATGGGAGGACATATGCCATCCTTACCTGGTTGAGCAGATGTGGGACTTCAGACCCAAAGCATCAGCTTTCCTGCTCCTATGATGCTGCCTGGCCTGCTGTGTTCATCCAGCTCCACACCAAGTTACCTCAGACTCCAGCATCAGCAGTTCCTACTATCTCAGTGCGGAATATGGTGGGATTGTGAAATGAGAATGAGGATACAAATCTTCACTTGTTACAATTTCGATTATTCTATGAAAACTCTCCTTTATGCAACTGGAGTCCAGAGAATGGTTTAAAATATTGACATTGAGCTAACTTACAATGCTGTGCCATGACAAGAGTTACAAACACTTTTCTTTCATGCAAGTGCGGCTCCAATTGGTCTATGCCAGTTTAAACTCAAAGTCCAAAACAGATTAGATCGGCCTTGACTGAAGCATCCAGTTCAGAAGTGCCAAATTCACACAGCAATACAGTTCAAAACAGAGTTGGAGCTATTTGGGCAACTGACCTGTCAAAAATGCATCGACCGGGAAATCAGACTGTGCCCTATACAGGCTCACAGCATGGCGGCTCAAGGGTTAGCACTGCTGCCTCACAGTGCTAGAGGCCCGGGTTTGATATTCCCCCCTACCTCGGGTGACTGTCTGTGTGGAGTCTGCACGGGTTTCCTCCCACAGTCCAAAGATATGCAGGTTAGGTGGATTGGCCGTAGATTAGGGGAGATAGAGGGGGATGGGGATGGGTCTGGGTGGGATGCTCTGAGGGAGGCTGTGGACTTGTTGGGCCCAAGGGCCTATTTCCACACTGTAGGGATTCTATGGACGGGTTCAAGAGGAGAAGTCTAACTAATCACAGGGTGATCAGACTGCAAGTTTTATAGGTATAATATTAGGGCATTACGCACACAGATTTAAAGCAATTGTTTCACTGTTGATTGACAAGGAAATCTCAGTATCACAATTAGCTAGCAATGCAATTTCAATAAATTACTAGTTACTGAGGGAATCAAAATTCCTTTTTGTTTTTGCCCAGTAAGTCCCATCCCCAATAACTTTTCAATCTACCCACATTAGCCTTCTATAAGATAAGATGTAGGAATAGAAGTCATCCATTTGGCCAATCAAGTCTGCTCCAAGACTCCATGAGATCATGGTTGATTTCATAATCCTCAACTAGAATTTCTTGCATTATGCCCAGAATCCTCAATTTCCTTATTGATTAAAAATTTGTCTATCTCAACCACAGCCCAGTTTCACAGCATCGCTCCCACCATGCTCTGTGGCTGCGCATGACAATTGGCAGCAGCGTGCTGACTGCAGCATTGACTTCTGGTTCAGGAACTCATTGCAGTGCACAGGCTTTGGAGGCTCGCACGGATGGTAAGAAAATTAGAGGGTACACTGCTCAACAGTCCTTTGCAGTATCAACCCAGTGCACCTTTTCTGAACTGCCAATGCCAGTCATATCTTTTCTTGGACAAGGGTACCAAAATCACTTACAGTATTCTACATGTGATTTGACTACTTCCTGGTCAAGTTTTAGCAAGACCTCCCTATTTTCACACTCCATTCCTTTTTAAATAAAGGCTAGTATTCCCTATTCTCTAATTGAACATAGTTACTACCTTTTTGCAATTCATGCAGGAGCCCTTAAACATACTACGCTGTAATTTTGTGGTTCTTCCCTCCCCTACCGACTCCCCCTCCCCGCCCCATTTAAATAACAGGCAACTCCTCTTTTTATCTAAGCAATTTGCTCCGAGAGGTTATTACAGACCTTTGGATCCTCCCTGTCCAGGGGTAGGGACACTACTACTGCACCACAAGATGACCTTTATCCTGCCTACGAAAGTATATAACCTCATGTTTTCTAATGTTATGTTTCACAGCCAAGGTTTTGCCCACTCAACTTGTCTTTATCCCTCTGGAGACTCATTGGGTCATCCTCACTAATTGCTTCCCCAACTACTTTAGCACATTCACTGTCTCCAAGTTTGTAAATTACACAATGTTATTGAAGAAATTGTACTGCAAATAACTGAGGCCCTATCGATCCCTATTGCAGTACACTTGTTCTAGATGGCTATCCTGAAACTGCCCCCCTTTTACGCCAACTCTCATTTATCAGTTATTCATTCCTCAATCTGTGCTAATGCATTACCCCCAACACCATGGGATTTTATTGTAAGTAGCCTTATGTGCTGTATCTTATTGAACACCTTTTGGAAATCCAGATGTAGCACATTTACTGTTTCCCCTTTATCCATCCTGCTTGTTATCTCCTCAGAGAAGTGTAATAAATTTGTCAGGCATAATTTCCAATTCATGAAGCCATGCTGACTCTGTTGGATTTTGTTACGCATTTCTGAATGCTGTGTTATTACATCCTTTACAATATCTGGCATTTTTCTAATGATGATGCCCCTCATCTGATGTTCCTGTATGGTCTCCTGGTTACTGAACTTGTCCAGATTCAACATCAGCTTGTGTAAAACTAGAACAAAGATACTCAACTACAGAGGCTCATGTGGTAGGCGATACAAGAGTTTCAAAAGTCATGTAGGCAGATATCACAATTGTGAGAAGTCATCTGACTTCCAGGACTAACTCCAACCAGAACTTAGGAAGAATGGAAGTGTATTTCCCAAAATGACAAATTGGATAGGAATGGTAGGGCTAGACGTAACATCTATAAAATGATGCAGAAAACTTAAGTTAGATAGTTGCCAAAAGTTAATGACTCACTGTACATTGTGTTGAGTCACTATGGCCCCTTAAATGGGGCCATTATCTAAAACGGCAGTAATCCACTTATTATGGAAAACTGGTGATTGTTTTTAAATTGTGAGAAATTAAACAGCAACATCTGTGAGTGCTTTCTTGGCTGCCTCACGATGTTGGAAAAGATGTCAGAGGCAGAAGGGAACATGGAGTGATCAAATCACTCTAGATCTTATTAAGTGGCAAAGCAGGCGCAGGGGACCAAGTAACTTATTCATGTTCCTTGTTTATACATCTGTAAGATATATTGGATGTTTGTCCAGAATAAGTTTTATAAAAAAACATTTTTCACAATGCATCATTGCTCAGATACCAAGTGTAGGAACAGTATGTAAAGACTGTACTGTACTGAGGGGTGGCAGGCAGGCAGGCAGACAGGGCAGCTTGGGGGCTACTTTCTCACTTTTTTTAAACTGTACATGAATGTGATAAACATATGGCACCATTATTTTGCATTTGGGTACTTTTCTCAGCACCAGTCCTAACATAAGTACAAACTATTTTACCCACATAATGTGCTGTATTAAACTGACAACATTCCAGTACAGTGGAACTTCGAACTGATCTGCATTCCCCCCCTTTACTCCTTTCTTGAAAGCGATAACTTACAGTAGAATATGGACCCTGAGGGAGTAGCAGCCTTGTAGTAATTCAGCCATGTTGCTATTCTTCTAGAGTGAGCCTGAGCAGCAAGTATCAGAGAATTGTTTAACTATGGAGGCATTACACCAAAAGCTGACCTTGCTTTCAAGTGACATCCACAAACAAATGCAGTATTTATTTTGATGATCTATATGTCTACAGATGACTAATTTTCAAGTCACAGGTTGTCTCTAAAATGTTAATACCTTGTTAAGTTCTTAAGCCATTTCTTTATAGTGGAGTACAATTGTCAAAAGTTGTTTGACACTACTACAGCATATCTTCTGGTGTTAATTTTTACAGTTAAGAGGCATCACAGCTGAACTCAATCTTGTTCTTCAACAACAACAAATATGCATTTTCAGCAGTCATCACCACAAAGGAGCAGCGTAGCTGATTTTTCTTCTATTCATCCAGAGGTTTCAAGATGAACCACAGCTTTCTATTGCCACTTTAAACCAATAACACAGAAATTTCCTAAATCTTATCACAAGTCCAGTACCACACTGATTACTGCTCTCAATTGTATCACAGCACTGGATAAAGTACATCAGCCAAATCTGTATAGGTTTCTGGAGTATGAGCGTTAGCATTAACAAAGGCATGCAGCATAACAATAACGCTACGACTGTGATTCTGACTAAGTGAATACCTTGCGCCCTCGTAGCAATGCATGGGCACTGTCAATTTCAATGCAGTTTGACAATCCAGATTGCAACATCACAAGCGCATTGTACAAGTGTAGATTTGAGACAGATTTTCTGGTTTTGATGATTTAGCTATCAGAACTCATTGAGTATAGTGTTGCTAAAGGCTATTTCTTCATTGCCCAGAACAGCTACCATTGCTCCTTAATTGAAGGGCTAGATTGACTGCTTAAGTAGAAGCACAGTCCCCACTCAACCAAAAAAAAAATCTCACTTTTAGGAACAACCTTTGCATTAAAAGGAGTTCAACCTGGAATGCAGACCATTATCCAGTTCTCTAAACAAGTAATCAAACACGTCTTTGCTCTTTTAGTAATTGAAGCATTTAAAAGAATATTCTTCAACAAATTAGATGGAATTCCATACATACCATGTGGAAATAAACTTGAAAGGATTTTTCATCCACAAACATCTGCATTTCAAAGCATAAGTTTTTAGCCTTTTCATCTAAAGCTAAGAACTTCGGGGCTGTTTGCTTTAGATCAAGATAAAGAAATAATACTGTAACTTCACATTTACAGATGATTTTCATAAAACCTTCATACAATCTTTTTAATTTGTATTCCCAGGCTCATTCACTGCATTAGTGCTGAGATCACAGTTCACCGCATTGACATTGAAAGTCACAGACACGTGGATCAAATCAATCTAGTTCTTCCTCATTCATTCACAAGGTGTGGATGTCAATGCCAGCATTTATTGTCTATCCGTCATTACATAGGGAATTAGCATTCTGTCAGAAAGAATTCTAGGATGCATTTCTAATGTTTGGTGTCACGATCAATGTGGAGTCACTGGCTCTGCCTCTGCTTCTCTAAGAATGTTCCCCCTCTCCAGGCAATCACATGTCTGCTTCCCTGTGATGTCACCAAAAACGACTTCAAGTGTGACAACTGCAGTTCCTGCTGCTCCCCTGCTGTGTTTTTGCTCTCTCAGCGCTTCTGCATTCCCGATGGGGTTACCCACTTTCCCACTGTGTTATCACCCACTCAGCACACAAGTCATGATTCTCCCACATACCCAATAGGTGTGTAAATGTTGGTCAAACAAGGCTGCATTGTAGCACCAATGCTCTTCTCCATCTTCTTTACCACAGTATCCACATCCATGGAGGTTCCTGCTGTGGTGGGCTAATCTACAGGACAAGTGGAAAACAGCTCTACGTGTGTTGCTTTCAGTCCAGAAGCTGTCATCAATGTAGCAGACAGACATTTGCAGGCTTGCGCAAAAACAAAAATCGCTCGTGTCACAGATACACACAACTGAACTAAAGCAGCTTTTCTACCTCTGTATTTACAACTCAGTTAAAAAGTAACACAAGACCCCCAAATAGTCATTCCAATGGTTCCTATACAGACTTTTGAAATAAGCAATCCCAGACTTTGAGGATTTAATTTCCAGACACTGCTTTGTATCTCAAACAAAGTTCTTAACTATTTACTAGATACGCAATAACTTCAGCAGAGAAAAAAAAAACGACACAGTAAACTAATTAATCCCTGCACTTTAAAACATTTGTTTTCAGCCCCCATTCACACAGAAGACTGACTGAAAAACAACTCGACAACACCTCCTCTCACCAACCCTCCTGCCAAAATGCTATCCCATACTCTCAATTCCTCCGCCGCATCTGCTCCCAGGATGCGAGGCATTCTATTCCAGGACCTACTAGATAGCCTCCTATTTTAAGCACCATAGTTTCCCCTCCTTTGTTATTAAAGATGCCCTCAACCGCATCTCCTCCATTTCCCATGCTTCTGCCCTCAAATCCTCTATCCCCAACAACAAAGTCCCCTTTGTCCTCACATACCACCCCACCAATTTTCGAATACAATACATCATTCTCCGACATTTCTGCCACCTACAATCAGACCTTACCAGAAAAAGATAATTCCCTCCCTACCCGTCTGCTTTCTGCAGGGACCATTCACTCCGCGACTCCCTCCTCAGTTCCACACTCCCCACCCACCTTTCAACCACACTCGGTACCTTTCTCTGCAACCACAGGAGGAGCTATACCTGCCCCTACATCTCCCCTCTCACCTCCGTCCAAGGTCCCAAACAATCCTTCCAAATCCAGCAGAGATTCACCTGCACTTCATCTAACCTCATCTACCATGATCGGTTGCTCCCAACGTAGTCCCCTCTATAACACGGAGGCCAAGCGCAGACTTTGGGGCCAGTTTGCAGAGCATCTTTGGCCTTCTCCACCATCAGAGTGGGGCCAAACATAAACTGGAGGAACAACACCAGATATTTTGCCTTGGGAGCTTACAGCCCAATGGCCTGAAAATTGACTTCATCAGCTTCAAAATTTCTCCATCCTCAACCTGTCCATCCTTCGACTCACCTATCCATTCCACCCTTCCCACTGATCAACCACAATAATACCCTAAGTGCATCAGCTTACCTCCATCCCACCTACCCTGCCTCCAGTCCCACACCCCTGACGAAGGGTTTCGGCCCAAAACATTGACTTGCCTGCTCTTTGGATGCTGTGCGACTTGTTAGGCTTTTCCGGCTCCACATTTCTTGACAAACACTTTTCGGAAACATTTATCACAGTCACCTTCTCACTTTACCCAGGCAAAGGCAGCAACACTTGCAACTCAGCTTTCCAACTCTTTGGGCTTCCGGAAACACGTATCAGACTAGTCACGGAATTTTCAACTCTTCATACTGTTTCGACAGCAGCCCAGAACCATCTCTCAGAAAACATAGTTCAAACATGGTCAGCATGGACTGATTGGACCAAAGGGTCTGTTTCCATGCTGCATGACTTTATGACTCTTCAAAAAAAAAAAGCTCATTCCTGTACTGCTCTGTTAGACTGATCAACTCCTCCCAAAGCCTCAATTACCATTCAACAAGTGCCATCTACTTGAACATAGGGTCTCTTTCAGACTTGATGGAACCAATCCTGAGGTATGACCTCGTTAAAGCCAATTTCTACTAACTACTTAAACACAGTACTCTTCCCAGGTGGTCACTGTGTCTGTTACAATGTTTTTAAATCAAGGCTCAGTCTTCAATTAGTCTCACAAATAAACAAAGCTCATTGATCAGTTTTTCTCTTAACTGAAGTCAAAGTCTACAAGTCATTTCCAGCTGAATTTAAAAAAAAACAGTAAAAACATAATATAAAAATAATGAAAAATTTGCCATGGTTCTAAGATCACTGCCACATTCAGAGAAACGCAGAGACAAAGATGCTCTACCAGCATGTTTACACTGCACAACAATACTCACTGGCTATCAAGGTGCACTGAACAACTGGATCAATTCCCATACCAAAGGAGTCCCCTCTCAGCAACTGTAGATATCAATAAAATTCAACAATGCCTCCAGAAGGCCAACACAACCTTTGGCCACCAGAGGAATAAAGACCTCAAATCACACAAGTTCATGGTCTTCAGAGTGGCAATGTTACTGGCCCTCCTGCATGCAGAGGCATGGAAAATGTACAATAGACACCTCAAATTGCTTATTAAACATCCATCAGCGAGGTCTCTGCAGAATTCTGCAAATCCACTGGAGCATCTTTCTCGCCAATATTAGTGTCCTCTCTCAGAACAGCATCCCCAGTTTCAAAACACGACTTATGGTCACTCAACCGCATTACGTGGGCTGCGTGGTTGCCACGCTTGACACAGAACTCCCAAACCTAGTTCTCTACTCTCAGTCATGGCAAGAGGATAACAAGAATGCAGAGCATGTGATCCAAATGTATCCTCAAACGCTACCTAAAATCTCTAGTTCAAGATCGGTCAATTTGGAGAAGAGGCTTCCATGAATATGCCCACCATTCTCAGTATCTCTTACAGACCCAAATTGAGGTAAAGCACAAACAGTGGAAGGAGTGTGCAAAACCTCGAGAATCCCACCCATCTGTTTCAGCAATACTACCTGCCCCACCCAATGCAGGGTTTGCCAAACTATACAAAAAAAGTTAACTTTTTTGTCTCCAAAGATGGGTTGCACAGTGGCTCAGTGGTTAGCACTGCTGCCTCACAGCACCAGCCTCGGATGACTATCTGCGTGGAGTTTGCACGTTCTCCCAGTGTCTGCATGGGTATCCTCCAGGGGCTCTGGTTTCCTCCTAAGATGTCCAAAGATGTGCAGGTTAGGTGAATTGGCCATGCCAGAATTGTCCAGGGCTGCGCCGGCTAGATGGATCAGCCATGGAAAATGCAGGGTTACAGGGATAGGGTAGGGGGGCTGAGTCTGGGTCGGATGCCATTCGGAGGGTCGGCGTGGACCCAATAGGGTGAATGGCCCGCTTCCACACTGTAGGGATTCTATGAAATGCTGCCAGACCTGCTGAGTATTTCAGGCAATTTCTGCTTCTGTTTTCAGAACTAGAATTGAATTATTTAGTCATTTCAGGACGCAAACACCAACACAAAATTAAAAGTCATCCTTGATCCTAAGAAATGCTGCTGTTCAGCAGAAATGATAGACAGGCATCATAGGTTTAAAGGCACAGTTGGACAGATCACTGTCCAAGGCCCTTCTGCTTTAGCTTACTGATAAACGGTGCAAAAATCCCTTGGACTGTATGTAACAGAATGTTTGACTTGCAACGTAATTGTACGTTTTAAATATAATGTTCAATGTTAAGTGAAACCTCAAATTGTATTGAAAATAATTGATCTACATTGCAATTCATGTGAATGCAATGTATATTTGCGAATTCCAGGAATGGAGTACAGTTCGAAAGTATTTAGGATCAGAGGCCTAGGGGCTCACATTCATGCATCTTTAAAGGTGTCAGCACACATTCAAAGAGCACCAAGCCGTGTATGTTAAATTGGGACTCAAATAAATATAATGAGTAGAAAAACAGTGAAGCTATGTTACCTCCTTACATAGCCTTGATTAGACAACAAATAGATTTGTCTACTTCTGGTCCCACACTTTAGAAATGAAGGTTCTTGAGAGTGCAGAAGAGACTAATCAAAATGGTTCCAAAGATAAAGGAAATTAGCTGCGAGATTAGTCGAAAAATCTGGTGGATTTTTGGTTCAAAGTGGAGGAAGAAAAGGAATGATTTGACATATGCAATATATTTAGATAAGGTACACGAAAAAGCTATTCCCTATACCTGATGGCACTAATAGACACAGGCTAAAAGTGATTTATATTAAACATAATTTATACATAATTTACAGCAGAATTCTTCTGGAAAATCCCTTCCCCATTTCTCTTTTCTCCAAAAACTACAGCTTATCCAGCATTGCAGTTTACATCTGTTCCACAATGAAGGCCACACCATCTTTCCTGTCTTTACCAAGCTTCAACAGACCTTTAGTTAAGCAGATGTGGATGTGACATAATGTCTTTTATGGAAAGAAATCTCCATCCTTACCTGGTCTGACGTACATGTAACTTCAGACTGACAGCAACGTGTTTGACTTTTAAATGCCCTCTGGATGGCCCTAGAAAGGCACTCCGCTTCAGAGCGACTAAGGATAAGCAGTAAATGCTGGCCTAACCAAAGTGATACCCACATGCAACAACAAAGATTTTCATTTTACGTCTTCAATTCCACCCATGACTTTGCCCATCCAACATCAGTTATCTCTTCCACCTGTACGTTTCAGAACAGACTCGCCACTCATCTGACAAAAACGATTCCTAGCTCCCTAATGCCTTGATCAGTGGCTCTCCCTTTAGCCATGTACCAATTACTATCTGCAAAGTCTCCCACAAACTACATTGCACAGCAATTTAGGTGCCCTAAATTTTCTTGCCCTTAAGCTTGCTATCTGCCCCATAAATTGCTTTGAGACAAACCAACTGTTATTAAGACCCTGTAGCATTATCTTAACAACAGTTTGGAAATACAATTACCAAAAGCCATGAGTGTCCCAGGCCAGGCTAATGGATATTACTGCTCTTGAAAGGATGCAGACTTGAGCAAGGAATGTTCCTTTTCAATTGTGCAGCGCTTTACTAAAATTCTATAATCCTTCTACAAAGTAAATTACATTAGCCAGCATCTGAAAGGTACTCATACAAAAATACTAAGGAACGAGCAAACAGATTTATATAATGTAATCTCCATTATCTAGCATAATAATTGAGGACTCCTGCTGAGTAGTTGATGGCCATTGACACAACATGTAGAGTTCCCTAATTTTCCATTCTTACATAACTATTTACTCAATATCATCGGAGCATGGATGTCAGAAAAAATACGCAATGTGAAATTATGTCAGTCACAGGGTTTTGATTAGTGGACTATGTAACAAGCTACTTACTATTAACCATTACTTATTATTAAATTCCTACTTTACTATTTCCATGCAGAAAGATCATCTTTAACTTTGTATTCTACCAAAGTCACTATTGGGTCAATCATCAGGTGTTCTCGCTTCTTATAATCATTTGTAACATTATATAATCTCATGTCCTATGCATGCAATATTAGTCTGAAAGACCCAAGAGACATTTCCAATAAATGTGCTGGTTTCAGCTGATCTTGCACTGAACTTTCCTTTCCCTAATCCTTTTCAATGTATTGCTACATATAATCAGGCAAATTCTGTGATGTTTCACAAAGTTTAAAGAAACCATTGTGCTTCCTGTCAAGTAAAAAGGTTTTTGTATTTTTTTGTCCACAGATTTACCTAAGATTAAAAGGAAACAATCATTTATACCGTATCTATAACTTGTGACAGTCACTTACCTTGTGGTGATGCCTTTAATGAATGCTTAAGTGCCTGCATCTATCACCTGTTCAATTGAAGTTATTGGATGGGCTGTGATTGTCTCAATTAATTTGTCAGTTTGTTATACTACTTATGCTCTTAAACTGAGAAGATGCAAGTCCTGCATATCCTAGGAACACCATATTTCATAAATAGTCTGCCAATCACATAACTCCAAACAAAGTAGTCTGATAATAAATACAATGCTCCAAACTTCCACTACAATAAGTATCTTAGATTTTCTCGTAACTACAGAATAATGCCATTGCATCTGTATTATTTCACAGCTAATATTGCCACCCTTAACATAGTGGCCAGAGTCAGCAGACTGGTTCCAGAGATGAACAAATCTAAACTACGTCTGACTGAAAGCAACTTTGATTACAATACAGTTTGAAGACAAATAGGAAAACAAATGTTCTGAAAAGGGATATAGACAAGTGAGTAAACAGTACTTTAGCAGACTGAATATAATGTGGGAAATGAGAGTTTATCTAGTATGGCAACAGGAATGAAAGCACAGTATTACTGAAATACAGGAGACTGCATGATGCTGCAGTGAAGAGAGATTATAATATCCTTGTACATAAATCGCAAAGGGTCAGCATAAAAGGTGCAGCAAATAATTAGGAAGACAAATGGAATGCTGTTTTTACTGCAAGAAAAATGGTGCATAAAAGTAGAGAGTTTTGATACAACTGTATGGAGTACTAGTGAAACTACTCCTACAGTATTGTGTACAGTTCTGCACCTTACTCAAGGAGAAGCATATTTGCAGTGGAAGTAGTTCAGGGGAGGCTTACACGGCTGATTCTTGGATAAAGGGTTTAACTTATGGAAGACAAGATAAGCACGTTGGCCCCTTGCTCATTGAATTTAGAAGAATGAGAGGTAATCTAGTTGAACCTTGTTAAATTCTGAAAGGGTTTGACATGGCAGTAGCAGAATGCCCTTGTGGGAATCTAGAACTAAGGGGCAAAATTTAAAAATAAGGTATCTCCTATCTAAAATGAAGGTGAGGAAGAATTTCTCCTCTCAGAAGGTTGCTGGTATTTGGAGCTCTCCACCTCAGCAAACAATGGAGGTTGGGTCAATAAATATATCTGAAACTGAAGTAAAAGATTTTTGATTCACAGAAGGACCATGGGTTACGGGAGCTGGGAGAAAAGACTTAAAATTATGTCAAATCAGCCACAATCTTACTGAATATTAAAGCAGGTTTGAGGGGTCAGATGGCATATTTCTACTTCAATTTCTGATATTCTGTTTTACGTACATCATCTAAGCTGACACTTCAGTGTGGTGCAGAGGTTACACTATTAAACCGAGTCTTACCTGCCCTGTCAAGCAGATGGAACGATCCCATGCTACTTTTACGCACACCTTGCAACAGGTTATACAATTATACTGATATGGGCTTCAGGGCAAGTCATCTGCCTGAATGCATGGTTGGCATGCAGCAGAAAGAAAACACATCTAAACAGAGAAAATCCAATAGTAAAAAAGTACTATGCTTAGAAAACAGGCTGAGTTTCATGTGTGGAGATAGCAAGAACTGCAGATGCTACAGTCAGAGATAACAGTGTGGTGCTGGAGGAACATAGCAGGCCAGGCAGCAGAGGAGTAGGAAACTTGACATTTCTGAAGAAGGGTCCCAACCCGAAATGAGTTGTGTGTGAAGAGTGTGTTCACATGCATTATGTTAATTTTTTTCAATAATTGTGGTATATTTGTAGTGCAGTAACATATCTGCATAGGTATATATGCTAGCATGGTAGACACTAATAGTCTGTGATTCTGGACTAATAATCCAGTGATCATTTGTCTAATTACCATGCCAGCACTAAGAACATATATTCAGCTTACACAAAAGCATGGAACTAAAAAGCTGGTATCAGTAACTGTATCACTGCCATTTTGAAAGAAATAAAAACAACTGCTTCAGTAACACCTTTAAGAAATGTTTTCTGTTCTTACCTCTTCCAACTTGTGTAGGTAGAATCATTTCCGTTCCAACTTGAGTAACTGTGAACTTCCAACAAGTGGCATTGCAAGTCAATCAGTTGACTCAAACACCATGCAGTATTATAAAATGAAAGCCCATCATCACATTTCCCAACAAGTTGAAAGGGAAATATTTCTAACCTACTTAGTAACACCCACACCAGAAAATGAAAAGTAAACTGCATGTAGCAACTTGGTTAGATGCAACATGATATCCACACAATCCTTACAAGTTATTATTCAACAATTTAGTTCAGGCTTACAAAATAATCACTCAGACAGTTAACATCCAATTTTGCATGAAAATTAAATTCATTGGGAAGTCGAAGGAGTACCTCTCACAACGTTCTGAAAATTTGAAGTAGCTCTTCAATACCTTCATGCAGTTTTACTTCAGGAAACTGACACAAGGGAGGACAAGTACAGAGAACTCTCAAATATATGAACAGATGGATAAAGATTGTATAATATTTTATTGATTTAAGATCAAGCATCACTTCCCAGCTAAGCAACTTATAGGGTAAAGAATCCCAACAGCACACATAACCAAAACAGACTCACTTTCCAATGTTTAAAAACATAATAATATTGGAAACAAGCTTGAAGGTAATGCATATTTATTTTGATGCTTGATATTTGTTTCGTCATCATTGTGTTTTTCAAATTACAAAGCAAAGGCCAACATTTAAGGAGCAGTCCTCTCCCCATTACACAGGCATGAAGGTCATGTTCAATGATGCTGAATACATGTAGTGCCATCTTTACATGAATATCAAGAATAAATTAATACCCTAAACATATCAAATAAAAGTTTAAAATCTATGCTCATCAGTCTGAGGACTCATTACTGACGCTAGAATTAATGAAGTTGTGAAAAGGTTTAGCGTCTAAGGCAAGTGTTCTCTATGAAGAGAATTTTGGGACTGTTTGCACAATATCTTCGCCTCAAAGTTTCAACCTAAGATTCAGACATGGAGATTTTAAAATGTCATTCTAGCCCTAGCACATGTGGGGAACTACTGCCCTTTCCAAATTGGCATTACTTTCGCATATTGCAGAAATATATTCAGCACATTGGGTACAAAAGGACAGGCTCGAGTATAGTTATAAGTAGAGTTCCTAATAAAAGTAAAATACGTTAAATCGGACATGGAAAACTTTTTATTACAAAGCAAAAAGAAGACTGCTTGCAAATGTGGCGTTACTTACAAACAGCGTTACAAAGCCTTTGCCCGAAGGACATGCAATCGCTGTCAGTGCCCCAACCTTGCATGGTCTTAAAGGTCACACTCCACCCGCCATCCAACAGACTCCAGCGAGCCAAACGCATGGATTCTACTCAAAAAATATACAGTTAATGCTTCCAACTAGCTTTGCTATTCCATGGACTCAACCTCGTGGCAGAGGGAGAGATTATGGATCGTAACCCTGGGGAAGAACAGGCAAACATGATGCCATCCACCTACTCCTGGCCCCGGCCTTTAAACTCAAATCCCTTTCCAGAGTTTTCACTCCCGCCTCTCCCTTTGTGAACAGAAACTACCTGATGTTTCCTTTTCTCGCCAGTGTTACACAGACGTACCTCTGAAGAGCTGGGAGGGGAAGCTTCCAGCCGACAATTTCCAACCGAACGACACAGCAGCAGACACTGACCGAAAAGGAGCGACTGCACATGCGCGGGGGTCCCGGGGGGGAGGGGAGACAACAGCGCGTGCGCAGTCATGGTGGGGGTGGAGGAGGGAAAGGGGTGGCGCATGCGCAGTGAAGGGCGGCGATGGAGGGGCGCGGCTCCTGAGGAAAAATGTGCGCTGCTGCGGCGCAGTTTCTACTGGTCTTTGACAACGTTTGCACCCTGCTGGAGACACATGTGCTTATGAATAAATCGTCTGTAGGTTTCGCAATGGCATAGTGTGAAGGGGTGTGTTCCTGCTGTCGATGTAATACTTCGTAAATGGGTTGAGATGATTCCTAGGTGGACTTTCAGCGGAGAAGTCAGACAGGGCTGAAACAATGCGGTATGAGAAAATGTGGGATTATTATTTTAGAATTTATTTTGGCTCAAGTGGTATATGTTTAATGTTACCCACAGACTCCTCACGTAGGCAGAATGGGTAGACGTTACATGACTGTGGCAAGCTAGCTGATAGAGTGAGGGCACAATTGCATTTCTACGAACGTTCCTTTTTCACACAGTCATTGCAGTTGAAAGTTACGCTGTAGACGTGGTGAGCAATAAACTTATCATTCATTAACAATAATGTGTGTTGACTCTGGTCACTTCATTCGGTCTCTACATACGCATTGCATCAACAGTCTTTACGTTTTGCAGATCCCCTTATTATCTGTGCGCTTTGTCGTTGGCTGATCCTAGAATATGCGCTCGTTCGAATGTTGATACTGCTTTTCCAGGGAGTTCCATTCCTGTGGTGATGCTGTTGCCCTGGTATCTCTTGTTGAGAATCCGTTTCTGTTGCTGGCTAACAGTGGCTCTCCAGGAGTGATGATCATTCTGTAGATAATGAAATCGATTCTTCCTGATCCACTGCCTCCTATGAATGTACAACTTCTGTAGTTGTACATGTATGTTGCATGTTCCCTTGAACAAATTGAGATGACAACTGCTCTACACAGGTCCCAACTTACTAATTAGGCTGACCTTTATTGAACGCGCTGAACATTTACACACTGACTTGTTCTCTAATACTCAGCTCTGGTCGTGCCTTGGCAGTTTTAACTGGTTTGGTCAAGTTTGATTTTCTGCCATTTCACCTTGAGTTTTTTTTGGGCATAACGATAGTCTTTGGACTAGGTGACTTTCCGTGCCTTCCGTTGATGTATTTCTTCACTGAAGGATTGCCTTATACAACTCCGTGCTGAATTTTCTCAATTTCTTTATGATCCCTTTGGTACTTTGAACTGCAGCTTCAATCTTTCCATTTTACTCAGGATGGCGTGAAAATGTATGATTTTGAATTTTCTAATTCTTTATGAAACAACTGAACGTTTCTTTTGTGAACTGAGTATCACTGTCATTCATGACAATATCTGGAATGCTGTAATGACTGAAGTGCTTTCAGGCATTCTACAAATCTCATTGATTATCATCAACACCAGCTGGTCAAACTTCCAGTGGTCAGAATAGTAATCGATGATAACAAATTAATCAGTCACTGCAACAGTGAAGACATCTACTTCAGGCTTCACCCATAGTCTATCTGGGATGTCATGTGTCCTCGTTGTCTCCTTAACTTACTGAACTTGGTATTTGTTACAAACATTGTGCTGACTTTGGTTCATAATCATTGTTCATGTTTGGCCAGTGGAGTGCTTCCTCAGACTAGACTCAATCCTTTGATGGCTAGCATGGATGCGGTTCAGTATATTTCTTCTCACTTCCTTAAGGATATTGACTATTTGCTTTGTACCAGATGCCATACTGGGCTCTTTCTTTGTCTCTGTATGCCAAATAGTCTTACAGCTACATCTGTGTCCTTGATGATTTCAGGCCATCTTTTCATCATTGCAGCATTTGGAGAGTTACATCTTGTGTATAATTCACCTGATTTGAGTGAGACCCTTGTGGTTCAGATTCATTGCCTCTGCTGGGTTGATGATTTCTAGAACAGTTGGTCCATATCGAAGCTGGAAGATTTCACCCTCTGTATTAGCATTCTCAACTTTCTTCATTGAGAGTGCAGCTCTCAACAGAACAGTGTACATCCATTTCTCATGCTTATATTTTCATGTCCAACTTGTATCTTTGCAAAGTAAGTAACGTTCTTTGTTGCGAATAGAAGCAGTTTGAAGAAGAGCAGTTGTGGTCAGAGTGCACTCTCAGCTTGCCTCTCCCAAACAGCTTTCATTTTGTCAGGATCCAGGCAAAGTGCATTTATTCTCAGTACAGTACATGAATTCAGGCATCTTCAGTTGCATCTTCTTGTTCAGATTCGGGCACCTGGCAAGCACACTAGCAATTACACCAGATTTTGATCATAATCTGTGATGGTTTCTTTTGTTCTGTCTCCACAATATGATCAAAAATAGCTTGCACTTCATGAAAGTCACTGATAATCTCACATCGTTAGCATTGATACTCTTTTGGGACAATGGAAGTGCCTAACAGCATATGCATGTAAATATCTCTCCCAGATGGCATCCAGAGTGTGATTAAAAAACTTGTTTTCATCCAGCTTCACTTCTTAGTAACCAACCATAGAATCAAAGTGGGTGAATACCTTCGTCTTGATAAGTTGTAGCAATGTTGCTTTGGCTGGCATAGTGAAATGATATCACTTCAAGGCTTTATTGAGATCCTTTGGATCCATGAATACTATCTTCTTTCCAGGTTCGTTTCCAATGTTCAGAGTTATCACTTTCTTGATTGCTATCGTCTATACCAGTTCGATGTTGTCTTTCAGAAGGGAACTTTTCTTGACAGGTGCTGAGTTGGTCCCCACCCTCATTTACTTTGGGACAATATTCATTGGGAAGACATCCAACATCTGTAAAAAAAACACCTTTGTAATTTTTTTAGGATCTGTTCAGAGTTAATGGCTTACTGGCCTGTAAAACCCTGTAAATCTCTTCAGTAACATTTAGGCTTAGAGTTTAGAACGTAGAACAGTACAGCACAGGAACAGGCACTTTGGTCCACCATGTCTACGTCGACCATAATGACATTCTGAACTAATCCCATCTGCCTGCGTATGATCTGTATCCCTCTATTCCCTGTGTGTTCATGTGTCTGTTAAAATGCCTCTTAAATGTTGCTAACATACCTGCTTCTATTACCTCCCCAGGCAGCTCATTCCAGGCACCTACCACTCTGCACAAAAAAACTTACCCCGCGTATCTCCTTTAAACTTTCCCCCTCACCTGAAACCTATTTCACCTTATCCATAATTTTATATACTTTTATCAGGTCACACCTCAGCCTCAAATGCTGTAGCGAAAACAATCCAAGTTTGTCCAACCTCTCCTTATAGCTAATCTGTTCCAATTCAGACAACATCCAGGTAAATCTCTTTTGAACCATCTCCAAAGCCTTCACTTCCTTCCTGTGATGTGGCAAAAATTACTGCTCCAAATGGGGCCTAACTAAAGTTTTACACAGCTGCAACATGACTTGTCAGCTTCTCAGTTCCCAGTAGACAACCTTCTTCACTATCCAAAACTCCACCAATTTTCGCATTGTCTGCCAACCTACTAATCAGACCACCTATATTTTCATCCAATGCATTTATATATGTTGCAAACAACAAAGGTCCCAGCATTGATCCTTTTGGAACACCACTGGTCACAGACCTTCAGTCAGAAATGAACCTCCTCAACTACCCTTTGTCTTTTATAACGAGGTCAATTTTGTGTCCCAACTTGCCAACTCACCACGGATCCCACATACTTAATTTTCCAGTCAAGCCTACCATGGGCGACCTTGTCAAACACCTCAGTAAAGTCCATGTAGACAACATCCACTGCCCTTACACCATTATCATCTTCAACACTAACTCTTAAAAATTCAATCACATTTGTCAGACAAGAACTGCCTTGCAGAAAGCCACTCTGACTACTCCTAATAAGTCAGTTTTCTTTCCAAACGTGAGTAAATCTTGTCCTTAACAATCTTCTGCAGTAATTTCCCTACCACTGAATTAAGTAGCCTACAATTTTGTGGATTATCCCTGTCGCCCTTTTTAATCAAAGGAACAACATTGGCTATTCTCCAGTCTTCAGGGAACTTGCCTGCTACTAAAGAGGATACAAAGACTCCAGCAATCTCCTGTCTTGCATTCCTCAGTATTCTCGGATAGATCTTGTCAGACCCTGGGACCAGTCTTATCCTTATCCATAACTACCTTAAAACTTATGGAACTATGATCACTGTTCCTAAAATGCTTCCCCACTGAAACATCAATCACCTGGCCATGCTCATTCCCCAATACAATGTCTGACACGGCTCCTTCCCTAACTGGATTATCCATATGTTGTTTCAGGAGGCCCTCCTGGATGTTCCTAATAAATTCTGCCACATCTAAGCCCCTAGCACTGTGGGATTTCCGGTCACTATTGGGAAAGTTAAAATCACCCATGACAACACCTCTGTTGTTTTTACATCTTTCCATGATTTGCTTACATATCTGTTCCTCATATCTCCCACCGGCTATCAGGAGGCCTACAATATAACTCATTATAATGATTGCAAATCTCTTATTCCTTTGTCCTACCCATATGGCCTTGCTGGATGAGCCCTCCAAGATGTCCTGTCTTAGTGCAACTGTGACATTCTCCTTAATCAGTAATGCAACTCCCCTACCCCTTTAACATCCCTTTCTATTACATTGTCTCATTAGTTCACAGTGAGGAAAGGTGGCTAATACATTAAGATTACAGTTTCATTTCTCCAAGCAGTTTAATTTACTTTATGCTAAATAATCTGCATGTGCAGAACCTATGTTCAAGATAGAAGGTTATTGCTACCTGGTCTAGAACAATACAAACTTGAAGAATACTATTAGTCTTTCTTGCTCCATGTCATATGATCATCTGTAGAATCTAAAGTAAACTATTCCTAAGTAGGCTGACTTGAAATGTGTTGAGAGCTTTACTGCCACTTTAATCTTTTGTTCTCTCTGTCTCACAATATATCGATGAACCTACAATTGCAGCTATATCTATGTCTGAGCAAAACAAGGAACTTGTCAACACACTGAGTGTGGATTACTCACAGTAGTATTTGTTAAACATTGATTCAAAATTCATAGTCACCATAAAATCCTTTTGTGAGTCTCTGTTTCTAGGTGGTTGTCCTTTCTAGTTGCTAGAATGTATACTTAGGACCACTCCTAATTAGTTAGGCTGTTGGCAATGTAGGTCTGAATTGGTTGAGGCTTCATTCACCTCCTGTGTCAATCTGCAGATCTTCAGCTCCAAACCTAAACTGATACTTATACAGTCCTTGTCACATAAACATCTCCATCAGTTTCCAATCTTGATTTTGTTTGTAATTTAATATCTTTAGTGCCTTATCAGAGATCTTCTGTCAACACAAAAACAGAAAATGCTGAAGGAGCTCAGCGGGTCTGGTAGCATCTGTGGAGTGAAAGCAAAGTTAACATTTCAGGTCTAGTGACTCTTTTTCAGAACATAATCGCAACCATTGTGATCTTGTTTATGACTTAATGACTTCAGCATTCTGCCAGCAAGGTCTGATCAACACAGATTAATACAGGCAAAAAGGCCAGGCTCAGGTAGCAGATATCTGATAGTCTTGCTGCTAACGTTAGGTGACGAAATCCCTCAATCTGTCCTCATTATATCATTCTTCAAGTTATTGCTTACCTCTGAAATATCAACTAGATATCACATAACCTCAAATTTTGCATATTACACCAAATTGGGAGTAGTATTTTTAAAAAATTGAGATGGGCAATAAATACTGGCTCAGCCAATGACACCATAACCAATTAAAACAATGAAACATCTAATATATGAGAGGGTATTAATAAACTTGCAGATGCATGTACAATTGGCAAATTAATTTCAATATGATTAAGTGTCCTCATTTAGTAAGAGTCTAAATGAGATACAAGAGCAAAGAAGTCCAGGAGTACATATTCACATATCACTAGAAGTAAAAGATAAGTAAAATCAAATCTTTTTTAAGAAAGAGATAGTAAGAACTGCAGATGCTGAAGTCAGAGATAACAGATTGTGGAGCTGGAGGAACACAGCAGGCTAGGCAGCATCAGAGGAGCAGGAAAACTAACGTTTCGGGTCAGGACCCTTCTTCAGACCCTTTCTTTAGAAATGATTTTCTGAAGAAGGGTCCTGACCTGAAACATCAACTTTCCTGCTCCTCTGATGCTGCCTGGCCTGCTGTGTTCCTCCAGCTCCCACACTGTGTTATCTCATTTTGTAGAAAGATAGGATTGAAAGGCAGAGGTATAGGAGCAGGAGTTAACTAGAAATTTAACTGGTCTAGCTGCACCTTTTGCTCCAAGTCACATACCATCTTGACTTGAAATAATATTGCTGTTACTTCACAGTCACCAGATCAAAATCAAATTCTGTCCCAATCAGCACCAAGCCACATAAACTGCAAGAACTCAAGAAGGCAGCAAACCACCATCTCCTCAAGGTCAATTAGGGATGGGCAACAAATGGTAGCTTTGTCACAGGGAGACACATCCCATGAATCAATAAATAATGATTAATCAAAGGACCCAGAAATTATATGATGCTGCAGTGGTTTGTTTAAAACATTTCTTAGGGATTTATTTCAAGGTTTTCTACTGTCACCAGAGATGCCAGTGCATCACAAAATTAAAATTTAATCCTTTGGATGAGGCAAGACTTGACTGGATACAAAAAAGTGTTTCATTTGCCAACCATGTTTGATATCAAATTCAAATTCCTTTACATAACAACAGAACAGCAAATAACAAACCAACTGGAAACTGAGCTGCATAAGTAAAACAGTAAAAGTAGACGTCAAAGAAGTCTAGTTGTAGAATGGTCAAACAACACTTTGCTTGCCACGTCTAACTCTGATAACTGAGGCACAAGGGAGGAACTTGGTTTTGGGAAGAGTTAAAAAGGATCATTCCAGCATCAGAGAAGGAAAGCTGGGGAAGTGTTTTGGCTTTGAAAGGAGACAACTCAAAATCGTTAGCATTTAGACAGTTTCTTTCAGAAAATTGTTCAAACTAAGTAATTAAGACATAGAAGCACAGGTTCAAGCAAGAAAAGGTTTGTTTAGGACTGTTATCAAAATATTATTCACACAAGTCACTTAGAATATACTTACATGTATAGAACTGATGGCAAAAACCAAAATCATTTTAAGAACTGCTGTAAGTGCTGACAGCTATCCTGGACCCCTGCATTTTCTTGACAAAATTGCATGAAAATACAATTTAGTAGGCAGGGATGAATTTGGAGTGGGAGCAGTCATTCTGGTTCTTTGTCATGTTAACATCTGCCAAGGGTTTCCTGTCATATAAAAGAAAAATTCTGCCACCACAACCAACCCACGTGTGCTGCATTAAAGTGCTACTGTGAATTTCTATCCTCTCCGCGCCGGTGGTTAGCATCCCAGTGCTATCATAAATGATGGGTGCAGCCACTGTAAATGTTACAAAAGTTGAATGGACAGGCATGGAGCTAGAGGTTGGCAAGTGGGATTCCCAGTTCTCCATAGTTATAGCAGAACAGGATAAGAGAAATTGCAAACTGTGAAGTAACCTATCTTGACATATACTGTTGAACCTATCTTGACATATACTGTTGAACAAATTCATAAATCTTCATATGCTTAAGTAAATGCCTTTAAATAATGTTCTCCTTATTTATTAATATAAATGTCAACAATAACAAATAGCTGATATTAACAACTCCATCTGTCTACAAGATTCTATCATTACTATTTCAAACCTAACCACAAGGGGATCCATAGCAGACTGATTAAAATTAATAACAGTGTCTGAACCATAATACACACCAGGACCATTGCTGATACCTTTCTTATTATTGGTCATTATTTATCATTGAAGGCTTATTCCTCTATCTTACTGTATTGTACACATTCTGGAATTGCAAACATGGTGGATTCTGCGCTAAAGATTTTGGGTCTTCACCTGAGTTCCAAAAACAGAATATAATTTTCAGTCAATTCCAAAACATATATCGCTGCTTGCATTTTTCCTTTTATTAAACCTGAATGAAAGCCTATAAAATGAAATTTACTTTTACTGATCAGGTATTGAACTGTTTACCTGAAAGTGTTAAAAAAACAGCGCAGACCCAATGGATTGATCGATATATGAAACAAAGAAATGCAGGTGCTGGAAATTGGAAACAAAAACAGAATTGGCTGGAGAAGCTCAGCAGGTCTGGCATCATCTGTGGAAAGAAAGCATGGTTGATGTTTTGAGTCTAGTGACTCTTCTTTGTAACTAATAGCAGCTAGGAAAAAGTAGTAAATATGCTGAAGGCAGATGGTGGACGGAAGGGGTGAGCAGATTGATGAAGATGGAGCAGCACAGAAAGAGACCAACAGTTAGGCAGACAAAGGGATAGATGATCGTCTGCCTGGGGGAAAAAAAGCTGATAATGGGGACCATAAGCCCATGAAAATGCGTTGGCTATGCTGAAAACGGCCTGTCATGACAGGGCCTGGGGTGTGGTGGTGTGTAAAGGACATTGAAGAAAGTGTTCAGGTTATTGAACTCAATATTGTGTCCTGAGGGCTGCAGGGTCCCCAGGCAGAAACTCAACGGGTTGAATGTCATCCTTCTATGCTTTTAAGCTTCTGTGATTCTACAAAACTGCTTATAGTTGATCCAGTTAGTTTAGTATACCCGGAGGTCCAACTTCAGCCTTAACAGGAAATATAACAAAAGAGAAAAGGAAATAAGTTACCGTAGTTAATTTTCATTATCAGTTAAGAACTTTTGAATCATATTCTTTTTATCAGTGAATGTTCTGTCAAGTTCAACTTTACTCAGTTCTCTCCACCATTCATCTCTCTCTAATAAGAGAGCAGCCCTGTGGTCCTCTGGGACTATAGTGACTTTATTAAATGTAATAACTAATGCTGGGCTGTGGTTGTATGGACAATATAACTTTTCAGCCTTTTGCTCAAATTGTCATCCTTCAACTGTGATCATAGCAAATATCAATCAAGTTGTTTGCAACAGCGGCACATCAAAACTGGTTATTTTCTTTGCTGCTGTCTGCACATGGTCACCTTTCAGTGGAGTTGAAAGAATCACTGAGTTCAAGAATGGAAGTGGTCACAGAATTTTACACCCAGGTAAATCCATTTGTATCAGTCACACTGTTAATACAGTTAATTCTATAAAGGCATGCAAATGTCTTCCTGGTCTATGCAGATTAGTGTCACACAAGAGAGTATTTTTACCATTTTCACCACTGATGAGTACTGATCTCACTGGGGTAGAAACTGGACGTGTTGCATTTGCTTTTACAGACATAAAATTGTCATAACAACAATGAATTTTGGATAGGCTATGGACATGCCAGTTGGACTCTGTGCTCCATACAAGATGCTTAATTCAGGCCAGAAAATGGGACTGAAGAAATGTTCATCACATTTCAGTCATACAATGTAGCACATTGACTATTATGGTATTGTAACCAACAGTTGCCAGCTTGGATAAAGTAACAACTGGAAAGACAATCTGTTCTGGAATTAAGTGCAAGTTTTTTTATTGGTGAGTGAGAAGTGAATTCTTTTGTACAAATAGTTAAATTTATTATTTCCCAATTCAGTAGATGAAATATTTAATCTTTGAACCAATCCTGCAATTCAATAAACTATTAAATCTTATGACCTTTCCGTTGAGAGGCGTTCCAAAGACAATGCCTGCAAGCTTTATTTACACAATGCCATTAGAAGCTGATCTGGATCTCAGTGCAATGACTTCAAACAATTGGTTATGTGCAGGCAGCATATTTTACTCATACAAATTTGAGATGCTGCTGCACAAGGACAAAGGCCTTATATCAACAATGCCCTTGGTTTTTAAAGGCTTTTTAGAAGGATTGGCAGTGCATTTTTCAACATGTAATAGCAAACCTTGACCTTCTCTTGGGAAATAAGCCAGGGCAAGTGAATGAGGTGTCTGTGGGAGAGCATTTTGGGGCCAGTGATCATCATTCTATTAGTTTAAAATAGTTATGGAAAAGGATAGACCTGATCTAAAAGTTAAAGTTCTAAATTAGAGAGAGGCTAATTTTGATAGTATCAGGCAAGAGCTTACAAACATTGATTGGGACAAGCTATTCACAGGTAAAGGGGTGGTCAGAAAGTGAGGAGCCTTCAAAAATGAGACAATGGGAGTCCATAGGCAGTATGTTCCTATTGGTATGAAAGGCAAGGCTGGTTGACTGGAGAAATTGAAGCTATGGTCAAGAAAAAGAAGGAGGCATGGGACAGGTATAGACAGCTGGGAATGAGTGAATCCGTAAAGGAGTATAAGAATATAGAATTCCCACAGCATGGAAACAGGCCATTCAGCCCAACAAGTCCACACCAACCCTGTGAAGTCCATCTCACCCTATCCCTGTAACCCTGCATTTCCCAAGGCTAACACACCTAACTTACACATCCCTGAACACCATGGGTAATTTAGCATGGCCAATCCAATTAATAAGGGCAATAAGAGCATACATAAGAGGGAAATCAAGAGGGCAAAAAAGGTACATGAGATAACCAGCAAATATTAGCGCATTAAGGGCAAAAGAGTAACTAGGGAGAGAATAGGGCCTCTTAAAGATCAATAATGCCATCTTTGCGTGGAACCATAGGAGATGTGTGAGATACTAAATGAGTATTTCGCATCAGTGTTTACTGTGGAGAAAGATATGGAAGCTGGAGAACTTGGAGAAATAACCAGTGATATCTTAAAAAGTGTTCATATTACTGGAGGAGGTGGTGGACATCTTAAAACGTGTAAAGGTGGATAAATTCATGGGACCTGACTGGATGTATCACAGAACTTTGTGAGAAGCTATGGAAGTGATTGCTGGGCCCCTTGCTGAGACATTTGCATCATTGACAGTGACAGGTGATGTGCCAGAAGACTGGAGGGTGGCTAATGTGGTGTCACTATTTAAGAAAGGTGGTAAGGAAAATCTAGGGAACTATAGACCATTGAGCCTGATGTTAGTAGTGGGTAAGTTGCTGGAGAAGATTCTGAGGGACAGAATCTGCATGTATTTGGAAAGGTGAGGACTGATTAGGGATAGTCAACATGGTTTTGTGTGTGAGAAATTATATCCCACTAACTTGATTGAGTTTTTTGAAGAAGTGATAAAGAAGGTTGATTAAGGTGGAGCGGTGGATATTGTTTTTATGAACTTCAGAAAGCTTTCAACGACGTTCCACATGATAGACTGGTTAGTTAGGTTAGATCACATGGAATCTAGGGAGAGCTACCTATTTGGGTACAAAATTGGCTTGAAGGTAGAAAACAGAGGTTGGTGGTGGAAGGTTGTTTTTTGGACTGGAGGCCTGTGACCAGAGGTGTGCCACAAGGATCCACTGCTTTTCTTCTTTGTATAAATGATTTTGATGAGAATATAGGAGAAATGTTTAGTAAGTTTTGAGATGACTCCAAATTGATGGTGTAGTGGACATTGAAGAAGGCTATCTCAGAGTATAATGGGACCCAAATCAGATGGGCCAATGGGCCGAGGAGTGGTAGATGGAGTTTAATTTAGATGAATGTGAGGTGTTGCATTTTGGTAAGGCAATTCGGCACAGGATTTATACACTTAATGGTAGGGTTCTGAGGAGTGTTGCTGAACAAAGAGACCTTGGGGTGCAGGTTCATAGTTTCTTGAAGATGGAGTCACAGGTAGACAGGGTAGTGAAGAAGGCATTCAGTACACTGTCTTTATTGGTCAATGCATTGAGTATAGGAGTTGGGATGTCATGTTGCAGCTGTACAGGACATTGGTTAGGCCACTTTTGGAAAACTGTCTTCAGTTCTGGTCTCCCTGCTACAGGAAAGATGTTGTTATAATTGCAAGGGAGTAAAAAAGATTTTCAAAAATGTTGCTGTGAGACTGGACAGTTTGAGCTATAGGGAGAGGCTGAATAGGCGGAGGCTATTTTCCCTAGAGCCTCAGAGGCTGAGAGGTGACCTAATAGAGGTTTATAAAATCATGAGGGGCATGAATAGTGTACATAGCCAGGGTCTTGTTTTACCAGGGTAGAAAAATTCAAAACTAGAGGCCTCAGGTTTCAGGTGAGAGAGGAAAGATATTAAAGGGACCTAACACGAACTTCTTCATGCAGAGGATGGTGTGTGTATGGAATGAACTGCCAGAGGAAGTGGTGGATGCTGGTACAATTTAAAAGACATCTATATGGGTGCATGAATAGGAAGGGTTTAGAGGGATATGGGCCAAATGCTGTCAAATGGGACTAGTTTAGTTCAGGACATCCTGGTCGGCATGGATGTGTTGGACCAAAGGGTCTGTTTCCATGCTGTACAACTCTATGACTAAGCGATAAAGTGTCAAAAGGCATAGAATCTGTGTGGGTAGAGTTGAAGAACCATAAAGGAAAGAAGACCCCAATGGGACTTGTGGACAGTTGCTCTAGTAGTAGTCAAGATACAGGCAGAAAATAAGTCAAGAGATAGAAAGGGCATGTAAGATAGGCCTCAAAGGAAAGATAATAGAGCAGTGATTAGCAGGAGTTTCTGGGGGTAATTCTGGAAGCACAGTAGAAATTCATCCCAAGGAAGAAGAAACATCTAAAGGGAAGATGAGAAAACCACACCTGACAAGGGAAGTCGGGGACAGCATAACAGCAAAAAAAAAAGCAATCAATGTGGTGAAGGTTAGAGGGAAACCAGAGGATTGGGAATCCTTTAAAAACTAGCTGAGGATAATTAAAACAATAAGAAGGGAGAACATGAAATCCGAGGTAAAGCCAGCAAGTAATAAAAAAGAAGTTGCAAGAGTTTTATAGACCTCTAAAAGGTAAGAGAGAGGCAAGAGTGGACATTTAACCACTGAAAAATGATACCAGAGAAGTAGTAATGAGAAACAAAGAAATGGCAGAAGAATTGAATTAATACTTTACATCAGTCTTCATGGTGGAACTCACCAGTAACATAACAGTACTTCAAGAGAGTCAGGGAGCAGAGGTGAGTGTAGTGGTCATCACTAAGAAGAAAGAGTTTGGGAACCTGAAGGGTCTGAAGAGAGGTAAATCACTTGGATCAGATGGACTACTCCCCAGGGTTCTGAAGGAACTCTCTGAGGAGATTGTGAAGGCAGCGGTGGTGATCTCTCAAGAATCACTGGAGTCAAGGTGGATCCCAGATGACTAGAAAGTGGCTAATGGAACCACCCCGTTTAAGAATGGAGGGAGGTGTAATTTGGATAATTATAGGCCTGTTAGCCTGACCTCAGTCATTGGTAAGACTTCAGAGTCTTTTATTAAGAATGAGATTGCAGAGTACTTGGAAATGCATGGTAAAATAGGGCTTAGTCAGTATGGCCTCATCAAGAACAGGTCATGTGTGACAAATCTTTAGAATGCTTTGAGTCAGTATGGACCAAGTTAGACAAAGGAGAGCCAGTGGACGTGATCTATTTGGATTTCCAAAAGGCCTTTGACAGGGTGTCATACAGGAGGCTGATAGATAAGAGCCCATGATGTTAGGGGCAAGGTACTAGCAGGGATACAGTATTAGCTGACTGGGCCTCATATCTGAGGAAGAATATGCTGGCCTTCGAGGGGATCCAGAGCAAGTTCATAAGAATGATCCCAGGAATTAAGCGTTTGTCATTAGAGGAGTGGTTGAGGAATATAGGTCTGTTCTTGATGGAGTTTACAAGGATGTGTTGGGGGTGAATCTCATTGAAATTTACAGAATACTGAGAGGTCTAGATAGAGTGGATGTGGAGAATAAGCTTCCACTATTGCGGTGAGAGTAGGTTCTGAGGGCACAGCCTCAGAATGAAGGGGTTGAGATGAGGAGGAATTTCTTCAGCCAGAGGCTGGTGAATCTATGGAACTCATTACAGAAGTCTATGGAGGCTAAGTCATTGGGTATCTTTAAGACAGAGATAGATAGGTTCTTGATTAATGAGATGATCAAGGGTTGCAGGGAAAGGGTAGGAGAACAAAGTTGAGAAACATGTCAGCTGTGATCGAATGCTTCAGCAGATACAATAGGCCAAATTCTGCTCCAATATCATATGCTCTTATGGTTAATTACTGCGTTCACACATCCAAATGGCCTTAAGAACAAAATCGCTTGTTTACGCTGTCGATTTCACTGTGTTATCCACTTCTGTTTCTGGAACTGCCCTGGCCGATTTGTTTAATCCAATTGAAATTGTTAGGCATTGCTCCATCTTTAAAAAAATAATTGTTTGCATGTGAAATTGTTCATAATATGTTATGGCATCACTCATTAAATACAAATTCTATTCACCGCAAGCTACCTCATTTATCCACATATAATTTACCCATCCTTGCTGAAAGGAATTGTCAATGAAAACTATATCCCAACAAGCCACAGGGAGCTGACAAATGTATCAGCAACCAAGGAAATTGAGATAATTTGAGTAAAATAATCCAAGAAAAGCCCAAGGGGGGTGATACCCTTTAGATGTTGAGGGAGCTTTGATGTGTAGAAGGAAGAACAGACAGCTTATGCTGATATATATTCCCAGGAGATACAATTAATTTATCGTTGATCAGAAGTGTTCCTTCTATCATTATATATTTTGTTTGCATTCTTGAGAAGAATTAAAAATGAAAGAGAACCATAATGTACGATCCCTTTTTCTAGTACATTTGAACGAGTTGTTTTAGACAAATGGTTTCAGTCACTCAGAAAGGGATGTCCTTCCAGAACTATTTGGATGCCAGCAATAAAACTCCAGACCAATTGGAGTGTGTGTATGTTCAGGAAGGTTCATATTTATTCAACAAACCAGCTCTGAAACAGATATTTATTTTCAAAATTGAATATTTCCATTTTTTTAAGTATCGGTAACATTTTATAGAACATGGGAAAATGCTTAAATTCAAACATGAATGTTGTATCAAAAGCTTACTCAGGACTCCGGAATAGTCCCACGTTGCGAATTTCAGGTCTGCACTAGGTGTTCTTTCAGATTCGGTGTCATCAGTCCCTCTGACAGGGAAATGCTGCATTCTTTGTGACTGGAACTATACACTCTTCCATTGGTGTCTCATCTAATTGTTTGTATGAACCCCACCACCACCATATCTGCCCTCCTTATTCAGTGGGTAAGTTTCCATCTGCACACATTCAGCTAACAAATGTGCATGTACTTACCTCAGATTTGAAAACAGTAATTCAGCTACTATTTGTATGTAAGTATAGTTACATTGATTAAATACCTAACCAAAATCATTTTATGCAGAGCTTTGTGAAGGAAGAATACTGTGAAAAAGTACTTTTTCTGACAGATACTGAGCTGTGTATTCTTGATTACTCCCCGACATCTCAGAAATCGACAAATAAGCCTCTTTCCACAGTGACATCGTTTGTAAATCACAACGCCAGGAGCACCCTTTCTCATCTGCTTTGTACACACTTCATCCTTTCTGAGCAACAGTGTACATATTTTGATCCAGAGGTATTGGCTGCAACAGAATCCTTCAGCACAGTCTGATGAATGGAGACAGTAATCTCCTTCAAGCCCTGCATCAAAAACAGTGAAGAAAGTGAAAGTTTAAGATTTCAAGGTTTCCTACCTCGCAGCAACAACAAGCTTAAGTCCAATCGTAGCAGAAGACCAAGACCTCTTCGATGTTGTAGTATCACCCCTTGGATCACCTAGCCTAATGTGCTACAGTGTGTGATTTAAGGCACATTATTTGGGAGCATAAACGGACAAGAGGAATTACACGTTTTGTCATTTATTTGATTCCACGTAACAGTCTCCTGAATTTCACAGGGTCAAGAGTACAGGTTCACGAGCTAGTGCAAAATACCAATTTAAAGCTGACTACAGAGGAGTTCAGGAGAGCCCCTCTTTAGATCTTTCCTCTCAAAGCATCTGGCATCTATGAACTCCACTTGTGAGAAGTTGTGACACAAGTCTACTGCCTGCCATTTTTCAGTCACCTTAAGGGAAGTGACATTGTTGTTATTCTCTTTGTACGGACACTTTGCAAAGAAACTCATTGCGTCAAGTGGTACTGTGATGTCCTTTTCCACTTACCCTACCTGTTTTCTTCGCCTGGTTTCTTTCATTTGCCAATTATTGTCTTCACCATCTTCACCATGTTTTGTTTGATGCAAGAGCTAAATTGTCTGACACTCTGATCTCACTGAACATTATGCAAAGAATAATGGATACCCAAGAATGATATGGGCTTTGAATGTCACCGTGAATATCAGTGTAAGAATACGTATGATTTCATATGCAACTCTTCTATCCACTATTTTAATAAGGATGTTGAACGCAATACTTCCATTAAAATAGTGTGTGCTAAAGAATTTCAAATTAAGGTGTTAAGCATTTGAATTCTAACACCTATATGAGGCCAGAGAGAATAATTGTAAACATAGAGGAAACAATACCTCAGGACCGCACAAGGTGAAAATTGACTTCTAAGGATCTATACAGCTATATGTAGCTAAATGTATATTTCTGTTTGTATTAGAATAGACAGATAGATGTGACAGTATATGGAGAATTGGATCTTTGAGCAATACTACCATGTTCAAGATGTCCACAACCATAAAACAAATTTGAAATAATTTACAAATGTTAGTTGAACTCGATGATAGTATATAATTGACTGTATAAGGGTAAGTTCTCCGATATGGATCTAGTTTACTCCCTAAAGGTACACTGAGTGGCACAAATGGAGGATATAAGGGTCCTCACTCCATATGAGGAAAAAGTGCTCGATTTGAGCAGACAGAAGCAAGCCCTCTCTTGCTGGGATGCAGAGGCCTCCAAGGCCAAATAACCCATATTGCTTCATTGTGCTGTGCTGTACTGGCCTCTTGTTGATGTTAGTGCTAACCGATTCGTAACATGCACAAACTTTTATCTCGTTTATGCTGGCCTTATGCCAGTTTTAGGAACACCAACCTAACTTCCACCAAGAAGAGGCCAAAGGTCCAGCTTTCCTTCCATCTCTGAGGAGGAAGCCTCTAAACCATCAGCTGATACAACCCGACCCCTCCATAGCTCCGAATCTTTCACTTTGGTGAGTTTCCTTTTTAGATTGGAATCAGGAACACAATCTGGTGAGCATATCACTGACAGGACTCTACAGCAGGCCCATGAAGAAACACCCAGGAGTCTGGTGCTCAGGAATGCTGGAGACCAAGCATCTGCTCAGCTCCAGGCAGAAGACCATCCCATACTATCAATCATCAATGGACTTTTTTCAAAATGCACAGACAGGTACAGGAATAGCAGGCAGATTTGTCATAGGCAGCCAATAGACTGGATTGAAAGATGGAAGAGACCACTAACTCAATGGTTCCATGCTGGCTCCAGTATGCTTGGGTCTGGCTGCCTCCTGGAAAGGCTGGTTATCATCATAAAGATCCAGGACCAGCACAGTTTGTGTCTGCTGGATATGCACATGGACCTACACTCCATCTCTCTAGCCAAAAGTGTGCAATATCAATGGCAAGGCGAAAGCAGGACAAGGAAGTTCAGCCTCACTCAGGGTGCCACTTTGTCTCAGGACAACTGGGTGTTATTGGCAAGCACTTTTAGGGAGTTGGAGCCACACACACAAGTGCCAGAAGCTTCCTGTCAAGATGTCTCAGAGGTGTCCAAATCCTTCACCTCCTCCATTCGTATGATGCCAAAGCCTGCAGAAGTGCAGGCTGAGGCAGGAAATCCTGCATCTGAGCAGGATACTCTTAGCAGGTCTGGGCTCTCTAGGCCCAAAAGACCTCGGAGATGACCAACCAAGTCTTCCTGGCCAACAGGCTCATCCACAGAGCAAGCTCCGTCAAACCGAGCTGCAGATTCTGAATTGCAATTTGATGCCGTTGGTTTGAAAGAAAGAAAAATAATTTTCTGAGGGCACACACATGACATGAGTGACACAACTTAAGAAATAAGTTTGCACATTTATCAATACAGGTTCACTTGTATTCTTAACATGTTTGCTTTGTCAGTGCCAGACTTCGTGAAATCGCATGAATGTGAGGGATAAGCAGCCTCTTCAGATATCCCAAAGGTGAAAGAAGTAGTAATGGCCAAGCATTGCTCATCTCTCACAAGCAACTGATCATTCACTGCGGATAGCATAGACACCGGGGATATTTGAACTGTGACGTTGTTGACTGCAGCAAAGGTGATTTTGATTTGATTTATTTATTGTAACATGTAGTTTGTTACAAAATATAGTGAAAAGTGTTGTGTGGTGTTGATACTCTCTGACGCCATCTTAAAACACTGAAAAATAAACCAAAACATAGAATATAAAGGCATAAAAATAAAGAAATGCAGAAAGTGTTCAACTTTACAGACCTTCTTATTAAGTACTCTGTCATGGGCCAGGCACCAGTCTCCTTTGCTGTGATGCCGCTGTTCAAATGAAATTTGTCACTCTTCAGTGCCACCTCACCTCCAATGACGCCCTGACCACTATGAGTCCTTGCTGGGTCTCGCCAATGCAGATGCCACTGATGCCGTTGGGTACTGCACCTGCCCAAACTTGACTCCACTGTCGGCTTGAGTCTGCTTTGGGCCCACCTCCCCGACGCAGCCAGTGTTGATGCTGCCAGGTCTCATGCTGGCCCATAACCACCTCCATCGCTGCTTCCCTGAACCTGTGCTGGATGCAGATGCTGCTTGGAACCCAAATTTGTCTCGACCGCAACAACCACAAGTCAACGCTAGGACCACCTCATTAAGGCAGAAGCTGCCAGGAACCTAAACTCACTTCTGACTCCACCACCACCGGCCTGTGCTGGCCCCACTCGCTGCTGCCTTTGCTGTGACCAAGCTCTTCAACAAGAGGTCAGTAAAGTAAAAGAGAAAAAAAAATGAGAAAAGAGGGGAAAGAAAAGATAAGAAAAGGAAAGCAAAGCAGATAGAGCAGGCAGGACCTGAGTTCAGGAGCTCTACTCCACCGCCATATTACCAGGTGACTCACATTAACTTGATGCTGCACATTAATGTGGACACCACTAAGACTACAGGCAATGTGCAGGGATTGGGATAGGGTCTCTCACTTACCATCACGCTGTGAGTGACAGGATGGAATCAATAATGATTCCACACATCTCTGGAGGCAATGTTGCATTCTATCTTTCACCTTTTCAAGGCACAGCACTGCCAGTCAAGGCTGGGAGGTGTACAATGGCAAACCTATCTCTCCATTCTGCTTCACTATACATTGGCCTGCTGAGAGAAGCTGCATAAAGCTAGGCATACCCGCCTTCAGTCAAAGGCTGTCCTGCAGAATCCATTTCATAGCAATTTAGCAGTCTACGTGGAGATGGTTTTAGGGTAGCTGACAATGGAAGGATGGAAAGGAAGTGCCTCAGGATTGCTCCCAAACTGTTGCCTACCCAAGAGACTTCACTGCACAACACTTCGACATCATATGCTGAGTGAAGCCTTGAAAGTGACTGAAGCTTGTCACCATGTGATGTAGCGCCCTGTCTCGCTGACTGGTGCTTTCTCCCAGACAGTGATTAGGAGCTGTAAAGTGTAGAAACTTGATTCTCAAAGATACCAAGCATATGTTCATGTGGAGAAGAAAACATTTATTCAGCATCAGAATAATTCAAGAACTGCAAAAGCAACCAGGTCCATGCACACTTCAGTCTGACCAGGGGCTACTTCCCATAAAGCTGACATTGTGAAAGGAAGTCCAAGCCCAGTTCATACAACTTGGTTTTAATTAGGTTCTGTCTATTTTCTCATATTCATTGGAGTATAGTTCTATCATGGCCTCTTGAATGTCTCACTCAGTTAATGTCCTGATCTTCATCCTCAGAGATTTCTTCTCGATCCCCCATTTCCTCTGCATTCAGGACATTTTCCTATTTGGTTGAGAAGGGAACAGCACACTTCTTGTGAACCATACTGAACGGTCCCACCAGGGCAGTCCAATCATCAAAACCTTATCTTTGGGAGAGCTGTGGTCTGTTCTGCAATGACTGAGGTGGAAGTATGGGCAGCTGTGTGTCTGTATCTGTGCCAGAATGTTATTTATATAAAAGCGACATGAGTCTTGTTTGGAGACGTCAGCCCTTGTCTTTCAGCAGAAATCCCTGTATGGCACAAGGACCTTGAAAGGAGGCAGGAATTTGTGAGTTCTCTACCATATACATGTCATGGCAGCTCCAAGGATATCTGGCACACACCTCCAAAATCTGACATCAATGGTCACACATAATTTGAACAATGATGGAATCAGAAACCTTTCTGTTGACAAACTCTGCAAATCGGTGAAAGTGTACTCTGAAAGCAATGTGGGTGCTATCTATACATTGAACTTTGGGAAATCCAGGGATAATGAAGAATCCCACTGCCCAAGTTGCTGGACTCTCCTCATCACAGGGCAAGGACATAAACTTCTGCAATTTGAACAAAATGGCATCAGTAACATCCCAGATGCACTTGTGGATCAAGAATAGATGCCACACATGTCATCAGTGTCTCCATGTGACATGGCATTGACTCAAGGCAGCTGTAACCTTCACAGCCTTTGGGATAGGATAGCTACCCACTTCTCCTGTGCTTTATGAAGCACCACCCTTCTGTCTTGAATGCCCCCATTTCACTGTGTTCATTCCTTCAGCAGCAAGGTCCACTAAACCCCTTCCCAAGATTTATCTTCCCACATTCCTGAGAATTCCCACACTGACCCCAATAAACCCCCTGAGTATTAATATCCAAAGTCCCAGGACTAACCATGGCCAATCTCATGGCCTGATGTTAGCTGGAAGCCTTGACTGAGGAAGTTCTAATCCAAGATTTATATTTCCACAGCATCCCAACTGCGTGCCTGCAATCCCTCATCTTGTTGCACTTCACTTGGAAGATTGACCGTGCTCCAATGCTCAGGCTGCAAAGGCATGGATCCCAGGACTCTGGTTCTGACCAAGATCCTGGCTGACCATGGCCAACTACCTGGACTGGAATCAGATAAACTCTTTGACTGCGTGTGGAAGAACCCCCCTGACTAGTTAAAATCACCTTTGACCCCATCAGTTGGGACTGGTCACCTTTAGCTTATAACATGGTCATTTTCTTGAAGCACATGCAGTGTGTTTGCTGTGCAAGCTGCGGTATGTATGACAGTGACCTAGCATGGTGCTGTACAGCAACATGCCCACCCCATTAACTATTCAGTGCTCCAACGTGTGACAAGCTGCTTGTCTTTTTGACTGTTCTAAAGAGCAATTCAAGCCACAGAGGCTGGCAGCCTCCAAGTAAACATAAAATGAATGTGTAGTACTAAAGTAAACTAAGATCCATAAGATGCATCTTGTGTAAATACATGCATCCTCTGTAGACACAAGATGTGTGTATGTCCCTATATGCAAATCAACTTGGCAGAATCATGTAATTAATGTGTCCCTGAGATCCAAAGTGAGGGGCTGAAATGGTGTGTAAGTTGCCCTGAAGCAGCCATGAAGATGCAGTAAGGTTGGTGGTTTGGCAATGCCCATTTGTATGGGTGAAGGGTGAAAGAAAACATTTACCACAAAGGGTGGTAAGGGACATTGTTGTGAAAAAGAAAAGGTTGTCTGAAGGCCCAAAAAAGCAAGGGGACAGCTCCTGCCACCAGATAAAAGTTATGAAAGTTATGTCAGAATTGGCACTGTGTAGTTTCTCAGGGAAGGAGAGTAGAATTGGAAGCCACACAGAAATGAAATAAGTTAAATTAATAACGAGACACAAATATTTGGAAAGAAGGTAGTTGCTGCCTTTTGGTGAAATTCAGAACTTGTCATTTAAACATTAAAGGGAAAAGTGGACATTTTTTCTTGATATCTGAAATCTGATTTTTCCTTTCATACCATATTTTCCCAACTTTCTCACCATTACCCACACTGCTCAAGGAGTGGAAAATTCTGCTCAATAACTCGGTGTAGAAGCACATTGGCTACATAAACCTCCCCCATTTATAATTTCACATTTGAGTTACCTGTAATGCTGTTTAACCTGAGAAAGTTACTCAGATTGGTTTCCACTTCTTCAGTCTGAAAGCTGGAGATAGTTGGTACCCATTAGGAAATCCGTTGCTGCCAACGGTAAAGTAGTAGAGAAAGAAAGAAATACATGCTTGGCTCCCACATAGGTATCATTATTATACCAGAGAAAACCATCCAAAAATTTTTGTTGACTGTTACAGTAAATATCAACACTTCTAAATCATTCACATTATAATCATTTTTATTAAATCAGCTGGTTACCTCTTGTGGCTGAAGTTGCTATGTGTAGCCTGGATTCATTCTTACTCCACGTTGACAAAACTGAATGGCTGTCATCTTCAGATGCTTGTGGCTAAACTAACGTTTCTGATCATTCTGCTTATTTGAAGTTGCATTACGGAAATATCTGCAACAAATGTAGCAAGGTGCTCCAGCTTCTACCCACATACATAGTTTCAATTACATGTAGATAGATGTAACCATTTGCATGGGTCCTACAGGAGCAGTCTGTGGTGGTAAGATGACTTTTGACTTTGGAGAGACCAGTCACTGTTGTTCCTCTAAAGTTAGAAAGGGATTGGGATTTTGGATATGTAACTAAGATCGTATAAATTTCTGTGGAAATTCAGAGAGACAAACAGATGAACTGTCAAAAAGGTAAAGTGCTAGTCCAGTTGTTGATTTGTATTGCTAATGGTTATTAAATTCTTAACAGTGTTTGGAGCATTGTTTGGAAGAGATGAACATCTTATTACCTCAGAGATAGTAGGAACTGCAGATGCTGGAGAATCTGAGATAACAAGGTGTAGAGCTGGATGAACACAGCAGGCCAAGTAGCATCCTGGGAGCAGGAAAGCTGACATTTCGGGCCTAGACCCTTCTTCAGAAATGGAGGAGGGGAAGGGGGTTCTGAAATAAATAGGGAGAGGGAGGAGGCGGATAGAAGATGGATAGGGGACAAGATAGGTGGAGAGGAGACAGACTGGTCAAAGAGGCGGGGATGGAGCCGGCAGAGGTGAGTGTAGGTGGGGAGGTAGGGAGGAGATAGGTCAGTCCAGGGAGGACGGATAGGTCAAGGGGGCAGGATGAGGTTAGTAGGTAGGAGATGTGGGTGGGGTTTGAGGTGGGAGGAGGGGATAGGTGGGAGGAAGGACAGGTTAGGGAGGCGGGGATGAGCTGGGCTGGTATGGGATATGCGGTATGCTTTCGCGGGTCTTCTAGCATAAAACAGAAAAAAGCCACTGTGAGAAGTGGAGAATCCAACAGTTAGTCAATCAGCTAAAGCTTGGCAAAGTTACTTTATTACTCTCTAACAGCAGCAGGCAGAATAAAATATTGTCATTAGGGTGAAAGGAAAACACTGTTTTCTTAAACATGTTGTTGTTTGTTTGTCGTGTTAACCTTCCTGTGGCAGGTTGCAATGTACTGTATGACACAATTTTTTTGCCCGCATTCAGATAAAGGACCAATTTCTAACAAGTTCATGAAAACTATTTTATGAAACTGACAATTGGTGGTAACATGACAGCTGATTAATTAGATATTATACCAACAAAGGGATAAATGTTGTCATATCTTGTGCAAGGTACCTTGAGAAGGGCATTCAAATAAAGTAATGGTAAAGTCATCATAGTCTTACCAGACCATAGGGCTGCTCTCTCATTAGACAGAGACAACTGGTGGTGGCTTAACCTGAGGGTCACCGCACCTCAGGCAAGGGGAGATGTTGAGAAGGAGAATCTTTCATGGTAACCTCATCCAGTGGAGGAAATGAATCCATGCTGTTCGCAACAATCTGCATTACAGTCTGGCCAACTGAGCTAAACCATGTCCCATATAACACATTCATTTGATGTTCAAATCTTAATTGTTTGAAATATATGTCAATGATTGTTTGAATGGCATTAGCAGATAACCAGAGATGAAACTGGATTTAACACTTAAGATGTCGGAGCAGAAGTAGACAATTTGTCACTTGTGATAAATATTAAATGGGAAAACGTGTTGTGACAGATGCTCAAATTAACACAGAAAAAAACAAAAATGTCTGAAACAGAAGCCCATTATCAAAAGCCAGTATTGGAAAGGAATTGCTATCTGAAATTATGTGTATGGATGGTATATAAGAAACCAAGCAGACGGAGAATCTAACATTCTTGAGGGCTTACATCTGTGGGTGGGGAGATTGTGGCTTTTCCTGCCTTTAGGGGTATGACGAAATTGGGCATATATGACTAAACTCAGAAATTTCAGAAAGCCAGAAAATGTTATCACTGGTGGTATTGCTTGAAAGCCAAAATAAGTAATTTGATTTTTAATTTTTAAAAACATATTATATGGGTGTTAAAAATCCTTTCTTCTATGTTATAACATTGGCTATTATTTCAGTGATTTTGGTAAACACACAGATGTTAGCTGCTTCTGATGTCTGTATTAAGTTACAGATATTTAAAGTGGGGTTTTTCACCTCTGGGACTTTGCTTTGAATCAGGAAAATATACAGAACACTGCTTGACAAGCAACAGTTTCTTATATTCCTCTACATGCATTGATTTGCTAGCTTATTATTTCTATTCCTATATCATTCTTTAAAAATATAACTGCATTGCTAATATTGTTTCCCTTAGGACAACTGACAGTGTCTAACAGCAAGAATTAACAAGGATTTTTCATTATTTCCCAGCTCTTGAAAGAGCTCTACATTTGCAAGTGTTCCTTTATGCAGGAAAATCATTCTATGACTGCTTTAAAATCCAGAAAAGAAATAGCATCTTGTCACAATTTTGCATGCTAGCACTCCTCTCACCTTTTCTTCCTGCTTTTTCATCCCAGTCAGTTATGTACAAGATCTGACCCACAGACTAAATGCAACTCACAGGTCACAAAGAGGTTCTCTTGTCATTCCCCAAAGATGTGCTGCAGTGGATGTTGATGTAGGACAGTGTGTGTCAACTCACATTAAAGTCAGTTCTTGAGTAGTTTTGCGGCAAGTGGAAAGTTTTCCATCACATCATATTACACACCTGACAATCTTGTAAATGGTGGAGTGGTTTTGAAAAGTCAGGAGGAGAGTCACTGCTTCAGGAATAGCCAACTAATAAAATTTTGAAACAAGTAAATGAAGACTGATCACTGTTGTAAAGTACATGAATGTAGTGTCCAATTTGCATATAGCAGGGTCAAACAAATATGATTGAGTGTTAACAAGCAGTGGCACTGTCAGTAAAATAGAAACTTGTCCCATCTTTCCCAATTTTCTTCACTTTGGAAAGACGTCAAGAACTTAGAAGCTGCTGATAAATTATTATAGAAATGATGGCCCAGCAGGTACATGCAGCTTGTCACTGTCATACAAATGATGCCCAAAACCCAATAATGAGCATGCTTTGCGGTTTTTTTATTCACTAGTGGGATGTGGGCATCACTGGCTGGACCAGCATTTCTCGCCCATCCCTAGTTGCCCTTGAGAAGGTGGTGGTGAACTTCCTTCTTGAACCGCTGCTGTCCGTGCACTGTAGGTTGACCCACAATGCTGTTATGGAGAGAATTCCAGGATTCTGACTTCCAAGGAGAGTGAAGTAATAGCGATATATTTTAAATCAGGATGGTGAGTAGCTTGGAGGGGAACTTGTAGGTGGTTGTTTTCCTATGTATCTACTGCCCTTGTTCTTCTTGATGGTAGTGGTTACAGTTTGGGAGGCGCTGTCTCAGGATCTTTGGTGAATTTCTGCAGTGTATCTTGTATATAATACGCACTACTGCTACAGAACGTTGGTGGTAGAGTGTCTGAATGTTGTGGATGTGGTACCAATCAAGTGGGCTGCTTCGTCCCAGATGGTCATCAAACGTCTTCAGTGTTATTGCATTTGTCCAGGCAACTGAGGAGTATCCCATTGCATTCCTGACTTTTGCTTTTCAGATGGTGGACAGACTCTGGGGACTCAGGAGATGAATTACCCGCTGCAGTATTCCTACATTTGGACTTGCTCTTATAGCCAATGTATTAAATAGTTAGTCCAGTTCAGTTTCTGGTCAATGATAACCCACACAATGATAGTGGGGGATTCAGTGATGCTAACACCAGTGAATCACATTTGTGTGGTGTGAATATTATTTGACACTTTTCAGCCAAAGCCTCAATAGTGTCCATGTCGTGCTGCTTTTGGAAATGCACTGCTTCAGTTTTTCAGGAGTCATGAATGGCACTGAACATGGTACAATCATCAGCAAAAATCCCCATTTCTGAGCTTATGATGGTGAGAAGGGTATTGATGAAGCAGTTGAAGATGATTGGATTTACTTATTCCTAAGGAGGCATCATTCTTAGTATCCAGCTTGCACCAGCAGGCTGGCATAAAACAATTTCTAGACTAATTGCCCCTTGTTTGCTTCAGACAAGCTATTTCACGGAGATAAACTGTGAAGATATTTAGGGATAGATAATTTATTCTCAGCTTTACTTTAGCAGCAAAACATTGTTTTGCATTTTACATAGGAAAAAGCAATTTTTAAATCAACATATTTCCAACTCATCATGAGTTATATCACGCTGATGAAATGACATCTGCCAACATAAAATTAACAAAGTATAAATTCATAGAATCCCTACAGTGTGGAAGCAGGCCATTCAGCCCATCGAGTCCATACCACCCCTCTGAAAAACATCTCACCAACCCTACCCTATCTCGGCAACCCCCATGGCCAATCCACCTAACTAGCACATCTTTGGACAGTGGGAGGAAACTGGACCACCCAGGGGAAACCCACAAAGAGACAGGGAGAATGTACAAACTCCATGTACACTGCCTTCCAAGACTTGAAATGAATCTGGGTCCCTGGTGCTGTGAGGCAACAGTGCTAACGCCACCCCAATTGCATTCAAGAAATCTTCCGAGAAATTCCCAAGGAATTGTTTCAAAGCAATTTTAGTGGAGAACTGAAAGCAATTTTGAGAACAGATAATAATATGGAAACACATGATTCTCATCCTAAAGTACATTTGTTTTATCATCTTCCTGCACAATGATACAATTGAAATCAGAACGGATGTTGGAAGAACTAATCCCAATGAGAATTAAGAGATGACCATACTCAGGGAGTCAGGCTGTTTAATTATCTAAATGTTAAATAATCACAAGGTTGTAAATAACTATTCCATAGGAAAACTGTCTCCTTATATCAATCATTTAATCAAGAAAGGCATAAAAAAAATTTAAGCTTTGGAACAACAAAAACCTTGTAGGATTTTAAACTCTGAAAAGAAGCACGATTTTGGAATCATTAACCCTTTCGTGTACCAAGCCTATTTTCTCCTTTTCACTCTCTATCATTACATTTGCTATGTAGAATTCTGACACTGGAATATACTTAAATGCAACCTTTATTCAAACATACGCATGTAGTGCATAGAAGCATATCCGTGGCATTGGTACATAATGTTGAATGACTGTTTGGCTTTCTACTTTCACAGATATAAAGATAGTACCTCTTTTAGAAACATAGAAGATAGGAGCAGGAGGAGGCCATTCGGCCTTTCGAGCCAGCTCTGCTATTCATCACAATCATGGCTGATCATCCAACTCAGCAGCCTAATCCCACTTTCTCCCATAACCTTTGATCCCATTCACTCCAAGTGCTATATCTAGCTGCCCTTTAAATACATTCAATGCTTTGGCATCAACTACGTCCACAGGCTCATCACTCTTTGGGTGAAGAAATGTCTCTTTATCTCCATCCTAAATGGTCTACGTTGAATCCTCAAACTGTGACCCCTGGTTCTGGGCATACCCACCATCAGATCATCCTCCCTGCATCTACCCTGTCAAGTCCTGTTAGAATCTTTATGAGTCTTTATGAGATCCCCCCTCATTCATCTGAACTCCAGCAAAAACAATCCTAACCTACTCAATCTCTCCACATACGTTAGTCTTGCGATCCCTGGAGTCAGCCTGGTAAACCTTCGCTGCACTCCCTTGAGAGCAATAGCATCCTTCTTCAGAAAAGGAGACCAAAACTGCACACAATATTCTAGGTGTGGCCTCACCAAGGCCCTGTATAACCATAACAACACATTCCTGCTTGTACTCAACCTCTTGCAATGAAGGCCACCATACCATTTGCCTTTTTTACTGCCTGCTGCACCTGCATGCTTACCATTAATGGCAGATGCACAAGGACACCCAGGTCCCACTGCACACTCCCTTCTCCCAATTTACAGCTATTCAGGTAGTAATTTGCCTTCTTGTTTTTGCTCCCAAAGTGAATAACCTCACATTTATCCAAATTTTACTGCATCTGCCATTGATTTGTCCACTCACCCAACCTGTCCAGATCATGCCTAAGAATGAGACACAGTTTGAAACAGTTGTGAAAAATATGTGTATTTTATTATAGGTTACCACAACGATTCTCTTTGATGCAGTACAAGAACTAGCTACCAAGCACGTGGTCTATCATTAGTAGGAAAGCATGACTAAACAGCAGATGATTTATCTCTTGCAACAAACCAGATAATTTCATGAAAAGAATGCTTTGAAAGAATTTAGTTACACTATCATGTTACAATATTGTTAAATATGAACCATTGAATTTTAAATGGTTTACCTGATTGTTATACCTGAGATTTCCACAAATGAAATTTGTTTTAAAAAGGAACAAATATGAAAATGGCTGTTGCAAGCACTTGGCTGCATATTGAGGCACACCTAGGAAACCAGTATGAAGAAGTTTAAACCAATACACCAAAATTACCATTTTTTTCCTCAAAACATTGTAACCAGGTGACTGAGTCAGACACCAAGAAGGTCAGATCTGTATGTTTTGATTCACTCGTGTATGATAAGGCAGATGAAAGGTTTGACTGCCAGTTTTCCAGTTTGAAACAATATTGAAGCCAGACTCAGGAATACACACAGAACCATCTTTCAACAAGTGTTTTGGAACAGCAGAGCAGTGTGAATACAAATCAAGGATGGGTAACAGTCAGAACTGAAAGATTCTCTTTTTCCCTGTGTCTCTTAACACGTTGGAAGATAGTGCTGAATGAAATAGCAAATTGCATAAACAACTATTCACCTCGCCACTCTTGAGGAGAGCAGTCAACAACTAAACATTTATGGTCTGAGGTTAAAAATCAAACTCCTCATGGAAATTAAGTACTTTTGAACTGTATGATCTTTATCCTTCCTGCGTGTACATGGTATTCTCCCTTTTACAACTTACTACCTGTTTTTCTGTGTGTGTTAAAATCAGAGAAAATTTACAGCACAGAAGGAGGCCATTCATCCCCTCATGTCTACACCAGTTGAATAGACTAGCCACCCATTCAAATCCCATTTTCCAACACTGTGCGCAAAGCCTTGCAGGTTTCAATGCATCAGATGCTGACAAAGGTTCCTTTATAATGAGTTGAGGGTTTCCACCTCAATCCAAAACTGAATTCCAGACACCCACTGGGAACAAAGTTTTTCCCCATGTCCCCTTGAGTCATTCTACCAATCACCTTAAATCACTTGGAAATAGACCTCTCTCCCAGAGAAACAGGTCTTCCCTGTCATTCTATTCAAACCTCTCATTATTTTGTACTTCTCAATTAAGTCATTCCTCAGCCTCCAATGTTCTAAAGAAAACAACCCTAGTCTGTAACATCTTTGTTCATGGCTTCAACCATCAAGGCCCATCGACAATCTTCTAAGTGCCCCTCAGTACCGTGTACAGCAGTTATGTCCTTCCTATAACATAGTGACCAGAAATGCACATCCATCAATCCATTTGTTTTCTGTCAGTAAGGCAATTCTGGATCCAACATGTCACATTCTCCTACATCCACTGGGCTTTAATTTTTCTGTCAGTCTGCCATGTAAGACCTTGCTAAAATTCATGTAGACAACATTCACCAAACTACCTTCATCAATTGTCCTGCTACTTCCTCAAAAAGTTCAAATTGTGTGAGTAAAACATGACCTTCCCTTAAACAATACCTGCACTGACTATCCCTGATTAATCCATCTCTCAGAGCTAATTCTAGTAATTTCCAAACACTGATGTCAGGCTGACTCGCCTCCCTTTTACACCCATTTTTTGAATAATGGCACACCAGATGCAGACCTGAAAACAACTGACATGTTTAAAAAATCAGATTGAACCAACCACTTATTAACTGGCCACAGCTTCTCTCAGTGTTTGTATAAGGCTGCTATAAAACTTAGCTTTTCTTTTGAGATAACAAGGTGTGGAGCTGAATGAACACAGCAGGCCAGGCAGCATCAAAGGAGCAGGAAAGCTGATGTTTTGGATCTGGACCCTTCTTCAGAAATGGGGGAGGGGAAGGGGGCTCAAATAAATAGAAAGTTGGGGGCGGTGATAGAAGGTGGATGGTGGAGCTGATAGGTGGGAGAGAAGACAGACAGGTCAAGGAGGTGGGGATGAAGCTAGTAAAGGTGAGTGTAGGTAGGAGGTGGGGGTGGGGATTGGTCAGTGAGGTGGGAGGAACGGATAGGTGAGAGAGAAGATGGACAGGTCAAGGAGGCAGGGATGGGGGGGCACTGGTCTTGGGATGAGGTCGGGGGTGGGGAGATTTTGAAGCTAGTAAAGTCCACATTGAGACTATTGGGTTGTAGGCTTCCAAGGCAGTATATGAAGTGCTGTTCCTCCAGTTTCTGGGTGGCATCAGTGTGATACTGGAGGAGGCCCAGGATGAGCATGTCGTCCAGGGAGTGGGAGGGGGATTTGAAGTGGTTTGTGACTGGAAGGTGTTGCCGTTTGTTGCTAACCGAGCATAGGTGCTCCACAAAGTGGTCTCCGAGCCTCCACTTGGTCTCCCCGATGTTTTTCTTTTATTCATTCATGGGATGAGGGTGTCACAGGCCAGGCAGCCTTTATTGCCCATCCCTAATTGCCCAGAAGGCAGTTAAGAGTCAACCACATTGCCGTGGGCCTGGAGTCACATGTAGGCAAGACCAGGTAAAGATGGCAGTTTCCTTCCCTAAAGGTTTTCCCCAACAATCGGCAATGGATTCATGGTCATCATTAGACTCTTAATTCCAGATTTTTTTAAAATTGAGTTCAAATTCCACTATGTGCCATGGCAGGATTCAAACCCACATTCCCAGAACATTGTCTAGGTCTCTGGATTAACAATCCAGCAATAATACCACTGGGCCATCACCTTCCCCATAAGGAAGTAACAGGACAATTTTCTTAACATAAGATGTAATATTTAGTTAATGCTTAATTAAAGGAAAAAATAGACTTTAGAAAAAACTTACCCCTTTAGTCTTTCAAACTCACTAGTTCCTGGGGTTAGTAATTAATAAGATCCCTCTTTCTTTCACTCGAAAATTGTGTCCTTCATTTCGATCTAGTGAACTATATCTTTAAATGAAGTGTGATAGCTGCATGCTAAAAAGAAATAAAAATATTTGTTGCAACTAAACAAACCTCATCCTTGACTTCATTTGAAGAAAAGCTGAATAAGTAGATAAATGTCAAAGTTGCGCTTACATTGTCATGGTACAATACTGTGCCTCGGAACTTAAACACGTCGTGATATGGCGTGATAAGGAATAGAATCTGATATGATACTTACAAAATTGAGCATCTCCCTCGTAAAGAGAGCAAATATGAGGCCAGGTGTGCAAGTGAACACTCAAAGGTGGGCAATTCTGATCACAATTTGGACTAATCTTTCATTTAGCAGAAGATAGGAAACTATAAGCTGGTTAGCCTTACCTCAGTCGTTGGTAAGATTTTGGAGTCCATTACTAAGGATCAGTTTTCAGACTACTTGGAAGTGCATGGTAAAATAGGGCTGAGTCAGAGATAACAAGCATGGGGCTGGATGAACACAGCAGGTCAAGCAGCATCATAGGAGCAGGAAAACTCGACGTTTCGGGCCTAAACCCTTCATCAGAAAAAAATTTTTTTTTCTG
>JAHRHZ010000289.1:23991461-24038485 GCA_024137785.1 Ginglymostoma cirratum | reverse complement strand
CCTGCTGTGTTCATCCAGCCCCATGCTTGTTATCTCGGATTCTCCAGCATCTGCAGTACCTTTTATCTCTAGGGCTGAGTCAGCATGGCTTTATCAAGGGGAGGTCGAGCCTGACAAATCTGTTATAATTCTTTGAGGAGGTAACATGCAAGTTAGACAAAGGTGAGCCAGCAGACGCGATCTGTTTGGATTTCCAGAAAGCCTTTGACAAGGTGCCACGCAGAGGGCTGCTAAATAAGATGAACCCATGATGTTAGGGGCAAGGTATTGGCACAGATAGAGGATTGGCTGACTGGCAGAAGCCAGACAGCAGGGATAAAATGATGGATTTTAGGATGGCAGCCAGTGACTAGTGGAGCTCCACAGAGCATAATGTTGGGACTACAACTATTTACATTATATGTTAACAATCTGAATGAATGTTGCTAAGTTTGTAGATAACACAAAGATAAGTGGAGGGGCAGGTCATGTTGAGGAAGTGGGTAAACTGCAGAAAGACTTAGACAGGCTAGGGGAGTGGGCAAAGAAGTGGCAGATGGAATACAATGTGGGAAAGTATGAGGTTGTACACTTTGGTGGGAAGAATAGAGGCATGGACTATTTTCTAAACTGGGAAATGCTTCATAAATCTGAAGCACAAAGGAACATGGAAGTTCTAGTTCAGGATTCTTCCAAGGTTAACATGCAGTTTCTGTAGACAGTTAGGAAGACAAATGTGATGCTAGCATTCGTTTCAAGAGGGCTAAAATACAAGTATGAATGAGGGTTAGAGAGGCTTTGGTCAGACCACATGTGGCATATTGTGAGTAGTTTTGGGCCTCGTATCTTAAGAAGGATGTGGTGGCACTGGAGGAGCTTTACAAGAATGATCCCGACGATGCAGGGCTTGTCATATCTGGAGCAGTCCAGAGCTCTGGGTCTGTACTTAATGGAGTTTAGAAGGATGAAGGGGTCTTTCATTGGAACTTACAGAACATGAAGTGACCTAGATAGAGTGGACATGTTTCCACATGTAGGAGACACTAGGTCCTGAAGGCATAGCCTCAGAGTTAAGATATCGACCCTTTCAAACAGAGATGAGGGAGAATTTCTTCACCCAGAAAGTGGTTAATCTGTGGCACACATTGCCACAAAGGGCTACAGAGGCCAAGTCATTGAAAGTATTTAAGACAGAGATAGACAAGTTCTTGTTTGGTAAGGGAATCAAGGGTTACGGGGAGGAGGCAAGAGACTGGAGTCATAAGCGCCATGATCGAATGATGGAGCAGACTTTATGGGTCAAATAGCCTAATTCTGTTACTAATGGTCTTATTGTTCTATTATTTGGTCAATGGAAAGAATGGTTTTCTTAGGAGAGAGGAATAGTTGCAGTAGCAATGGACAATTTGTTTCCTCTTCACATAAATTATTTCCACCTTGGTTTGATTACGCTATAGTTAACAGTAATATTGGCAGGGCTAGCAGTGAAAAAACTAGCTTTGCCAGGTAAGAAGAATAGGTATAGGGAGGCTGGCAGCAGAAAGCGGTTTACTGAGAGTTTTACAATATTACAATAGCCCTACTGTTTTCTCATTGATGCAATAGCAGGCATTTTAGGTAAACCATCATTAACATCACAAAATTTATTTTCCAAAAAGATCACAAATGGAAGGTGAAGCCTTACAGAGAAACATGGATGAATGAAAATGCATGTAAACTAGAATTCCATTCATCAGAGATTTAGATACTCAATCATATGATCTTCATTTTCTCAGTTTATGATACTATTTAATCCCTCAAACAGAACATACTCACCCTAGTTATTGACATACAATCCCAATTATGAACAATGGAACTGTTTAGTTTTGAACTGTGAAATTAAGTCTGGTCTACTGTTACCCAATAGTTTTCTCCTTCCACCGTGGTTATCAAGACAAACATCAACAGAGAGGATGCTTCATTTCATTCTGCATAATGATGACCTGAAGAATCTAATTTGTGATGTAATCACTGCAAGATTACAAGAAATTCATCTGCAGTAAATTTGTGAAAGGAAGCCAAGATATATATTTTGTTATAGTAGTGTTACTCTCTATACATTTAAATAGGTAATGAAATATAACATTACTCATAATTGATTACATTGTGATTTTTTTTCTGGTTTTTAACAGTAACAGAGAGCGTTACTCTTCAATTCTCAAATGTTCCTACATTTTACAACAGGACATGATACTCAAAGATCTTGAAGGTCTCTTCAGTGCATTTTTTAAACAGGACATGTATATTCTCACCTAACATGCAGAGGAGATGATTCTCCTCCTTTTGGGTTTAATTCCTACTATTAGTTCAGTGATATCCAGGACAGCGCATCCTATCTCTGTAGCAACGGGGGTTTTTTTTTTTCATTTTGCAGGGAAAATGTAATTGTTTTCTCTGATGAGATATGAAACAAACTGTCATGGTCCCACAATCTTCATGTGCTGTGGACACTTAAATAGGAATGAAATGAGGTCACCTCTCTGTCACGGTGGCTTATATTCAGTATTATAATGCTTCAGCAGGCAATCCCCTAAAGAAAAAGATTATCAGCTTTTTTTTATCCTTCCCAGGTTTCAGGATCATTCCTTCCCTCTGAAGCACTTATTTCCAAAGCCTATATTATCTAAATTCATCTTCACACAGGTATCCCCTTCTTATTTTGCAGCAATGATATTGTACAAATTGCTTGAAATTGTATTACAAACAAAATAAGGAATTTCAGTTATTCTTTTTATTGCTCCAGAAGGTAAAACAAAGAAATTCAGATAACTATGACTATTTCAAAATGTCTTTGTAACATTAATCCTTTAAATCCTAAACTTGAGAACCAGAATTTTCAAATTGCCAATTTCATGAGATTCTTTCTGCATTTATTCTTTGTGGATCTCTTCATTACTCAAAGTAAAAGCTATGTGGAACTAAAACTTAAGAATTCCTTGATTTTGACAGTTCTTCTGGACAATGAAACTAGGAAACACAGAATCCAGAACATTCCTAGCTTCTCCAGCAGTGCCAGGCATTACTGGATTCTCAAACTCATAAATGCAGTTGCGACATTCAATTAACCATGTAACTGGATAGAAAATCAGCCTCGATTAAATTGGTTCTTGACCTTTATTTTACAGGAGTTATGTTGTCAGTTTTCACAAAAGAATAATAATTTTAGGCATGAGAAATACTAAATCTAGGATATTTTAGAGTTAAAATCTCAAAATACATGCCTTCAATTATGCTTCCACAAGCACATTTATAGCCTTACTTTTACAACCTATTAGATTATGGATTTGGAGCCGAATTCTAGCTGACTAATCATTTTGTGCAAACGATCATCCGGTGGTGCAGATTATTCCAGATTATTCATAACGGACAATGCAGCATAAATTAGGGCCTATAAAAGCAAAGACAACAATAGGCATAAAAAAAGGCAAGCTTTTTAAATGAGTAGGCTATATGCATTGCAAGGAGACCAGTGAAAAAAGACAAGAAAACACTTTTTGATGCATGGAAACCAAAAACAAATCAAATGGGGGAACCTCGTGGATTTAATGTACATTTTTCAAACATAGTAATCAAGCAAATATAAGTCTTAGAGTAGGCAAATATCCAAGACCAGGAAATTGCAGCTGCGGCAGTCATTTTCCAAAGCTCTGGAAAATTGCAAATATCATTGCTACTATTTTACGAAAAACTGAAGGAAAAGAAACAAGTATTGACCTTAATACAAAAACAACGTGGCTGCTGCAAAATTGAAATGAAGACAGAAAATACTCAAAGTATTCAACAGATCTGTAGAATCTGTGCACAGAATAATAGCGATAGTAGGAACTGCAGATGCTGGAGAATCTGAGATAACAAGGTGTGGAGCTGGATGAACACAGCAGGCCAAGCAGCATCATAGGAGCAGGAAAACTTGATGTTTCGGGCCTAGACCCTTCTTCAGAAATCCCGTTGACTTCTCAAGACAATGATCTTTTGACAGAAATTAGATTTCTATTGCAAGGTCACCGAACTGAAGCACTCACTTTTTTCTCTCTTCACAGATGCTGCCAGTCCTCCTATTTCTAACATTTTCTATTTTCATAAAATATAGACCCCTCAGTTTAACATCAGTGAGGGTAGCTACTGGAAAATTGGCCAAGACTGAATTCTTCAAAAAAGCTCCATGAATTTGCAGAAGGTATATCATTTTTGTATAATTTACATTTTTGGAGGGCTTATTTATTAGATAGTGAATTGTCCATGACAATTGTCTGTGTGGACTTACCGAATGTAAGTTGATAAATGTTATCAAACAGTTTATTACCAAATGGGAACAAATGAAGTTGAGGTTCACATCAGCCATGTTTAACCAGGTGGCGGCATAGGGTCAAGGGACAGAATAGACTGAATCTCTTTCTAACTGTACATATTTTAAAAGTCTGTTGTACTTCAGGAACTTGGGTTGCTAACATGATTCGGCACCTTACAGCAGAAAATTTGAAAGTAGTTGTTCCCCTTTTTAAAAGGAAATGTACTATAGTTTTCTCCTCTGTTAGGAACATCTTATATTTTAATCCTCTTTCGGACTGTCTCCTTCCAGCATTTTCTATTTTTATTTCAGATTTCCAGCATCCAAAATACTTTTTTTGAGCCCATCACTTACTTCATTTCTCTTCCTCCTGCCTTTCTTAAAATAATAGGAGTGATACATGAATACAAGCCGATCTCAGTTCTAGCTCTGTAGAAATAGCAAGGATTGGCATGTTTCTCAATCCTCTTGTAGATTCACAGCTCATTAGCACTCAAACGGGTTTCCAAATAATCATTTGGCAGTACAGAAACTGAGTATTGCTGAAATATATACAATATATACATAACTACAAAATATATATGCACTATAACTGTTGGTTTGCCCATTTAATTGGTACACTTGTGAATTGTCCTGATGAATTTCAGACAAAAAGCTTTAATAAAACATGTATTTTCTTCAGCAATATTCAGGTAAGTGTGAAACGGTCCTGTACCAAATTTGCTAATAATCTGATACATTTTGGGGTCCTGAGGGGATTCTTTCATGAATACTACATTGAGTGGAAATTCATTTTTAAAGTTTCTCTAGTAGTAATTTCTACTTTCAAAGATGTAGTGGGAATAATAAAGAAAAAAAAATACATTAGGTTAAAGATGGCAATGATGTACAGGATGATAGTTAGGGTTCTTTAGTTTTGTTGTAGCCTAGAAAGCAAAACGTGAGGGAAACAGGAAGTCATATAAGGATATAATCCTTAAAGGCTCAACTTATAACTGGTTAGGCCATTAGAAAGTGTAAATACCATTAATGAGACCACTTGCTCTGCAGAGCAGTTGTCATGTCTGAAAAAAGATGCAGTCATGTTTCTCAGGTTGTTAGCAAGCTTCAAACCTACAAACTGGGACTTTGTGGAAAATCAGAATGTGCACTTGGAATCTGCGAACAATAAGCAAGTCTAATAAACTTGAAAACATTAGGAGAGAATTGCAAACCAGAAGGTTGAATGTATTAGAATTGTGCGAAATGAAACGGAAAGGTATTGATTTTTATGAATGATGAATGAGCAAGTGAGAGGCTTATTGCAATGCTGCTTGTTAAAGACACTGGAAAATATTTTTCTACAGTTATCAGCAACTCAGAAACAAAATGGCAGGAATTTTAGGTCCACCACTCGCCTCCTCCAACCTAATCAGAATATGCTAGCACGTGGGGACTGAATGCCTGCCGTGTAGCTGCTATCACTGAATTTTGTCAGCATTGGGTGTGTGTTCAGTGATCTGCCTGCCCTTCAGCCACCTCAGACCTTAAGTGTCCAATGTGTGGCCAATTAAGCCGCTGCTATTTTACTATCTGTTCGGAGGTGCCCATGTGCTATTGCAAGGTCACCAGGTAAACCCTATGAGGCTGGCTGTGGGTTTCAGACAGGGGGCCCTGTTCAGTTTACCCAGAGGACATCAGCCCCAAAAGTGATCCTTGTGCTTATGTGCTCCAGTACCCCTCAGCCACCCGATCACTGCACAGCACCTCCCTCACTGAGCTTTGCCTGACATGTCCTGGTGAAACTGTAAGGACTAAACACATTATAATTGGTAATATAAACCAGAAAATGAAAGTTTAGATTAATAATTTTTTTGTTACAGCTCAAAGGAAAAGTGGAACTGTGTGGTCACTCAATGGCTACACAAAATGACATAGATTAGCTGGAAGCTGGACATCAATACTTTCGTGAGACTCACTGGTGCCAGATATCTTTGCAAAAAAACTAAGTGCCCAGCCACAGAGGTTGGATTGGCTGTAAATAACAGTTTGTTACTGAACTGAGAGGAGCGAGGTTGTTGGAATACAGACGTCCATAAACCTGTAAGCAAGTTAGATCCTCCTCTCTATCTCTCTTCTCTCCCTCTTTCCCTGCATATAAATGGAAAAGAAACAATGCTCAAATACTTTGTAAAAATAAAGAAAACTTCTAATTCCAGCCAAGACCTAAATCCAACCAACCAGTTACAATATTGAGGATTGCTGCAGTTGACAACAATGTGATGTCATCAATGAAAAATTGAAAAAAACCAAGAAAAATGCCACTTCATTTCCCCTTTTCAATTGGACTTTGATCTTCAGACTTTGCCACTATTTTCCATTCACATTTGTTAAAAGACTGTTTCATCCATTCTTTGCTGTGAACGAATGTGTGTATTTTGGTGGTGTATTTAAATGTGGTGTAGTTAAGTTTGTGTTGGTAATTAATAATTAATTTTTGTTACATGTTAGAGGATGTTTGTTATAATAAATAAGTCTATGTTTTCTTGTTCATTAAACCTAGTGTGAGATTAGTTTATCTTAGATAGTCGTCACAGTCAGGCATTAACTATCCTAGAGATTAGATTGATATTATTACTCACTTTTGTGATGATTCATGGAATTGTTGATCTTGTTTTACACCGCACTATTCCCACCAGGATTACAACAAACCTACTCCTCTAACCTCACTTGTCAAGGCTCCAGGACATTTTTCACCAGGAATTAGCTGCAGTCCCATCAGTGACCACTGACTGCAATTTGATAAATGCCAAAGCAGCTTAGTGCAGACAAATCCAGATTTCACTCATAAAAGACGGACTGTCACCAGGAAAATATCTACACTGTGTTGTCAGATAAGGGCAGCATTTTCTCGCTTGGGATGATGGGCATATGGACACAAAAATTAGCAGCAAAAATAGGCCATTCAGTCTCTTCAGCCTGCTCTGCTATTCATAAAATCATGGCTGATCTATTTGTGTTTCAAATTACACATTTACATCTACCCCAAAAAAGCCTTTGTTCTCCTTGCCTAACAAGAGGTTAGCTTTCTTCACATTGAAGATATTCAATGACCCTGCCTCCACCATCTCCTGATGGAAGACAGAGATTGTTGTTTTTGCATATCTCCTTAGAAATTTGATGCCAACAGTTGTAAATGAGCAAGTTCCCTCCATTGAGATAAATCTGTCTTTACCAAATACATCCTCCCTGGATATATTGACAAATTCAGCTGCATCTCAAAGATCAAAGTCTAATGTTTTGAGGATTTCAGTGGTTGGCTTGTACAGTTATAAGTCTTTAAAACAGTGAATATTTTATGACTAACTCATTGCCCTGAACTTTATCCCAGATTTTCAGGCCCTGGCATCAGACTGAAAGTGGATCATGAGATAGCATTTGACGCCAATGGCACTGGATCGATCATTTTACTTCAGGCAGCCTTCTAACTGTTCACATACAGGTCTAGCACCTAATTTAGGACAGCATGCAAGCTCCTGCTTCTTCAGTAAGGGGGCTGGTGGCACTGAAACCCTAAAAATACTGCAGGGAGTAGAGGGCACTGTTGCTTCTGAAGGAAGGGAGATCCAGGTAAATACCTTAAATACAAGAAAAATCAGGGCAAGGAAGACCACATGGGAAACAACTCAATGAAGTTCAATGGAGCTGCAGGTGCTTTTGCCCTGCCCATGTCCTCTGTCTGGACTTTGAAGGCTAACACTAGGTCTTGACTGCCAAAAAGAGGTAGCCTTTCCACACTCCAGGGGATCACTACCTCTTCAGCAAAATGCCAGTTGTCCATAATTAGACACTCAGTTTGGATTTTAGTTGTGCACATCAAGGGTAGCATTGTGGCTCACAGCGCCAGGGACCCGGGTTCGATTCCACCCTCGGAAAAATGTCTGTGTGGAGTTTGCACATTCGCCCCGTGTCTGTGTGGGTTTCCACTGGGTGCTCGAGTTTCCTTCCCCAGTCCAAAGATGTGCAAGTTAGGTGGATTGGCCATGCTAAATTGCTCATAGTGTTCAGGGATGTGTAGATTAGGTGTGTTAGCCATGGGAAATGCAGGGTTACAGAGAAAAGGTAGGGGGATGTTCCTCAGAGCGTCGGTGTGGATTCGTTGGGTTGAAGGGCCTGTTTCCACACTGTAGGGGATTCTATGATCTACCCACCTCTTCAAAATGACTATCCAACCAGGCTTGTGAGCTGTCTCTTTGCCTCAGCTGGGAATAGCCTCAGCAGCAGCAGAACCTGCAGTGGGGATCAGTCACTTATAGTTCTCCAATGTACTACCAATCCCCAATATCCCAGTCTGTCACTTACAGATCAGGAAAATTCTGTCAATTGTACATAAATTCTTCAATGAATGCATCAAGGAGATCAGAACTGAAAAAGTACTGGAGAAACTTAGCAGGTCCGACTGCATCTGTGGAGAGAGAAACAGAGTTAACTTTTTGAATCCAATATGACTCTTCTTCAGAGTTCTGAAGTTGAAGAGTTAATGTTTTCTTAATTAGAATAGATAATTTACTTTTTACTTCATTTGGAGAGATAGAGACATCATTTACCATCTTTATTTATAGGGACATGAGACAATGTTGACAGGGTGGTTAAAAATGCATTTGGCACACTTGCCTTCATTGCTCAGTCCTTTGAGTACAGGACATTAGTGAAGCCTCTTCTGGAATATTGTGTCCAGTGCCGGTAGCCCAGTTATAGGAAGGATATTATTAAGCTGGAAAGGGTTCAGAAGAGATTTACCAGGATGTTACTGAGTATGGAAGGTTTGAGATATAAAGAAAGGCTGGATAGGCTGGGACTTCTTTCACTGCAGAGTAGGAGTTTGAGAGGCAACTTTATAGAAGTTTATAAAATAATGAGAGGTATAGATAGAGTTAATGGTAGTTGTCTTTTTCTAGGATTGGGGATTTCAAGACTAAGGGACATATTTTTAATGGATAAGAAGAGAGATTTTAAAAAGTCGAGGGGCAATTTTTTTACACAGCAGGTGGTTAACATGTGGAATGAACTTCCTGAGGATAGAGTAGAAGCAGGTAAAATTACCACGTTTAGAAAAGATTTGGATTAGTACATGAATAGGAAAGGTTTAAAGGGATACGGGCCAGGAGCAGGCAGGTGGGACCAGTTTAGTTTGGGATTATATTCACATGGACTGGTTGGACCAAAGGGCCTATTTCCATGTTGTATGACTCTATGACTCTGTAAGTGATATGATGATGCCATTCAACATGAAAGATGTAATTTCATTGTATGTTCAAAACAAAACAAAAAAGCTGCACAAGACTCTGCCACCTTTTGGTGATCGATGGATCCTGACTGATGTTGTTAGCACTTGAACCAATCTCAGGAGTCAGATTCCATGGGTTAACTGCATGGGTTTGGGTCTCACGCGAATAATATCAGCAAGCTAGCAACATTAACAGAAATCACCAGTTGGAATGTGAGAGCAGAATACCCAATGGTTCCTATCAGCTCTGCAAAAAATATTGAATACAGACATTTGATCTAAAATTAAGTGATAATGCTTATTTAGGGAGCTGGAGCAGAAATGATGGGCTGAACAGCCTCCTTTTGCACTGTAATAATTCTGTAATGTGTTCATACCATCTCCAAAATAGTGGAGAGAGGAATTTCAGAATAACTTGCTAAGCATTTGTACATTAATACGGTTTATTGTAGCAGCCTATCTGCCCAGTAGAATCATACAATTACAATGGGATCCTAATTATGAAACAGATTTAAATATGTTAATATGACTCCACCATTTTTTGGAAGCTTTGGGTGGGAGGTAGAGTGACGGTCATCTATCTTGAGGGTGTTTGAAAATCAAGTCAACAGGATATCAGGAAAGAAAGATGCACAATTTATTTTAATACAATATTTTAAAAGTACTTAAATCTGTCTAACATATTATTGATGTAGAAAGTAAGAAAAATAGTGAAAATTGCTTTCCATAATTTTGGAATTAATGAATAAAGAAAATCTGGTTAGTTGATTTCTGACTTTCACCTTTACTCATTCATAAACCGCAATTCAGTGCTTTTTTTGATCTTAATATCTTTTGTGCATCAAAGTTGGTTTTATCAGCTTATGATGGCAGTACTTGACTTCAATGAAATGTGAAGAGAAATATTTGCAATTCCACCAGAAACAAATAGAATAAAATTGGTTTCAGCGAAACACACGGCCTGACCCTGAAATGATGCAATGTGATATTAATGTACAAATGCTTAGCATGTTATTCTGAAGTTCTTTCCTCTACTACTTTATAGATGGTATTAACCCATTTAAAATGAATGGAAAACACCTCAACTAAAATAGCCATAGAGAAATCTCACGCTGCAGTTTCAGGGCGACATATATGTGTGTGCTATAAAAAGGAGAAGACCAGATTGATTTCAAGGCCGTTATTTTATTTCAGGATCTTGGTGATCTTTGAAAACTGCTTAAACTTTACTACCATGGTTTATAATACCAATTGAAACTTTGTCCCCCTGTTCCTACTTAAATAATATTAAGCACTTTGACAACAAAATCAGAAACTGGTGAAGCCAGGTCAGTCTCATGCTTTTTTTGTGATTAAAGATTCAAGATTTGTTGTCCCCAGGAAAAGCTGAAAGTTGAAAGTGATTGGAAACCACCTTCTAGTAAAAATACATTCATATACAACATAAACACCCTGTCCCAGACCTGCCTGAAGTTAACACTGCTTCACCTTTCTAGTTAGGCAACACTCTTGGGCTCTAATCCTCCACATGCCTCTGAAATAGATCATGGATGAGAATATTGTAAGTTATGATCTCAGCTGATGATAGTATTGGACAAGTCAGATCCTAGATGGCTTGATGAATCATGAGCTTTATTTTTGTAATTTGGTCACTGTGCTGGGCAATTACTGAATATACTCGTAAGAGACTCACAATTTATTTCTTTAAAAACAAATTACTGTATAACACAGAACAAAACATGGAAAGCAGTGTAATTTGGAATAATTTTTGATGAAGGGTCTCGGCCCAACACATCAGCCTTCCTGCTCCTATGATGCTGCTTGGCCTGCTGTGTTCATCCAGCTCTACACCTTGTTACCTCATAAGTTGGAAAGATCTTGTCAGAAAGGGCAAAAAGATTGAATCACTTTCCCTAGCAATATCAACCTCAGTGAAGTGTTCACTTCTCCTGTTTAAAGTTTCTTATTCAACTAATGAGGTTGTTAACATTTTCTTTGCTGAATTTTCGTACTTTCACCAGATGTGCTTTCCTCCATTGCTATGTAACAGATACAGACTAAATTACTGACTTTTCTCATGGAACTCTAAGTGAAACAACTATTTTTTTCAGTTTACTTGACTATTTTTATTCTGCTAAACATCACATCTACGGGTATGGACGGTTTCTTCAAAAAACAGGGTCTACCACTGTCTTCTGCTCGCTGCAGCTGGGTCATAAAATCTCAACCAGGTTAGACATCAGCAATTATCACCAGTTAATTTGTCTAGTCATTCAGCTTAAGTCATATGATCTCTTGGAAAAGTTGTTTTGACCCATTGCTAAAACAAATGAATTCTAACCCTCAAGTAAACCAGCTCACCTTCACAGAACTGAAAACTTAACACCCCTTCATCTCTATTTTATAACCCGAGTTTGCAAATAATTGTAACATACAATGAGCCTTCATCACAATATACTGTATGATTTCACATTTTGGGGATAAGGCTATACTCATTCAAAAATTAAGGCAATGTTTCTATTCCATGCCAGATTTTGTGGGTCACCGAATCTCTAGGTGGTTGAGCATTTGACAATCAGTTATAGTAATCTTCACAACTTTGCATAACATTTTACTACTTTAATCAGACAAAGTGGAATAAGGATTTGGTATTGGCAGATCCATTCATGCTACTGTATTTCAAGATTAAATGGTTCTTCTCTCCTAGATCCATGAATAGTGAACAAGAAAAGACACAAGTCTACACAATGACAGAATACTCTCCATTTGTCTGGATGAGTGCAGCTCAACAAAACTCAAGAAGTTTGACACCATCCGGGTCAAAGCAACTTGCTTGACTGGCACCCCTAACCACCTGAAATGTTCAATCCCTCCATCACCAAAGTACGGTGGCAGCAGTGTGTAGCATCTACAAAATACACTGCACAAAGAATTCTTTAACAGCCAAATCCAAAATCTCTAACACTAAAAGGACCAGGACAGCAGTTCATTGGGAATACCACCACTTGCAAGTCCTCCTCCAAGCCACATACTATCCTGACTTGGAATTATATCGTGATTACCTCACTGGTGCTGGGTCAAAATCCTGGAACTCACTTCTGAAAAGCACTGTTGTATATTTACACTGTATTGACTGCAGCAGATCAAGGCAGCAACTGAAGTTCAATTGGGGGTAGGCAATAATGCTGACCTTGCTATTTATGCCCCCATGTCGTGAAATGATGAAGAAAAAATCTGGAGATAGAATCTGGCTCTGCAACTATGCCGACTTTAATTGAATTGCCTGCTGAGAATTGCTGTGTAAGTTCCTTGTATTAAATGGCTATCTGGCCAAAGTACTGGGCAGCTGAGGGAGCCCAAAGAATTCTACCTCAGTTGGGTCGTCCAGAATTGGATAGAAAATAAAACTTGAACGTAAGTACTGCAGAATCTTAGAAACTGAACAATAGATGGCATGTGACATGGTATAATACCACTGTTCTGTAATGAGACTACATAACACAAGATTTCCTGTAAGCAACACCACAAACTATCATTTTGTTCCTTGAAAAATGTTTTTCTAATATTAACCTCAGTTTATTGAAACCTTTATTGTGTAGTATGTGATAGAATGAGGGGAGTAACTATTTAACATCTTCAAGGTTCTATGCTAAGCCTCAGCTCTCTATTGCAAGAACGTCATGCATCAAAACAACTATTTATTGAAACCATTAGAAATTTGCTGTCCTGCTGTTTTAATGAAAGAAACCACTTTTTACTGTGAATTACAGTGCATTACAATGATAATGAAGAAAAATCAAGATTCACTCTTTCAATACAGAATGTTCTTGTTGGCTTAGCGTAATTCATCAACTACTAACCTGTGCATATCACAAAATAAGCAAAAAGGAAACAGAAGTGCATTAGTCCAACAAGAAATATATGCAGTCACTTCAAAATAATAATACTGACACAGAAGTAGTTGCTATGTTTTGCTTGACAGACAGCAAGGAAATCAAAAGGTTCAAGGTTTATTATCCTTGTTAAAAGAATAATGATTGGAAATCACCTTATGGTAAAAATACTTTGATGTACCAAAATGATCAAATAAAAATTGAAACAGATAAGTGTTGGAAAGCTATTGCCTATCAATCAACTAAGCAATCCTGTGTTGTACATCAAGACTTTGATAAAGCAATGGAGAATATTTATGCAAGGAAATATTTAAATATGTTGTAAGAATTTTCTGTGAACTTACACCTGTTAATGCTGAAGCTTTTCATGATAGTGCAGCATTGTCAGTCTAATAGCTTTATATCTCAATATATATTTGTTCCACAAAAAGAAATTAACGATTCATTTCTCCTGAATCCAGGTCAATTACTGAACATAGGCAACTGGTTCAAAAATTAGAAATTTCTGGAAAATCTCAGCAGATCTGGCAGTATCCGGGTCCAGTGTTCTGGCGAAAAGGGTAAATAGGGTGGTTAATAGGACTTTAAACTAGTAAGTAGGGAGGAAGGGAGAAGTGAGCGTAGAGGGAGAATAACAATTAATGTAAGGCAAAGCAGCAGGTAAGCAGGTGACGAGGAAGCTTCAACTCCGTTGAAAATTAGGAAAAAAGTTTAAGGGAAGGAGAACTCAAGAGTTGTTAGTAATGGAGGTAATAGGACCCAAAAAGAAGGTGCAAAAACTGGCATAAGGGCACTTTATCTAAAAGCTTGGAGCATTCGAAACAAGGTGGATGAGTTGACGGTGCAAATCATGGCAAATGGGTATGATTTAGTGGCTATTACAGAGACATGGTTACAGGATGGTCATGACTGGACCTAAATATCCAGGGGTATCAAACTGTTCGGAAGGACAGACAGGAAGGTAAGGGAGGCGGTGTTGCTCCGATTTTTAAGGATGATATCAGGACGGTAGTGAGAGATCATATAGGTTCTACTGAACAAAATGTTGAATCCATTTGGGTGGAAATTAGGAACAGCAGGGAGAAGAAGTCACTGATAGGTGTGGTCTAGAGGCCACCAACTAATGACATCGTGGTGGGGCAGGCAATAAACATAGAAATAGCTAATGCATGTAAAAATGGTACAGCAATTATCATGGGGGATTTTAATCTACATATCGATTGGTCAAACCAGGTCGGTCATGGCAGCCTTGAGGAGGGGTTCATAGGATGCATCTGCGATAATTTCCTTGAACAATATGTAATGGAACCTACGAGGGAGCAAGCTATCCTAGATCTAGTCCTGTGTAATGAGACAGGAATAATTAATGATCTCACAGTTAGGGATCCTCTTGGAAGGAACGATCACAGTATGGTCGAATTTAAAATCCAGATGGAACATGAGAAGGTTAAATCCAATATCTATGTCCTGTGCTTAAACAAAGGAGACTATGAAGGAATGAGGAAGGAGTTAGCTCAGGTGGAATGGGAGCAAAAACTTTATGGTGGGTCAATTGAGGAGCAGTGGAGGACTTTCAAAACAATTTTTCACAGTGCTCAGCAGAAGTATATTCCAGTGATAAGGAAGAACTGTAGGAAAAGAGAGAGTCAGCCATGGATGTCTAAGGAAATAAAGGAAAGTATCAGATTGAAAAAAAAAACATAGAAAAAAGCAAAGAGTAGTGGGAAACTAGTAGACTGGGAAATCTTTAAAGGCCAACAGAAAGCCACAAAAAAAGTTATAAAGTAAGATAGATTATGAGAGTAAACTAGCTCAGAATATAAAAACAGGCAGCAAAAGTTTCTATAAATATGTAAATCGTAAAAGAGTGGCGAAGGTAAACATTGGTCCTTTAGAGGATGAGAAGGCCAATTTAATAACTGGGAATGAGGAAAAAGCCGAGATGCCTACCCAAAACAATTATTTTGTGTTGGTCTTCACAGTGGAAGACACAAATAACATGCCAAAAACTAATGGCAAGAAGGTTATAGCAGGTGAGGACCTAGAAACTATCATTATTACTAAGGAGGCAGTGCTGGGCAAGCTAATGGGACGAAAGGTAGACAAGTCTCCTGGCCCTGATGAAACGCATCCCAGGGTACTAAAAGAGGTGATGGGGGAAATAGCAAATGCACTAGTAATTATTTACCAAAATTCACTGGACTCTGGGATGGTTCCCGCAGATTGGAAAACAGCCAATGTGACGCCACTGTTTAAAAAAGGAAGTAGACAAAAAGCAGGTAACTATAGGCCAGTTAGCTTAACTTCAGTAGTGGGGAAAATGCTTGAATCTATCATTAAGGAAGAAATAGCAAGACATCTAGATGTAAATTGTCCCATTGGGAACACCCAGCATGGGTTCATGAAGGGTAGGTCATGTTTAACTAATTTAGTGGAATTCTTTGGGGACATTACTTGCGTGGTGGACAATGGGGAACCTGTGGATGTGGTGTATCTAGATTTCCAGAAGGCATTTGACAAGGTGCCACACCAAAGACTGCTACATAAGATAAAGTTGCACGGTATTACAGGTAATGTACTGGCACGAACAGAGGACTGGTTGACCAGTAGAAAGCAAAGAGTAGGGGTAAATGGGTGTTTTTCTGGTTGGCGGTCAGTGGCTAGTGGTGTGCCTCAGGGATCAGTGTTGGGACCTCAATTGTTTACAATTTACATAGGTGATTTGGAGTTGGGGACTAAGTGTGGTGTGTCAAAATTTGCAGATGACACTAAGGTGAGTGGTAGAGCAAGGTGTGCAGAAGACACTGAAAGTCTGCAGAGGGATATAGATAGTCTAAGTGAGTGGGCAAAGGTCTGGCAGATGGAGTACAATGTTGATAAGTGTGAGGTCATCCACTTTGGTAGGAATAACAGCAAAATGGACTATGTTTTAAATGGTAAAAAATTGCAGCACGCTGCTGTGCAGAGGGACTTGGGTGTCCTTGTGCATGAATCGCTGAAGGTGGGATTGCAAGTGTAGCAGGTGATTAAAAAGGCAAATGGAATTTTGTCTGCCATTGCTCGAGGGATGGTCTTTAAAAACAGGGAGGCTATGCTGCAGCTGTATAGGGTCCTGGTGAGGCCGCACCTGCAGTATTGTGTGCAGTTTTGGTCTCCTTACTTGAGAAGAGATATACTAGCACTGGAGGGGGTGCAGAGGAGATTCACTCGGTTGGTTCCAGAGTTGAGAGGGTTGGATTATGAGGAGAGACTGAGTAGACTGGGATTATACTCATCGGAATTCAGAAGAATGAGGGGAGATCTTATAGCAACATATAAGATTATGGAGGGAATAGATAAGGTGGAGGCAGGGAGGTTGTTTCTGCTAGCAGGTGAAACTAGGACTGGAGGGCATCGCCTCAAAATAAAGTGAAGCAGATGTAGGACTGAGGTCAGGAGGAACTTCTTCACCCAAAGGGTTGTGAATCTGTGGAATTCCCTGCCCAGTGAAGTGGTTGAAGCTACCTCGCTGAATGTTTTTAAGGCAAGGCTAGATAAATTTTTGAACAGTAAAGGAATCAAGGGTTATGGTGAGTGGGCGGGTAAGTGGAGCTGAGTCTCAAAAAGATCAGCCATGATCTTATTAAATGGCGGGGCAGGATCGAGGGGCCCGATGGCCTACTCCTGCTCCTAGTTCTTATGTTCTTATGTATCTGTGGGCAGAAAGCAGAATTAACATTTCGGGTCCTGTGAACATTCTTCAGAATGTTTTGTTTCTGATTTCCAGCATCCGCATTTCTTTGGCTTTTGTGTAGGAACAGGTTATTGTATTTAACTTTTACCACCCAATTCCTGTTCTGAAGACTTAATAGCTTACTGGTGTATCTCGTTTCATTTCCTCCTGAATTCCAGTCAAGTTGTTTTACTTCCTAATTTGAGGCCAGAAGGAGCAGCAGTGCTCCTTTACACTTCACAAGGAAAGTTTAGGCCTCCTCTTGTTTTCCATCTGCAGTGGTGAAATAACTTTGGCAGTCTCCCTTTGTGTGATTTCATAGTCAAATGTTGGTTCCAATTTGATTGTGAGGGGATAACTCAGTTCAACACTATCTCACTGTTCACTGATGTTCACGTATGTGATACACTTAATGGTCATATCTCCTAACTTCTCATGATTGAAAGGACACTGAGCTAATTATGAAATATTTATTATCACTTTGGCTAAGTTCAGAAAGTTGGATTTTCAGGTTAACACGCAGCAGTATCACAAGAAATAGGGAAGGCTTAGTTTTTAAAATGATAATAAACAAGAAAATGAGTTGCTGAAGGCAATTGTGCTTTTCTAAGTATGTTCAATGCAAAAACTGCCGTTGAAAATGGGTACTGACACTTCATGAAGAAAGAAAGGAATGCAGATCTCCCTAATAGATACACATTGCAGTTTGACAAGCAAATAATTTTATCCAAACTCTCGTTTGTTTCCTTTTCAGCAAGCTGATTTTCAATGTTTAAGCAAGAGGTTCTCCGGCGGAACCTGTTTTGAAAGTTACAAAATGGACTTCATTTTTAGCAAATGTAAGTCAATTTTAAAATTAGCCATTTGCACAATGTTGCCACTTGATGGCACTCCTAGCACAGCAGAGCCTTTTCTTTCGATTTTGGTACAAGTACCCTGCTATACTTTCTTGTATATTCTTTTTGCTTATAAACCTCGCTCTGTAACTTTTAACAATTGTACCTTTATGCCCTCCAGCAACCTGTTGCCTACATTCTGGATATGTTAATGTGACATATCCACTGGTAGTCAGCTAAAGTGTGTTTTTTTCTTATTCATTCATGGGACATGGACATCGCTGGCTGGGCCAGCATTTACTACCTATCCCTGATTGCCCTCATGAAAGTGGTGGTGCGTTGTGGTGTAGGTAACCCACCATGCCAGCGGGAAGGTATTCCAGGATTTTGACCCAGCAACAGTGAGGGAACGGTGATGTATTTCCAAGTCAGGATCATGAGTGGCTTGGAGGCGAACTTGAAAATGGTGGTGTTTTCACATATATGCTGGCCTTGTCCTTCTAGATAGATGCAGTCAGGAGTTTGGAAGGTAATGCCCAAGGTTCATTGGTGAATTTCTGAAATACATCTTGTAGATAGTACATAAATAAAAACCAAAAGAACTGCAGATGCAGGAAATCAGAAACAAAACCAGAAATTTCTCGAGAAGCACAGCAGGTCTCGCAGCATCTGCGAACAGAAATTAGAGTTAACATTTCAGGTCCAGGCACCCTTCTTCAGAACTGATGGTAACTAGGAAAAGGTTGGTTTTTATGCTGAAGAGAGGGTGGGTGGAGGGTATAAGGAGTAAACAAGATAGAACCCAAAGAGAGGGATGAGAAGTTGGATAGACAAAGGAGTTGATAACAATCAGCCCAGGAGAGTGAGATAGCCTTGCATACTGTCAACATATTGGAAATGTAGCATGTTACACATTTTTTTACCATTGATATTGAGTTATTTGCTCATGTAAGTCTAACGTAAATATACACTTCAGTAAACCTTTCAGTGAAAGAAAGTAACAATCTTCAGCCAAGAGGATGATCCATCTCGGCTTCCTCCTGTAGTCCCCAGCATTTCAGATGTCAGTCTTTAGCCATTTTGATTCACTCCACATGGTCAAGAAGCAGTTGGAGACACTGGATGCTTTAAAGGCTATTGGCCCTGACAACATTCCAGCAATAGTACTGAGGACTTGTGTCCAGCCAGCGACACACACATCCCACAAATGAACTAAAAAAATTAAAGCCATTATATTCTTCACAACATATGTTCCTGTATGATCATCAAAAAGAAAACACTGCATTGAAGTTTTTATACGGTTTACATCTTAGTCAATATTACCAAATTCTTTCTTGACAAATGTCCTTCTTTAAATTTTTTGCCATTACCTCTCCTCACCCCTAGACCTTACTGTCCTTGAAAAATACCATCCATTTCAAACCTCCTTTTCCTGTCCAAGGTCCTTGAAAGCTTTGTTCCCTCCTAAATGCATTCATATAATTTCCAGGAATATCTGGGCTGGACTTTATGGTCCATGTTCAGACTACCTTCAGTGTTGAAAGATACACAAAATATGGTGGATAGCTAGTCCACTGTTTTCCTGCCCACCCCAACCCATTCCCCATAAAATAGTAAGGGAGCCTGGCTCCAAAATCCCAATGTGCCTGTTAACCAGCAATTAAGCTAGTAAACAGGTAAATTGACCCATACATTTTGCTATCCTTGCCACATAAAATTGGCATGGGCAGGCAGGCAGATGTGGGAAGGCCAATTTGTTCAACTAAAACCTGCACCTCCACCCTCCTTCAACTCCTCCCCAACAGTCTCTGTTCAGTCTGTCTAATACCATGATTTACATCTTGCCAGAATCCATGCTGTCTTCACTTTGACACTTAACTGCAGTCTCGGCAGGATTCCTACTGAGTTCTGATGGTGGTGCGTCTGTTAGGGCTGCCAGCAAATCAGACTAAGGACACCCAGCACGTCATTGCTGCAGGGCTATTGCTGTTGCTCGGTTCAGATCTGGGGAGGGTGCAGTCCGAGGGGATGAGCAGTATGACCTTCCCCTTGCCCCATCCCCATAAAATTCAACCGTAGTTTGGATCTCTCTCGTCAAATTTTTCTTCCTGCTGCAATACCAAAACCACTCTTTCTAAGTCACAAATTAGGTCCTGTGTACAGTTACAGAAGCAAACTATCCCATTTCTGTTTTCCTAATCTTCACTGCCTTTGAGCATTTGACCACGCCACCCTCACCAATGCTCCAATGGTCATCCAACAGTGTGGGACTGCTCTTACTTGGTTTTACTCTTAACTATCTAATTGTAACCAGAGTATCACATGCAATGGCTTTTCCTCCCCAAACCATTACATCTGGTGGTCCCCAAGGCTCTTCCCTTGGCTCCATCCATTTCTCATCTATATGGTGTTCCTTTATGACATGTCAGCACTGTGACCAATTATGGCATCATTTACTCTACATAAGTACTGAGCAAACTTTCACTGGTATCCATACAATGATCAATGAAAAATAATGTGTACTGATTCACTAAAGAGAAAATCTTACACTACCTTTGAGAACCAGGGAATCACCACCTTGAATGGGGAAACACGCTCTGCAAGCTGCCATTTTGCAAAGAATGGGAATCACTGGATTGATTAATTGGGGATGGTTTAAACAAGAAGAGAACTGAGAAAGGTATCAATCGAAATGAATAAAGGTTGAGGCAGAAATAAAGCCTGAAATATTGACACACTTCCTGAGAAAGCATTCAAGATACAGATAGTGAAATACAACACAATAAGGCACAGGAACAGGCCCTACGGCCCACTAAGCCTGTGCTGATTCCTACTCTTTATTTTGACTGGCAACTTATTGCCCATATGGGGTTTCTATCCCTCTGTTTGCCTCCCCTTCATGTGTCCATCAAGACATGCCTTCAATGTTGCTAACGTGCCTGCTTCCACCACCTCCTCTGCCAGAGTATTCCAAGCATCCACCACCATCTGTGTGAAATATTTTCTCTGCACTTCTCCCCTAAACTTTCCCTCTCTCACATAGAACCCGTGCCCTCTTGTAGCTGACCTTTTCACCCTGGGAAAAAAGCTTCTGACTATCCACCCTAACTGTGCCTCTTGTAGCTTTTGTAGATTTCTATCAGGTCACTGCTCAGCCTCCATTTTCCCAATCAAAACAATTCTGAGTTCATCCAATCTGCCTTTGTAATTAAAACCCTCCAAATCAGGCAACATCATGGTAAACCTTCTCTGCACGCTCTCCAAAGCATCGACGTCCTTCTAGTAGTTTAGCGACCAGAACTGCACACAATATTCAAAATGTGGCCTAACCAAAGTTTTATACAAATGTAACATGCCAACTTTTATATGAGATGCCCTGGCCAATGAAGACAAGCATGCTGTATGTCTTCTTGACCACCTAACCCTACATTGCCACTTTCAGTCATCTGTGGATCTGTGTGCCCAGATGCCTCTGTATGTCAATGCTCCTAAGGGTTCAGCCATTTATTGTATAATGTGCACCTAAATTTGATCTTCCAAAATGCATCAACTCACATTTGTCCAGATTAAACTTCATCTGAAACTTCTTTGCCCAAATCTGCAATCTATCTATATCCGGCTGTATCCTTTGACAATCCTCCTCACTATCTGTGTTTCCGCAAATTTTGGTGTTATCCGCAAACTTACTAATCACACCACCTACATTTACTCCAGATCATTTATATATATATAATAAATAACAAAGGTCCAAGCACTGATCCCTGTAGAACACCACTAGTTACTGATCTCCATCCAAAAAGCACCCTTCACTCCTCGTTGCCTTCTATGACCAAGCCAGTTTTATATTAAAAACAGGAGCTGCTAGAAAAGCTCAGTAGGTCTGGCAGCATTTATGGAGACAAATCAGAATTAACATTTCAGGTCCAGTGACCCTTCCTCAGAACCAGTTTTGAATCCATTTAACCCAGCTCACCCTGGATCGCATGAGACTCTACCTTTTGTACCAACCTCCCATGAGGTACCTTATCAAATGCCTTACTAAAGTCCACGTAGACAACATCCATTGCCATTCCCTCATTAATCATTATTGTCACCTCCTCAAAAAACTCAATCAAGTTGGTGAGATATGCCCTTCCCTGCACAAACCCGCGCTGCCTGTCATTAAAAAGTCTATTTGCATCCAAATGTGAACAAATCCTGTCTCTCAGTATCTTCTCCAACAGCTTGCCCACCAGTGACATCAGGCTCACCAGCTTGTAATTACCTGGATTATCTCTGTTTCCCTTCTCAAACATTAGCCATTCTCCAGTTGTCTGGAATCTCACCTGAAGCCAAACAGAATGCAGAGATATCATTTAAGGCCTGATCTATTTCCTCCTTTGCCTCCCACAATACCCTGGGATAGGTACCACCTAGCCCTGGCGGCTAGGAGATAGCAAGAACTGCAGATACTGGACGTCAGAGTCAATACAGTGTGGAGCTGGAGGAACACAGCAGGTCAGGCAGCATCAGAGGAGCAGGGAAGTCGGTGTTTCAGTCGGGACCTGTCTACCTTAATACTTTCAAAACACCCAACTCTTCCTCCTTCATTATATGGACCTGCTCAAGAGTATTCATCCTTTGCTTTGGTGAATACTGATGTAACGTACTCATTAAAGATATCACCCATTTCCTCTGGCTCCACACATAACTTCCCTCCTTTACCGCTGAGTGGGCCTACTCTTTCCTTAGCTACACCCTTGGTCATAATATATGCACAAAATGCCTTGGGATTCTCCTTTACCCCGCTGGCCAAGGACATTTCATTGCCCCTTTTAGCCCTCCCTATTTCTCATTTGAGCTCCTTCCTAATTTCCCTATATTCTTCAAGGACTTTGTTTTTAATTGCCTAGACCTTAAGTATGCTTCTGTTTTTTTTGACTAAACTGATAATTTCCCCGTTATCCAAGGTTCCTGAATCCTGCCATCCACGTCGTTCATTTTCACATGAACGTGCCTACCCTGCATTCTAACCAAATGGTCTTTGAAACATTCCCACGTGTCAGACTCCCTGAAACAGCTGCACCCACTCCACATTCTCTAATTCTTGTCTAATTCGGCTATAGTTGGCCTTCCCCAAGTTTAACACATTCATCCGCGGTCTAATCTGAAAATTTACAGAATTATGGTCACTATATTGGACAGTGTGACAGATTCAAGCCGATAAATTAGCCAGCAAGCTGAAGACGATGATGCCAATGACACTAACACTGCCATCATACATACAGTAATGCACTACCTAGAAGAATCCCTGAGATGGTTGGAAGCCGAAACAAAATTAACAGCTGCAAGTGGGACACAATTGCAGCATGTCCTACAGTTAGCAAGGAGAAAGATTTGCAAAACTGGTTAACTGGGGAGGTGGTAGTGCAGTGGTAATGTCACTGGACTTATAATCCAAACTCCTAGGCTAATTGTTTGGGGACATCAGTTCAAATCCCACCCTGGCAATTGGTGGAAATAAATTAATTAAAGCCGTAGATAAAAACTTGTGTCAGGGTAATAGTAACCACGAAGTTATCGATTGTTGTAAAAACCCCAACTGGTTCACTAATGCCTTTTTAGGGAAGGAAATCTTCTGTCCTTCCTTGGTGTGGCCTACATGTGATGCCAAGGTCATAGGAATACTGTTGACTTTGAACTGCCCTCTGAAATGGCCTAACAAGCTGATCAGTTCAAGGGCAAATAGGGATGAACAACAAATGCCCAGTTACATCTACATCCCATGAAAAATAGAACTACGAATGGTTAAAAGTTACTGATCATTTTCCAACACATCCATTTATTCATTGATGATAACCTGCTGATTTAAGTAGTCCATACACAAGTTTTCAGTAGAAGAAGCAATATTTGAATTGATTGTTTCAATTTGTTTGTTTACATCAAATCAGATAGCTTTTCTCTTTGAGGTCATTTTCACTGGTATATCTGTGGTTCGACATTATTCTGTTCTACTGCTTGGCAATTTTAAATGGACATTGCAATGACAATGGTTTGCCCATAGTGCAGTCTTAAGATACTTAGGTTGTGGAACATTTTAGAGCAGAGTTCTGGTGTATGGTGTATTTCTTTACAACTGGGCTCTTCTGATGATATCATAGATGAGTCAATCATCAAGTAAACTAAGTATCTAATTAATCGGTTTGCTTTTCCAGTTCTCCTTCTTACTTACTTCGACATGATTTAGAATAAGTGGATGATATTCTCTAGCAGATTACCTTCCGAATTGGGAAGACTACAATTTTGTCCAGTTCCTTTGGGTTTTTACGTTAAAAGCTCTCATTTAGTTCCATATGGCTGGCCATTCAGTAACTGGTTCTTACATCCCTGTAATCATTAACTTTGGTAGGTGGATGAATTTACACTCATTATACTGTGGTTCAGGCTATAAATCCGCAGACAGACTTATTTAATATTAATCAGGTAAATGAAAGAGTACATAGTTTTGGTAATTACAAACTATAAATTTAGTAATCCTCAAATGGCCAAACTAAATTACTTCTCCTATGATAATATTCAATGCAGAGTTGATTCTTAAAGCATAGTCTGATACCACAGACATTCTGATTAACTTTATACCCTGATCACCTCTGACTGACTGCCCATTGAGGCTGACATTCTCCCACATATAGCATACACGCTTTTTTGAAGATACACAAACCCAAACATCGTATGTGCAACTTTCATAATCATAAAATAAAAATTCAAATTTGTGTACACCAATTGGGAGGCATAGTTAATGCAAGCGAAGACTGTAGCTTCAGACAAGAAGATGCTGATAAACCCTCAGAATGTGCATGAAATGGCAAATAACTTGCGAAGTAGAAAACAGTGCAGCAGTGCATTTTGGTAGTAATAATGAGACGTTGTTGGCAGGGCGTGATTGTTAAATTAGTGAGACATGCTTACCAATGCCTTCCTGCCCACCCCAAGTTATCGTCAATTTTACAGGGAGGGGATGAGGCCTAGGGCATGGGTAAAGGGGAAGCCCAGCTTGTTACCCTGCTCAACTGCACGTGGAAAAGGAAGATACCTCCTTCAAGGACCCTCTTTCATATATTTCCCTTTCCACCTCACAGCAGTTGCTATTTCTCCCTCGGTCTCTCCATCAAGATCCCCCTTAAAATCCTTTTCCCACCCCTCAGAGCCTCACCTCCACTCACTGGCATGAGAACACTCCCTCCCCAACCATTCACCAACACCTACCTAGTCCCATTATGGCTGGTCTCTGACATGAGACTTCTGCCCTCTCCCCAAAACAGAGGCAGAAGCCTCACATTCAGTCTGTTCATGCTCCACGAAGCATAAAATAGCCAAGGGACAGCCAGCATTAGAGGCAATTGGCAAACACCACCACCCATTAAACACAGTCCAAGAATTCTGAGGGGTGACCTAGTAGAGGTTTGTCAGTAGCAGATGTAGAAAATTGCTTCCACTTGTGAGGGTGTCCAAGACCAGAAGACAGAATATAAGAGAGCCACTAAAAGTCCAACAGGAAATTTGAGAGAAACATCTTTACCCAAAGAAAAGAAGGTATTTAGAATGCACAACCAGATGGGATAGCTGAGGCAAATAGCATAAATGCATTTTATAAAACAGCTAGATGAGCAGATGAGGAGGAGAGGATTAGAAAGATGTTCCGAAGGGATTTGATGAAACAGGGTGGATGGAGGCTTGTTTGGTGTAGCATGCAAACGTGTTAAGTTCCAATCCAATCAATCATGTTGATTGGAACTGCACTAAGCTGTTAGGTAGCAGGAAATACTGGTTCTGAAGTGACCTTGTTACAACCAAACCATAAAGCATTTTTTTTTGCAGCCCAGGAAATCAGCAACAGTAACCAAATTAATCTTGCATGTTCTGTGATCAAATGAATAAAATCATTTATGCTCTATTGCTGTCATTACCATTCATAAATCTCAGAAAATTTTGTTTGATGAGGGAGAAATGGACAGTTACGGCAGCCACCTAAACAAAAGAAAAGAAAACTTTGCATGTATAAATCATCTTTCACAATCTCAGGCTGCTCCAAAACAAGGTACAGCTGTTGAAGTATGTATGAAGTGTAGTCACTGTTGTATGCAGGAAATGCAACAGCCAATTTGCACATGGCAAGTTTGCACAAAAAAGCAACATGATCACATCACCTGTTTTTAACTGACGTTGACTGGGAGATTAACATTGGCCAGGAAACTGTCGTTCAGCATGTCGTTCAGGTAGTGTCATTATAATCTTTTGTGTTCATCTGATAGGCCAGACAGACAGACGAACATTAGATCTCTCCAATGGTATAGTATTCCACCAGTAATGTATCAGAGTGTCAAACTCATCTTTTGTTTTTAAGTCTCTAAACTGGGCCTTGAATTCACAATTAGAACATAGAACATAGAACAGTACAGCACAGTACAGGCCCTTCGGCCCACGATGCTGTGCCGACCTATTATCGTACTAAGATCAAACTACCCTGCATACCTGACATTTTACTACCCTCCATGCGCCTTTCCAAGAGTCACTTAAAAGTCTCTAAAGTATCTGACTCTACCACCACCGCCAGCAGCGCATTCCACACGCCCACCACTCTCTGTGTAAAGTACCTACCTCTGACATCTCCCCTATTCCTTCTTCCAATCATCTTAAAATTATGCCCCCTTGTAATAGTCATTTTTGCCCTGGTAAAAAAGTCTCTGGCTATCCACTCGATCTATGCCTCTCATCATCTTGTAAACCTCTATCAAGTCACCTCTCATCCTTCTTCGCTCCAATAGAAAAAGCCCTAGCTCCCTCAACCTTTCCTCATAAGACCTGCCTTCCAATCCAGGCAGCATCCTGATAAATGTCCTCTACACCCTCTAAAGCTTCCATATCCTTCCTATAATGAGGCGACCAGAACTGAAAACAATATTCCAAGTGTGGTCTGATTCAAAAATGAAATTGCAATTAGCACAGCTGAATCACAGCTATCACAGTTATAACCTGGCTACTGTTTTAATAACATATTGCAAAGTCAAATGCTTAAAAGATTTTACAATGTAACTCATTACTAACCTTATTCGTCTATTCACACTGCCTTCCTACTTTTATGTAAGTTTGGCAGATCATTCAATCAATCACAGCATGAGCTGTCAAATGGTTGTTTTGTGAATAATTGGCAGTCATAAATAAGCGTGAAACCTCTAAAGCTCATCAAAATACAACTGCTTAAATGATTTCAGTAATTGTATTGATTTCAACTTGTGCACATTAGGCTGAATTTTCCCGAGCTTGTCATCAAGGCATCTGCTGGTTGCAGTTTGAGATGAGGTGGGCTCTGAAATGGCCAAGTCTAGTCCCAGATTTGGGAAGCCCAATGACCTATAGGACAGGCTGGCCAGCAGCTCACAGAGTCCAGTGCTGTTGAGGTAGAAAGGCAAATGTAAGGGTGCTTCAAAATGGAAGCATTCTTCAAAACTTGCTCAAAATTTAAAATTTAAAATCTAGCCAAGAGGAAAAGGGAAGCGTACATAAGGTCCAGGCAGCTAAGAACAGAACGGTCCTTGGAGGAATATCGGGAGAGTAGGACCAATCTTAAACGAGGAATCAAGCGGGCTAAAAGGGGTCATGAAATAACTTTAGTGAACAGAATTAAGGAGAATCCCAAGGCCTTTTATTCATATATAAGAAGCAGGAGGGTAACTAGAGAAAAAGTTGGTCCACTAAAGGATAAGGAAGGAAGGTTTTGTGTCGAACCTGAGAAAATGGGTGAGATTCTCAATGATTACTTTGCATCAGTGTTCACTGAGGAGAGGGACATGATAAATGTTGAGATTAGAGATAGAAGTTTGTTTACTCTGGATCACGTTGACATAAGGAGGGAAGATGTGTTGGGTAGGCTAAAGGATTTTAAGGTGGACAAATCCCCAGGACCGGATGGGATCTATCCCAGGATGCTGAGGGAGGCGAGAGAGGAAATAGCTGGGGCCCTGACAGATATCTTTGTAGCATCCTTAAACACAGGTGAAGTGCCGGAGGACTGGAGAGTTACTAATGTTGTCCCCCTGTACGAGAAGGGTAGTAGGGATATTCCAGGTAACTACAGACCAGTAAGCCTGACGTCAGTGGTGGGAAAGTTGCTGGAGAAGGTACTGAGGGATAGAATCTATTTATATTTGGAAAAGAATGGGCTTATCAGTGATAGGCAACATGGTTTTGTGCAGGGGAGATCATGCCTTACTAACTTAATAGAGTTCTTTGAGGAAGTGACCAAGTTGATAGATGAACGAAGGGCAGTAGATGTCATCTACATGGACTTTAGTAAGGCGTTTGATAAGGTTCCCCATCGTAAACTAATGGAGAAAGTGAAGTCACATGGTGTGCAGGGTGTTCTAGCTAGGTGGATAAAGAACTGGTTGAGCAACAGGAGACAGAGAGTAGTAGTTGAAGGGAGTTTCTCGAAATGGAGAAAGGTGACCAGTGGTGTTCCACAGGGATCAGTGCTGGGGCCACTGTTGTTTGTGATATACATAAATGATCTGGAAGAGGGCATAAGTGGTCTGATCAGTAAGTTTGCAGATGACACGAAGATTGGGGGAGTAGCAGAAAGCATAGGGGATTGTCAAAGAATACAGGAGAATATAGATAGACTGGAGAGTTGGGCGGAGAAGTGGCAGATGGAGTTCAATCCGGGCAAGTGTGAGGTGATGCATTTTGGGAGGTCTAATTCTACGGGGAACTATACTGTAAACGGAAGAGCCTTGGGAAAAGTTGATGAGCAGAGAGATCTGGGAGTTCAGGTCCATTGTACCCTGAAGGTGGCTGCACAGGTGGATAGAGTGGTCAAGAAGGCATATGGTATGCTTTCCTTCATCGGACGGGGTATTGAGTATAAGAGCTGGCAGGTCATGTTAAAATTGTACAAGACTTTGGTTCGGCCGCAATTAGAGTACTGCGTACAGTTCTGGTCGCCACATTACCAAAAGGATGTGGAAGCTTTGGAGAGGGTACAGAGAAGGTTTACGAGGATGTTGCCTGGTATGGAAGGTGCTAGCTATGAAGAGAGGTTGAGTAGGTTAGGATTGTTTTCATTAGAAAAAAGGAGATTGAGGGGGGACCTGATTGAGGTCTTCAAAATCATGAAGGGTATAGACAGGGTTGATAGAGTTAAGCTTTTTCCCAGGGTGAGGGATTCGATAACGAGGGGTCACGCGTTCAAGGTGAGAGGAGAAAAGTTTAAGGGGGATACACGCGGAAAGTACTTTACACAGAGGGTGGTAGGTGCCTGGAACGCGTTGCCAGCAGAGGCAGGCACGGTAGATTCATTTAAGGTGCATCTGGACAGATGTATGAGTAGGTGGGGAGCAGAGGGATACAGATCCTTAGGAATTGGGCGATAGGTTTAGACAGTGGATTTGGATCGGCACAGGCTTGGAGGGCCAAAGGGCCTGTTCCTGGGCTGTAAGTTTTCTTTGTTCTTTGTTCTTTGTTCTTTGAAAGAAAGACCCTGATTGTTAGGACCAACAGCAGGGAAGGAAAACCCACTCACAGGAAGGGTTTTGGCTGCAGTTGGGTCCTTTTCACACTTATGGTGCAGGGGGAAGTGACTCCAAGGTCCCTATAGACTGCCACCAGAAGGTTCCCTCCACATTGCTGTCAACCTCTGGACTCAGCAGCAGATCATTCTGTCGCCAGAAAATACTGTCAACATCAGAAAGTAGTCCCTATGCGGCCTTAATTGTTCTAATTAACTGGTCTTAATTACAATTTTCAGCCAATCCATTTGGATTTTGAATGAACAGTTGGCAGTTATGAATAATTTATAGGTCTGAAAAGAGTTCCTCCTTTCAAAATAAATAACCCTTTTAATGCATTTTTGTGAACAGATTCTGAAGAAAGCTTCCCCACATAATCATATATCCCATGTGTGGTGGTTTCAAATTTTCTGTTATTGTGAAGGTACAGGCAGTCGTCCCACAATTATAAATGTGGCCTTTCCCTGCTCAGTCAAGAATGCATGTTGTGAGTCCTATGCTATCACAGACTAGAGTAGATCAGTGCTGGACTGCACCCATAAATTATCGCCCTTTACTCAGATGCTCTGAATGGAAACCTAAAACCGAAACACACAATAATCACATATGAAGAAAATTATATATATTCAAAATGTCAAACATATTTTCAAACATTCTTCCATGTCATACAATAGTCCTAATTTATTGCCGAGATTACACGTAACGATCTTAAAAGCAAAATCATTTAATTCAGAAAAGGACAAGATTAATCAGAAAGTAAATGTTTACTATTCTGGGACTGGTTACACTGAAGCATACACAACCGACGTTAACGACATTAACCTATGACACAGAATGGACATGTGTCTTTTTGTTTGTGTAAAGCAAGATTGGAATTTGGATAATGGAATGTACAAGATACAAGACACTCAACTTTTGTATATGCTGCAGAGTTTGGTTTCAGTTTTGTAACTGAGGCAGGGCTCTGCTTGTGTTGCTCAAATAAAATGATCATAACCTGTTCTCAGTCTCTAGCGATTGATTGACATCATCCAAACAGACACCACCATCTAAAACTGGTTACTTACACATAAAAAAATGTTCTACTTCATATCTTTATCAAAAAACAAAGAAAAGGATACATGGTATCCAGTGCTAAAATTAACCACATAACCAGAATTCAATGTTGAATGGTCCTTTCCCCATTCAATCTCATGAAACAGAATGAGTGATAAAGTCATGACATATTGGATTATACTGATCTGAAAATACAAATACAATTCCTTAATTACTTGTATTTTTGTGAAATCCACTGAATAGATGTGTCACCCTTTGTACTTAAACAATTGAATACTATGTCACTAGTTGGAAGTACATTAATTTTGCATTTTCACCTCTTCTTACCTTCTTACCTCTATAAGGAAGAGCATGTGCTGCAGTCTTCATCGGCAGCCAATCTAAAGGCTTCATCCTTTGCATGTATACCCATGCTATGAATACTAGAAGGGGAAGGCTAGTTGACCACTGAGGGCATTACTAGAGAACCAGACACTCACTTCACCTGATGGCAAATAAATGTTTTCTAACCAGAATTCTACACAACAATCAGCAGTAGTAATAGCTCAATAGCCTTCAATACATTCCCTCAATAAGGCTTCCCTATCACACAACTAGGAGTTTTCTTTTAGTATTCTATCATGTCTGTTTCTATTAACAAAATGTTTTGATCATTGAAGATCCAATGACAACAGACACCAGGATCTGAATAAACTCCAGTCTTGGGCTTCCAAGACACAGGTAATACTCATATTATATAAATGTTAGTCATAAACGTTGTCGATGAGTCATTATTTATTGCCCTAAGAGATTCATTTCCACTTTAAATTAAACAATGAAAAAATTGACAGTTCCCATACTTATTTTAATATTTTATGAAACAAAGAACTGCAGATGCTGGAGATCTGAAACAAAAACAGATACTGCTGGAGAAACTCAGCAGATATCACAGCATTTGCAGGAAGAAAGCAAATGACTCTTCATTAGAACAGCTCTGGTGAGGATTCACCAGACTCGAAACATTAACTCTGTTTTATTTCCACAGATACTGCCAGACCTGCTGAGTTTCTCCAGCAATGTCTGTTTTAGATTCATCTTTTGCTCTGTTAACCATTAACTGTATCATGCTCATCAAATGGTTGTGGAAGAATTTTTTTATGTACTATTTAGGCCCTAAGAATGATCTAAAGGAGAATTTTGCGCATGTCGAATTATTTAAAGATATCAAACTAATCAAATGAAATGGAAGAATTCTGAACTTGAACGTGCATGCATGCATTTTAGTGCATTCATGTTTTCCTTAACTATGTAGAAAAGTGACATTTTAAAAAATCCAATACTTTTTGCAATGAAGAATAATCTTCCTTAAGTTATCATTCTTTGGCATAAAACAGATTTCAAGAATTTATTTTTGTTCCCGAATTAAGAGATTAGAAGCTTCTGCACAGAATTTCCTGGATTTATGAGCAAATGATGAGACAATGATTTTTCTTCTTGTCCGTGTGATTCTGCTGAAACTCGACAAGAATTTTATTTTGCAGGGAGCTGGAGTAATTTAAACCTGCCTTCTGACTGGTTCACCACTACTGGAAAAGAGAAACTGAAATTAGCTGCAATTTTTAAAAAAATTTATTCATGGGATGTGGGTGTTACTGGCTGGACCAGCATGTATTGCCCATCCCTAATTGCCCACAGGGCGGTTAACAGTCAACCACATCGCTGTGGGTCTGGAGTCACATGTAGCCCAGACCAAGAAGGATGGTGGATTTTCTTGCCCCGTAGATGTTAGTGAACCAGATGGTTTTTCCTGACAATCGGCAATGGTTTCATGGTCATCATTAGCCTCTTATTTCCAGATTATTGTTAAACTCAAATTCTACCATCTGCCATGAAGAGATTTGAACCCAGGTCCCCAGAGCCTTACCTAGACCGCTGGATTAATAATCTAGTGATAAGGAGGGGAGGCGATGGCCTAGTGGTATTATCGCTGGACTGTTAATCCAGACACCTAGATAATGTTCTAGGGACACAGGTTTGAATCCCGCCATGGCAGATGATGGAATCTGAATTCAATAAACATCTGGAATAAAAACTCTAACGACGACCGTGAAGCCATTGTTGACTGTCAGGAAAAACCCATCTGGTTCACTAATGTCCTTTAGGGAAGGAAACTGCCATCCTTATCTGGTCTACATGTGACTCCAGAACCACAGCAATGAGGTTGACTCTTAACTGCCCTCTGAGAAATTAGGGATGGGCAATAAATGCTGCCTAGCCAGAGACACCCTCATCCCATGAATGAATAAAGAAAAAAATAAGACCACTAAGCCATGAGAGACCAGAAGCACAAGAGAGAAAAACAGCTAGGGCCAGAGTTTAAGAAACAATACCAGTGACAAAAGGAGGAGAAATTTAAAGATTATAACACAGAAAACCCTGAGATTTTATCAAACTATGATTTGAGAGAAAGAGAGAAAGGCTCTTTGACAGCCAGTGAAGGAAATGGAAGAAAAGGGCTATTCACGATTTTGTCAGAGGGTGAGCATGCACCATAGAATTGTCCCTCAAATGCCTATTCAGTATTATAAATGTTTTAGAGCCCCATCATTCTGGCTGGTTAAAGTTAAGGTAGGGCATTAATGCAAATACTGGAAGCATTACTCACAATCACAATACAGAATAAAGTGGAAACCATTGGTAATTGATAGGTGAACTGGACACAAGAACATGTAATTGAACTGCATGGCCTAAAAATTGGTAGCTTTAACTTTATTATTATTCTGCGTCAAACTAACTTATTTTATTTAAATGTGTGATAACAAGGTGTAGAGCTGGATGAACACAGCAGGCCAAGCAGCATCAGAGGAGCAGGAAAGCTGACATTTCAGGTCTAGACCCTTCTTCAGAAATGGGGGAGGGGAAGGGGATTCTGAAATAAATAGGGAGAGAGGGGGAGGCGGATAGAAGATGGGTAAAGGAGAAGATAGGTAGAGAGGAGACGAGACAGGTCAAAGAGGTGGGGTTGGAGCCAGTAAAGGTGAGTGTAGGCGGGGAGTTAGGGAGGGGATAGGTCAGTCCAAGGAGGACGGACAGGTCAAGGAGGCGAGATGAGGCTAGTAGGTAGAAGATGGGGGTGGGGCTTGAGGTGGGAGGAGTGGATAGGTGGGAGGAAGGACAGGTTGGGATGCAGTCGGGGAGGGGAGATTTTGAAGCTTGTGAAGTCCACATTGATACCATTGGGCTGCAGGGTTCCCAAGCGAAATATGAGATGCTGTTCCTGCAATCTTCAGGTGGTATCGTTGTGGCTAATTATGAATTGAATTAAATTAGCTATATTGTCACGTATTCAAATGAGTTTATAAGTCGCTGCTTACAGCACCATTTTAGGTACAAAGGTACCTAGGTAGACCTTCATCAGTTACAAGATTAGTTACACTGTAACAATGTCATCAACACACCTACGTAGAATTCTTAGTTACAGATTAGAGAAATGAAGAAAAAAAGTTACATTACAGCTGTACACAGTATAAACATAGGTCAGAAAAACAAGAAGCAAAATTAAAAGGACAAATATCACGGTCTCTCTCCAAGGGCTCTCCGCAGCAGACCAGCACAGGGGATCTCCTTGTAATCAATTTGCTGCACTTTATGATTTCAGATAATTATTTTAACAAAACACATCACTTTGCTCTAAATAAACCTATTCAAGTGGTGAATGCTTTTGGTTTGAGGAATAGGGTTTATGGCCATGACCATTTTTGCTCCAGATAGAGCTGAGATGGTAAACTATTACGAGCATGCTATTTGAAGCATTTTTTTAAACAATGAGAATCAACAACTGAAATAATTGCCTTAGCTCTGCATAACTTAAAAATGATTTTAAAGATAATTTTACTGACAAAATTGTAATAAAAATTCCATTCCTTACAAAATCTGTTATAAAAACAAAGACAAAAACAATATTTTAGTTTTATATACAGATTTCAATTACTTATTTAATCAAATTAGACTGATTTGCATTCTTACATTTTCTTTTCAAACATAATTATACTTAATTCCTGCAAACTGAAAATGAAACCAGAACATGCAAATACTGGGAAGTTGAAGAAAAACATCAAAAATTATGGAAAATGTCAAAAAATATGAAAGCTCATAACTAAATAATTTAAATCTTTTACATAAGTTTGATATATATTTTTTGAATTATATATTGAAATTATTCCTTTTCTAGATATTTGACAGTATGACTTATACTGACTTAGGGAAAGTGATGGCATAATGGTATGTCAGTGGACTAGTAAGGACTAATATTCTCATTCATGACTGAAGGGATTTGAATTCTACCATGGTAAATGATGAAATTCCAATCTTAATAAAATTCAGAATTAAAAACTAACTTAATAGCAACCGTGTTGATTATTGTAAAACCACATCTGTTCCACTAGTGCCCTTTAGAGTAAGAAGTCTGCCATCCTTACCTGATCTGGCCTACATGTGACTCCCATACATCTCAGCAATGTTGTTGACTCTTAAATGTCCTCAAAATGGTATAGCAAGCCACTCAGTTGCACTAAACTTCTATAAAGGCAGAAGAAAGGATCAAAATTGAATAAACTACCTCTTGGCACATTCTACCATTATCACCAACTTTGTTCCGTGAAGAGTGCAGCACATAGCCAATCTAAAAATGAGGTATCAACTTAGTGAACCTACACAGAGGACCACTTGCAATCCAAACAGTGGATGCAACCTGCAACAGATAGGGTTAAACAATCTCACAATCAGTGGATCAGATCTATGTTCTGAGTCCTACCAATCTAGTTGTGAATGGTGTGGACATTTGGAAAATTCACAAACTTCCCCATTCTCAACTAATGGGGAGCCGAGCACAATAATGCAAAAGATAAGGCTGAAGAATTTGCAACAATTTTCAGTCAGAATTGATTCATCTCAGCTCCCCGAGGGATCCCTCAGCTACTGAAGCAAAACAAGTGCTAGTCTTCAGTTGATTTGATTCCTCTATGTGATATTAAGAAACAGCTGAAGGTATTGAATGCTGCGAAAGCTATGACCACATTCAGACTATAGTACTGTTGACTTGTGCTCTGGAACTAGCCATATTCCATGCCAAGTTGTTTCAGTACAGTTAAAAACTAGGTATCAACCAGACAATGTGGAAATTTGCCAAGGCATATCCTGTACACAAAAAAGATATTGACCCAGCAACACTGCAGTAACGATAATTTATTTCCACATGGTTTGGAGGGGAACTTGGAGGTGGTTGTATTGTGTCTGTGTTGTCTCTATCCTTCTGAATGGAAGTGATCATGGGTTTGAAAGCGCTGTCTTAGGACCCTTGGAGAATTTCTGATGTGCACGCTAGTTTTGGTATACACTGCTGCTAATGAGCATTGGTGGTGGAAGAAGTGAATATTGACCAGCTGTTGTAGCCACAGTATATACATAGGTAGTCCAGTTTAGTTTCTGATCAATGATAAGGCCCCCAGGGTACTGATTGTGGTGGATTCAGTGATGATAATGCCACCAAATGCCACCGTTGTTCAAGGGATAATGATCAGATCTTCTCTTGTTGGAGATGATCAATGCCTGGCACTATGAGGCACTTGTCAGTCCAAGCATCGAGCCTGAATCTTTATTCATTTATTCATGAGATGTGGACATCATTGGCTGGTCCAACATTTATTTCCCTTCCCTAGGTGCCCTTGGGGAGGTGGTGGTGAGCTGCCTTCTTGAACTGCTGCAGTCCATATGCTGTAAGTACACCCAAAATGCCACTAGGGAGGGAATTTTGTCCCAGTGACATTGAAGAAATGGTGATATATTTCCAAGTAAGGATGGTGAGTGGCTTGGAGGGGAACCTGCAGGTGATGGTGTTCCCATGTAACTGCTGCCTTTGTCCTTCTCGATGGAAATAGTCATGGATTTGGCAGACGTACCCTGGGTGTAATTTTGACAGACTAAGTTTTAATTTATTTTATTATTATTTTGGTTTATATAACTGGGACTTGTATTTATTGGAACAGCCTACCATTAGAATTTTGTTTTATTCAGACCAGTCAGTAGTTAAGAGGGAATTGTTCGGTTTGTTAGTAGTTCTGTTAATTTGTTCACTGTTAGAGTTAGATAAATAAATTGTTACTTCTTGAATATAAAATGAGTGAAAGGGTTTCATTTTATTTAACCACTCATTTATAACAGATTGGGAGGGAGAGGCAAGTTATACCACTTTTCACACTTCTTTTAAAAGATTATGAGGTGAAGCAATCCTCTCTGGGTGTTTTGGTTTTAGTTATCAGAGGAGGGGTTGAGCTTCACTTCATAACTTGGTAGTATACAGGCAGGAAGTATTGCGGGTAGCACACAAATTACCTGTAGGAAGTCATCTAGGAGTGAGGGAGACTCAGGCTAAGATACAGAAGCATCTCTATTGGCCTGGATTATATAAACACGTGGTTGAATTTTGCCGCACCTGTCTTATGTGCCAGATGGTAGGAAAGCCACAGGCAGTAATAAAACCAGCGCCTTTGATGCTAATTCCCGCATTTGAAGAACCTTTTACGCAGATTACAATTGATTATGTGGGTCCCCTCCCTAAAGCTAAAAGTGGGAACCAGTATTTGGTAACCATAATGGATGTGTCTACCAGGTTTCCGGAGGCAATTCCATTATGGAATGTCAAAGCTAAAAAGGTAGTGGAAGAGTTGCTTGCTTTCTTTACCCATTATGGACTGGATTCACTCAGGCCAAGAGTCCAATTTTACTGCCAAATTATTTAAGGCAGTCATGGATAGTTTAGGCATCAAACACTTTAAATCAAGTGCGTAGCGTCCTAAATCCCAGGGAGCATTGGAAATGTGGTATCAGACCCTAAAGACAATGCTGAGGGCTTATTGCCCAAATGATTGGGATAAAGGTATCCCATTTATATTATTTGCTATTAGAGATGCTCCAAATGAATCGACTCAGTTTTCTCCATTTGAATTAATATTCAGATGCGAAGCAAGACGGCCTTTAAAACTGATTAAGGAAAAGTTGATAGGTCCGAATTCAGAGATCTCACGCTTGGATTATGTATCTGAGATGAGAAAAGATTAAACAGAGTAGGTGAATTAGCTAGACAACATTCGAAGGTGGCACAGCACCTAATGAAGCAAGATAAGAAATCTAAAATTTGTATGTTTACCGTGCTGTTACCAGTGGTAGGAAATCCCTTCAAAGCATGGTTTAGTGGTCCCTATCAGATTGAGAAGGAGATAACAAGGTGTGGAGCTGGATGAACACAGCAGGCCAAGCAGCATCATAGGAGCAGGAAAGCTTGACGTTTCGGGCCTAGACCCTTCATCAGAAATGGGGAGGGGAAGAGGGTTCTGAAATAAATAGGATCATCTCCTAAACCATCCACAACCTCATCACCTCAGTTGACCTCCCACCCACCGCACCCAATCTCATCGTTCCCCAACCCCGCACCGCCCGCTTCTATCTCCTTCCCAAAATCCACAAACCTAAATGCCCTGGTCGACCCATTGTCTCCGCCTGCTCCTGTCCCACCGAACTCTTCTCCACCTCCCTAGACTCCATTTTCACCCCCTTGCTCCAGGAACTCCCTACCTACGTCCGCGACACCACCCACGCCCTCCACCTCCTCCAGAACTTCCAATTCCCCGGTCCCCAACACCTCATTTTTACTATGGACGTCCCGTCCCTATACACCTGTATTCCCCATGCAGATGGCCTAAAGGCCCTCCGCTTCTTCCTGTCCCACAGAACTGACCAATCCCCCTCCACCGACACCCTCATTCGCTTAGCTGAACTCGTCCTCACCCTCAACTTCTCTTTCAATTCCTCCCACTTCCTACAGACAAAGGGGGTGGCCACGGGTACCCGCATGGGCCCAAGTTATGACTGCCTTGTTGTAGGTTACGTGCAACAATCCCTCTTCCGTACCTACACTGGACCTAAACCCCACCTCTTCCTCAGTTACATTGATGATTGTATCGGCGCCGCCTCATGCTCCCACGAGGAGCTCGAACAGTTCATCCACTTTACCAACACCTTCCACCCCAACCTGAAGTTCACCTGGACCATCTCCAACACTTCTCTCTCCTTCCTGGACCTCTCTGTCTCCATCTCGGGTAACCACCTAGAAACCGATGTCCATTTCAAGCCTACTGACTCCCTCAGCTACCTGGAATACACCTCCTCCCACCCACCTTCCTGCAAAAATGCCATCCCCTATTCCCAATTCCTTCGCCTCCGCCGCACCTGCTCCAAGGATGAGACACTCCCGTACATCTCAGATGTCCTCATTCTTCAAGGACCGCAACTTCCCCCCCGACAGTGGTCGAGAACGCCCTCGACCGTGTCTCCCGCATTTCCCGCAACTCATCCCTCACACCCCGTCCCCGCAATAATAACCAAAAAAGAATCCCCCTCGTCCTCACATACCACCCCACCAACCTCCGGATCCAACGCATCATCCTCCGACACTTCCGCCATCTGCAATCCGACCCCACCACCAAAGACATTTTTCCCTCCCCACCCTTATCTGCTTTCCAGAGGGACCACTCCCTCCGTGACTCCCTTGTCCGCTCCACACTCTCCTCCAGCCCCACCACTCCCGGCACTTTTCCCTGCAACCGCAGGAAGTGCTACACCTGCCCCCACACCTCCTCCCTCACCCCAATCCCAAGAAGACTTTCCAAGTCAGGCAGATGTTCACCTGCACATCTGCCAATGTGGTATACTGCATCCGCTGTACCCGTTGCGGCTTCCTCTACATCGGGGAAACCAAGCGGAGGCTTGGGGACCGCTTTGCAGAACACCTGCACTCAGTTCGCAACAAACAACTGCACCTCCCAGTCGCGAACCATTTCAACACCCCCTCCCATTCCTCAGACGACATGTCCATCCTGGGCCTCCTGCAATGCCACAGAGATGCCACCCGAAGGCTGCAGGAACAGCAAATCATATTCAGCCTGGGAACCCTGCAGCCCAATGGTATCAATGTGGATTTCACAAGCTTCAAAATCTCCCCTTCCCCAACCGCATCCCAAAACCTGCCCAGCTCATCTCCGCCTCCCTAACCTGTCCTTCCTCTCAGCTATCCCCTCCTCCCACCTCAAGCCCCACTCCCATCTCCTATCTACTAACCTCATCCCGCCCCCTTGACCTGTCCGTCCTCCCTGGACTGACCTATCTCCTCCCTACCCCCCCACCTACACTCACCTTTACTGGCTCCATCCCCACCTCTTCGACTTGTCTGCCTCCTCTCCACCTATCCTCTCCTCTATCCATCTTCTATCCGCCTCCCCCTCTCTCCCTATTTATTTCAGAACCCTCTTCCCCTCCCCCATTTCTGATGAAGGGTCTAGGCCCGAAACGTCAAGCTTTCCTGTTCCTATGATGCTGCTTGGCCTGCTGTGTTCATCCAGCTCCACACCTTGTTATCTCGGATTCTCCAGCATCCGCAGTATCTATTATCTCAGATTGAGAAGGAGTTAGGTCAGGTGAATTACCTGGAAAAGATGCCAGATAGGAAAAAAAAGTATCAAGTACATCATGTGAATATGCTGAAACCTTACTATGACAAGGAAAGGGAACTGAAGAGACAGGTATTAGTTACTGCCACTCAGAGTGAGGAATCAAATTCAGATGATTTGCATTTTGATGTGTTTCAGAATAAATTGAATAATGAGGAAGTTCTTGAAGAATGGGATAGGATAGTGAGCTATCTGTCCCAGGGACAGAGAACTGAATTGAAAGACCTGTTACAGTACTGTGAGGACCTATGTAGCTTTAGAATGGGGAGGACTAAGTACATGAGGTTGACATAGGGAATGCTGTTCTCATCAAACAACACCCCTACAGGCTTAATCCTCTCAAAGCAGCTCAGGTTCAGAAGGAAGTGGAAGCGATGCTCCAAAAGGACATCATAGAGACGAGTTAAAGTAAGTGGAGTTTGCCAATCGTGTTGGTTCCCAAACCTGATGGCACTCAATGATACTGCGTAGATTATGGAATGTCAATGCCATGACCAAATCTGACTCATACACTACTCCAAGGCTGGAGGATTGTGTGTAAAAAGTAGGACAAGTCACTTACAAAGTTGGGCTTACTTCGCGGTTACAGGCAAGTACCTTTGTTGAAGACAGCAAAAGAGGTTTCTGCTTTTATAACCCCAAATGGGCTATATCAATGTAAAGTAATGGCCTTTGGAATGAAAAATGCACCAGTCACTTTTCAAAGGCTTATGAACAGAGTTGTTGCAGGACTGACTAATTGTGCCTCTACATAGATGACTTAGTGATTTTTAGGCATCCATGGAAAGATCACATGGAGCATTTGGCAGAGGTCTTTGAGAGACTACAGAGGACAAAGTTGGTCATAAACTTGGCAAAAACAGAATTTGCAAAGGCAGAAGTGACATTCTTAGGGTATGACATCAGATATGGACAGATGACACAGAAGAACGTGAACACGAAGGCCATCGAGGAATTTCCAAGACTATCCTCGAACAAGGATGTGCTACGATTTTTAGCACTGAGCGAGTTCTGCGGGAAATTTGCACCAAACTTTAGTAGCGTAGTGGCACTGTTGACGGATTTGTTAAAAAAGAACATGAAATTTCAGTGGACAGAACAATGGCAGGAGACATTTGAGAATTTAAAAGCAGTGTTAACCACCGCACCAGTTTTAGCCACGTCTAAATTTTTTGAAACCCTTTAAAGTCAACATTGACGCAAATGATGTAGGTCTTGGAGCTGTGCCATTACAGGAGGTTGATTGTGGAATTCAAAGGCCAATCATTTATTTTTCAAAAAACCTCAATATCCACCAGAGAAAATATTCAACCATTGAAAAAGAGTTATTGAGTTTGGTAATGGCCTTACAACATCTTAGTGTTTACATTGCAAACAGTGCATCAGAGATGATTTAGTATACCGATCACAATCCTTTGACATTTCTGGAAAGATTTGAGGACAAGAACACCAGATTATTTCATTGGAGTCTCATGTTACAAGCATTTAATTTACAGATTGTACATATTGCAGGTCGTGAAAATATTATCGTGGATACTTTATCGTGAGCTTAAAACAAAAAAGTTTATATAAATTAGAAATGGTAGTGTTCAATATAGAACTAGTATAAAATATGTAACACTAGATTAATGAGCTATGGATTTAGTAATATAATAGAGTTAAGGCTTTAAAAGAAAGAAATGAAGCCATCTTTTCACAGTGATAGTTCATTTCTTTTCTTAAGGGGAGGTGTTGTGACTTTGGGTAGAGTACTTGCGGATCGGGTGGTAGGAAGTTAGAATTTGGTGTTTGTAAAATGTTAAACGGGAAAGCATTGCGTCATCCCTTTAAGAGATGACGTGCTTATTCTATGCTTAGAGGTGTAAAATAGATGTCTGTGAGCTGCAGCTTGAAAGTTTGCAAATACACAGACAGCACCCGAATTGAAACATTTGTATCAAAAGGCCGTACAGTTAGCAGGCCAAGCAGCAATTTTTACCATGACAATAGGATTTTGAATTTGCCAATCAATTTGAACCAGGCACTTAGATACCAAAAACCAACTAAATTTAAATCTGATGGCCAACAACATCAGACCAAACCTATGTAAGAAACTGATATGTCATCAAGGGTATAAAAGAAGAGGGTAGTTGGACAAAGACAGGAGAGCTAACTGCCATCTGCCAGAGTTAACAGCTCACAGTTCTCAGTCTCCACTATGTCTTACAGAAAGCACTATCTAAAGAATAAAAGTACCCACGGCACAACTAGTGAATATTCCTGACAGAAGAATCGACAGAGAAGGCCTTCCTGACAGAAGAATCAATGGAAAAGGTAAAGATCATTCTGAAGACACATAACCTAGCTGTAATTTCAAGAGGCTAAATTCTGTTTTTGTTTTATAGAAGTGGGATTAGTATTTATTAGAACAGCATACCATTAGAAACATGTTTTATTCGGGAAGAGTTAGTAATTAGAAGGGATTTATTCGGTTTGTTAGTAGTTTCGTTAATTTGTTCACTGTTAGAGTTAAGTAAATAAATTGTTACTTGTTGAAAGTTTTCAAGAATACCCAAAACTAGCAAAACCGGTGTAATACACAAAATACCATGCAAGGACTGTGAGAAACACTATATCAGCCAAACCGGAAGAAAACTGACAATAAGGATATATGAACACCAACTAGCCACCAAGAGACATGACCAATTTTCACTTGTCTCACTACACACGGACAACAAGGGACACAAATTCGACTGGGATAACATATTGATAATCACACAAGCCAAAGATAGACATACCAGGGAATTCCTGGAGGCCTGGCATTCCAACCAGAGCTCCAATAACAAACACATTGAATTAGACCCCATGTACAAACCACTGAGAAACAAAACCAGAAGTAATACCAACCACCCCAACAAACCGAGGCATATAAATAACAAGCGGGACAGAACACCGATGCTTCACTGGAGGCGCACTGACTATGTTACCTAGCAGGGTGACGAATTGTTTTTGCAACCAAAGCCACTGGCTCAGCAAGAAAGTCTACAACCTGTTACTTGTTGAATTTAAAGTGAGTGTCAGGGAATTGTTTTATTTGACCACTAGAAGTTGCTAAAAGGCAGGTTACACCACTTTTCACACTCTTTTTACAGATAATAGGGCAAGGTGCTCCTCTTTGGGTGTTTTGGTTTTAGTTCTCAGAGTGGGGGGTCAACCTCTGCTATATAAGAATGGGAACACCAACGCTTGTTAAGTTCTTTTCCAAGTCACTCAGAGATATCTTGACAGAACTCATCCATATCCTTAACAATTTCTCCTTTATCTCCTCCTACTTCCTACAGACTAAGGGGATGGCCATGGGCACCTGCATGGGCCCAAGCTATACCTGCCTCTTCGTAGGCTACATGGAACAGTCCCTTTTCCATTGTTACACTGGCACTATCCCCACCTGTTCCTTCACTACATTGATGACTGTATCGGTGCTACCACGTGCTCTCATGAGGAGCTTGAACAGTTCATCAACTTTACCAACACCTTTCACCCAACCTCAAGTTCACGTGGACCATCTTCCATACTTCCCTCTCCTTCTTGGACCTCTCTGTCTCCATCTCTGGTGACCGCCTCGAAACTGACGTCTAGTTCAAGCCCACCGACTTCTACAGCTACCCGGACTTCACCTCCTCTCACTTACCGTCCTGCAAGAATGCAATTCCCTACTCCCAATTCCTCCGCCTCCACCACATCTGCTCCCAAGATGGAGCATTCCACTCCCAGATATCCCAGATGTCCTCCAATTTCAAGGACCGTAACTTCCCCCATCCAGTGATTGAAAATGCCCTCAACCACATCTCTTGCATTTCCTGCACTTCTGCCCTCAATCCCCTCCCCCCAAGAAAAATAAAACAGAATCCCTTTGTCCTCACATATCACCCAACCAAACTCTGCATCCAATGTATCACTCTCCGCCACTTCTGCCACCAACAATCTGACCCCACAACCAAAGAGATATTTCCCTCCCCACCCCTATCTGCCTTTCGTTGGGACTGCACTCTCCGCAATTCCCTAGTCCACTCCTCACTCCCCACTAACCCCACACTCCCAGGACCTTTACCTGCAACTGCAGGAAGTGCTACCCCTGCCCCTACACCTCCCCCCAATCTCCATTAAAGGCACAAATCAAACCATCCATATCAGACAGGGGTTCACCTACACATCCGTCAACTTGGTCTACAGTATCCACTGCTCTCGATGTGGCCTCCTCTACATTGGTGAGACCGAGCGTAGATTCAGAGACCATTTCATAGAGCATCTGCGCTCTGTACGCAACAAACGACAACACCTTCCGGTCACCAACCATTTTAACTCCCCTCCCACACCCTGGGTGACATGTCCATTTGGGCCTCCTCCAGTGTCACAATGACACCAACCACAAACTAGAGGAGCAACACTTCATATTCCACCTTGGGAGCCTACAGCCCGATGGCCTAAACATTGAATTCACCAGTTTTAAAATCTCCCTACCCCCACCCCCGGCCTCATCCCATGTCCAAGCCTCACTCTCATCCCCACCTCCTTGACTTGGCACAACCTGTCCATCTTGTCGCCCACCTATCTACCCCACCCATCCCACTGACCAATCACCACCACTCCCTACCTGCACTCACCTAATACCATCTCTCCTACATTCCCCAGCCCCACCCCTACTCTCTCTATTTATATCCCAACTCCTTTGCCCCTCTCCATTTCTGAAGAAGGGTCCCGAGCCTAAATGTCAACTTTCCTGCTCCTCTGATGCTGTTTGGCTTTCTGTGTTCATCCAGCTCTCCACCTTGTTATCTCAGATTCTCCAGCATCTGCACTTCCTACTATCTCTGGCCTCCATTACAGATGTAATCCAGGTTATTTTACTTTGGCGAATGTTAATTTTGTAGATTAGTTCTTTGACCGTTAGTCATGATCCCATTTTTTCTGTCACAGTGACAATCCCTGTTCAGGCTGAGGGAGAAAAAGACATCTTTTGCTCTTTGACCTCAGCCTATCTGACGTCACGGCCCCCGCCAAGCGACGGAAACAAAATGGCGGCGGGTCCGTGTCCTGAAGCCGGCCAGACCCTCGGGGCCGGTCGGTGTGCGGAGACCGATCAGATCCCCGGGGCCGGTCAGTGTGCGGAGACCGGTCAGACCCCCGGGGCCGGTCAGTACGTGACGCCCATCTTCCTGGGGTTTGCTGTTCTTTTGCTGAGCCGCTACCTCCTGAAGCGCAGGGCCCGGGAGCAGTGCAGGTTACCCCCCGGGCCACCGTACTGGCCCCTGATCAGCTTGCTGCTTTCTTTGGTCTGGAGGCCTGGCTCTGGGAACCAGCTCCCGCCACATCTGTACCTCACCGCCCTCGGCAAGACCTATGGAGAAATCTGCAGACTGTACCTGGGCAGACGGCTCATGATAATCCTCAATGGATTCCAGATAGTCAGAGATGCGCTTCAGCATCACGCCGAGGTGTTCTCCGACAGACCCACCGTCCCTCTGATCACCATCATAACCAAGCGTAAAGGTTAGAGATACAGAGGGCACCAACTGGGCAGGCGGTGGCATAGCAGTAAATGTAACTGGACTAGTAAACCAGATATTTGGGTCTAGGAATATGAATATGAATATGAATTCAAATCTCACCCATGATGAAATTTGAATTCAATTTATTTAGAATTTTAAAGAAAAGACTAGTTGGAAAATATCCTACCTGCTAGGAAATTTGATGTGATTCAAGTCTCCATAGTCTTACCAGACCATAGGGCTGCTCTCTGAGTAGAGAGAGATGACTGGTGGTGATTTAACCTGAAGACCACCACACCTTAGGTGAGGGGAGAAGTTGAGGAGGAGACTCTTTCATTGGTAACTTCAGCTGATGAGGGAATTGTACACATGCTGTCATCATCACAACACTTTGCAAACCAACTGTCCAGCCAACTGAGCTAAACTGATGCAGTTACACTGGCCTGGCTAACCTATGACACCTGACCCATGGTGATGTGACTTACATGATTGAGAGGGCAACCAAAGAACTCCACCTGTTTGAGGCGAGACAAGACAGTTGGCTATGATACAGAGCAGCAACTAGTTGACAAGAGTGGGAGCACTCATTGATTTAAATATTAAAATGTGCATTAAGTGCAGAAAACGCTGGAAATAAGCCCAGAAACATTGTGAAGAGAAAAGCAAAGTCCACTTTTTAGAACTGGAAAAAGAGCTGTAATGTGGTTAAAGAAATGTAGAGACAGGAAAGGGAGTGAGATGGGTGGGGGAAGAACAATGCAGAAAGATCAAAAGGACAAAGACAAGGAGATTAACTGGTATGTGGGTGACAGTGCAGGGTAGAGATCATGCTATGTGATAAGTAAAACAAAAGATGGGTGTAAAGGAGCTGTTAATGGCAGAATTATTTACAACAGCTGCTGTGCAAAACTCATAGCGGCATTAAAAATAACCTGAAATTGCTGAACAGAAATGCATGAAAATTAAGTACCAATCAAGGTATTTACATAGTGTGGTGATGCTGCCCCTAATAAGGATATATTGAACACTTGATGTCACTTGTGAATAAAGTAAATATAATGGAATCTTATGAAATATTTTTCAATTAAATGAAGAGATAAAATTTCTTGAAGCAGACAATAGTCCATTTTCCTCTAATGACTTGTTAACAAGTTACATTTTGATAAAATGGCATTTTTTAAATCTGAGATAAAAGGTACTGCAGATGCTGGAGAATCCAAGATAACAAGCATGGGGCTGGATGAACACAGCAGGTCAAGCAGCATCATAGGAGCAGGAAAACTTGACGTTTCGGGCCTAAACCCTTCATCAGAAAAAAATTTTTTCTGATGAAGGGTTTAGGCCC
>JAHRHZ010000289.1:23975008-23991061 GCA_024137785.1 Ginglymostoma cirratum | reverse complement strand
CTTCATCAGAAAAAATTTTTTTCTGATGAAGGGTTTAGGCCCGAAACGTCAAGTTTTCCTGCTCCTATGATGCTGCTTGACCTGCTGTGTTCATCCAGCCCCATGCTTGTTATCTCTATTTTTTAAATCTGCGTGATTTTGTTATTTGCTGTATAGTTAGCTTTAAATAAAACAAGAATTACACCCTATAGCCAGTTATGTAATTTTAGTAGGTCCTACAATATTGTTCCAGACAACAGATTAATGTTTCATGAATTGACATATTCATTGCCACCTGACATCTGACTTCCCCAGATGAATGTGCAATTATTTTTATGCTGCGTGCTTTTTGATTATTGACTCTTATGGGCAGTATGGTGGCTCAGCGGTTAGTACTGCTCCCTCACAGCACCAGGGACCTGGGTTCGATTCCTCCCTCGGGCGACTGTCTGTGTGGAGTTTGCACATTCTCCCCGTGTCTGCGTGGATTTCCTCCGGGTGCCCTGGTTTCCTCCCACAGTCCAAAGATGTGCAGGCTAGGTCGATTGGCCATGCTAAATTGCCCATAATGTTCAGGGATGTGTAGATTAGCTGGGTTGTAAGGGAATGGGTCTGGGTGGGTTGCTCTGAGGGTTGGTGTGGACTTGTTGGGCTGAAGGGCCTGTTTCCACACGGTAGGGATTCTATGAAAAAAAGGGAATCTTAAAGTAAGAAAGTGAAGCAAGATAGAAATGCAAAATGACTTAAAAACAACAAAGGAAACTGAAGGAGAAATATTCAATGGCATGTTGCAAGACTTGGTCATCTTCTCTGCAAGATGAGATTTTTAATTTGGTTTTGCAACCGTAGGGCAGTACTCAGTGAAATGTCCAGGGCTTCCTAACTAGGAAAGGCAGAAATTGGGAAGAAGAAAGACTGCTAGTGGCATTCATTTACCTCTATTTGTATAACACAAGAAGTCTCAAATGAAAATAGAAATTCCAAAATGATCATAAAATAATTGGAACATAAAGCACTATACAGGTGAAGAGACAACAAAAGCAAGGTTCTCCATGGGATAAAAAGCATACCAAAAGCACCTTCATCTAACCAAAAAACCCAAAGTGTAGAAAAAGAAAATAAAATTCCATCGCCTTACAGACTTGATGAGGAAAGCATTTGCCCTCACCCACCACCTGCTGCAAACATTTTGATGGTTTCCTGAAAATTCAAAATTGACAAAGTAACATTGTACAAAATCACAAGGTAGTTTACAGAGCAGATTAGAATCAATTTCTTGTGAAACTAAATTCTGTGATGACTTGGTGTAATAATCGTTTGAAGAGAGTATTGTGGGGGCAGATGTTAGTCATGTCTGGAATTATTGCTTCATATATAGACATAGCAGTCACGAGTCTTTGAACTGCTCAGCCTGGTTGCTGAGCATAGCTTCTGTCAAAGGCTAACTCTCCTTCCATGGTTAGGTTAAAGGGTGGATGGTGCCTTGTTTCACTCTGTTGTAATTTAGATCAAATGAACATTTGGGAGAGGGTGAAGGGAAAGAAATAGTGCAAAGGTGTATTACAATTGAGTAGAGGTAACTGCAAAGACATGAGGGAGAAGCTGGCAGAGTTGATTGGAATGGGAGCAGGGAAAAGAATAGAATGGTGGAGCAGTAATGGCAGGAGTGATTGGGAATAATTTGGGAGGTATAGCAGGAAGAAGAAATGTACTAAGGGGAAGATGAGGCAACCAAGGCTGACAAGGGAAGTCAGGGACAGCATAAATGCAAAAGAAAAATCATACAGTGTAGTGAAGATCAGTGGGAAGCCAGAGGATTGGAAAGCCTTTAACCAGCAGAAGGGAACTAAAAAAGTATTAAGTTGGGGGGAGAAATAAGTGGGCAAGCTGGCTGGTAACATAAAAAGATATATAACAGGCAAGAGTGGACATTGAACTGCTGAAAAATGAGGTTGGAGAAGTAGCAGTGGGGAGCAAAGAAATGGCAGAGGAACTGAAAAATACTTTGCATCAGTCTTCACGATGGAAGATGCCAGCAGCATACCAGAACTTCGAGAGAGTCAGGAAGGCAGAGGTGAGAGTGGTGGCCATCACTAATGAAAAGGTGGATAAATCACCTGGACTACACCTTAAGGCTCTGAAGACAATAGATGAGGAGATTGTAGAGGCATTGGCCATGACCTTTTAGGAATGACCGGAGGCAGGGAGGGTCCCAGAGCACTGGAAAATGATTAGTGTATCACCCCTCTTTAAGAAGGGAGAGAGGCAGAGATGGGAAATTATAGTCTGGTTAGTCCAAACTTGATCGTTGGTAAGATTTTAGAGTCCATTATTAACGATGAGATTGTGGAGCACTCGGAAGAACATGATAAAATAGGGCTGAGTCAACTTGGCTTCATCAAGGGAAGGTCATTCCTGACAAATCTGTTTGAATTCTTTGAAGAGGTAATGAGCAAGTTAAAGAAAGGAGAGCCAGGGGATGTGATCGGTTTGGATTTCCAGGAAGCCTTTGACAAAGTACTACACAGGATGTTAATAGCTCTGATAAGAGCCCACAGTGTTAAGGGCAAGGTACTGGCATAGAAAGAGGATTGGTTGACTGGCAGAAGGCAGAGATTGGGGTTAAAGGAGTCCCTTTCTGAATGGCAACTGGTGACTAGTAGACTTCTGCAGAGGTCAGTGTTGGAACCTCAAATATTCATGTTATACATTAATAATCTGGACAAAGGAACTGATGGCATTGTTGCTAAGTTTGCAGATGATACAAAGATTGATGGAGGAAACATAGTGTTGAGGAGGTAGGAGGCTGCAGAAGGACCAGGACAGGCTAAATGGCAGATGGAAGACAACATGAGAAAGTCTGAGGTTATACTGGGAGAAAGAATAGAAGTGTAGATTATTTTCTAAGTGTGGAAAGGCTTCAGAAATCTGAAGTACAAAATAGACTTAGTCCTAGTTCAGGATTCACTTCAGGTTAAGATACAGGTTCAATTGGTGGTAACATAGGCAAATGCAAAGTCAGCATTCACTTTGAGAGGGCTAGAATGCAACAGCAGGGATGTATTTCTCAGGCATTTGGAATATCGTGAACAGTTTTGCACGCCATATCTAAGGAAGGATGTGCTGGCCTTGGAGGAGGTTCTCAGGGAGTTTGCAAGAATGATCCCGGGGATGAAGAGCTTTTCGTACGAAGAGTGGTTGAGGGCTCTGGATATGTACACAGTAGAGTATAGAAGGATGACGGGGGTGGGGTTGGGTAGGGTTGTGTAGGAAAACCTCATTGAAACTTGCAGAATAGTGAGAGGCCTGGATAGAGTGGAAATGGAGATGTTTCCGCTAGTAGAGGCAAGGACTCAAGGGCAGAGTCTTAGATTGAAGGAATGACCCTTTGGAACTGAAATGAAGAGAAATTTCTTCAGCCAAAGGGTGAAGGGTGGTGAATCTGTGGAACTCATTGCCACAGAGGCTGTGAAGACCAAGCCATTAAGCATATCTAAGACAAAATAGGTTCTTGATTAGTAGGGGGATCAAGGCATGTGGGGAGAAGGCAGGAGGATGGGCCTGAGAAGCATGTCAGCCATTACCGTATGGCAGAGCAGACTCATTCGGCTGAATGGCCTAATTTTGCTCCTGTATTTTGTGGTCTTACGTGTTTGAAATAATGTAATATTGTGTTATTTGTAGAATTGTTTTGTCCTGTAGTGGTACATCTTAAATGTACTGTGCTACACAATGAGGTATTAATTCATAATTATAGTCCAGCTATGTTCTAATTTGAAATCCTAACACACAGTCTATTTCCTTCAGCAGATTGAGACTCCTGCAAATCCTAGAAGTATCTGGATAGTCTGCATGGGACTTGATAATGTAATTTTCGTTGACACTTTGGGTCAGTAATATGAGGGTGCTGAATAATTGAAGTTGTCATCTATTGTTCGAGCATAACAGCCTTTTTGTATTCATTAGTAGAGATTGCATAAAGCAATATGAGAACAGAGAGCAGAAGACCTCTACTTTATATTCAGGACTATATTTCTTTAGCATACAGTAAACATTGGCACTCAAACATAAATGGAAAATTATGGAAATAGATCAGGCAACTCCTATGGAGAGAAAAATAAACTTATTATTTCAGCCTGGTGACCTTTTTGTTCAATATATATTTCAGCATAGGCTAGTAGTATATATGTAGAGTTGGGAGGAATTGTTCCTTGTTGCACAACAGAAGAAAAAAGGATGTAGGCAGCCTCCAGCAGTTCCTTTATGGAATTGTTCATAACATTGCTGCAGACCCTAAAAACCTGGCTGATACTCTGCCCAGTTTTTTTTATTCATTTGTGGGATGTGAGCATCACTGGCTGGACAACGTTTATTGCCCATCCCTAGTTGCCCTTGAGAAGGTGGTGGTGAGCTGCCCTCTTGAACAGCTGCAGTCCAGCTGCTGTGGGTTGACTCACAATGTTGTTAGGGAGGGAACTGCAGGATTTTGACCCAGCAACAGTGAAGGAATGGCGATATGTTTCCAAGTCAGGATGGTGAGTGGCTTGGAGGGGAACTTCAAGGTGGTGGTTTTCCCATATATCTGCTGCCCTTGTCCTTCTGGATGGAAGTGGTCATGGGTTTGGAAGGTGCTGTCTGAGGATGTTCAGTGAATTTCTGCAGTGCATCTTGTAGATAGTACACACTGCTGCTACTGAGCATTGCTGGTGAGGGAGTGGATGCTTGTGGATGTAGTGTCAGTCAAGCAAGCTGCTTTGTCCTGGATGGTGTCAAGCTTCTTAAGTGTGTTTGGGGCTGCATTCGTCCAGGCAAGTGGGGAGCATTTCATTCATACTCCTGACTTGTGCCTTGTAGATGGTGGACAGATTTTGAGGAGTCAGGGGGGTGAGTTACTTGCTGCAGTATTCCTCACCTCTGACTTGTTCTTATAACCACTGTGTTCTTATGGTGAGTCCAGTTCAGTTTCTGGTCAGTGCTAACCCCCAGGATGTTGATAGTGGGGGATTCAGTGATGGTAACACTGTTGAATGGCAAGGGTTGGTGTGGTTAGATTGTCTCTTATTGGTGATGGTCATAGCCTGGCATTTATGTGGCACAAATATTACTTGCCACTTATCAGCCCAAGCTTGGATATTGTCCACATCTTGTTGCATTTGAACATGGACTGCTTCAGTATCTGAGGTGTCGTGAACAGTGCTAAACATTTTACAATCATCGGTAAACGTCCGCACTTCTAACCTTATGATGAAGGGAAGGTCATTGATGAAGCAGCTGAAGATGGTTGGGCCTAGGACATTACCCTGAGGAACTTCCTGTAGAGGTTTCCTGGAGCTGAGATGACTGACGTCCAACAACCATGACCATTTCCTAAGGAATGACTCCCAACTACCAGCGAGTTTGCCCCTATACCCATTGATTCCAGTTTTGCTAGGGCTCCTTGATGCCACATTTGGTCAAATGCAGCCTTAATATCAAGGACTTTCACTCCACATCTGGAATTCAGCTCTTTTGTCCATGTTTGAACCAAGGCTGTAATGAGGTCAGGAGCTGAGTGGCCCTGGCGGAACCCAAACTGGGTGTCACTGAGCAGGTTATTGCTGAGCAGGTGCTGCTTGATAGCACTGTTAATGATACCTTCCATCACTTTACTGATGATTGAGAGTAGACTGATGGGGCCATAATTGGCCTTTTTGGATTTTTTCCTGCTTTTTATGTACAGGACATACCTGGGCAATTTTCCACATTGTTGAGTAGATACCAATGTTGTAACTATACTGAAACAGCTTGGCTACAGGAGTGGCAAGTTCTGGAGCAAAAGTCTTTAGTACTGTTGCCGTAGCGATATCAGAGCCCGTAGCCTTTGCCGTACCCAGTGTCTCCAGCAGTTTCTTGATACCACATGGAGTGAATTGAATTGGCTGAAGACTGGTATTTTTAAGGCTGGAGACCACTGGATCATTCATTCGGCACTTCTGGCTGAAGATTGCTGCTAAAGCTTCAGCCTTCTCGTTTGCGCTGATGTGCTGGACTCTTCCATCATTGAGGATGGGGATATTTATGCAGCCTCCTCTTCCAGTGAGTTGTTTAATCGTCCTGCAGCATTCACAACTGGATGTGGCAGGACTGCAGAACTATTATCTGATTCGTTGGTTGTGGGATCACTTCGCTCTGTCTGTGACTTGCTGCTTATGCTTTTTGATAATGTTCTTTAAGTGTGGTCTTAAGAAGGGTATTAGGACCTTCATTTTCATATTTAAGGTGTGTATTTTAGGCAGGTGCACTGAACAATTGGAAGTTGCTGGCTTGTAGTTTCCATTGGATTGTAGACACAAGAAATGTTTTGTTTGAAAAAACATGAAAAGGGGAACAATTTCAGCCCACTGTTTCCCTACATATTTTTTGCAATGATATTGGGAATAATGTCGGTGAATACTCTTATACAAATAATCAGAGTGTAAAAGTTTGGCAACAATCAACTCTGATGTCATGTGCAATCTTTAATAAATGTCAGCACTGTGCTGAATGTAAGTTCATTTGTCGGAATACCTTCCACTTCTGCCCATCAATGTGTTATTCACTTGTATCTGAACTCACATTACATAATGTAAAGTGAGTTCACCTTGTATCTGGCCCCTTGATCAGAAGCGAAATATTGCAGATGCCAGAAATTTGAAATTAAAAACACAAAAGTGCTCAAACTATTCAGCATTTCAGGTAGCATCTGTGAGGATAAGTTGCCACACAAGATGTTATTACATAAAATTCAGGCTCATGGGATTTGGGGTGATATATCAGCATGGATTGCTGATTGGTTAATTGACAGAAAATTAGTAGGAATCAAAGGAAGTTTTCAGAATGGCAAACTCTAATTGGTCACATACTGCAAGGATCACTACTTGGGCCTCAGTTATTTGCAGTTTACATTTTTGGTTAATTAATCCTTGTTGATATTAGTTGTGGACGATTGCAATTCCTTTCTGGTTATTTGAAAAATCTGCTGTGTTCTTGGTTGCAATTCAGCCCTACACGCCTGATCTTTGGCGTCTGGTGTGGAGGGATGTAGGTAGCTCAGAGAACCACCTCATGGGTTTGCTGCTGGACCCAGCCAGGCTGGCTATTAATAGGTCCAGCCAGTTGGCTGCAGAGGGTGTCATGTTGCTGATTGTCTGCCCCATGTTTCACAGTTACATTGACGCCCACATGTCATTGGAGAAGGAGCATGCAGTGTCCACCAATGCTCTCGATGTCTTTAGAGAGGTAGGCATCACGGGAAATGCAGTGCTTTGTTTCCCTCTCCAATGCCACCAATGCCATCTTGATTTAATCCCTTCCTGCTCTCCCTAACCATCCGTCCCCCCATCTCTTTTGATGGTTTGCATTGCCCATAATGGGCTTTACAGGTAAACTTCAAATTGACTGCGTGGGTGATTACTGATGGTGGTCAGTAGTTAAAAACAAAAAAAGGTCATGGTAATTTGATGTTGGGAAAGCCATTAGTTTATGTGATAACATTTCCAGATATTAAGAAAAATTAAACTTTGTAAATATTCATTTCATGGCTGTCGTGTGGTTAAATTTTATTTGCCATTTAATTAGCCTAAGCCTGAATGTTATTCAGCTCTTGATGCTTGTGGACACTGACAGCTTCTTTGTGAAAAGTTGTAATAGAATAGAATGCTGGGCTCTGAGGAACCCATTTAACAGCAGTTTTGGAACTTAGATGGTAGGCTCCCTACGAGAATCTCCCTTTTGTGTTCCTTAATGCCAAGTATGATTCTAGCTGGAAGAAAATTTATCCCCAGTTGCCATTGCACTGAATTTTACAAGGACTCTTTGATACCACAATTGGGCAAATATTACTTGATGTCAAGGGCAGCCACAGTTTACTCTGGCATTCAGGACTCAAGTTTGATCCAAGGCTGTAATGAGGTTTGGACTCGAGTTGTTTTGGCAGAATCCTGCTGGATAGTAAATGCAATTAATGTGACCCTTTCCATCACTTTGCTTGATAATTCTCTTTAATTTAATGAAATATAGATGTCGTTCCTAATTGCTCCCAAGAAGGAGTTAGTGAGCCACCTTCTTTAATTGTTGAATCCATCTGATGTAATTTACCCACATGCTGTTAGGAAGGGAACTGCAGGCTTTTGACAATGTCAGGAAAGAAATAGCGATGTGGTTCCTGGTGAGGATGGTATCTGGTTTGGAAGGGAACCTGTTTGGAAGAGAACTTGGGAGTGGTGGTGTTCCAATGTATCTGCCCCCTTGTTATCCTAAAGGAGAAGTTTAGGGTTTTGAAAGGTGCTGTCAAGGGATCCTAAGTGAGTTGCTGCAGTGCATCTTTGGTTATGGTATGTGTTAGGCCAGTCATTAATGTTAGATTGATAAGCTGGTAGTTTGCTGGAGTGTATTTATTGTGCTTTTTGTGGACAGAACTAGGGATGTAAGATAGTAAATGGTTAATCGATAAGTGTTGGTTTTGCCATTAATATATCGTAATTAATGTTTAAAACAGATTAGAAAAATGTAGCAACAAAGTTCATTTTATTTTTTAAAAAAAGGCATCAGTAATGTTTGAGGACATTATGTGAAACATTACTACAATTACTGATTCATCCTGTAGATTTAATCCAAAGCTATTTTTCATCTTTAAGTACAAAACCTGCTAATGTTTAAAACGTTAATTGAAATAATTTTCATAGTTTAAGTTGATGTTTTTTAAATGATATTTACATCCTTAGACATTGCATAGCTGGGTAATTTTGCACCTTGTTGGCTAATGCTCACGTAACTGCGCTGCAACTGCAAGAGGCACAGCTAGTTCTGAAGCAAAACTGCTCAACATTTAGCCAAGATGTTGTTCGGTCTGATGACCTGTGTTGTATCTGGTAAACTTGTCGTTTTGTGGTATTACATGGATGGAATTGAATTAGCTGAGGACCAGCTTCTGTTAATTGTTGCATTGCTTAATCATAGAAATCATTTCATGATTCACTATGTTGGGAAGGTTATAAATCACTTATCTTTCCAGCTTGTGAACTGGCTCTTCCTAAATCATTAGTTAACGTTTTCTGAAGCCCTGTTGGTAAACAATTTAAATATTAAACACAAAGTATATTCAATGGTAAAGTTTTGTAATCAAATATTATTATAAAGGAGTGATGCAAGCATTCTTAATGGACCCAGTCAGCCCTTATGCTTGTTTTTAAAGCTCAGTCTTACTATTTTGAGTAGGACATCCCTGCTTTAATGTAAAGTGTAACTCAAATATTAATTACCAATTGCTGGGAATAATCTCATTCATAATGTTGCTAAGGAAGAGTTCTTCGTAAAACATCTGCTCCCATTTCATTGTCGTAAAGTTTTAGAGCAACATGAAATGTCACAGGGATAGTGAGCAGCGACAAGCATCTAGGTTCAAAATATTTTGGATGACGTAACCACTTAGATTGCAAATGCTATTTAAAGTAAGAAATAAGTACTTGTTTGATTATTTTCAGGAATAGTCTTTGCTCCGTATGGCTTGGTCTGGAAGCAGCAAAGAAAATTTTCCCTCTCGACCCTGAGATACTTTGGTTTCGGGAAACTTGATCTAGAGCCGAAAATCATAGAGGAACTACAGTTTGTGAAGTCAGAGTTTTCCAGTGCTGTTGGGACGGCCTTCTCTCCTTCTCATGTCATTCACAATGCTGTGTCTAATATCATTTGCTCAATGTGCTTTGGGAAACGGTTTGACTACGATGATGAAGAGTTCAGGACTATGCTGAATCTAATTGTCCAAGGAATGAAATTAGCATCAAACAGCCCGGCAATGCTCATCAATGTAATTCCTTTATTTCAGTATTTACCCTTTGGACCTTTCAGGGAAGTTGTCAAGACGGTAAGAGATGTAACTGCATTCCTGAAAAACATCATTGATCAGCACCGAAAGACTATGGACCCTGAAAACCCGCGTGATTTTGTTGATTTTTATCTGAAAGAAATAGACTATCAAAGACATAAAAAGCAAAATACAAGCTTTAGTGAAGATTATTTATTTTATATAATTGGGGATCTCTTTGTAGCAGGGACAGACACGACATCCAACACGCTGTTGTGGGCTATTCTCTTTATGGCTGCTCATCCGGAAGTTCAAGGTAATAATGGACTCAATATGTGTATGCAAGGGATCATTAGGAAAGGGTTTATCAATATCGCTGTGAATCAGATGATCTTGTATACGACATGCAAGTAACAAAATTATTACAATATGTGAAACTTGCCCACTTTCTCCCCCAGGATGATGATGCTGTTTGAAGGATATAAGTGTCCAAAGGTGGTACAATGCATTGACGCTGCTCTGTCTTGTGTTACATGATTATCTTGCTAATTGCCCCACACAATATCTTCAAACTCTGAAGCAGATACCTTAAAATGAAAGTTTGTTATTTCTCCATAACAAGGAAGGAATAGTGAGAGAATGAACCAAAGATTAACTGCTCAAATTTGTTATTGGCTTATTTTCAAAAGTGCCAAAATGGCATTAACATCCATTGATGAGAAACTAGTGTTTGGACGGGAGCTTCATACAGGAGAAGAAAAGTATATTTTTCAAAGACACAAATTATTAAGATATTCTAAGAACCCCAATTTAGATGTACCTAACCTGTTAAAGGAAAGCTTGAACAACGTATAGCTCTCACCTAAACAATACACTTAAAGAATGCAACAAAGTTAATATCCTTCATCCAAATAAAACAAATTCTTTTGTCTATTGGTGCAGTGGGTAATCCCTGTCTTTGAGCCAAAAGCTGGGGCTGATTCCCAACCCAGGACTTGATGATCACAGAAGTGGTTTAATAGCATAGTCAAACAGGTTCATTGTCTTTCTAACCTGCAAATGGCTCTCTCAAGGTATAGATTCTGGCTTCTAGCGAGCAACCTAGTAAAACCAAGCTACTTGCCTCATGTCCCTAGATACAGGAAGTCTTCTAAGGCTAAGAAACCAGAGTGCAAGACTTGTAAAGCCCAGTTTTTTTTTTAAATAGAATATTTTGAGGGCGAATCTTGCAGCCTGATAAGAGACCAGAGACAGCTGACAAGTTTTGAAAACCCGTGATTGGGTAGGATAGAATAGAATAATAATTTATTGTCACTTGTATTCTGTACGAAAAAAAGTGAAAAGTATTTAAGTCACCATACCACGGCACCTATATTAAAAACAAGGCATAGATAAGAAAACAATTTTTAAAAATTAAGTGGAAAGCCATCTTAGTTCAATTCACAGCTCCTGGGTTCTGGAAAAGACAGCACTGCTGCAGAAAGCCGACGAAGCTACCATCAAAAAAGGCTGCCATGCCGGGCTGCTACAATGCCAGGCTGCAAGACTGCACAGAATCCTGAAGCAGCCCTGAGGACGCACCTTGTTGCTGATGCCAGGCCAGAAGACATCGCAGAAGCAGCTGAAAGGAGTGTAGGGCTGCTGGATGCTGGGCCGAAACCACCTCATCCTGAAGCTGTTGCCAATCTGGATGGATGGGGTCCCGCCGCCGAAGATACCGAAGCAGACCATGGATGCGGGCAAAGTGGCAGTGAGGAACTGCCATTGTGGCATGACAGCAGAACTGCGGTGATTTGTCAAGCAATTTTACCCAACAGTATTTATTTATGTGCACAGTTTCAGAAGCTTGCATTTTTAAACAGCAAACATAACTCCCTCAATTTTCATATAATCCCAAATGTTATGCCCAAAGATAAGATGAAGGAAAACAACCTTTGTTGTCCTTATTTAAATTATAGAGTTGTTTGTCAAGCTATTTTAGTTGTCAAAAGTAGAGATGTTTTGTCGAATGTACTCTTAAATCATCATGACATTCTGCTGTGGCAAGATTATAAATTATAATATTGGTATCAATCTACATACTAACCACAACAGAATTTTATGATATCACATATAGAAAACATCTTCCAGACTCTCTGTAGCCATGTATTATAGGAACAGGAGTGTGCCATTCAGCCTATAGAGCCTAATCCTCCATTTATTATGATCCTAACTGATTGAACACTTCAGTGTTCTTTGTGCACGATTCCCATAATCCTTTACATAATCAATAATCAAAAATCTACCAACCTCTATTTTAAATATGCTGAAGACCCTATGGGGTAGAGAATTCTGAAGATTCACAAACCTCTGAGCAAAAAAGAATTATCCTCATCCTAAATGGCAACTCCTTATTTTTAACTTTTGTCCCCTTGGTTCTGGACTCCCCAATCAGGGGAAATATCTTGCTTATCACGTTAAGTAAATTGTAGGTTTCAAAATGATCACCTGTCATTCTTCTAAACTCTCAAGAAGACAGGCCCCAGCTCTCTTTACAGGATAGTCTTACCATCCCAGGAACAGGCCAATGCAAGATGCCCAACCAAATCATTTTTATTCAAGTGTCCGTTTATCACGTTCTTTATGATAGATTAGTAGCAGGGAAAATGGTAGAATCATAGAGGTCTGTAATTCTGTTTCTCTCCTACTTGTTTCTTAAATAGTGGTGTGGAATTTGCTGGTTTCCTGTCTGCAATCTCCCATCTCAGAATGTGTAAAACTTTGGAAGATGACCACCAATGCATTGACTACCTCTGTAGGCACCTTGTTCAACATAATGGTGGTGTTGAAGATCTCACAATGTAAGCTGGCCTGTAAAGATGTATTTCCTCTTTTCGTAGAAAGGGTTCACAAAGAGATCAGTGCAGTTATTGGTGAGTCAAGACCTCCTTCCCTCAAAGACAAACTTCACATGCCTTTCACAGAAGCAACAATAATGGAAATTCAGCGTGTGACTACAGTGGTCCCACTTGCCATTCCACATATGGCATCAGAAACTATTGGTAAGGTTACAGCTGAGCTAACAATCATTAAATAGGAAGGTTTAGTCATGTGCTCATAGAGGAAGAACCTTGTCAGACTTCATTTTGAATAGGGACAATATTAAACAATTATGTTTATGCTATACTTCTATATTATAAATTTGACAGAAATTGACGAGATACACAGAATTATCACAAGATTGACCATCACAGTGTCAGATCCAGATTCTAAATCCCATCTCCAATAACAGAAATAGGTGGATGAGCAGGTTAAATTAGAGCAGTGACTTGACCTCTGTGGTCCTGCTGCCTTATTGCTGTGTCCCCATTTTACAGTGCTTCTTCAAGCTGGTGAGCAGGACCATTCGGCTGGAATGTAGCAGTGTTCTTTACTAGATTTAACTTGCATACTTAATATCACTGCTAGTTTAGCTGGAGACCAGATGATATACTGAGAGAGGAAATAGGGCCCCACAAGACAGGTTTTAAAATGGTTTCCTGTGGATTCGGAGAGGCCTTCGGTCTCCAGAAAGATAGTGTTGCTCGTTCTAACACACTGTTGGAACAAGAGACCCTCCACAAACACTGTTTATTGGCTGTGGCCTACTGGTGTCAAATTGTCCCTCCCACCTACGAGGCATATAGCAGATCTGTCCATTTAGGCTGGTGAAAATGGGAACAGGATGTTTAAAATTGTTTAGAAATTACAGCGGTTTCTGTTTGGAGGTAAATGATTAACAGTAGGCCTCAGGTGCATCATTTTCTAGTCGTTACATTATTACGTAAAATGATATTGTATGGTTCCTGTGTGTAGTACATCAACATGGAATGTTGTTGGATCTCTTTGGCTGATTCCACCCCCACAACCCATTACACTGTGCATTGTTGTGTTGCACAATATGCTTTCCTACTTCTTCGTTATTTACACAAGAGAAGTGAGTAATCACCTTCTCTGAAGTCCTCAAATATTCTTCAAAGTTGTAAAAACAAATGCACTATTATCACATTGCATGCTTTGAACTATTTGAATCCCCTTACAAATCAGCCCAAGCACTCTAACTGCTATTTTAGCCAATTGTACAAAATCTGTGTTCTCTAGATCACATTCTCTTACAATCTTAAAAATTCTGTGTACATCAGGTGTAAACCAAAGGTGGCAAACAGATTTTAGCTTCTACATTTTCTTGACCAGCCAACAGTTTAGATTTTGCTTATATGTAGTTAGTATTAGACCCCAGAGATAAATGTGACTTTGTTGCTTATTTGCAGTGCCATTAATGAGAGTCATACACTAAATGGTTTGGGCCAGTACCTTTACACCCAGCAAGCTGCAGCATTCATTAAACTGTTGGGAACCACATCAATTTGCATGCAGCCATCTTCTAACCAATATTACAGGAACAGCCAATGAGGGTATCAAAGGATAAAATGGGAGTAGGGAAAAAGAATAAAATTTAAAAACCCTGTAAAATATTGTGGAAAATATATATGCATTGAAACCAGAAATTACCAATTTTAATTTATAAGTATATGAAATGTTAAACAGACATGGAGATGGGGCTAAATATAAAATGCAGATTGAATTCAAGTTTTGATACTAATCCCTCCCTCTCATGTATGATGTCAATTTGAATTTTTTTTCAGACTTTAAAGGCTATACTATACCCAAGGGAAGTATGGTGGTTGCAAATCTGTGGTCTGTCCATAGAGATCCAAGCATGTGGGAACATCCTGATGAATTTAATCCTTCTCGATTCTTGAGTCCAGATGGAAGTATTGTGAAAAATGAAGCATTTATACCATTTGGAATAGGTAGTTTTTTAATGAAATATTTCTCTTTAAGCACCTTTCTGATTTCTGCAATTTGAATTCACCGCCACTTGTCAGCTAAGGAGGCAGGTGGGCAATCCATTTGTAATTACCTATGAGCATTCACTGCTCACTTGACTAAGAAGAGGTCCAGGAAAAAAAAAATAGACCAGTGAATCTTGCACCTTTGTTTTCATCTGCAGTTCATACTGCCATACACAGTGAGACTCCGGAGCCACACCATGTGATGTTTAACACAGACTTAACCACAAAGTCATAGACCGTTGCCTCATGAGGCAGAAGTCTGTCATGGCTCCTTGATTAAATTTCCATGCTTTTTGTCAACTGCAAACTTTGAAATTATGCCACCCAGACCCATGTCCAAGCTATTGATCAAAAAGAGCAGCAATGCTAATATTGTCTCCTGAGAAACACTGCTGCCTGTTTCCTCACAATCTTTGGAGTAAAATGTACTACTGTCTGTGTTTTTTGTCTCTCAGCCCAATGAGTAAGTTAAAAGTTGCATTTTGAGGTGTTTGATGATTTGTGGGTAATAATTGATTCTCCTGGGATGAAATAGTGTTTTTCTTGTACATTGGCTTTTATTAACAAATAATGACAATATAAGTTGAGACTATTTTATACACTTAACAGGAATACCACTTTAAGATGTGAATTCAAGATCACCTTAATAGAATACAATATAAAACAAATTCAACATAGAGGAATAAAGGGACTTGTCAACCCAATGGAACATTCTAACATTGTTGTACTCCTTTTGGTTTCAGCAAATGAACAGCTGTGTGTCTTCAAGATGTATTGGGTTTCATTTAATCATCAAGGAAAAATGTGCAACCAGACTCTACAGAATATTGGCAATTTATTAATTCAGTACAGAACTCTATTCATAACCAGTTATATAACTACTCTTGTTTCCATTGCTGTGCCTTTCTACAGTGAGAAAGGAAATTTTATGTATTTCCATGGTTTCAATCCTCCTTTGTTCCTAAATGTTAGAGATGAGAGGCTTTTCTTTTCTGTTCCATTGAACAAGGGAGAACAAGGATACAACAGAGTATGGGACTATCCCAGCTTTCCATACATTTGCTTGAGTGCTATAGGAGGAAACAAAGTAATGATCATGAGATAATAAGGTGTAAAGCCGGTGAACACAGCAGGCCAAGCAGCATCAGAGGAGCAGGAAGGCTGATGTTTTGGGCCTAGACCCTTCTTCAGAAATGGGGGAATTCCGGAGGGAGGAGGGTAACTTCTTCAGGGTAGGCATCCTTAGAAGAGGCCTCGCAGTGGGGTTAAAATTGTTTCAGAGATAGTAGGAACTGCAGATGCTGGAGAATCTGAGCTAACAAGGTGTAAAGCTGGATGAACACAGCAGGCCAAGCAGCATCAGAGGAGCAGGAAGGCTGA
>JAHRHZ010000289.1:23912323-23950008 GCA_024137785.1 Ginglymostoma cirratum | reverse complement strand
GGCCCGAAACGTCAAGTTTTCCTGCTCCTATGATGCTGCTTGACCTGCTGTGTTCATCCAGCCCCATGCTTGTTATCTCGGATTCTCCAGCATCTGCAGTACCTTTTATCTCTGTCATAGTTGTTAAGTTGGTGCAGTTGGGAGATATCTGAGTAAGTGATTAAGCAGCGCAGAGTGCATTGATGGTTAGTGGCATCAGGGTTGGGGGGTGGCTGTGAGAAAGTGTGGGAAGATTTTGTAGCTAATAGTGAAAGTGGTAGATCATGAGCTGTGTTGGAAGGTTGGCACAGTAGCAGAGATAGACTGAGTGTGAGGTATTGGAGAGAAAATGGTGGAACTTATGCTGGCAGAGAGGAGAAGGTCATTGACCTTATTTGCTGGGTTAATTGCTGTGCATTCCCCCAGATGGCTGTGACTACACTGACGTAGGTGGCAACCTCAGAGCAAGTTCGCAAGGCCTAGTGTTGTAGCCTCAACTAGTGGTCGTGGGATAGTGGTTGTCGCACCTCTGCATGCTCTATCACCGTGGGTCTCCAGATGCCTGCCCACAAAGTGGTATGCCAATTTTCCCTTATCTGCCATGATTGGGGCAAATACCAGTTATTGTGTAGGGCAGCTCTGGACTAACAGTACTTGCCCAGGCACACAACAGCCTTTTAATGATGGCTCTGACACCAGCGATGCAGGTCTGTTCCAGGATATCCTGGCAGTAGGGAGTTGTTATAGACATGACGGGTGATAGAGTGGGGCTAGAATAGAGCAGGAGGGGCATCCTAAGGGTGGGGTACGTGCTTTATGAGGTGGCTTTGGTACGACACAGTGAGAGATCACACTACGCCTTGTGGAGAGAAGACCTCCTTGAAACTTGACGAAAATGACAATTAGCCAAAAAAAGTAAGATTCAGCCTTCCATCTCTGATGTGGACAGCTTACTGTTAATACCATGTCTCTGTATTATTTACAACCAGGGCAATTTTGAACATGTTATCAAAATAAAATCCACTCTTCTGCTAAACGGTGCCTTCAAATCTGTATTCAGTGCAGATTCATTTCTAACAGACTAAACTCCGCAGCGCACATCCAGGCATTTGTCACTGTCTGCATAAATATTTTATGATTAGCTTAATTTCATCTCCCCAAATTTTGCTTCCTGTGAAGGTGACCTTACAACAATAAGACAGGAAATGGTGTAAACAAAAGGGGGAATCTGCAAAGTTGCTTAACTTAAAGCCAATGACAAGAGGAAGGACAAATGAAGCAACAATGAAATTTTAGGACGAAGCAAATTCTCAATCAAATCTCAATTTTTGAGGGGATTTTTTTTCTCCTTTTCATTGTTAGGATGTGGGTGTCACTGGTAAGGCTGACATTTATTGACCACCTTCCCTCCTGAGAAAGATATAATAAGCCTTCCTCCTCAATTACTGCAATTTTTCATGCTACTGAAAGGCTTCTCATACCACTACAATTTGCTGTTACAAGTCAGCAACATCAGCAAGAGCTGAGGTCCCATATTATCCCGATGTGTCATTTACCTTCCCTAAAGAATGGCAGGGAGCCAAATAAATTTAATACAACAATCTGACAGTTTCTTGGTGACAGCTAGGGCAGCTAAGATGAAAAACAATAATTTTAAAGAAAGTTAAACAGTATATTGGATCTTTCTCATGAGAAGAATTAATAGCTCTCTTTGATAGGATTTACTTAAGTGAACTTTTATGCGAAGTCTAATTTTGTTTTTCAAATTTCTGCTTACATTCTACTAGAATAAAATGTAGCATTTGTTAGTAAAAGTGATGGATTTTTTTTAGTTTAGGATCTTCGCTTCTTTGTTTGTTTTCTGCCAATGATTTTCCCAGAAAGATTGGCCATTGGAGGCCAATCTCATGAACCCCCTTCACCTCATTCAACCCAACGTCCTTGGACTATGCCTATAGATAACCAATCGCTGATCCTTTCTACATGATTCACTAGATGCCTGCTCACTCAGAATTAAACCTTTGGTATCCCTGACCTAATTGTGGATGATTACTTTCTCATGCTAGCTTTAATTGAAACTTGGCTTAGAACTGGTAGTAGCTTGCCCCTGAATTCTCCCCACCTGTCCTATCTATGGCTGCTACAGTGGAGAGTGAGCCTCAACTGGTTATTTGGTGCCTTTTATGTCTTCAAGCACCTCAACCCATCCATTTCTCTCGCCTCCATTTTTAAACATTCATTGTCTGCTTTACTCTGAATTCCATCTGAATCTATCCTACCTGTACTTTCATTCAGGCAGAGGCTGAACTGATATCACACTGAATGAGACTGTTTGCATTTGTGCTTTCTTCAGCCATGCCCTTGTTACTGGACACCCACTTATCATGTTAAAGGGGCAATAGAACTTTTAAAGTGCTGAGGAGTGGTTTACAAATGGCTTTTCCATGATAAATATGAATATGCAATTTTGTAGTTGAAATCACGGACACTTAAATATGGAAATTTGATAAAGAAAAATATTCACTTTTTTCTAAGTAATCTTTTTATATGTCACCTGCTTCAGAGATAGCTAACCTCTTCTTGACATTTTATTCTAATAATTGAATATATATGAATTAAATTTGCCTTTCAGGTATTTTTGTGGAAGTTAATAACGTACAGATAGCTTAATGAATGACACGAAGTCTCAACCAAGTTATTATACTTAATGAAATATTGGATTTCATTTTACTGAGTTTAAGTTTCTTTGTTGACTGCATTAGGGAAGCTGCCAAAATTGACAACTTCTTTGGCACAAGAGGTTTGTAATTAATTTTCTTCAATGTAATTCTGCCACCAAAAACTATGATTGGACTGCAAACAGCAACAAGGGTTTAGGCCCGAAACGTCAAGTTTTCCTGCTCCTATGATGCTGCTTGACCTGCTGTGTTCATCCAGCCCCATGCTTGTTAACAAGCATGTAATGCGTCTTCGCCCGCTCAGAAGGGGAAAGAATGAATGAAAATAATTTCAGAAATAGTGTATTTAACAACAGTGAATGCTTGGTTTGTATTGGTTAGATTAAGCAATTGTTTTAATATTAACATGCTGAATTTAGAACAGATTTAGAACTTAAGTGTCACAATTAAAATGCTTTGTTTAACATTTTTGATTCTGACATTATTTAAAATTTAATATTCTTGGTTCTTTTGTGCCTTCCTAGTTAATTGTTCAAATACACAGGTTCGCAAGGCAAACAAGACAATAAAAAAGCTTAAAAACTCTTCTGCAAGTTATAGTTTTGTTGTCCCTAGAATCCTTCTATATGGAATTGCACAATCATTGTCTATTGATAACTCAGACAGTGATTATCAGCATTCAGTGCAATTATTGAATAAATCCCAGTTGAACCTCATCTCATCTTAACTAGATATCCACACGTGGGGTGTTGAATTTTAATATTTTCTTCTTTCTGGCCAAGGGACTCTAAGGCCATTTATTGTAGTCTGTGACAGCTGCAGTTAAGATTTAGTTGTAACTACAGGCTGGTTTTAGTATTCCCAAGTACCAGACCTGTTGGAGCATTTAACCAGAGGCAGTAGGGGAGCCTTTACAAATGCAATGGAAATGCTAGACCAACAGTATGAAGAAAATGTTAATAACGCAATTCATTTTTTTCTAAAACATCCGTTAAATCATTGCTTCTGTGTTCCTTATTTGACAGCCTTCTTGGAGAATATTGAATGTACCAGATAGACACTAAACAAACATTTAGTGTCACTAGGGTCGGTGAAATTTATGACAAAATCAGAAATTGCTGGAAAATCTCAGCGGGTCTGGCAGCATCTGTGGAAAGACGGCAGAGTTAACATTTTGGGTCCAGTGACAACTCTTCAGTTTTTCAGAAGGGTCACTAGACCAAAACCTAAGACTTTCCAGCAATTTCTGATTTTGTTTTTAAATTCTGGCATCCACAGTTGTCTGGTTTATTATTTGGTGAAATTTATGATTTGTTCATAGATCATATGATAAATTCCAACAACTATACCTAATTTTTGTCACAACAATGTTACTACAAACTGATGAGACAAATTGATTTAATGAAATACTTGCTATAAACCATCTTGCAAAGCAACAATTCATTGAGCACTTTTCTCATGAAATAAGAACATTTTTAATATCTAATTAACACATTATTAGTTATCCACACTCCATATTCCTATAAATTTTATCTTAACTTTTGGAAATCCCAGCCTTGGTGCATGTTTGCAAGTAGATGGAGAAAGCTATGAATCAAAATATATTTGAGCAAAAGAAGAGTTGAACAACTTCAGACATCAAACACAAGCAACATAAAAGGAACTGTATTGATATCTAATTTTAACATGTAATCTTTTTAATAAGTATATGTCTTCCACATGACTCTTCAAAGAAGAAATATAACCATTTAAATTAGTTATGTGGTAATTATAACCCACATTTTATGTTTATATATGCTTTGTAGGTTAAAACATCTTTAATGTGAAAAACACTATGATCAGTCTAGTGCAGCAAATAGATACTAGGGATGAAAGTTGGTTGATTTTATTTAATTACTTAATGAAGTATAGTTTCTTGAGTTCTAAAGCTTTCATTCCCCCTCAGGAGGCAGACTCAAACTGTCAACAGCTTTTTGATAATGATATTCAACAAAGTAAGGCACTCGAGTTCCATCAGAGTTTGCATAAAACTTTAGGGATGTAATAAAATATCACCTGAAAAATTGCCGAATCATCTGACTTCTTTCATGTAAAAAATATTTAATATGCAACAAATAAGCAAGATATAAATCACCCACACTCGCTCACTTTTTTTGAGGTTCACGTCAATCTAACCTTTTTCCGGAAGAGGGTGCTGTTTACAGCTATCCTTGATGATCAGGGTTCGTTTGATCTACTTTGAAAGGACATAATGTCTGCATTCACTCCATCAAAGGAAATAACATATTTGCAGCAGTTTTTTCCTCTAGATTCCCTAGCCCACTCGGTATGATTGCACGGTAGAGCCCAATGTCACATCTCCACTCCTGCATTGTCTCTGGAGGATCATTGAGCAACCCGAAAAGCAAGCAGTCCATGAGAAGGAGAAAACAGTGACATGAAATTCTGATTCACCATAACATATTGTTCTGCTGATCCCACCAAATAAAACAAAATCCCACCTAAAAAACAACAAAAAAGTAATTCAACAGGCAATGATTATGCACACTCAGTGCAGGTTATAAAAGCCTGTAGGAAAATGTAATAAATAAGGGAGAAATGAACACACCTGTTAATTTCACTGCCTGGGTGGTAATATGATGGCGTGGATCACGTATCTGAGACTGATCTGAATTTCATCTCATATCGATGGTGTAATAATCTGTAAGATTCAGACAATCTGCCCTATCATCTTAATGCCCGTGTAGAGATATTTGAGATTGACCTGAAAATTAACGCAAAGACGACCCGCAGCCAGTCTAATATCGATCAGAGGGCAATTACAGAATCCAATATGAAGAAGGCTATAACAGGATACTTCAATTTTTTTAATGTGATCAACCAGAGTTAACACGACTTTGTGAAGAGGAAATTATGTTTAACAAGTTTATTTGAGTCTTTCAAATAAATAACAAGCAAGTAGGATAGAAAGGAAAAAGATGATCAGAGGATTAGATAGGGTGGACAGTGAGAACCTTTTTCTGGGTGGTGATGGCTAGCACGAGGGGACATCACTTTAAATTGAGGGGTGATTGATATAGGACAGATGTCAGAGGTAGATTCTTTACTCAGAGAGTGGTAAGGGTGTGGAATGCCCTGCCTGCAGCAGTAGTAGACTCGCCAACTTTGAGGGCATTTAAATGGTCATTGGATAAATATATGGATGATAATGGAATAGTGTAGGTTAGATGGGCTTCAGATTGGTTTCACAGGTCGGCACAACATCGAGGGCCGAAGGGCCTGTACTGCGCTGTAATATTCTATGTTCTATGTTCTATGAACCTATCGATTTTGGGTACCTGAATTTCCAATTTGTATCTAAAAATGTCACATCATAGGATACTAAATAAGACAAGAGCGCACAGAATCCCTACAGTGTGGAAGCAGGCCATTTGGACCATCAAGTCCATACCAACTCTCCAAAGAGCATCCCATTCGTACTCACACAGCACACCCCCACCCAACCCAACTCTTACCTGTAACCCTACATTTCCCGTGTCTAATCCACCTAACCCGCACATCCCTGGACATTATGGCAATTTAGAATAGACAGTCCACCTAACCTGCAGATATTTTGGCAGTGGGGAGAAGCCAGAGCACTCGGAGAAAGCCCACGCAGACATGGGGAGAATGTGCAGATTCCACACAGACAGTCAACCAAGGCTGGAATTAAACCAGGGTCCCTGGCACTGTGAGGCAGCAGTGCTAGCTATGAGACAACATGCCACCCATATATAGATCATAACATATTAGCATAGATATAGATTGGAGTCGGATTAAATAGTCTTTTTCAAGTTTGAGTATTACAGAGGTAATGTTGGGGCCTCAACTATTTACACTTTGTATCAATGATTCGGATGAAGGGACCAAATGCAAGTTAGCTAACTTTATCAATGACACCAAGCTAGATAAGAAAATATGTTGTCGAGAGTGGGTAGAATGCCTGCAAGGGGATGTAGCCAAGCTAGCTGAATGAGTACAAATGTGGAAGATGGAGTTTAGTGTGGTAAAAATTGAACTTGTCTACATTGAAAAGACAAATGGAACAGCAGACCACTATTTGTGTACAGATTGTAGAACTCAATGGTAAAGGGAGATCTGTCTACACAAGTCACAAAAAAATAGTGTGAAGATATAGCACTTGATTAGGAAGGCAAATGGTATGTTGGCATTTATTGCAGAGAGATCAGATTTAAAAGCAGGAATGGTTTACTGCAGCTGTTCAGAGCTCAGGTGAGATCATACTTGGAGTACACTTTTTTGAAAAATGATATCATTGCATGAGAGGCTCTTCAGAGAAGATTCGCTAAACTCATTACTGGGATAAAGGTCTTATCCATTAGATTGGGCCTATACCCTTTGGAGTGTCAATGAATGAGAGGTGACCTTACTTGCACATAAGTAGTTCTGAGGGGACTTGATAGCACTTGCCAAGAGGGAGCTTTTTCTTGTTAGGGTGTCAAAAACCAGGTTACAAAGTTTAAGACTGCGAGTTTACCCTTTTAGAAAGAGATAAGGAAGGTTGTTTTTCCCTCAGAGAGTTTGTGGCATGTGGGATACCCTTTGCTAGAAAGTAGTGGAGGCTGGTTTGTTGAATTTATTTGAGGTAAGGTTAGATAGTTTTGTGATAGAAAAAGGAGTCAAGGGTTATGGTGGGGTGGGGGTGGGGGGGGAAGGGGAAACAAAAAAGTGAAGTTGAGATCACTCCCAGATTTTTGTAAATGGCAGAGCCGTTTTGAAGGGCTGAATAGTCGACTTCCTCTCGTAAATCTTGTGTTCGCACATGGACATGCTGACTGACACACCAAGCATGGCTGGAGACTCATATACACAGTGAGCCACAGAGTTGTTCACATCTGAGGCCCTTGATCAGAGGTGATCACTGTATTGGCAAGGCTAAATGTCCACTTCCAGCAAACTTCCAGTAACAACTGGACACATACTGTGGCACAAAATGTTGATCATGAGAGGCACTGTGTCTGTGTGTAGATGCAGGTAAAGCATAATCACAATGTCAGGGCGCAGAGGTGGCATAACTTTCATTGCCGTAGTGAGCTGATGGAGGAGCAAGCAATGGAGAGAGGATGGATTCCAACTGGTAGGTTTGTTACAGAGGGTGAGATGATTATAAACTGCATAGAAGTGATGGAGTCAAGCATCAAGCTTCCAAACATAGGTTCAGTAGTGGATGAGGCATAGATGACAGCTATAGGGTTGTGTAAAACCTCATTAAGAGGATTGGCCGATTGAGGAATTGGTGTTACATAAGTCCAACACACCCTCCACCAGCATAAATACCCTACATGGTAGGCATTGACATGCATTTAGAAAGTGGGCACTACTAGCTGGCAAGCATGGCATGGGTGCACAGGAACAGGTAACAATGGCAGTTACAGCTACAGCAATGGCCATCAGAACTGAAGATGGGTCCAGTGATGATCGGCTTCCTGTAGTTGGAAATTCTCAAGAGTCAGCTGCAAAATGGCAAATGCTGGAGAAGGAGCCTGATATGTGTGGATATTTTTTCAGAGTTCCCAAAGGCTGGTTACATTGATGCATACGTTTTGGGTGAGGGGTTGGGGTGGTGTAAGAATGGCATTGTATCTCTGAAATGTAAGTCGAGTAGTCGCCTTCTTTGAGAGAGTGAAAGTCCTCATGGAGAGCCGTATGCAGCACAACATTCAATGGATGCAAGAGATGAACACAGTATGCCTAATTCCATATGCTCTGTTGAATGATGGGTAGGTGAGTTGGCCCTAAGACACAAAGATCCATAGTCAGCTGAATATTCATTCCAGGAAACAGGGAAGGGTAGTGTGCCTTGAAAAGCTCAAATAAGTCAACGGGCTTTTTTTAAACTGCCTGTGCATTGATGGTAGACAGTGGCATGAATGCTGCTCAAAGTTTGATGGCAGCGCTGACCCTTGTACAAATGTAGGTGACTGCAACTATGCCATGCTGCCCAGGTTTCAGACGCTTAGAAGACAGAAGACGACCTTATGCACTGGTCCATCAATTGCAACTGCCAGGAGCACACACCATACAGGTGCTGCATTTTATTTTGACACAGTGAAGAATAATATCAGGGGCTTTGAGAGGGTGCAGAGGAGAATGATCATATTATTACCACAATTGAAAGAATTCAATTGCATTTGGCGAATGAGTTGGTATCTATTTCCCTGGAGCAAGGAAAAATTAGGTGAGATTTCATTGAGTTGTTCGAGATCACGAAAGGTTTTGAAACAGTAAGTAGGAAGAAACATTCAGTGGCTGTAAGACAACCAGAGGATGTGGGTTAATTGTAATTAACAAAAGAGCCAGAAGTGGGATGAGGAGATATCTGCTTTCTACAATGAGTTGACATGATATTGAATGCACTGACTGAACTAGACATGGAAGAAAAAACAATAAGCTATCAACAGAGAACTGTACAATTACTCAAGGGGAAGAATATGGTCAAGGGAAAAAACGTAGAGCACTGGAGCAAGAGTTGAATAATGGGAGTAATTAGACAGCCATTTCAATGAGCTGGCACAGACACAATGGCTAGAATAGCCTCCTCCTGTGTTGTGTCATTGTGTGATTTGAATGTATGATATTACTTGGAGTTGAAAAGTTGTTTTCACACATTGGTAATCACTCAGTTTTTCCAAAATAGTGTATCTGTTGTAAAGAAGGAGGTGTTTATTCAGCAGGGAACTCTAGCCTTCACTGACAGTGCTAGTTATCAGCAATGTTCCATCTGAGCTGCATGACTGGACAATCTCTTGGAGGGTCCACACAGACTGACTGGTGTGCTGACACAGTTCCCAGCATCGTCTTCTGGTTTCAGAAATTGCTGCCATGCACAGACTTGGAGGTTTTGTAGCAGAAAAGGTAATTGCACGGAAGATTAATTATTAGTGAATTTTAAAGAGTATCAGTAGGTAAAATTTGTTTCTAAATAAAATACTTTAGGGCTAGTTCTCGCCAGCAGTATCTGTGGATCAAACATGGGAAAAAATTGAGACCCATTGGCAATATACAGACACCTCTTTTTATACCTTTTAGTTTCCTCTGCTTTTCCCTCCTCAGTCTCACCCAGAAATAATGGTACATATTGACACATTGTTGGGTACAAGCAGCTCACTGAAATATCATACAAATAACCACTTATTTGAGTAAACTGAAAGAGCACATACTGTCCCAGGTTGACAGACACGAGACGGTGATCTTAAAAGCTAGGAGCGGAAGTAAGCCATTGAACCTTCCTAATCTGCTCCACCATTTTATAAAAACATGGCCGAACCCCGAACTCAATACCATTGCCCTGGTTCCTCCCCAGACCTCTTGATGTTTTTAACATCTAAGAAAAATCTATTTGTTTTCCGAATGTATCAGTGACTTGCCCTCCACTGTGGTAGAGAATTCCACAGGTTCACTACTCTTTGAGTGAAGAAATTTTCCTCATCTCAGTCCTAAATGGTCTATCCCAACCCTGTAACTGCATCCACTGGTTCTAGACTCACCAACTAAGGAAAACATCGTCTTCTGCATTAAGTCTGTCCAGCCTGGTGGAATTTTATGCATTTCAGTCAGAATCTGGGTCATTCTTCTAGGCCCTAGTGAAAATAGATCAAACTAATCTGTCCTCATAGAATGACTCTACCAGCCCAGTACCAGCCTAGCAAACCTCCACTGCTCCCCGTCTCTAACAAATATATTCTTTCTTAGGTAGGGAGACAAAAACTGCATACAGTACTCAAAGTGTGGTCTCACTAAAGTCCTGTATAACTATAAAAAGATATGCCTTCTTCTGAACTTAAATTGTTTTGCCATGAATGTTAATATACCATTTCCTTCCTAATTGTTTGCTGCACCTGCCTGTCTACTTTCATTGGCTGGTGTTTAAGGACACTCTGATCCCTTTGTATATCCACACTTCCCATGATATATCATCATTTAAATTATATTCTCCCCTTCTGTTTTTCACACTGAAGTGTATAACTTCACAGTTAGCCACGTTGTACTGCAGCTGCTGTATGTTTGCCCAATCATTCAACTTGTCTAAATCATCTTGAAATGTCTTTGCATCCTGCTCACAAGTTATAATCAGTCCAAATTTTCTGGCACCAGCAAACCTAGAAATGGTTTGGTTCCCTCATCCAGGTCATTGGCATATATCATAAATAGCTGGGGGCCATGTTCTGATCCTTGCAGTATCCCACCAGTCGCTGCCTGCCACTCAGAAAGAGACCCATTTGTTCCCATTCTCTTTTTCCTGTCTGTCAACCAATTATTGATCCATGACAACATATTACTCCATCCCATGTGCTTTAACTTTGCCCACTAATCTCTCATAAGAACCCGATTAAAAGTCTGCTGAAAATCCAACTATATCACATCCAGCCCCATGCTTGTTATATCACATCTACTGATTCTTTCTTATCTATTCTAATAGTTGCTGCTCAAAAAGCTCCAGTAGATTTGTGAAGCAGTTAAAGTACTGAATGTCTACTCTGACTCCTGTTCCTTACATTATTGTGAAATGGTTAAGAAAGGTATTTTTGTTTTTACTTGACTGTTCCTCTAACCAAAAATAAAAAGTTCTGAACGCTGATTTGGTAAGGTTACTAGTTTTTTTTTCTCTCAATAGTCTGTTTGGGAATTCAGAACAGTGGGAATGGATGTTAGGGCAGTTGCATGCTCCTCCTGTAGAATGTAGGAGATAAGGGTCACCACTAATGTCCCCACTGACTTCATCTACGGGACGTGCACCCAACTCCAGTTCCTTGGCAACCGCGTTAGGGACCTGGAGCTGGAGCTGGATGAACTTCGGATCATTCGGGAGGCCGAGGGGGTAATTGAGACGAGTTACAGGGAGGTAGTCACACCTCAGGTACAGGAAAAAGGTAGATGGGTTACAGTCAGGGGACGGAAAGGGAACAGGCACACAGTGCAGGGATCCCCTGTGACCATTCCCCTCAATTACAAGTATAGCATTTTGGATACTGTTGGGGGAATGACTTACCAGGGGTAAGCCATGGGGTACAGGGTCTCTGGCACAGAGTCTGTCCCTGTTGCTCAGAAGGGAAGGGGGGAGAGGAGGAGAGCATTAGTCACAGGGGACTCCATAGCTAAGGGGACAGATGGGAGATCCTGTGGAAACGAGAGAGACTCACGGTTGGCGTGTTGCCTCTCAGTTGCCAGGGTCTGTGATGTCTCGGATCATGTTTTCTGGATCCTTAAAGGGGAGTGGGAGCAGCCCCAAGTCGTGATCCACATAGGCACCAACGACATAGGTAGGAAAAGGGATGGGGATGTAAGGCAGAAATTCAAGGAGCTAGGGTGGAAGCTTAGAGCTAGAACAAACAGAGTTGTTATCTCTGGTTTGTTACCCGTGCCACGTGCTAGCGAGGTGAGGAATAAGGAGAGAAAGCAGTTGAACACATGGCTACAGGGATGGTGCGGGAGGGAGGGATTCAGATACCTGGATAATTGGGGCTCATTCTGGAGAAGGTGGGACCTCTACAAACGGGATGGTCTACACCTGAACCAGAGGGGTACCAATATCCTGGGGGGGAAATTTGCTAATGCTCTTCAGGAGGGTTTAAACTAATTCAGCAGGGGGGGTGGGAACCTGAATTGTAGCTCCAGTGAACAGGAGGTTGAGAGTAGTGAGGTCATGAATAAGGTTTCAAGGTTGCAGGAGTGTACCGGCAGGCAGGAAAATGGTTTGAAGTGTGTCTGCTTCAATGCCAGGAGCGTCCAGAATAAGGTGGGTGAACTTGCAGCATGGGTTGGTATCTGGGACTTCAATGTTGTGGCCATTTCGGAGACACGGATAGAGCAGGGACAGGAATGGTTGTTGCAGGTTCCGGGGTTTAGATGTTTCAGCAAGATCAGGGAAAGTGGTAAAAGAGGGGGAGGTGTGGCATTGTTAGTCAAGGGCAGTATTACAGTGGCAGAAAGGACGTTTGATGAGGACTCGTCTACTGAGGTAGTATGGGCTGAGGTTAGAAACAGGGAAGGAGAGGTAACGCTGTTGGGAGTTTTCTACAGGCCTCCAAAAAGTTCCAGAGATGTAGAGGAAAGGATTGCAAAGATGATTCTGGATAGGAGCGAAAGTAACAGGGTAGTAGTTATGGGGGTCTTTAACTTTCCAAATATTGACTGGAAACACTATAGTTCGAGTACTTTAGATGGGTCAGTTTTTGTTCAATGTGTGCAGGAGGGTTTCCTGGCACAGTATGTAGATAGGCCAACAAGGGGCAAGGCAACATTGGATTTGGTACTGGGTAATGAACCAGGCCAGGTGTTAGAATTGGAGGTAGGTGAGCACTTCAGTGATAGTGACCACAATTCAGTTACGTTTACTTTAGCGATGGAAAGGGATAGGTATATACCGCAGGACAAGAGTTATAGCTGGGGGAAAGGCAATGATGAGGCGATTAGGCAAGATTTAGGATGCATAGGATGGGGAAGGAAACTGCAAGGGCTGGGCACAATTGAAATGTGGAGCTTGTTCAAGGAACAGCTACTGCGTAGCCTTGATAAATATGTACCTGTCAGGCAGGGAGGAAACAGTCGAGCGAGGGAACCATAGTTTACCAAAGAAGTTGAATCTCTTGTCAAGAGGAAGAAGGAGGTTTATGTAAAGATGAGGCGTGAAGGCTCAGTTAGGCCGCTTGAGAGTAACAAGTTAGCCAGGAAGGACCGAAAGAGAGAGCTAAGAATAGCCAGGAGGGGACATGAGAAGTCTTTGGCAGGTAGGATCAAGGAAAACCCTAAAGCTTTCTATAGGTATGTCAGGAATAAAAGAATGACTAGAGTAAGATTAGGGCCAGTCAAGGACAGTAGTGGGAAGTTGTGCATGGAGTCTGAAGCGATAGGAGAGGCACTAAATGGATATTTTTCGTCAGTATTCACACATGAAAAAGACAATGTTGTCGAGGAGAATGCTGAGATACAGGTTATTAGACTTGACGGGGTTAACATTCATAAGGAGGAGGTGTTAGCAATTCCAGAACGTGTGAAAATAGATAAATCCCCTGGGCTGGATGGGATTTATCCTAGGATTCTCTGGGAAGCTAGGGATGAGATTGCAGAGCCTTTGGCTTTGATCTTTATGTCATCATTGTCTACAGGAAGAGTACCAGAAGACTGGAGGATAGCAAATGTTGTCCCCTTGTTTAAGAAGGGGAGTAGAGACAACCGGTAATTATAGACCAGTGACCCTTACTTTGGTTGTGGGTAAAGTGTTTGAAAGGATTATAAGAGATAGGATTTATAATCATCTAGAAAGGAATAAGTTGATTAGGGATAGTCAACATGGTTTTGTGAAGGGTAGGTCGTGCCTCACAAACCTTATTGAGTTCTTTGAGAAGGTGACCAAACAGGTGGATGAGGGTAAAGCAGTTGATGTGGTGTATATGGATTTCAGTAAAGCGTTTGTTATGGTTCCCCACTGTAGGCTATTGCAGAAAATACAGAGGCATGGGATTGACGGTGGTTTAGTGGTTTGGATCAGAAATTGGCTAGCTGTAAGAAGACTGAGGGCAGTGGTTGATGGGAAACATTCATCTCGGAGTTCAGTTACCAGTGATGTACCACAAGGAACTATTTTGGGGCCATTGCTGTTTGTCATTTTTATAAATGACCTGGATGAGGGCGTAGAAGAATGGGTTAGTAAATTTGCAGATGACACTAAAGTCGGTGGAGTTGTGGATAGTGTGGAAGGATGTTGCAGGTTACAGAGTGACAGAGCTGGGCTGAGAGGTGGCAAATGGAGTTTAATGCGGAAAAGTGTGAGTTGATTCACTTTGGAAGGAGTAACAGGAATACAGAGTACAGGGCTAATGGCAAGCTTCTTGGTAGTTTGGAGGAGCAGAGAGATCTCGGTGTCCATGTGCATAGATCCCTGAAAGTTGCCACCCTGGTTGATAGGGTTGTTAGGAGGTATACGGTGTGTTAGGTTTTATTGGTAGAGGGATTGAGTTTCGGAGCCATGACGTCATGTTGCATGTACAAAACTCTGGTGCGGCCGCACTTGGAGTGTTGCATACAGTTCTGGTCGCCGCATTGTAGGAAGGATGTGGAAGCATTGGAAAGGATGCAGAGGAGATTTACCAGGATGTTGCCTGGTATGGAGGGAAGGTCTTATGAGGAAAGGCTGAGGGACTTGAGGCTGTTTTCGTTAGAGAGAAGGTTAAGAGGTGACTTAATAGAGACATACAAGATGATCAGAGGATTAGATAGGGTGGACAGTGAGAACCTTTTTCCTCAGATGATGATGGCTAGCACGAGGAGACATAGCTTTAAATTGAGGGGTGATAGATATAGGACAGATGTCAGAGATAGATTCTTTACTCAGGGAGTAGTAAAGGCGTGGAATACCCTGCCTGCAACAGTAGTAGACTCGCCAACTTTAAGGGCATTTAAATGGTCATTGGATAAACGTATGGATGACAATGGAATAGTGTAGGTTAGATGGGCTTCAGATTGGTTTCACAGGTCAGCGCAACATCGAGGACTGAAGGGCCTGTACTGCGCTGTAATGTTCTATGTTCTATGTTTTCCTTTATTCTCTAGTCAAAAAGACACTGAATCCACTGTGGTGCCCTCATTAATACCTTGACTGACATGAGCTAACCTATTCCTGAATAGCTCTTTTTGGCTAAGTATCAGGAGTTATGGTATTCTTACTCTATCTATTATCAGCAATATATTATGTACAATATCTCCAGGTCAGAGATTGTGTTGGGCATCAGTGCTAGAAGGTGATTTAGTTATTATAGTTCAATTTAATTTTATTCAATTCTGAATTTTAAAATTGAGAACATACACAAATTGAGTCATGAATTAAATTGAAATAAAAATTGAAGCATACACAAAGCATCTGTAAGACTTTCGTTGAATGTTACAGTAAAAAAAAAGACATTTTTCTTACTTGCAACACAAGGAAATTATTAAATTGGAGATGTTGTAGAAAAGGTTTACAAAGATGTTACCAGGGCTGGAGGGTTTGTGTTATAAGGCAAGATTGGATAGACTGGGACTTTTTTTTACTGGAGGTAGCGGCTGAGGGGTGACCTTATAGAGGTTTTTAAAATCATGCGGGGCATGGATAAGGTGAACAACAAAGGTCTTTTCCCTAGGGTAGGGGAGTTCAAAACTAGAGGATATATTTTTAAAGTGAGAGGAAAGAGATTTAAAATTAACCTGAGCGGCAACTTTTTCACACAGATGGTGGTTCATATGTGGAATGAACTGCTAGACGAAGTGGTAGATGCAGGTACCGTTACAACATTCAAAAGACATTTGGATAGGTATGTGAATAGGAAAGGTTTAGAAGGATATGGGTCAAATGCAGGCGATTGGGACTAGTTCATTTTGGGTAACTTGGTTAGCATGGATGCGTTGGACTGAAGGGTCTCTTTCCGTGCTGTATGACTCTATAACTTAAGAAGTAGGAGCTGGAGTTGGTGTAGGCTATTCAGTCTTTTGAGCATGTTTTGCCATCCTCTGCCATGAGGTTATGGCTGAGTTTTTACATTAACATAGAATCACAGAGGTTTTGTGGCACAGAAGGAGGCCAATTGGCCCATTGTGTCAGCACCAGGTATTTAAATGAGCATCATTTGCTACTGCCAAGCTCCCAATGTTTCTCCATACCCTGCATCTTATTTCTATCTAAATAATCATCCAATGGCCTCTTCAATGTCTCAATTTAATCTGCCTGTGCTATGTTTCTAGACAGTGCATTCTACACCCTACAGCAGAAAGGGAGAAAATGATCCTGCTCATAAAAGAAACAAGAATGAGATTTAAAGTGATTTGCAAAAGAAACAAGGGTGAAGCGATGAAAACCATTTTTCACACAGCAAGTAGTCAGGGTATGGAATGCACTGCCTGGAAGTATAATGGAAACTGGCTTGTCTGAGGCACTTTAGAGGGCATTGTATGATTATAAAAAGTAATGTGTAAGGGTCTGGGAAAAATACAGGACATTGTCACTAGATAATGATGCTCATTTAACGAGCTGGTGCAGGAACAATGGACTGAATGGCCACATTCTGTGTCACGACAGTGATTCTGTGATCCTCAGTGCCATTCCCATGTTAGTTGTTGTTTCTGTGGTCCCTTCTGAAGAAGGGTCACTGGATCAAAACATTCACTCAGTTTTCTCTCCACAGATGCTGCCAGACCTGCTGAAGTTCTCCAGTAATTACTGTTTCTGTTCTTTCAATGGTACCTCTTGTTATTCCGTTGCCATCATTGGAACACTATAGACTTCTGGGTGGGTGATTGCTGTAATCTTCACCAATAGTGTGTTCACCTGTTTTGAACAACTTCTCCAGGTGTCCACATGTGGCCGCAGTTGACTGGTCATTTTCCTCCACTGGGTATGATTGTGGTGACAGCTACTCTGCACAGATACAAAGCTGCCACTTGGGTTGACTCTTGCTGAGAGCATTGAAGGTTTGCACTTGGATGATTTTCCAATGCCCAACTCCAATAATGTTTGTGTAGCCTCATCAAACTGAAATTTGGCTTTCTGCTATTTCATTTAGATTCTGTCTCTTATGCCTGTTACTATTTCTATCTTCATTGACTTTTTTGCTCTTGCAAGATTAGTTTGGTTACAGTGTTGCATTAACCTTTGTACCAGACTGCATTCCACATTTTCAGTAGGTGTATTTTTTCACCCTTGAAGTGCCTTCTGTACATTTATGCTGGCCTAGCTTGATTTCTTTATGATTTCTTTGGTGATTTTCATTGTTGCCCATGTCTTTCCATTTGACTGGTGATAGTGTAGAAATGATGTATGCTGTTAGATTTCCCAATACGTTATGAAATGGCTGAATTCTTCACTCATGAACTGATGGCCCTTGTCATCATCTCAGTTTCAGAAATGCTGTAATGACTGAAGTGGGCTTTCAGGCATTCTACAGTCTCACCAATAATAATTAAAGTCAACCAATCTACCTCCCAGTACTCAGAACTGCAGTCAATGTTGACTAGATAATCCCTTCTTTTGAGATTGTGGAGGTCTGCCCACAACCTCATCCATGGTCTGTCTGGATGCCATGTTTCATCAGCGTTTCTCTAGCTTGCTTAGCTTGGTGCTCATTACAGATGCTGCACTAGTTGATGTGATCCTTGATTTCACTGCTCATGTTTGCACAGTAGAGCAAAGGAATCTTTGCTATTCTGGGATCGGACTCAATCTCTTGGTGGCTTGCATGTTTGCGGTTTAACACCTCTCCTCTCAACTCCTTACGGAAAAGAAAGCTTTTCCATTGTACAATATGCCTCAGTCTGCTAATTCATCTCTGTAGGTCCAGAATTCTATTATAACCACGGGTGCGCCCTAAACCTTTCAGGCCATCATTCCATCACAATTTTGGATCTAGTTGGGTAGCTTGCATGATTTGAGCAAGAAGCTTGTTCGTTTGATTCAATTTTTCTGCTGGGTTGATGACTTCCAGAGAATGTCAAACTGCTGCTTCACATTGAATTTTGAAGATTTTACATATTATCATCGCATCCTCTGCTTTCTTCAGAGCTGCCATCACCAGTGTGTCAGCTACATACCTTTGTTTCCCTTGCTTGATGATATCTCTGTAACCATAGTAGTCTTCTTAGCAGATGCTCTGAGTAGATAATAACAGCTTGAGGAAGATGGGTTGAAGTGACTTGTGGTCAATCTTGACTGTCACTTTTTCCCATTCCAAGTAGGTATTGATCAATATGTTCATAAGTGCAGATGATGGTGAGGCATTCTTTCTAGATCTGATCATGGTTTTGTTCCATTTGTACTAATGCTTTGGATGCAAATGTCCATGCTGCATTAAAGTTTCTTCAAGACTGGTCTTTCTGTGATCACACAGGAAGGCGATTTCATCACTTCCTTCAGAGTATTTTAGAAATTGGCTTTAACATCACTAGTTCCTTGGTTTTTCTGAACCTTGCTCCTTGTTCCAGGCTCCAATGCCACTGCACATCCTTAGCAGCGAATTAGTGTAATTGTTGACGTGCTGACAAAAGATGGGCGGGAACATTGCTGAATATGTGATATATTCAACAAATTGTTGCACTGCTCTTATACCTCACAGTTGTCACATCACTGCTACAGCTCTCACCTTTTTGCAATTTGGGCAAATTTTGTTGACTGTACATGACCAATGTACTTGAGTTTGGACATCTTTGATTGTAGTATTTTCTTGTTCATCTTTAAGTTCATTTGGAAGATCTAGATTGGATCTATTTGGGTAGCTTGTATGATTTGAGCAAGAAGCTTGTTTGATTCAATTTTTCTGCTGGATTGATAACTTCCAGAGAATGTCAAACTGCTGCTTCACATTGAATTCGGAAGATTTTACATTTTGTCATAGCATCCTCTGCTTTCTTCAGAGCTGCCATCACCAGTGTGTCAGCTACACACCTCACTAGATTTTGATTTTCCCGAACAATGGTTTTTCCATCGTACACCCTTATCCATAAACTATAAATTATTCACTACAGCTTCTTCTCTGGGAAGATCGTAACTAATTCAAATTGTTTATGTTGAAACTCCTCTGGAAATGCAGGAAGAGATGCACAATCATCTCTGTCTCTGAAACAGTATCCAGCTGCTTTCATCCAGCTTCATTTGCAAGTAATCACTCTTCATATCGGGGTTGTGAAGACTTTTCACCTTTGCAAGTTGTTGCAAAATTCCTTTGGTGATTGTCATGAGGTCATGAGATGTCTTCAGAGCTTTATTTATGTCCTTAGTAGCCAAAGCATATTCTCACACTGGAAATCCACTCTTTTGGAGTTGTCACTTTCTTGATTACTTCCTTTGTTAGCTCGTCTATCCTGTCTTTCAGACTAGCCTTAAGGCAGCTGGAACTTTTTTTGGCAGATGCTTGAGTTGTCTTATACTCTCAAATACTTCAAAATAATATTCACAGAATTACAGAATTACGGAAATGTTTTGGTGCAGAAGGAGACCATTCAGCCCAGCTCATTGAATCAGCATCGTTATTTAGTGCCAATCTCCTGCTTTTTCCCCATATCCTTGCACATTACTTGTATCCAAATAATCATCAAATGAGCTCTTGTATGCTTCAACAGAACCTGCCTCCATTACACTTCCAGGCAGTGCATTCCACACCTTAACTCTGCTAACTACTTGCTGGGTGAAGGTTTCCCTCACTTCATCCTTGCTTCTTTCTCAGATCACTCTAAATCTATGCTCTCTTGTTCTTGTTCCTTTCATGAGCAGGAACTGTTTCTCCCTATCTACGCTATTCAATTTGCTAATGATTTTGAAAGCCTCTATCAGATCTCCTCTTAGCCCTCTTAGCCCCAACTTCTTTGAATATCCTCATAACTGAAGTTTCTCATCCCTGGAGCCATTCTTGTGAACTACTTCTGCACTCTCTTGAATGAGTTCACATTCTTCCTATGACGTGGCACCCATAACCTTACACAATACTCCAGCTGAAGTCTAACAAGTGTCTTATAAAAGTTCAATATGACCTCTTTGCTCTTGTACTCTATGATCCTATTAAAAAAACTAAAGACACTTTATGTCTTACAGGTATTTCTGCTATAACACTGTTTCGTTAACGCGAATTGGCTGTAACATGATTGTTGAATAGTGGACGCTGTTTGGATAATGTAAACTTTCTACTGTACAAGTATATCCTATAATGTGACTTTCTATGGCGACTTTCTATGCTGCGATTTTCTGTAGCGCAAGGTCATATGCAGCTATCATAATATAGGAGAAATACTTATACTTATCGATGTCTTTAACTCTTTTGCCGTTTTCAATGATCAATGCACACATACAGCCAGGTCCTCTGCTCCTGCATCCCACATTAGAATTGTACCCTTGTTTTATGTGGTCTTATATGTTCCTCCTGTCAAAATGCATAACCTCTCACTTCTCTTCAGTGAAACACATTTGCCACTGATCTGCCCACTAACCAACTTGCCTATATCCTTCTGGAGTTCTGCACTGTCCTCCTCTCAGGTTACAATTCTTCCATGTTTTGTGTCAGTTGCAAACATCCAAATTGTCTCTGCACACCAAGATTTAGATCATTAATATATATCAGGAAATGTTTGGTCATATTACAACCCCTGGGGAACTCCACTACAAACCTTCCTCCAGCCCAAAAAATATCCATTACTCTATGTTTCCTATCACAAACTAATCTTCCATCTATGTTGCTATTCTATTGGCCCTCTTATTTCTATGAATTATAACTGTTCTTACAAGTCTGTTGTTTATTCTCACCAGTCAATTCTCTAGAAAGATATCTTGCTCTGTGAGCACACTATTGTCCTCCTATAGCATCTGCTCCACAGTCATTCATTTTGTGTGTTGCTACAGGTTGACAATCGCTTTTGGCACATTGAGGGTTACCAGTCAAGTTTTAGACTTGGTCCAGGGGAAATGAATAGCTTATGTTTGCCATTTATGATCTGGAACCCTAGATCTTATTATTTCATTGGCTCACAGAGTAATATTTGTTCTCAGCATGAATGTGGTGCAATCATACAGATTTAAATTTGCTTTTGAAGACTTCATGTTTGAAGTGCCATGTTGAGCTGTTTCACACAGGGCTATGAAGGTCTTGATGTTGCATTATGCACCAGTGCCTCTCTGACAGATTATATCGATCTAGTATTCTCCTCCTGCGGTTCTCATTCCAACAGGAACAAACTACATATCATATTGCAACCTGACCAAATCAACCTGTTATATATTGTAGAGTTATTCATCAGAATCTAATATCTTTCTAGTGGTCATCTGTATTAGCTTGTTGTCCTTGTATGCAAAATGATTCAGCTTCTTGCAATGCAAATATGCATACTGCATGGGTCTTAGTGTGGAGCTGGAGGAACACAGCAGGCCAGGCAGCATCAGAAGGGCAGGAGAGTTCTGATGCTACCTGGCCTGCTGTGTTCCTTCAGCTCCACACTGTGTTATCTCTGACTCCGGCATCAGCAGTTCTTACTATCTCCTACTGCATGGGTCTTGTTTTGTTTCGTGCCCTCAGGAGTACTTGCATCCTATCTTTCATTCATGCATGTTCTGGTTTTTTTTTGTTTGAATGTCTGTCAGCATAATAAGGCCTGTCTGTTCCACCATGAAATGGTCTAGCTTATGTTATACAACTTCAATACTTTCATACATGTCAACTGCTTTCCTGAAGGCAAGTTTCTCTTTTCTCAGTAGATATGCTCTCACTGTGGGATTGCTTATGCCTAATACAATCCTATATTTACTTGTAATGCTTTTCAATTTATTCATCGTAAATTTTGGTTTCTGGGTTTTGAGTTAGTAACCAATGGGTTTTCTGTTTACCTAAAGTTAATTAGTACTTTGTCAGTATTTCTGTAGTCATGGTGATTTCTTTTAAAAATAGTTGTTGAGACTTGTGTTTAGAGTGAATGGGTTTGGTGTACCATTAATGGACTCCTGTTTATTTTAGATTATTTTGTAACCCAGCAAAGTAGATAATGGATCCTCAAGGTTTGTTAGAGTGTTCTGGAAGTTATATTTTCTAAGTTTAAAGGAAACACACAAAATTAGGGAGGAAGACTTTGGGTTTTAGTTTTTACTTTGAGTGGAGCAGTCCTGTGAAGTCCTTGGAATAGGATAACTGTATAGATAAGTGCTCTGGAAAAGAGAAGAATGTATAGTGAATGAGATTATCTTAAAATGAAAGGTTAGTATTAGTCTCAGATCAGAAGCATTAGGATAAAACTCTGAAGAGGTAACTTAAAGCTGAGTACATTTAATCTCAAGTGTATGATAGCTTCTTGCTAGAGCTATGGTTCCAGTATGAAAATTGAAGCCACAAGTGACTTAAACCTACTGAGGTGTTAGATACAGGAACTCTGTGTGAGTATGGTTCTTTTAGGTATTGTACCAATATGTGTTTTGGAAATTATCCAAATGTATTTTCTTAATTTTATAAGGTAGAGTTTTGGATTTGATGATATTATATCTTTACTATGTGTTTAAAATTCTTTAAATTGGTGTTATAAGTGGATGTAATTGCTTATTCAATTTTATTCTCATTTCTTTTGTTAATAAACTTTGTCTCGTTGTTAAAGCAAAATCTGCAGTACTGTGTGCCTACGTTTCAATGAGAGATCACTTGGTTAAATCCAAAATTAAGTTAGGCTCCTGTCTGGTTCTGATTTGTCCAGCAATAACGTCAGGTGGGATCATAACACATTGACCACATACCGTTTATAATTGATGTTCGCTTGAAGTTAAAAGTACGCCTTCATGACTTACAAAATCTCTGCAGTCTGCCTTTTCTGTTCTTCAGAAAGATTCAGCATGGATTACTCTTTGAAATGGTCTCCACCCAACATTGATAAAAAATATTGCTATGAATAACTGTTCTGGTTTGTGAAATAGATTTGTTGCCGATTATGAATTTCACCATTGCATGTGGAAAATGTGCGAGTTTTGTTTCACATTAGCTTTCATTTTGACAGGTGCTGGGGAGGACATTTTGCAGGTATTGAGTGCTATCCAGCATTTCAGCTGTGGTTTGCTTCTTTCTTTGTTTTCAATGACTTTCAGCAGCAATTTTCCCAGATTTGAACATTCCTGTGTCTCTCTGTTTGTGCCTATGCTTCTGTAAAGCTTCCTGTGAAGCACTTCACAGGAGGGTCCACAGCACTGAGGATGTCACCTAGTGAGGGGACGAAACATCTGCTATCAAACCTCCCAGCTCACCAACATCTACAACCAGCACCAGAGCTACAAATCTTCACTCAAACCCTGAATAACCATTGAAGTTTTTAATATGTGAAAACATATACAAATCTCAGTCTTGAACACACTCATATCTAAGCCTCAAAAAGCTCTTTGCAATAGAGAATTCCAAAAATTCATCACTGCTGAGTCAAGAAATTCCTCTTCATTTCTGTCATAAATGTGCTTCCCCTTATTCTTAGGTTGTGTCTCCCAGTTCTAGATCCCTCAGCCATGGGAAACATCCTTCCATTGGCTGTGACTACTTTGTACTGTTTATAAGTTATGTTCACTTTGGGTTGAAACAATCAAAACTATTCCTGACATAGCAAGCTCCTTGATATCAATTAATCATTTTACCTTTTATTATTAAACCAGTACATATTTGAATAAAACCTAAGAATAGGGTCTTGTGGCACAGAGGTGGTGTCCCTACATCTGGATTGAAGTCACAGCTGCCCCAAGAGTCTTGTCATAATGTGTCTAAACAGGTTGATTTGATAACTCTAATTGTTTCTCCAGCCATTGCTCAATGATGATGCAGTCCTAAGGGCCAGAACTAAGAACTTACATTATCTTTATATTTTTGGTGTCCAGCAACTTACAATTTACATTTATAAAGCACTCGTGTAATTAGAAGTTATCTCAGAACACTTCACAGATTGGAGAATTGAGTAGATATATCAAAGATAAGGGAGCAGATAGAACGGAGTTAATGGACAAGGCTTGTAGAGGAGTTGAAGAGAAAATAATTTTCTATGCTTTTAATGAAATTGAGGAATAGTGGAGGCCAACAGAACATTGAGCCATTCTGATGACAGGGGCTGAAAGATTGGCTACAGTTGGTAATGCACAAAACATCAGTATCAGAAGAGTGCAGAGTGTGGGTTGTAAAGTAGGTTTAAAGGAAGTTGTTGAAGTGGAATGGGAAATGTCTTGGAGGAATTTGAAAGGTAAGAATAAAGAACCATAAGTCTGATCAGAGGAAACATAGAATCACTAATACCTAACAGGGAAATGTTGCATCCAGTCCTGGTCACCACACATTAGGATTGCATCAGTTGAAAAAGGCAGCTCAACACCACCTTCTCAAGTTCAACTAGGGATGGGCAATAAATACTGTCCGACCCATGAATTAATAAAAAGGGGAAGGATGTGACTGTCCTTGAGAGGCTGCAGAGATGTATCAGAATGTTTCCGGGCTGGAGGACTTTAGTTACATGCTTAGGTTGGAGAAACTGGAATTATTCTCTTTGGAGTAAAAGATTGAAGGTAGATTTGACAAGAGGAGTATAAGGTATTGACATGTCTAGATAAGGTAGGCAGGAAAATCTGTTCCTATTAGTTGAATGTACAATGACAAGAAGACACAGATTTAAAATTTTGAATAAAAGAAACTGCAAGGAGTATGTGGGAGAGAATTCTTTAAAATAGTGATTGAGAATAATCTCAAGTTCATTACTTATGAAGGAGCTTAAAGAAGAGATGATCAATAATTTTAAACAAAAATTGGATGGACCCTTGAAAATAATCTTGCAGAGATACAGAGATGGAGCTACTATAGGTAGAGGCAAAGTTATTGCTCTACAGAGAGCTGGTGAGACCTCATTGGGACAAATGGTCTGCTTCTGTGCCATTATGAGCCTATGACTCTATAACTGGATGTTTCGAGTGGTTAAGAATAGAGGCAGCAGCTTTTTACATAACCTGCAATTTACAAAATGACTGTTGAGCTGCAGAGTATTATATGTATGAAGTTGGAAGATAACAAAGGTTACAATATCAGTGGTAGTTAGAGGAGCAGGGATAAAGGTAGAGAAGTTTGCAATGAAGGCAGTGAGCAGTCTTGGTGATGGAGATAAAAGGTACTGCAGATGCTGGAGAATCCGAGATAACAAGCATGGGGCTGGATGAACACAGCAGGTCAAGCAGCATCATAGGAGCAGGAAAACTTGACGTTTCGGGCCTAAACCCTCTATCAGAAAATGAAGGGTTTCTGATGAAGGGTTTAGGCCCGAAACGTCAAGTTTTCCTGCTCCTATGATGCTGCTTGACCTGCTGTGTTCATCCAGCCCCATGCTTGTAGTCTTGGTGATGGAGCAGTTTACCCACTTGAGCCAGAAATGGCAATCAGCAAGAATGATAGATATAAATATGGAGACTCGCAGGTGCTGACATAAACATCGCAAAGGATAGTTTTGCTTGGGGAAATTTTGACTCATCTGAACCTTGATGTTGTGAACAGATGAAGTCGAATAATGAGATTATTATTCTGTGAACAACGCATTCTTTAATCACAATTTGGCTCTATTTCCAACATAAAGTGCTTTCAGGTGAAGCAAGACATCTAATATTTACAGGTGACTTTTAAAAATTCATCTAAGTAATATTGCCAGTTTGTGCTGAATGGTCATTGTGTTTTTTTTGTTGTAGAGTATCTGTAACTATTCAGGGATAGACAAAACAAAATCTTTTTTTCTTAACTGCACAGATTGGATTTTACCTGGGTCACTGAGAGGAAAGACGTTTGTACTAACACACTGTTATAATCAATCGTCCATGATTTACTCAAATAACTTCTGAACAAGAAATTTTCAGATCATTGCATAGGGTCTTCACTATATCTATTTCCTGTTAAGCGATTTTTAAAAGTTAAACGTAAGTACTAAACATTATTTTATTGTTTTAATATTTTAATAATTTATTTTATTAGTCATCATAATGTTTTTTGTGAGATAACTCTTTTGCTTTCATCCCCATCTCTCCAGAAGACACTGATGGTGAGTTATTGTTCTAAAGATTCCAGTTAACTACTTGTAAATTTTCCGTGAATAAAGAATCAGATGTGTTACTGGTTATAAACATAATGATTTGATGCTATTTAGCAAACTGTGCAGGAAAATAATCAAGAAATGTTAGAAAAATGATGATAATCGGATGTCTTATTAATTTTCCATTACGATAGATGCTTTCTCCCAAGTTTTCAAGTGAGACAATAATTACCATAGTTAGGAAAAGTTGACTCGCCCCACTAGCATTAACACATGTCCTTAAAATTCTGACCTCTTTATTCTTTCTTTTGTTTTGTTTTACTTTTTACTGAGTCAACTTTCTTTTATTTGACCATCACCCCATCTCCACACCCAGCTTCGACCTCTATACATACCTCTGTATCAGATCCTGTCTCATGCTTCCCTTATTTTTTCTGCATTACTCAATCTCTCTCGTGGATTCCATGTTTTCTTCTCTCTTTTTGTTCCCTCTCTCTCCATTGTCTCTTGCTCCTCTCTCATTCCACCTACATATATTTCAGTCACATTCGGGATCTCTGTGTTCTGTTACCTTGGGTTCTTTTTAAATGCATGAATTGATATTCAGATCCCCAAAATATAATGCAAACATTTGGGTTAAAGTCAATGTACAGTAAATGGTCTCTTTTCAACATGACAAAAAATTTCTGAAGCATTTATTTCTGTATTTATCACTATCTTTTTCCTTTCATTTTCTATTGGTTTTGCACTTCCATATGTATCAGACATGACATCTGCCTTTATTTAGACATGTTTTGTATCCAAATTGAAAATCCCCTACTATTTTGTTCAAAGAATGTGGTCAGTAAATGCCTCAGATAAAAGTGTTTTTCAAAAAAACTCAGTGACAGTGTTAGAAAAAACATTTAGCTGAATGACTCAGTAGTGATCTTAATGTTTAAAAGTTAATTTTGAAAAGTTTTTCTAACTTACAGTAAAAGACAGACATTATAAGTGGTGCAGCACCATGGACGCTCAGAGATTGTACTGCTTACATCACTTGCTTAAATATTGTTCTTTTTGACAGTGCTCTTTTGGAAATTCCTATGATTGCAGTTGCAAGTGAAGGGATATATATAGTTACAGCCTCAAATAAACAGTCATGAGGTTATTCAAAATGTTTCATTCTATACTCAAGAATACTATGAATATTTTATTCCAATGTTGCTTATAAATACTAGTGATGGTTCTATGCACAGAATTTTTGATGTCTTCATATCACTGTGAGACATTGTCAGGCACCTTACAAGAAAGAGCACAATCTGATGGAAGGTTATCTCTATTTGTATTAACTGTACCCGCTCTCAGTTGACTTCAAGTTGGTACTTAGTCAAGGTCTATTGGTAAGTCATCCATCCAAGAGCATATTTTGTCCAAGATGCATAAAGCTGGGAGTGTCAAGAATGAGGAAGGAGTGAAAATAATTTTAAAAGAGGAGAATTCACTCTGATTTAGAAATACAAACAATGTGAATCCAAATAAATAAACATTTATTTAGGAGAATATTGAGTGGTACTATTTAGTTCTAAAGATAAACAGTAATTAATAAAAATCTTTTTTCATGTTGGCTCCCAATATTGCATCCAAACCAGGCACTTTTGAATGGTTGCTTGAAAGAACACCAGAAATATATTTTTTTCACAAGCACCCATGTGAGGTTCACATTTAAAATAATATTAAACAATCAAAGCTACAGAAGGAATAGAGACATAAATAATGACTATGAGTGAGTTGTAGTGAGGTTCACCTCATGGAAAAAAATGTCCTATGTGTATAAAGAAGGTGAATAATATTTTGAGTGTCCACTATTTATTCTTTTCAGATGAGGGAACAGATGTCACAACCATTGGGTGGTATCCTTAAAAACCCCAAAGAAATTGTTGTGACTAATTCCTTGCTATCGGCCCAGATAACAACAACAACTTGCACCTGTAAGTAGTAAGATGTGCACGGGAGTGTTGTCAAACAAAACTTGGCAATGAGTCACCAAAGCAAATATCAGCATAAAGACCAAAAACTTGTTCAAAGAAGTAGGTTTTAAGGGGAGTGAGAAGTACTGAGGCTAAGGGAAGGAAGTACAGGACTGTAAACTCACTTGTAATAGTGGTAGGCCAATTAAAATTGGGAAATTGCCAGAATTTGAGGAATGCAGAGATCCTGGACGGTTATAAGAGTGGCAGAGATAGGGAGGAGCACAAGAAGCAATAGATCTATGACTGTGTTTGGGTTTGTAGTTTTTTCCAAGTAGGTTTTTAAAATCGCTTTATGAGACTTCAGACAGCGTCTGTGTGTGAGTTGTTTGTGTCAGTGGGTAATTTCTGAAGATTTGATGTAAAGGTCACAGAGGGGCTAAAGTTCCTGCTGCCTTTCCTAAATTTAGATAACATGTTGAGTGCCTTTGTGCCTTTTTAGTCATTTACACATCATCTTACCAAAATTATGAACAGGATTTTCAGCCACGCTCCTTAAGAGAGTCAGTTCCAGTTGATTCTGAGTCATATTTATTTAACAGATGGTTTTTGATAAGGTGCTATATTGTGATTGAGAAAAGAATTTCATTGTTGCACATTTAAACAGCAGCATAAACCTATGTCACAGTAGAGATATTTGGAATTGAAGGTTAAGGGTAGCAACAGATCTTTTCAATAGCTCCAAACCTTTTCCCAATTAAATACACTTTCAACACAATACTTCAAGATCGACACATTTATCAGATTCATAATTGTTGATGCCTGAGAGCTTCTTTGTGTGCTAAACAAAAACAAGTTCAAATGACCATTGAAATGTGCTGTAATATTGATAAACAACGTTTCACATTTGTGACATTTCTTTATTGTGGTGAAGACGTATCTTGTCATTCCTTCATTGTTGCTGGATCAAAATCCTGGAACTCCCTACCTAACAACATGACTGGTATCTCTACACCCCAAGGGTTGGAGAAGTTTCAGAAGGTAGCTCACTGCTACCTTATTCAGGGCATTTAGGGATGAGCAATTAATGCTGACCTAAATAGCAACATCAGCATTCCATCAGGAACTGAAAGAAAAGACCTCCTAAGGAGATTTCAGCACAAAGACCTAGTACTGAGGGAGTGCTACACTGTTGGAGGTGTCATCTTTCAGAAAAGACATTAAACCAAGTTCCCTTCTATTAAGGTGGATGTGAAAGTATCCATGGCACAATTTTAAACAAAACCAGGGCAATTATCAAAAACCCCAATAATTATCCCTCAATCAACTTCACAAAAGTAGATCATCTGGTCATCATCACATGGCTCTTGATTGCCCATATGTAAATCAGCTAGTGTATTTTCTTCATGACCACAGCAACTACATGCCAAAAGCATTTCCCCATGTGCAGTGCGCTTTATTAAAGCACGTCAGGCTTTTCAGCTTGAAAATTTACTGTGGCACTGTCCCCTGACATGAAAGGATCCATTTACCCTTCCATATGTTGACCGTCTTTGTTTTAGTTATAATCAGTATGACAGATCTTGGTTTCAATTAGAGTAATCAGCACCATAGAGAAAGCAGCCATGTTTCCAAATCCTACTGTCCTGGTTTTAGCACTGACCTCGCCACTGGGAAATGAAATGATCTGGTGTGACCTTGCATAGATAGCCTGAGTCATATTTGTGGTCACATGCCTGAGAGATCCCACGCAGGTCACCCATCGCTCCCTGGAAGGAACCAGTAGCAAAGACACTACACAGCCACCAGGAGAGGATGCCTACTACTCCTGCAGCCTTCAGGTCACACCCTACATCTGGCATAATTCCATCACTGTGTTCTGGGATGTACAAAGCCTGCATCGATACTGCACTTCACTCATCTCCAGGAAGTAGAAATGGGGCCAAAAATCTCTGGTCCTCCTGCAAATCCCATTCATTCTGAGTGTGCTGTGCTGTGATTTCTGTGTGAGCTGGGCATTCCTTGTCATCTGCTCTGACCTGCTGCTGCTGCCTTGGTCCTCCTATACCCATCTTCACCTTCTTAGAGAGTCAGCCACAGTGAGCAAAATCCCACCAGCAGCAGGATGCAAGACTCTCAGTGGAAATTACCTACTTTAGAAACGTCAGGGGTGAAAGGGGTCATTAGGTCAATGATGGCATATTCTGTAGATGAAGGCTGCACACACTCCTCCTCTGTACCGTGAAATATGGTGCACCTGATATTGAGGGCCATGTCTCTGCCATTCTTTCAGCTCCAGCCTCTGTGTGTGCAACAACTGTGTGAACAACACATTACACCAAAAAGGGGTACCTGCTGCTCTGTGATGCCCTTCCCATCCCGCACATATATGATGCTATCAACTTTCATTGTATTCAATACAATTAAACTTACCGTGATAGATGATGAAGCAATGGTTTCTGCCTCCCACTGCACCCTTAGTAGATTGCCTTTGGCCAGCATTTGATTCCTTTTAAGTCATTGTTGCTACTGTCGGGATCATTGAGATGCAAATGTTCAATTTGCAAGGACCTTTGGTATGGAAAATTGCCTTTTGACCAGATTTTAAACTATAAGCACTTTCACTTTGCATGCATAGCAAATGATCAATTAAATGATTGCAAATGAAATGGAGCTGGAGTTTGGAAATACCTGCTTCATGTATTTGACATTTCTAAGTCTTTGCACCCAACAGACATAGATTGTGCTCTATCACTCATTAAAATGACACCAACTGCACGGACCATGGGTATTATTCCAGTTATTTTTCTGTTGCGTTTCACATCTGGAGAACAGCAGGGGACACTCACAGTTTGTAGTGGACACCATCAGCACTGTGCCTGGTTGCCAGATACCATTATCTGTCCTCCCCCCAGAGACTCCATGTCATCTTTTACTTTGCATGACCCTAATTGTCAATCTGTACACATTCCCATGTGTGGAAACCCACTGCATTGAACTAATCCTCCAACTGTCCTTTCTGCTCCCTGAGCCGCGACATTACATCTTGATGGTGCCTGTCCTAGTCTGCTCTGCACTCCTTGTGGAGGTCACAATGGTGGTCACTGCCAACAAGTTCCTCCAATGCGTACCATAGCCTCTGTTGCTGTTCCATCCACATCCCCCTACACCTTGAGTTTCCCCCCATCATTGCCCTTGTTTGCAATATCACAAATGCCTTTGGGTCCCCCACTTCTCCTTTATCTCCCCTTCTCCTTTCGGCAATGATACCCAAGGTTGCCCCTAAAGGCTCCCCTTGTACTCTCCTTAACCATCAATGACTGTCCTGTACCAAGAGTGCATTTGCCCCAGACCCCTGACCCACTTCAACGCCCAGCCCAGAGTCATGGCCAACCAGGTCCCTGATCGCTGTCTTTGCACACCCTGACCGCTGGTACTGTCCTTACAGGACTAAACTCGCCCAGACTACAGTTGGAGACATCACCTGACAGTGGAGTGTCCCAAGAAAACGACCGACTGTGGCCAAGCCCCTGGGCTCTGTGAAGTCTGTGCCTGTGATTGATGGGCAGCAGCCCCCTCTTTGACTGGAGTGAGCACTAGCCCCCACCCAGTTTCCAACATTGGCCAATTGTTTGAATTAATGTGCAGGGTGTTTGGCATACAAGCAGCTGGCACATGCTGTGGTTGTTAGATGATGACTCAGTGTGCTGTACGGTAAGATGTCCCTCCAAACCCCACACCTCCCACCCAGCGCAGACAAATCCTTATTAACAAGCTGTCTGTCAGCGTGCCTGTGCTAAAGAACTCATCAATACAGTAGTACCGGTAGCCTTTTGGCTCGAGCTTACATGCCAATGCTCTAAAAGGCACGGCACGGCACGGCATGGCATGGCATGGTAAGATGGCGTAGGCATGCAGGGAGGTGTTAAGTGAGCAAGTGGTAAGACAGCAGGTGAGCAGCCCTGAGATGGTTGCCTGTCACTGCAAGCCACATATCCCTGCTCCAGCTTTTAACTGCTAGTCATCAGGGAGCCCTGTCATTTAGGTCTGTGCTTCCTAAGCAGCAGATCAGAAGGGTGCCACGTTGGTTGTGAAGCTGGCAAATGTCAGAAAGCAAAGTCAATGAACAAAGAGCGTGTGTGGCTGGTGACATTGATTGCGCCCTCATATGCTGGTTTGCGCTGAGCAACATGGAGGCCGGTTGCAGCTAGTGGCAAGCTGGGATCGTTAGATAGCTGCTCTGACCTCCATGTAGATAATTTTTGACGTCTGATTTGCTCAGTGAGTTTGAAAAGATAGGAATCTGAGTATGAATGATGTGAGTTGCAGTATTTATATGGCATTTAACAAGTTATAAGCTCCACCCTCCACCCCCACCCCAATACTGGCAATTCACTACTGCCTACCAAGAAAACGCACTTGGCAAATGCATAAAACAAGCAGCATGACGGTCCCAATGTTGAAATAGGTCTCACTGAAACTTTTACTTGATTCTGCCACAAATCCCACCATTTCCCTTGTTGTTCATGTACCTACAAGGTTCCACTCAAAAGAAGCAGAAGCACGTCATTCAGCCCATCAAGTCCATTCTGCTATTCAAAATGATTATGTCTGAACATCTCCGTCAATGTCATATACAACATCTCTACGACTCCCATGAATGCCTTTAACTTCTACAAATCTACTCCTTTCTTTAATACACTTAGTGACTTTACTTCTACAGTGGTCTGTGTAGGAGACATGTTCACCACCCTCTGAGTGAAAACATTTCTCAGCGTCTCTGTCTGAAATGGCTGACTCCATATCACAGAAACACAGGATTATTAGAGCAGCAGAGGAAGCCATTCAGCTTTATTGTGCCTGCGCCAGTTCTGTTATTTGTCCAGCTCTACTACTTAGTGCCAATCACCTTCCCTTTCCCCATATCCCTGCACAAAATCACTGTCCAAAACATTATCTAATGTCCTCATGAATGCCTCAATTGAATCTATCTCCACCACATTTCCAGGAAGTGCATTCTGTGCCCTACCAACTTGCTGTGTGAAGAAGTTTATTCTCTTTCATCCTTACTCTATTTGCATGTCCCTTTAAATCCATGTCCTCTCATTCTTGTTTCTTTTACTAGAGGGAACAGTTTCTTCCTATATACTCTGTCCAGCCTGCTCATGATTTTTAAAACCCCAATCTGATCTCCTATTGGCCTTTTTCTCTCCAGGGAGAATAGTCCCACCTTCTTCAATCTATCCTTATTGCTTAAGTTTCTCTTACTTGGAGCAATTCTAATAAACTGTTTCAGCACTTTATTTAATGCATTGGCATCTTTCCTATAATGTGACACCCACAACTGGATACAATACTCTTGTACAAGTTCAACATCACGTCCTCGTACTTGTACTTTATGCCCCTATTGGTAAAGCTGAGAACACTATGCTTTACTCACTGCTCTCCATCTGTTCTGCTACGTTCAATGATCTATGCATACATACACCCGGGTCCTTATTTTCCTGCATCCCTTTTCGAATTGTACCCTCTATCTTATATTGCCTTTCAATGTTCTCCCAGCCAAAGTGCATCACCTCATGCTGGTCTGCATTGAACCTCATGAGACCAAACCTTTGACCTGTCAATGTCCTTTTGGAGTTCTACCTATCCTTCTCACAATTTGTAAATCTTCCAATTTTAATGTCATTGGTGAAGTTGGAAATTGTGCCCTGCACATCGGGATCCTGATCATTAATAAAAACCAGGAAAAGCTAGAGTCCCAATACCAACTGCTGGGGTACTCCACCATAAACTTTCCTTCCAGCCCAAAAAAATCCATTGACCATTATTTCCTGTTTCCTATCTCACAGTTAATTTTGTATCCACATTACCACTGCCCCTGTTATACAATGACGCCCAACTTTCCTCTCAAATCCGTTAAGAGGCACTGTACCAAATGCCTTCCAGTAATCCATAATAATCCATAATGCATGATAAGTATTATATTCATCACCACTTTCCATTACCTCTTCAAAAACCTCCAAGCAATTAGTTAAACATAATTTTGCTTTAGAAGTCAATGCTGATTCTTCTTAATTAATCCCCATTTTCCCACATACCTACTGATTCTATCCCAAACAATTGTTTCCAAAAGCTGCCCCACTACTGAAGTTAAACTTCCTGGTCTGTAGTTGTGTGGATGATTGTTACAATCTTTCTTGAACAAGGCTGTAATGCTGGCAATACTCCAGTCTTTTGGCAATTCTTGGGAGTCTAGGGAAGACTGAAAGAGTACGTTCAGTGCCTCTGCAATTTCTCCCCTCACTTCGTTCAACACCTTTGGATGCCTCTGAGCTGGCCCTGGTGCCTTGTCAACTTTAAAAGCCAACATCAAATCCAAGCCATTTTCCTTATTAATTTTGATCCTTCCATTGACAATGTTTCTTCCTTTGTCACCATTGTCTGGACAGCATCTTCCTGTTTTGTAAAGACAGGTGTAAAATATTTAATTAACACCTTAGCCATAGCCCCTATCTCTGTCTGTAAATCCCTTTCTTTTGTCTCTGATCAGCCCTACTCCTTTCTTAACCACTCCTTTACTGTTTTTATGCCTATAGGAGACTTTGGGGTTTCCTTTTCCCATAAGTCTTTCTCATAGGTCCTCTCTGCATTTTTTTAGTTGCTTTTCCACCTCCCTCCTAAACCTTTGGTATTCCCGATGGTTATCGATTGTATTTCCTTCCTTAAATTATTAGAAGCAGAGCTTGTGTTTCTAATGTTAATTTCTATCTCCTTGGTTATCCAGGGAACACTTGATTTGTGTGTCCTACCATTTGAGATAATACACCTCGACTGTACCCAAATCACTTGCTCCTTGAAGGCGGTCCATTGTTCAGCTACTTATCTTCCTGCTTACCTCTTACTCTGATCACTCCTGCTCAACTCTGTACTAGCCTGTTGCATTCAGCTCTCCACCAGCTGGTTTTTCTTACTCTGGATTGTTGCATGTCATTCTTGAATACCAACCTGAATATTATGATACAATGATCACTGTCTCCTAAAAGTTCCTGCACTGACATTCATTGGACAAGACGAAGTCTGCTGTACGAAACTCTTCCTTACAAAATCCAGGAACACACAACCCTCACTGCCCCTTACATTACCAATATCCCAGTCTATATTTGGGTCATTGAAGTCCCCTATTATAACTGCTCTGTAATTGTTGTGAGGTTGTGTATAGTACTTGTGGATTGGGAGGCAGGACATTAGAATTTTGTGTTTATAAAATATTGATGTTTGTAAAATGGTTGGGGGGAGGGAAAGATGTGCATGGTCACTTTAAAAGATGATGTGCTTTTTCTATGTTTAGAGATTTAAAAAGGATGTCTGTGTGTTTGCAGGTGCACAGAGCAACTGATTTGAAACATTTGTATCAAAAGGTTGTAATGTTAGCAGACAAAGCAGCATTTTACCAAGGCAACAGGCTTTTGAATTTAGCCAATTAATTTAAACCAGGCCCTTAGATACCAAAAAATGATTAAATTTAAATCTGATGGTTTTGACAACGTGGGACCAATCCTATTATAAGAAATTTATATGTCGTCAAGGGTACAAGAGACGAGAGCATTTGGTCAAAGACGGAAGAGAACCAACTGTCATCTGCCAAGAGAACAGCTCTCAGCTCAAAAAGAAAGAATCGCTGGCCCTTGCAGAATTCTCTCACCCTCAGAGTAAGGTCCATCTAAATTAAACAGTACAAACAGTTAATGTTTATGACAAAAGAATTTGACGGAGACGGCACTCTTTACAAGACGAATTCACAAAGAATACGTTCCTGACAGAAGAATTCAACGAAGAAGACACAGAACATTCCAGAAGACATAACCTTGCAGTAATTTTGAGATACTAAATTCTAATATTTTTATTTTGGCTTATGTAAATGGGACTTATATTTATTGGAACAGCATACCATTAGAACCTTGTTTTATTCGGAAATAATTATTTGTTAGAAAGGATTTATTTGGTTTGTTAATAGTTTATTTAATTTGTTCACTGCTAGAGTTAGATAAATTGTTGCTTGTTGATTATGAAGTGAGTGTCAGAGGGTTTATTTTAGTTAACCACTCCTTTATAACGGATTGTTGGCTCTTTCAACAGATTATAGGGCAAGGCATGCCTCTCTGGGTGTTTTGGTTTTAGTTATCAGAGGGGAGTTGACATCCACTTGATAACATAATGCTGACACCAAGCAATGTAACTGCTCTCTTTTATCCTGAGACTGTAACCACTTATTCTGGACAACCCGCCCAGGAGAAAGATAATCTCTACGTCCAGTCTGTCCAGCACTATTAAAATATTATACGTTTCAATGAACTCACTCTCAGTTTTCTAAACTCCTGTGAATACAGGCACAATCAATTCAATCTCTCCCCATTTGACAAACTTGCTATACCAGGGATCAGCCTGGTGAACCTTTGCTGCACTCCCTATATGGTAAATATATCTTATCTGAGGTAGTAACAACAAAACAGCATACAATACTCAATCCCTCTTGCAATGATGATTAACATACTACTTGTCTTCCAAACTCTTACTGAACCTGCAAGCTTGCTTTCAATGACCAGAGTTGATGTACTCCAAGGTCCCTTTGTACATCAACCTTCCCCAGCCTCTATCACCTTTTAAATAGTAGTATGCCATTCTGTTTTTCATATGGAAGCAAAAAACTTCATATTTATCCATGTTTTGCTTCATCTGTCATGTATTTGCCCACTCCCTCAACTTGTCTAAATTTGTCTGCAGCCTCTTTTCATCCTCCTCACTACTCAGGCTTAATGTTGTGTTGTTAACAGACTTGGAATTATTATGTTTGATTCCTTCATCTATATCAATGATATATGTCGTGAATAGCTAGCGCCTAGGCACTGATCCCTGCAGTACTTCACTTATTACAACCTTGTACTCTAAAAAGACCCATTCAGTCCTACTGTCTGTTACTTGTCTTCTAACCGGTTCTCAATCCACGCCAGTACATTTCCACCACTCCCATATGCTTTGGTTTTGACAACATTTCACATAGTCTCTCACGTGGGACTTTATCAAAGCTTTCTGAAAATCTAAATACACCATATCCACTTGTTCTTACTCCCTATTCTACTACTTGCATCCTCAAAGTTCTCCAGTAGGTTTGTCAAACATGATTTCCCTTTCACAAACCTATGTTCATTTTGTGTATTAGTGTTGCTACTTTTAAGTGCCTGTTATCACATCCTTTAAAATCGATTCCAATATTTTCCTTATTACTGACGTATGCAAACCAGTCTTTAATTCTCAGTTTTCTCCTTTCCTCCTTTCTAAGCAGTGGGTTTACATTTGCCACCCTTCAATCTCCCAGGACTGTTCCTGAATCTACAGAATTTTGGAAAATGATAAACTGCAATCCACTATACATGACAAGAAGGCGTAGAGCTGGATGAACACAGCAGGCCAAGCAGCATCAGAGGAGCAGGAAAGCTGACGTATCGGGCCT
>JAHRHZ010000289.1:23822015-23911923 GCA_024137785.1 Ginglymostoma cirratum | reverse complement strand
TGATGCTGCTTGGCCTGCTGTGTTCATCCAGCTCTATACCTTGTTGTCCCGGATTCTCCAGCATCTGCAGTTACTACTACCACTATACATGCCAACTTCCTTTTGCATCTTGCCATCTAGATTAACTGGCCCTGAGGATTTATCACCTTTCATTCATATTAATTTTAGAATAGAATAGAATCCCTACAGTGTGGAAACAGGCCCTTTGGCCCAACAAGTCCACACCAAACCTCGGAGCATCCCACCCAGACCCAACACCCCAACAACCCACCTAACCTACACCTCCCTGAACACTACAGGCAATTTAGCATGGCCAATCCACCTAACCTGCACATCTTTGGACTGTGGGAGGAAACCGGAGCACCCAGAGGAAACCGACACAGACACGGGGAGAACGTGCAAACTCCACACAGACAGACACCCGAGGCTGGAATCGAACCCGGGTCCCTGGCGCTGTGAGGCAGCAGTGCTAACCACTGAGCCACCATGCTACCCGGCCAACATTAATTTTCCAACATTAATTTGCAACTAATGGTGATTTCCTTCAGTAACTCCTTCCTTATGAATCATTGCTTCCCTAGCATTTCTTAGAGGTCATTTGTGTTTTCTTCTGTAAAGACAAAACTAAAGTATTTGATTAATTACTCTGCAGTTTCTTTATTCTCCATTACCAATTTTCTCATTTCAGATTGTAAGAGGCCTACATTTGTCTTCACTAACGTGAGGTAATGTGCAAGACAAAATGATATGAATATCGAGTATTAAGCATTTCTGTTTTCTTTTCCTTTCAGTTCAAACTGTTATTCAATAATAACAGGTTGTTTTAAAATTTTCACTTATGTGTGTCTGTATGTCATTACTGTTCTGTTTAATTTGATATACCAAATTATATGATAGCTTAGTTAAAAGAAATGTATACGTCTGCCTTTTTGTTTTGCATGCTGGAATGTCAATGTATCTAGAGAAAACATGCAGCAAGGAATTAGAAATGGACAAAACAAAGAAGGTTCATATGCCAGTAATCAGGAAAGCAAGCAGAATGTTATGTCTTATTGTGAGGGGAATTGGACGCAAGAGAAAAGACATTATGCTTCAGTAGTACTGGTCATTGGTGAGTCCAGATCTGGACTTCTGTGTTCTGGTCACCATACCTAGAGAACGATGTTAATGCATAGGAAGCAATTCAGAGAATGTTTACTATACTAATCCCTGGAATAAACAGGTTGTCTTATGAGTAGAAGGCTAGACAGTATAAGCCTGTATCCTCTGGAGTTTATAGGAATTGGAGTTGACTTAATAGAGATGGATAAGACCCTGAGGGGACTTGACTGGGAGAGTGCTGAAAGGATGCTGCCTCTTGTGGAGGATCTAGAATTAGGGGGTCACAGTTTAAAAATAAGGGCTCACCTATTTAAGGCAGAGATGAAGAAACATTTATTCTCTCAGAGGGTTGCAGGTCTTTGGAATTCCCTTCCTCAAAGTGCTGTGGATGCAAAATCTTAAAATATTTTGAAGGCAGAGTTGGATAGATTCTTGATAACTAAGGGGATGAAAGATTACCGGAGATATGCAGGAATGGACAATTGACGTTAAAATCAGGTCAACCATATTTTTTTTGAACAGTGGGGCAAGTTGTAAGGGTCCAGTGGCCTATCCTTGTTCCTTGTTCATATGTTTGTAATGTGGGGATAAGTTGATGGAACAGGGGTGTAGGAATGCTACTTTAATGTTTAAGGAAGTGTTTCAGGTCAGAGCATATAAGAAGATGAATTGTAAAATTCACAAACTTGACCCCAACTCATGTTTAAAGCACATACTTACAAGGTAAAAAGATTTGGCTGCCTTTCAAAACCTGTTCCCAGGGGTTGAGTCTATCACAACAGTCAGCTTGATTGTTATCAAGTGAGGAAATTCATCAATTTACCAGACCTTCCATCCATCATAAGGTGAGAAGTGGGATTGGTTGCTGATGATCGCGCAGTGACCAGCACCATTCACAGCTCTTCAGATACTGAAGTCTTCCATGTCCAAATGCTAAAAGGCACAGACAATATCTTCAATGATGGGGGGCCCAGCACATCAATGCAAAAGATAAGGCTGAAGCACTCTATATGATATCAAGAAATGGCAGGAGGCACTAGATACTGCAAAGGCTGTCGGCATTGACAACATTCCTGCAATGGTACTGAAGACATGTGCTCCAAAATTTGCCACGCCCCTATCCAAGCCACTGCAGTACAGCTACAACATTGGCATCTACCTAACAATGCCATAAATTGCCCAGGTATAACCTGTATACATAAAGAAGGACAAATCCAACACAGCCAATTACTACCCCATTAGTCTACTTTCATTCATCAGTTTTTGTAATGGAAGGTATAATCAACAGTGCACTATCAAGTAGCACTTACTTAGGAATAACCTGCTCACTGATGCTTAGTGTGGGTTCTGCTAGGGTCATTCCTGATCCCGTTACAACCTGGGTTCAAACATTGTCAAAACAACTGAATTTCAGAGATGAGGTGAGAGTGACAGCTCTTGACATCAAACTTGCATTTGAATGAGTGTAGTTTCAAGGAGGCCTAGTAAAACTGGAGTCAATGGGAATCAGGGGAAACTCTTCACTGGTTACAGTCATACCTGGCATAAATGAAGATGGTCACGTTTGCTGGAGGTCAACCATCTCTGCTCCAAGACACTGCAAAAGTTCCTCAGGGTAGTGCCCTGGCTCAACCATCTTCTGGTGCTTCATCAAGGACCTTCCCTTGATTACAAGGTCAGAAGTGGGGATGCTCGCCAATGATTGCACAATTTTCAACACCATTTGTGACTCATCAGATACTGAAGCAGTCCATGCTCAAGTGCAATAAAATCTGTATAACATCCAGGCTTGGGCCGAAAAGTGACAAGTAACATTTCTGCTACAAGCAATGACTATTTTCGTCAAAAGGTAACCTAACCATTCTCCTTTGACATTCAATGGAGTTACCATCAGTGAATTCCCCACTACCAACATCCTGGGGCTTATTATTGACTAGGAACTGAGCTGAACTAGCCATGTAAATACTGCAGCTACAACAGCAAGTCAGTAGTTAAGAATGTTGCAGTCAGTAACTCATTTCCTGACAAGACAAAAGCATGTCCGTAATTTACAAGGCACAAATCAGGAATGCAATGGAATACTCCCCACTCATCTGGAAGAGTGCAGCTCCAATAACACTCAAGGAGCTTGACACTATCCAGTCCAAAGAAGCCCACTTGATTCGCACCATAGCGCCATACAGCGTCCAACAAGTCCACACCAACCATGTTCTCAAACTAAACTTGTGCCATCTTCCTGCGTTTGGCTCATATCCCTCCAAACCTTTCCTATTCAAGTACTTATCCAAATGTCTTTTAAACCACATCCACAGGCATTCACTCCTTCTACCAGCAATGCTTGGTAGCAGCTGTGCATACCATCTGCAAGATGCATTGCAGAAACTCACTAAGGCTCCTTACACGCATCTTCCAAATCCATGACTATTTCCATCGAGAAGGACAAAGGCAGCAGTTACATGGGAACACCATCACCTGCAGGTTCCCCTCCAAGCCACTCACCATCCTTACGTGGAAATATATCACCATTTCTTCAATGTCACTGGGACAAAATTCCCTCCCTAATGGCATTGTGGGTGTACTTACAGCATTTGGACTGCAGCAGTTCAAGAAGGCAGCTCAGAACCACCTTCCCCTAATGGACCAGGCAATGATGTACACATCTCAGGCATTGATCATCTCCAACAAGAGAAAATCTGATCATTATCCCTTGAACAACTGTGGCATTTGGTGGCATTATCATCACTGAATCCACCACAATCAGTATCCTGGGGGCCTTATCATTGATCAGAAACTAAACTGGACTACCTATGTATATACTGTGGCGACAACAGCTGGTCAATAGTCACTTCTTCCACCACCAATGCTCATTAGCAGCAGTGTATACCAAAACTAGCGTGCACATCAGAAATTCTCTAAGGGTCCTAAGACAGTGCTTTCAAACCCATGATCACTTCCATTCAGAAGGATAGAGACAACACAGACACAATACAACAACCTCCAAGTTCCCCTCCAAACCATCTGAAAATACATTATCGTTACTGCAGTGTTGCTGAGTCAATATCATGGAACTCCCTCCCCAGCAGCACTATCGATCTATGTTCAGCACATGGACTGCTGTAGTTCAATAAGTCAACTCACCACCACCATCTCAAGTGCAGGTAGGGATGAGCAATAAATGTTAGTCCAGCCAGTGAAGCCCACATCCTATGAATGAATCTAAAATATAGGTAACCCCATAATTGAGTGTCGCTGCCTAATAATGTTTAAATTTATGATTGCTCAATATAAATAAGAACACAATCCAATTACCTGTTTTATCAGTTTTCTCTGCAAAATGTGCAGTGTGTTCTTGTGATCATGTTTCAGAAGTACGAAGGCTTTCACACAGACAACATTAAGATCCTAACCACTCACAGCATAAAAATATTGTCACCTCTGGTTCCTTTGTCATTCACTTTAAAATCAGTGTCCTCTGGGAACTGTTCTTCTGACCCAATCTGTCCCAGAACTCTCTTGAATTTGAGTTTCTTAACAAATCTTCTCTCAATGTTTTCTTCACTTAAAAGAACTAGGCAGCCTCTCCAAGCTATCCCTGAAAATCAATTCTCTGAAGTCCTGAACAATTGTCCACAATTTCGCCTGTGTCCTCTTCAATGTTTTCACATATCTTCTAAAAAGTCCACACGGGACAAGATGGACCCCAAGCCCAGTGTTTATAAGGTTCACCACAATTACCTTTTACTTTTCCTTTTGTACTCTTGGCTTCTATTCATAAAGCCTAGGATGTGATATGTCTTATTAACTGCTTTCTGATTCTGTCTTGCCACTTTCAATGGCTTGTGCATTTATATCCCTCTATTCCCTGCAAATCCTGCTGGTCACACACTGCCATTTCTGTGAAAATCATGACTATGCTTAAGTTCTTTGTCTTTGGCCCTAAAGACACTTTTAGGGGCTGCATATTTAGCTGCATATACATTATAATTCACAGGAGTGCTTTTTCAGGACATTGTCTAAGCAACCATCCCTTACAACAGCGGTGCCCAGAATTAGTGGAATATCAGGTAGGTAAATATCCAATGGATAAAGGTGCCATGGATTGCACATAGCAAACTGAAGATCACCAGAAAAGGGTTCTATCAATCTCAGGGAATTTCATACTATCATTGTACATCTGGTCCCTGATCAAAAGAAGAAATTCTTGCAGGTCTGCACCAGATCTCCTGGAAGCAAATGATCTTTAATGTTATGGTATCCATGATATAGAATTAGGGGCAAGCTCACAGGATTTAAAGGCTATCTCCTTAAAATCCAATCTCACGGCACCTGTTAGGAGCCACATGGGTGAAGCTCAAGAGAAATACAGGATTCACATGACCACCAGGTGCATCACTGAGCAAGCCAGCAGAATGATGAAGAAACATTCAGATGCATAGATGGATCTCATTAGTGAAGATGACCTGAATAGTCACGATAATATGAACAGAAGATTTGCCCATGCACTTATACACAGCAGAGAGAATCAGGCATGAAGAATGACCAAGGAACTCATTACACATCTTTTCATGAGAAGAATATTCAATAAGATGAAGAGGAAGAAGATGACGAATATGAAGATAGATGACACATATGCTGTATACATGGTTGCCCAGGCCACCAGGGATGCCCCAATAACATGAAGATACAGCTAATGACTCACACAGGAAGAGTTAAAAAAATGAAATCCTTGGTTTCATACAAAGAAACACTTCCTACCGCTTCAACGCGATGCATCTCTTGTGGTTTCAGCAGAGTCATTGACTCATTTAAGAAGCATGTTTGAGGCCCCATAAGGTGGCCATTCTCTCCATGGCAAACATTTCAATAATTACTTACAAGTCCACAATAGTTAGAGCTGGACTTCTCCAAATTCTTGATTGCACCAAGATTACACTTTTGGTCTTTGAGTAGGAGCTGATACACTTGGAAGCAGTTCAGACAAGGTTCACTAGGGTGATTCTAGGATGAAGGGAATGTTTTATTAGGAAGGACTGGGGAGGCTGAGTGTGGTATAATGAGATTCAAATAAATCATGATGATGTAACTTATCGTATGATTCCGACATCAGTTAAAAAGAGAGACCTGTATAGAAAGGGCATGTGAAGAGCAGCATCTGGTAACCTATTGCTATAAGGAAGGGAGTGTTATTGTATGTAAAGAGTTGAAGAGCAATTTTAGAGATAAGGGGGAAGTAGCTTCGGGGACAGTGCACGTCCAAACACTCTCAGTCTAAGATACTCCAAAACACATCCTGTAGCATCGGCTTAAAGTACAAGATAAAGTGTATGCTTCACATTTAAAAAGAATGAGAGGCGATCTTATCCGAGACATAAGAATCTGAAGGGGCTTGATAGACTATATACTAGGGTAATATGGAGAACCTAGAACGGGTGGGAGGGAGGCATCGTTTAAAAATAATAGGTGCCCCATTAAGACAGAAGTGAGAAGGAATTTCATTTCTCAGGGAATCCTCAGTCTTTGCAATTTTCTTCCACAGAGATTAATGGAGGATATGTCACTGAATATATTCATGGATGAGGTAGGTATATTTTGGATCAACAAGACGGTGAAAGATTGTGGGTGATAGGTGCAAAAGTGGGGTTAAGCCTACAATTAGATCAACCACAATCTTATCTTAATGGCAGAGTAGACTGATGAAGACTCATCTAGATTCAAAACGTTAGCTTGCACTGTCACCGTGGATGCTGTCTGACCCATTGTGTTGTCCGACATTTTTTGGTTTTACAGCAGTGTAGACTTGATGGGCTAAATGATCTTTCCTACTCCCATTTCTTATGATTTCTCCACATGTATGGTACATTTGTTGGTACTTTGCAAAATTTCTGATGTACCTCTATCATTCTCCTCCTCAGTAAAGTCCAGCCGAATATAACTTGGAGAGATTCGCACACCGGACATGAACCCTTAAATTGAAGAAAAAACTGCCTTTGCTGGAGATCTGAAACAAAAACAGAAAGTTGTAGAGATCAGCAGATCTGGCAGCATCTGGAGAAAGACAAACAGAGTCAATGTTTCAACTCCAGTGATCCCAACCACTCTGTCATCAGCATAAATGCCAATATTTGCAGAACAATTCAGTTGTAATTAACAGGCACTGGACTTGAAACATCGATCTTATTTTCTCCCTTCAGACGTTACCAGAAGCTGAGTTTCTCCACCTCTTGCTTTTTTTTTTAGATACGAACTCTCCACAGTTATTCGTACCACAGTACCTTCTTGTGCTCATTTGTGAATAAATGAAGTATTCACTGTCCACTGGACAAGTATCTCTGCTGCATTTTTTGGGATGGTGAGAAATGAGGTCCTATGACAAACATTTCTCAGGCATAGCTACAGACTGTTTCTCTAGAGTTGAAGGACCTGCAACAGTAAAGAAAGGGATATGAATAGTCACATAATGATCATGACAATCACTATACTCAGCCTCACAGTTTAGTCATTGGTAAAACAAAGTCAACATGTGTTTCAAAGATATTTTTAATTCTGTCGTGGGCTTCTTCAAGTTCCCAGTCCCTCCATCACAGATTGTGATAAATCTGTTCCACGGTCTCCTCTGCGATTTGCGTAATTTGTGGCAGTCCTCCTCACTCTCCTTTTCTTTGTTCTATGCTGTTTTCTCCCACAATCAATGAAATACAAAGAAAGGTCACATATTCACCCAATGTATGAACTGTACTTGGTAAATGTGATTGTATAGGATGAGCCGAAGGGCTAGAAGTTGATAATGATATTCGACAGCTGCATGAGAAAATAGATTGTATAGGATGGACTGAAGGGCTAAAATTGTTGATGATACTTGACAAGCTGCATTGACCTTGAATGAGTCCTGTGAACATTCCTTTATAAGCCGAAGACGATACCTGCAGCTTGTTTTCCTGTAGCTTATTTTTCTGTACCAGCAGCAGGTTTGTTTTTCTGTATCTGCTTTCTTTTTGCTGGTTGTTTGTTACACTGTATACAAGAGATAGAGTTTCGTTCCAAGTTGCTGGACTTCGCCTTAGTTCGGAAACTTGAACAATGCTAGGAACGAACCTAAGCCTCAAGACCAGCCATCAATCAAGGGGTTCCTGATGGGCTGAAGGGCATGAGGCTTGTTGCTTTTCTCTTTTCTTTTCTATTTATTATTACCACTAGCATCATTATTAGTACTAAAGAAACATTCAAACTTAAGCAAATTGCTGTTGTCGAGTATTCTGTTCAGTTGATTTAACCGAATCCAAAAGAACCGCTTGGATACAGTGTGTGAACCAAGACAGTGATTATCACACATTGCTTAAGGGTTGATGTGAGAGTCCAGGGCAGATAGTGGCAGTCCTGCCCCAACTAGTCATGAATGTGGTGTGCAACTAATCAACTATCAGGAGGAATACTCTTCACAAATATCCCTATCCTCAATAATGCGGGGCCTTCAAGTGCAAAACACAAGACTGAACTATGTGATATGCAAACAAAGCAAGGATAATAAAAGATGAAATATTTTCACACAGTGACGTGTTAAGGCCTGAAATGCCCAGCCTGGAAATGTGGTGGAAGCAGGTTCATTGAGGCATTCAAGAGGGCATAGGATGGGTTTTTGGATAGTGATATTGTATGGGAAAATGGGGAAAAGGCAGGAAATTAGCACTAGATAATAGAACTGGATTAGATAATAGAGTAGGCATAATGGGCCAAATGGCCTCCTTCTGCTCTGTAACAGTTCCGTAATCTTTAGCCACAAGTACCAAAATGCTGATCAATCCCAGCCTTCTCTTCTAGTTCCCATATCACTGATGCCGGTCCGCAGCTAATTTCATTCACTCTACATGGCATTAAGAGCTGATAGGACTGGATTTTGCAAAGACTAAGGCTCTGACAGCACTCTGGCACTTGTACTTGAAGACTTGAACTCCAGAATTAGTTGCTGCTCCTATTGTCAAGTTATTCTAATTTAGCCACAACAATGGCATCCACGTAAAAGTGTGGAAAATTGCACTTTTATCTTCTGTCCGTAAAAGGCACTCCAATCAATCATCACCCTATCAACATTTCTCGATCATCAGCAAAGTAATGCAAGATTTAATTGATAATGCTACGAATGGTATTTACTCATCAATTACCTACTCACCAGCTCAGTTATGACATGCTAGGCTCACTCAGTTCCAGATCTTAATTACGACCTTGGTCAAAACATGGTGAAAGGAATGAATTGAAGAGGTGAGGGAGGAATGATCACCATTAATATCATGGCAGCATTTGGCTGAACAAGACAGTAAGATTCCCAATAAAATTGAAGTCAATGGGAATCTCCATGAGTTGTGATCATACCTAACACAAAAAAAGATGGTTGTGGTTGTTGGAGGTGTCACGGAGGTGTAAAATATGGACAACCAATTTTCAAATTGATTCAAATTCAAAATCTGATTTTAATACCTAGAACTTTCATAGGCTGAAATGGTTTCAAAAAGGAAACAAGTCTAACTTAAAAATGGCTGTGATGATCTCCTGGCCACAGGTTGAGCCATGTTTCATTAAACCATTAATAAACAAGAAACAATCTGAACTGAAATTGAGATGTTATCAAAAAGATTGAAACCAGTCTACTAGATCTTTATCTCCCGTTTAATTTACACCTTTATAGAAAATTTACATGTTGGTGATAAAAAAAATTGTACAATTAACCATCATGAAACAAACCTTCGAATATATCAACCAGCTCTAGTTCAGGGAGTTTTTTTTTTAACCAAGCAGCAACATATATTTGTAACTGGAATTGGAGAGTGTTTCTCACAGTCTCCTACCACTCTCTCTCTCTCAGCATCTTGAAGGACAAATCACCCGGTGATAATGCAAACTGAAAAGAAATATCTGAACAGAAAAGATGCAAAGTAGTGTCTAAGGTAGGGCACAAAATAATTTATTTTTAGACCTCGCCTGAAGAATTATTTTTTGACTTGCTCCTGCCCCCTTGTATCCCTTTGACTCACCCATCTCCATTTACAGGCACTCTGTCTCTCCCATTCCCCTTGTACCACCCTTGTCACCTCCCATCCCATCTGTAGTCCCTTCTTCGCCACAACCAACTCAGACCCAGCAAGGAGATGGCAGACTTGGCAAAAAGAAGCATCCCCATTGTCTCTCTCAGCATTGGCAATATAGCTGCTCCTATCTCTGGCTTTGAAAAATCAGCAGCAGGCTCATGGCCTCAGTCTTCAATTGCAATGATCCTCAGCTTCAGTCCCCTACTGCCAGCCTGACCCTTTGCTGACAGAACCCAAACCCTCCTGCTCCTTACTCCTTTCCCCAGCCCCTTTCCCTGCCCTGAACTTGAATTCCTGGACTTGGCAGCAAGTAATATTCACACCAGTGTAAGTGAATGACCATTTTCAATGAGAGAGAATCTAATAATTTCCTCTTGACTTTCAATGGCATTACCATTGCTGGATTGTGATCATTGTTAGCTTTGATAGGAAACTGAATTGGACCATCTCTGTGAATAAAGTGGCTCCTAAAGCAGGTCAGACTTTGGGAATTCCACAGTGAGAAATTGAGCACCTGAATTTCCAATGTCTGTCATCTACAAAGCACAAGTCAGAAATGTGATGGAATACTCCCCACTTGCCTGGGTGAATGCAGCTCATAAGAACAACAACATTGCAGAATTTGAATACTCTCCGATTGCCTGGATAAGTAAAGCAATCACAAAGCTAGACACCACTTCGGCCAAGGCAACCCAGTTCACTGGCATCCCGTTTACCCATTCAGTCAGTTGTTCCCTCCCCCGGACCAGCACATGGAGCAGTAGTGCGCAACATTTACATGGTGCACGACAGAAAATTGCAAAGCTTCCTTCGAAAAAATCTTCCAAATTCATGAGCCCTAAAAGCACTGCAGTCCATATCATATGGACTTAATCTTTTCCAGAAGGCAGCTCACTATCCCTTCCTCAGAGGCAACTGGGGATGAGCAAAGAGGCTACAATGGATCTAATGTTATGCTTAATTTCTTTTATAACTATGGTTAGGCCATTTTCTTGTTGTGCTCCATCAACTGAAAGGAATTTATAACTGTGTGAGTGCATTTTTTTCCTTAAATGTTAACCATTGATTATCCACTGTCATCCCTTTAAAGCTACCGAATCTATGGCAACCAACTGACCCTGCATACCTTGCACTATAATATTGCTCTTACGCAGAGTTTAAATGTTTAAGAGATTTTAGGAGAAAAGTATTAAAAATACACTGAGTTAATGAAAGATTACAAAATTAAATACGTCAGTATTTTACAGTTAAATAATCAGAAAGTTTTGAGGAGAATAGAACGGACAGCATTGAGATACTACTGATCAAAACAACTGAATTAATTTGAATAAATAATTACATTAGGAGGAAATGTCATGAGAAATAACATTATCATCACAGTGTAGTGTTAATAATGGAAAAACAGAGCATAGGATTGGACATCTTCAAGAAAAACGTTTTTAAGACGGAATTACTTGAGATTGTTGACTTGCTCGCCGAGCTGGCCTGTTTTTGTTCAGATGTTTTGTCACCATGTTAGGTGACATCATCAGTGGAGCCTCCGATAAAGCGATGATATTCTACTCCGCTTGGAATTTATACCGTCCGGTACATTATGGTGAGTATTTCCAGTTTTGATCTGTATGGGTTTATATATGGAGTCCAATTCTATATGTTTGTTAATTGAAGCATGGGTGGAAAATCATGCCTCTAGGAATCCCGTGCGTATCTGTGTTTGGCTTGGACTATAATGATTACTTTGTCCCAGTTAAACTGATGGCCTTCATTGTCTGTATGTATCGATATTAAGGAGAGTTTGTTGTGCCGTTTTGCTGCTAGCTGATGTTCATGTATTCTGATGACTCGTTTCCTTCCTGTCTGTCCGATGTAATGTTTGTGGCAGTTGTTGCATGGTATTTTGTAAACCACGTTCGTTCTGCATGTTGTGGGAATGGGGTCTTTAATCCTTGTAAGTGTTTGTCGTAGAGTGGCTGTGGGCTTGTGGGCCACCATGATTCCTAATGGTCTTAGGAGCCTTGTTGTCAGTTCCGATACATTCTTGACATAGGGCAGTTTGGCCAGTGCGTTAGAAAGTACTGTGTCCTCCTGTTGTCGTCTGTTTTGTAGGCACCTGTGGAATTAAGTCGCGGGGATATCCGGTTAAAGACCTCATTCCCACACATGCAGAGTGAATGTGTTTTACAAAATACTATGCAACGACTGCCACAAATATTATATCAGACAGACAGGAAGAAAACTAGCCATCAGAATACATGAACATCAGCTAGCAGCAAAACGGCATGACAAGTCTCCTTAATATTGGTACATTCAGACATTAGCCATAATAGTCCAAGCCAAACATAGATATGCACAGGAATTCCTAGAAGCATAGTTCTCCACCCACACTTCAATCAACAAACATATAGAATTGGACTCCATATGCAAACCCATACAGATCAAAACCGGAAATGACACAACTCGCCATAACGGACCGGACAGTATAAATTCCAAGCGGAGTAGAATAACATCGCTTCATCGGAGGCTCCACTGATGATGTCACCTAGTATGAAGACGAAACGTCTGAACAAAAACAAGACAGCTTGGTGAGCAAGTCAACAACCTCATCCACAATCTGAGCTACAGATCTTTGGCAAAACTTTAAACAGAATTACTTCAAATATCAATATAAAATCCCAAGCTGAACTAGAGCAGATGACGCTATGAATAACCATTGACTTTTTTAAAAGACACAAATATTTTTGAAGAAATTCTAACAGCTTTAAATTATTACTACAACCTATGAACAACCAAAATTCTTGAAAGGGCAAGATTTAACAGAAGGGTTTAGCATCCATCGGAATCCATAGATAATTTCATAAATGACCTCTATAGATTAATGAGAAGGGTGACTATAGAGTTTTGAAATCAGAATTCTTAACAGTCAGAATTTTGATGGAAAATGAGCCTTTGTCAGATTTCTTACAGAAGATTGCAGAGGTAGAACACAGTTACAGAGCAGCAAAAGTCAAATGCTTGCTTATAGAAAGATTTCAATGTTGTAGAACATCCTCCTTTAGAAAATATACTCATTTAGACAAAATATTCCCATTAGAAAAGACACCAAGGCATTCCTATGGGAAATTGGAGAGCCAACCAACTCAAATTTGGCAGAAAATGCGTATGCTAATTAACATGCCATTGATTTTAAGCTTGATCTGGCTACAAGTGTCAATGTGCTATCGAATCAAATACAATGGCTAAAGACACAGAGGTTACAGTCTAAAGACATGAAACTGTGGTGTGGGTGGAATAATTTTCAAGACTTTTTGCTGCAAGTAACATTACAACACAAAAAGTGTATGAGAATTAAAATGGGTACATAATTTGCAATCAGTACTTCTCACTTCTGATCCTGTATGCATGTCTTGACCTCAACATCAAAAACCGAAGAAGTCAATTAATTCCAAGGGAACAATCGGTTAGAAACAAATTGTTGTCATCAACTCACCAAGGAGATGACGGTAAAAGATTCAATTGTTTGTCCTAAGATCATGGCGATATCCGAAAGGAAGAAAGATTCTATTAAGCCTGGTTGTATTGGCATAAGAGAATTCTTTCATTCTGTCCACGGAAAATAATTTGCTGACTTTAATGGACTAGTAGAAGTGTTTTTCAATGTGAACATCAGTGAAGAAAATTCAGAAGACAAAGTCAATAAGGTTTGCCAGAGAAGCAGATACTAATAACAAGACTGAACAGCTCAATTCACTTGGGCTTATTGATGAATCTTTAACTGAATTTGTCCAGACAGTAAAGAAGCCAACAAATGGTTACAGCTATTTGACTTTGATGCCAGATGGTAATAAGATGATAACACAAGGTCAAGAGCAACATTTCAATTCTTCACCTTCCAAAGGTGAATGACCAACGATAAAGATAATGCTATAAGCAGCAGCCATCCAGTCACACAACTGAAGATGTGAAAATGTCTAGTTCACCAGAACCACAGAAGATGAATGCAAATGTCCAACAAAATCAACAAGGTGAAATAAAGCGCTTACATACATCAATAATGAGGTATCAGCAGATTGTGAGTAATGATTTGCTTGAGCAAAATAAAGGTGAGCTGACTCCGTAGAAGCCAGGCCCATCTCCATAGACTCAACATTGTTAAATTAGATGATGTTAAGTTAGCTATCATTAAAAACATTATAGCCAGCGACTTAGAAAAGTTCAAGGTAATCAGGTAAAGTCACCAACCATGGTTTTGTGAAAAGGAAATCATGTTTAACCAATTTATTGGCGATCTTTGAAAGGCTAACTTGTAATATATTTAAAGGGAAAACAGTCACAATACCACATACTTAGAATACTGTAAAATGAATATACTTAGATTTTCAGAAATCATTTGATAACAAACGAACATGGAAACAAAGGAACAAAGTCACAGGAGTACATTCTGCCTGTTGAGTCTGTTCTGCCATTCAATATGATCGTGGTTGATCATACAAAGGAATATGGGTAGCTTGGGCTACCCATATTCTTTGTAATATTGATATTCAGAAATCCATCTATTTTAAACATACTCAAAGATATACCTTGCATAGACCTCTGGGCGGAGAATTCCAAAAACTCACAAAGCTCTGACAGAAAACATTCTCTTCATCTTGGCTTTAAGTATTTTCCCCTATGTTGTGAACTTTAGATAGTTCTAGAAGAACTCTCATTCTTCAAATCTTGAGAGAATATAAGCCCTGTTTTTCTTTTCTCTTTTCATAGAGCAATCTGTCATCCCTGCATCTTTTGTTGTACTCCCTCTTTGGTAGTATCCTTCCTACGGTAAGGGGAACAGGTCTGCACACAGTGTTCCAGTCTAGCCAAGATTCTGGAATATTGAAGCAAACATTCATTACTGCTTTACTCAAACACTCTTGTATTGAAGGCTAACATACCATTAGCATTCCTAATTGCCTGCTGTATCTGCATGTTAGCCTTCGATGACATATTGATGAGGATATTCAAATCCCTTTGTACATCTACACTCTCTATCCTCATACTATTTAAGAAGTGCTTTGCTTGTCTATTCTTCCCATCAAAGTGAATAACTTCACATTCTTCCACTTGGGATCGATCTGCCATGTTCTTGCCCAGTTATTAAATCCATCCAATTCCTCTTGAAGCTAAAAAAAATAGGAAGAACTGCGGATGCTGTAAATCAGGAACAAAAGCAAAGTTGCTGGAAAAGCTCAGCAGGTCTGGCAGAACCTGTGAAGGAAAAAACAGAGTTAACGTTTCGGGTCCAGTGACCCTTCCTCAGAACAACTTTAGGGCCACGTTCAGCTTTACAGTAAGTGGCTTGGACAGATTTAATCGGGCTATATAATGAAGACTCACTTTTTCAACATCATGTTTGGGCACAGTGCACCTTACACAGGGAGACAGAGCTGAAAAAACATTGTGCTTGAGACACAAGAAAATCTTTACTTCCTGGTGAATGATAAAGTTTTCAGCAATATGGGACAAGTGAGCACACCAGATCTATTCATAGTATTGCGGGCTGCTGTATCTGCATTAAAATGAACAGCCCTCCAAATTACCTTGTTAATCAAGGCAGAGTCAGTATTGGAGATTGGCATAAGTGCTGAGAGTATAACATCTGGATTTCTGCCTCCATATTTTCTATAAAAATTGGATCATACGAGTACACAAGTTGGAGCAAGGTAGGCCATTCTACCTTAGAAGCTTGCACTGCCACCTAATAGGTTACAGTTGATTGTGGTTTCTACCTTCTTGCTTATCCCCAATGTCCTTTGGCTCATCTGTCAGTCAAAACTCTATCTAGTTCTGTCTCAAAAATATTCAATGATTTTTGTCTTCATTAATGTCTAGATAAGAAAATTCCACAAACTAACAACTCTCCGACAGAAGAAATATTTCTCCTCATCTCCATCTTAAATGGAAGATCCCTAATTTTTAAACTGTGTCTCCTCGCTCTAATTTCTCCCATAATGGGAAACATCCTTTCAGCTCCCACCCGGCAAAGTCCCCTCAGGATCTTATATGTTTTGATAAGTACACCACTCATTCTTCTTAACTCCAATGAACATATGCCCAACATTCCTGTAGGTCAACTCCTTCATCTTAGGAATCAACCCAGCCAACCTTCCGTGTGCTGCTCCTAATGCATGATATCCTTTCTTAAATAAGGAGACAAAGATTGTGCACAGCACTCCAAATGACGTCTCAATAAAGCCCTGTACAACTGTAACAAAACTTCTTCTGTACTCTGCTGGAGTACATGCCTGACTCACATCACAAAGTCCTCTATTACAGGTAAAACAAGGAGGTAGACCCTGAATCCACTCTCCCGGCAATGGAGATCAATCTCTTGGTGCTAGCACAATCAAATCCAAAACAGCCTTCTAGCTAAGAATCCAATTTGCTGTGGCAAAATACGCTTTTATGTTGCAGTATGGAGATATGACTAGTGATGCTGATAAGCCAGATAGCTTAGTAGATTAGATAGTTGGTGTTGCTCAGATTGGTACAACAGCACGGAGTTCAATTCCAATTCAGGCTGGAGTAGACTCAGAATCTGCCACCTTGCCTTCCCCACAGTGAAGGTTGTGGCAATGTGGGTAGGACCTACTTTCAGGCAGAAAATGAAGAAGAGTAAATTTATACACAGGATACAAACTATATGCAAAATACAGAAATAAGATTTTGTCTCAAAATGTTAGCTTTCATTTTTGCTCAAAGCTGTAATTCCTGCAGTTTCTGTTTCTGTTTTGGAATATAGACAGCAACGTATAATGATACATGTAGACTGCATTGTGGTAGGAGACTGCAGACTGAATGGCAGAGGTGGGATTGAGGTGTGTTGCCTGCCAGATAGGTAGACATTTTAAGGATTTTAATGAAATTTGAACTCAATATGTATCTAGCGTTGGTACAGCTGGTGTGATGCTTCTTCAGAATTGCCAAGGGTACAATTTTGTCCTTCAGCATCAGGAATGAATGGAGGCACTATCCCACACTGTAGGCGTAACAATCAGCCTGCAATCATTTTCCTGAACATCTCAGTTGGCGGCTTGAGAGCAGATTCCTGGTTCACTTAAGGACAGTGGGTGGACTCTTGAAGCGGAAAGGTCAACAGGAGGCCCTTCAGCCCTGAATGGGCAGCATTTTAGGTCATACGGAGAAAACCACCACCACCTTGAGCACCCTTTTTCAATTTTTTCATCAAAATTTGAAAATGTCATTTGTTGTCAGTCTGCCATTGAGAGGGGACACCATTTTTTACCTGGAGACCACACCCAGACAGTTGGCCTTCTTCTTGATCAGAGGAGAATGGAGGGGTTGCAGACTGACTGGAAACCTCAAGTTGACCTCTGACATTAAGCATTAATATGCCTTCAACTTTTGCTAATGAGCTGTCTGTTGGCAATGGACTGGTAGCCATGGAAACTCCAAACCCACCTTTGTGAAAATGGTTTTGGGGCAGATGGGAGGCAGCAAACTGGCAGTATTGATTTTTGTGCCCACCCACCAATTGTACCCATCAGGCATTAAAAATTCTGGCCAAAACTTGTGTCTGGCTGTAGAGTCATACAGATCGACAGCACTGGAAAAGGTCCTATGACCCATCATGTAAGTGCCAGTCAAAAATAACCACTTAACTATTCTAATCCCACTGTCCAGCACTTGTTACGTAGACTTGTATGCCTTGGCATTGCAAATACACATATAAATACATCTTAAATATACTGAGGGTTTCTGGCTCTATCACCTTCACAGGCAGAGTTCCAGATTCCAACCACCCTCTGGCTGAAAAGGTTTTTCCTCACATCTCCTCCAAGCCTTCTGTTCCTTACCTTAAATCAATGCTTCTGGTCATTGATTCCTCCATTAAGGGGAAAAGTTTCTTCCTGTCTAATCTGTCAATGCCCCTCATAATTCAGTACAATTCAATGCAGACCCCTCTCAAACTCCTCTGCTCTAAAAGGAAATAATCCCAGTCTGTCCAATCTCTCTTCGTCACTGAAACTCTCCAGCCCAGACAACATCCTGGTGAATCTCTCTTGCATACTCTCCAGCGCATCACATTCCACCTATAATGTGGATTCTAGATTCTGGTCTGCACATGCATTTCTGGAAATGGAACAATTACCTTAACACTGATTGTCCTGTGAAAAAGATTGAGGAAACTGGGCCCGCTCTTCTAGAATTTAGAAAAATGAGAGGTGATATCGCTGAAACATGCAAAATTCTTCCAGGCTCAACAAGGTAGACGTAGCAAGGATGTTTTCCCAACTCAGGAGTCTACAACTGGGCCACGTGGTTTTAGAATAAGGGGTAAGCCATTTAGCACTGAGATGAGAAGGTATTTCTTCACTTGGAGAGTGGTGAATATTGGAATCCTCTCCGCCAGTAGGCTGTGAATGCCCTGTCATTGACCATATTCAAAACAGAGATCAATGATTTCCTGGATATTAAATATTTCAAGAGATATAGGAGTGGTACAGGAAAATGATATTGAGAGAGATGATCGGCCATGAGATCTAGTTGAATGGCGGGATAGACCTGAGGGGCTGAATAGCCTACTCCTTTACATATTTTGCATACCTATGACTTTATAGGACAGTAAGCGTGTTCTCACAGTTAATAAAAGGTGTGCGAGTTTAAGTGTTGTGTTAATCTCTGTGTTGTACAAATCATGACCTTTTTAATAAAATTTGCAACAAACTAAGATAAACAAATAGAACAAGTAAATAAATGATTCCCAATTGCTTTAAGTGCATGCAAATGATATCTGCACTGCGATACTTTGTCTTGTTCCTCTCATATATTGACTTAGTATTGAAAGCCGTTTAAAAAGAATTAAAGCTTAATTTAACACAAATACACAAGGATGTGTGATATTTTAGTTTGCCATGGTGCTGTCAGCTCAGACACATTGAGAGAAAAGTCTTCCCTCTTCGATAGTATAGAAGTCTCAATCAGCTTCCAGTTTGCCAAGTGTTCAGGCCCAACCATATTTTGGCAATTTCGCACCAAGGAGGAGGTTCAACAATCCCCAAATAAAGACTATTAGTTCTAGCTGCCTCTATTCTGATACTAGGAATGTCCGTCTCAGTCCTTGTCTCAGTTCATGTCTCTGTCTGTGTCTCTGCCTGTGTTTATGTCTGTGTCTACACTTACATATATCTATGTTTATAACTAGATCATATCTAAGTCAGTGTCCATTTTTAGACGTAGGCTGGGAGATTCCACAGAATTTCAAATTAATTTTCAGTAACACCACTGAAACGGGATCATCTCTGAGAAATTTTCCAATCAAATGTATGGACCGCATGAAAAGGAAAGTTGGACAGAAGTTAACTTGCTCTGTGTATACCCAACACAGCCATCACACACAGTGGGTAGGCCAAGCTGGTTAACAGTGTGACTTGTGCCTCTCAGTGGGAAGAAGTCATGCCTTTGACAGCTTTCAGCCAATCTGATTAGCTGATAGCTCCAGCAGTCCCAGCAGTGCCATAGCCACCCAAAAGAAAATCTCAAAAACTGCAAATGTCTGACTCAAAATGGAGCTCCAGTATGACGAGTACATTTATTTCCAAGTATTACTATTTGTTAACTGGCTTTACCCGCTGAGTGAGTAGTGGGTGCTCCCAGGAGTGTAGATAGAAGCTCGAGATATAACATGGCTTGAGATTGGCAAGTCCTGGTGTTTTAGGGTGAGGAGGAGACCAATAGGCAGTCAGGCAGACAACACAGAAGGAAGTAGGGGGCATGACATCCTTGTGAGGGATCCCCCAGTACGCACACACAGCATCTCCCTTCTTACTTTGTCCTTTTTTTAAGAATATGTGGCTTTAAAAACAGCCTGGACTCTCCTACCACGCTGCTCATACCAACCATATACTGGGTGGGCTGTGTATTTAATATTCACACCAAGAGGACTATTAACAAGACTAATTCTGAAACATTAAATGTGATTTCTCTCCACAGACGCTGCCAGACCTGCTGAGCTTTTCCAGCAATTTCTGTTTTTCTTTCTGATTTACAGTATCCGCAGTTCTTTAACTCTTAATTATTTATTAAATATGACAGGTGAATTTCAATTAACTAATTTCAATGCCTGCACACCTCGGGTATTATGGGCCTGTGCTCAACGGTAGGTGACAAGGAGGTGGATAGCTATATGATCTGATTTACATGCCCACTCCCATAAATATACCCAGTGAGTCAAGTGAAATACAGTCTGGTATTTACCTTGCCCTCCAATGATTTGATCTAACATCTTCCAGTAACACTTTCTAACTTGTTTAGTCTGAGTAGCTTCCAATCCCAGTGAAATCTGTTTTCTTGTAGTTTATTAAGAATGGTCGCTGTATGTTATACTTTGAGTGTTACATTCCCAAGTTCTTTGCCACATTTAAAAAAACACAAGTTCTGAAGACCCACAGCAATGTGGTTGACTCTTAACTACACGGTTGGGTAACAACTGCTGGCCCAAATAGAGACGTCCACATTCTGTGAATGAATAATAAATAAATAGAAGTCATTATCTTTAAGCGTAGGGGACAATTTTGTTATTGGTAGATATAGTGTACAGCAATCATACAATCTGCCTGGCATTCTAAGCGAGGGGCCAGGATTATTTTGATAGGTCCAAATAGTGAGCTGCAGGCCTTAAGACTCCTTGATAAGTAATCCACATACAGTCGGCTCTGCTATAACACGGTAGTTGCGCTCCTGCGCAATATCACATTATAGAAATAACAAGGCCTTTGAGCAAAGTGGAGTTAACACCAAAAAAAACACTCAAAATCACTCAAATGTCTAACACAAAGGATAGCATAGTTTTAATAAATGTTTAATTCACATCTAATAATGAAATAAAAGTAAATTAATATCTTACCTTGAAAAAATGTCAAGACGACTTGATGAGGGAGGAGGTTTCGAGATTATTCTGTTATTAATGCAGGGGCTGAGAGTCGTTAACATCATCACCATTACCTTCAGGTGTAGTTGTGGTTGCAGGGTTAGGGAGAAAAATAGTTAATCCAGAAGTGGATGGCTGTGGTTCATTGTCTTCTGACTGTTTCTTGGGGGGGAGCTTAAAAGTGACATCCAGTTTTTGCTGTTTTGCCCTTTTTCTTCTTTCATGAAGAAGCTGTTCATAGGGTACCAAATAAGATCTTATTCCACAGATTGCTACCCTGCTGCATTCTGCATTGTGTGCATTGTCCTCAAAGAGCTGCAACTGCTCCCTCAGGATAGAAGACAAAACAGATGTGGAAAGTTCTTGTGGTGCTGCATCCTGGACTTCATCTTCTTCATCTCCAGCTCCCACTTCCCCCTCAGTGATGTGTTGTTGTAGATCAGCTGTAAGAGGTCTTCACAGTGGGAGTCAAGCAGCTCTTCAACGTCTTCACTCTCCACTTCTTCAAATCCAACTTGCTTTCAACACAATGTTCTTTGATTGTTGGGAGCTCCTCTGGCGAATCAAAGGTTTTAAATCTTGAAAATGATCTGGGAGAAGCTTCCACCAAATTGCATGCAAGCAGTCCTTACTGACATCAGCCCAGGCCTCCACAATGAGGTCAATTGCATTCTTCATGTTAAAGCTCTTCCAAAATTGAAGAACACTGGGCAAAGCCCACAAAATAACCATGTGATGTTGATGCGTACTCCTCCGTACACCGATAGAACTATGTTATAGCCAATACAAGTTTGTGTTTTAGAATAGCGTTCCCACCAATCCACATTGCGGGAACACATGTTCTAGCAGAACCCCTTGTATAAAGGACAGAAACTGAAGACCTGCCCTTCTCACAAAGGGTTACCAAATGACAGGATATGACTGGCTGGTAAGCAGTTTTAGTTTTAAACAGTCATGGTCTTCAGATTGCAATGAGTATTTGCCTTCAATCCAAAGGCCTTAATGGATTGCTCGTGGTATTGCATCTTCCAGGTTTGTTTCCAATTTCTTCTTTTGACCGGGTTTCTGCCCTACCTAAGCACATTCAAATGCTCCGAACACAATGATTCTTGTGTATTTTGATTTCAATTCTTTGATGGTCCCTTCTGTTTTTGAATACACTTAATGCTCTAATGTGTTAGACAGCCTTCTCATTTTCTCTCCGTTTCCCTCCGACAGACTTTAATTACCCTTTATTAATCTCAATCCATTCACAATTTCTTTGGGTAGTCCTTTGATCAGTCTCCCATTGACATCCTGATCCACAACCTGGCTCTGATGCACCCCTGCCTTCAGCTCACTGTGTTTCTCCATCCAACCCTACTGTTACCCCATTGTACATCATTTAAAATCCATCTTCCACCCCTCTTCATCCCCAGTGCTCCTCTAACTGCAAATTTCCCCTTTTTGTCCCATTTTGCTCCTTCCACTTCCCACAATCAGGCCATTTAAGCTGAATTCCGTCAATTTCCTTTGCAGCCATCCCATTTTGTGTCAATAATTTGCGTTGATCCCATTTTATTTTGCACCTTGAGTGCAATTGTGTAGTTTATTAAAGGAAATCTGAACATACACCATATTCTAGCTATGATCCCCAATGACATCTCTACAGCTGTAGTAAAGTTTTCCTACTTTTATAATCCATACACCTTGCAATAAAAGAGAATGTTTCATTTGCTTTCCTAATCACTTGCCGTATGCTGTTACACCTCACTGGGGTGGAGCACTGGAAATCGAGCCGCACTATTGCTAAGGTCATCACAAAAGTTAATTATTTTATAAAGTACACAAAACTCCTGACTGACCTGATTTTCAGGCCTCAGGTTGACAGGAAGCGTGGACTGAGTTTCTGTACTTAACAAGAATTGCTATTTTTTCTAAAAAATAGATTTTAGCTACAGGTAAACACTTGTGTACCTTCAAATTGTAACTTTATGAGTTAAAAGTTTAATCACCTGATGAACTTTGCCACATGCACAAAACAAACAGGTGTTATAGACGGTGGAAAGACAAGGAAAGCAGTTCAGTAGTTCCTGTCCACTGGATCTTCTGAGATGGTTCTTGTGCTGATCAGAACTTTGCTTCTTGGTTTTCCTCCTTCATATACTTCCACCAGTTTGCTGAGGCATGGTAGGGCATATACAAGTGCAATAAAATAAAATCACAATCTTTCCAGCCTGCATACTGACCTTATGTGCTTCTTGTATCAGGACACCCAGATCATTCTGAATCTTTAGAGTTCTGCAATCTCTTCGTTTAACATGCACAATGCTTTTCTTTTCTTCACATTAAAATTGACAAGTTCACATTTTCTCGCATTTAATCCATCAGCCAAAACTTTGCACACTCACTTAATCAAGCTATATTCCTTTATCAACATTTTTCTTCTCCTTTGCAACTTAAGACACCTACCTACCTACCAAAAGCAACAAAACATTTTGTCCCTTCGTCCAGGCCATTTACGTGGATTCTATGTAGTTGGGATCCCAGCGGCACTCCACTGATTACATCTTGCCAACTCGCAAATTATCTATTTATCCCTACTTTCTTTCCCTGTTAGCTAACCAGTGTCCTGTGCCTGCTAATATGTTACCCTCTACACATGAGCTGTTTTTTATGTAATAACTTTGACATGGAACCTTATCAATGCTTTCTGAAAATCGAGAAACATCACATTGACAGGTTCCCCTATATTCACATTACTTGTTACTTCCTAAATAACTTGAATAAATTAGTCACACTTGACCTCACTTCTACAAAATCACACTGACTTTGCCTGATTGCTTTAACATCTGGTAAATGTCTTGCTATGGCCTTCTTAATAATAGATTCTAGTATTTCCATATGACACGTGTTTGGCTAACTGCTCATAGTCTCTAGCTTCATGTCTCCCTCTTTGCTTGAACGGAGGAGCCACATTTACTATTTTCCAATCTAATGGGATCTTGCCAGAATCTAGGGAATTATGAAAAATTACACCACATGCACCTTTACCTCAGCTGCCAATTCTTTAAGAACAGTGAATGAAGTCTATCAGGACCTGAGGACTTGTCAGGATTTAGTTCCAACAATTTTCTTCGGACTCTTTCCCTGGTGATTGTAACTGTTTTAAGGTCCTCCTTCCCAGTCAGCTCTTGATTTATCAGTATTACTCAAATATTATTTGTGTCTTCCACGGTGAAGATAGACACAAAGTGCCGGATCATTTTTTTCTTGGCTAAGTCTGACTTGCATCATGTTTTTTAGAATGATACTTGCCCCAAGGTTTCTCACCGGATCTTACCAAACTTGCCTCACTTACTGGCTACCCCATCCCTATGGTGACTGTCAAATCTAAATCTACCCTCATCATACCTAGAGCGCTCCATGGATATCAAATGAAAGACCAAAATCCATTGTGCTCCACCATCTTTGAGAGGCTTCTGTCCACCTGGAGAAACATTGGCAAACAAGCATTGCCCTTCACCAGTAGCTTAACGGCACAGCAGCCATAAAGCCGTGCTGCCCAAGACACGTAGCTGACATGCTGAAACTCTCGCCCATTATCTTGATCAAATCATCATTTAATCACCACACCATATACTTTATTTGTCCTCAGATGCATCCCTTCTGAAGACCCACTTTGGATCACTGATACTCTTTTTCCCAGTGCCCAGTGGTCACCTGCATCTTGTCATCGTCTATTAGAGGAATATCACATACAGGCAAGCAATTGGACAAATCCAAACAAAGGCTTCTATCGACAGCCTGCAAAAGGGAACACAACAGAAATGAATACAGGCTGCACTTGCATTCACAGTGCAAATCAAATGCTGGTATCTTCATCTTGACAGTCCATGATGGTCTTCTGCACCCAGCTCCTATCTACTGGAACTAGTGTCAGTCGGGTCCTGTCTGTCTGTCTGAGCTCTGTCATTCACAAGGAGGGCTTTCTCCAGCTCAGTATTCGCATCCTTCTCCTTGGAAAACTACTCTTGTTCCCCTGACTCTTCACTAACTATCACATCACTTCAATTCCTGCTCCAATTGTACAGAACACAACATGAAGGATGGTATAGAACACTGTCTGGTCAACACTGGCGCACACTTACAGATCGCTCCAAGTTGTGGGACCACACCTTTGTAGCACTATTGTCTGATCCATCATAGCCCTGGTTGCCGTGTGTGCAGTAATTTGATGAAAGTGTCGTTGTGCCAGCTGAATAATCAATACATTACCTCCAAAAGTGAGTGCTTGCTGTGTTCCAATCTGCTTCCCATCCTAGACCCACTTCAATCATTCCACTTTCGTGCATTCATTGGAGTGAATTCATTCATTCATACTTACATGACATGCGATGAAATATTGTTACCCTCATCGCACAACATCCTTGGAACTTTCACAAACAATGAGATGTCACTAACTTCTAGATCTCTGAGACGCCAGAGTTAGTTTGGATAGTACCAATGATATGGTGCAAATCACCTTTGAGCAACATTTAACACATAAGCATATTTGCTGTGCAAGCATTGCATAGGTGTGAAGAAATGTTTGCAAATGAAATGTAGTTGAAGATTGCAAACCCACACTTCCTGTATTTACCCCATTAATGTCCTGGTGCCGAGCAGACATAGATCCCACCGATTTGCCCATCAAAGTGACACTGACTCCGTTCACTCTGGGTATTATCCCAGCCATTTCCAAGTTGCATTGTGCATCCAGCAAGTAGTAAATGATGGCAAATTGTGATGGACACCATCAGCACCTGGCTCCATCTGCTTGCCAGGTACCCTCCAAGAACCTCTGTGTTACTTTTCACTTTGATAATGGACTATTAGCCCAATATGGAGAACCACCACATTGAAATTCACCTCCAACTATCTTCCCTTCGTTCTGAGCTATGACATTACACCTTAATGATGCGTGGTCCTTTTGCTCCCCCTGTAGAGGCTTGGTGGTGGTCACTGGCAATAATCAACCCCTTTGAAGCTGTTCCACATACCCCCATAGACCTTGAATTTCCCCCACCACTGTTCTTGTCCCCATCTCCACAAATGCACCTGATTCACCCCCTCCCAACTTTGACTTGCATAACCATTTTGGCAGTGAACCCCACTGCCACTTTAGACCTCCCTCGCACCCTCTGTAATAATCAATGGACAAACCAGAGGATTCTATGCACCCAAACCTCAGGCTGAGTTCAATGTGCAGTCGCTAGTCATTACTGACCAAACCCTGACCATAGCCATTGCAGATCTTCAACTGATGTGATGCAATTCCCCTGACTGCTGCTGTTGCCCCTACAGGATGGAGGACTGCCCACTCCCTGGACTTCAGTGGACAGATCCCTGACTCTGAACATACCAAACTAACAACTGACTTTGAGGAACACCCTGCAGACTGTGCCACTGCCTGACAGTACTGACCCTACCCCGCCCCAGCCCAACTCTGCAACCCCACTTGACTGGACTGAGAACCAGCCGCCACCTAGTTTCTGACATGTCCATTCTGTTGAATACATCTGCAGTGTGTTTGCTACACAGGCAGTTGGCACATGCTTCATGTGTTAAACTAATGTCTTTGCTTGTCTTAAATCAAAACGCCCTGGACCCCATCCATAGACAGATCCCAAAAGACAAGCACAACAAGCTGCCTCATGGGTGCCTTCACAAAACAGCTGATCAATACAGCAATATTGTATGTATATATTAAAATCATTCACTGTAAGGTTGGGTTTTGGATTTTGAGTTTGTAGCCTCAGGGTTTTCTTTGTGACTATGTTTAAGAACTAACTTTTTAGTATTTCATGATGCTTAGTTTTTATATGTCTTTGTGGCCTTGCTTTTGAGTTAATGGGATTGTGTGCTGCTAATGGACCTTTTTTTTTGTTTATCTAAGATTATTTTACGACCCAGCAAAGTAAATAATGGTGCCTCAAGATTTGTCAGAATCTTCTGGAACTTGATTTGTTTTAAGCTAATGGGAAATATCCCTACCTCGAAGAAGGAGATCTTCGGTTTCAGATTTGAGATTTGCATAGTCCTGTGAAGTCCTTGAGATAGGAAGGTTGTTTAGAACAGTGGTCCTGACAAAGGGAAGGATGTACAGCAAACTAAGTTGCCTTAGACTGAGAAGTTAGCATTAGATCCAGACTAGAAGAGCTGGGATAAAACCCTGAAGAGGTTACTTCAAGAGTATGAAGAGTATATTTAAGCTCGGGTTTATAATATCTCCAGGTAGAAGCTGTGTTTCCAGTCTAAAAGTTGAAGTCACAAGGGACATAAGCATACTTGAGTGTTTGATATGGGACTCTAACATATTATATGAGTGTCTTTTTTGGGGTAGTCTATGGAGGGGTGGAGTAAAGGTTTGTTAGTAACTGCTTTTTGCCTTCTTTTCAATTTGTGAAGGAGTGTTGCAGCGGTTAATGGGATTACACTTTTACCGTGTATTTAAAAATCCTTTTACTTGTACCATAAGTAGATGGTTTGGTTTATTCTACTTTATCTGCATCTTTGCTAATAAACTTCTGTTTTATTGTCAAATCAAAATTTTTAGCATTACACGTTTATATTTCAGCAAGAGACCACTTCTTCAAAACAAAAGCATCAAAATATGATCTATCAAGCCAGGTTCCTTTCTGGGATCTGATTTGTCCAATAACATCATTTGCTTGGAGCATAACAGTACTGATAGTCTTTTGCTCCAGCTGAAGTACCAACATGTTTAGTGTTTACCATCATGGCATACACAAAAACAGAAATTGCTGCACAATTTCACAGGTCTGGCAGCATCTGTGGACGGAAATCAGTGTTAATGTTTTGGGTTCAGTGACCCTTCTTCAGAACTGATAGTAGCCAGGAAAGGGCTGTTTTTATACAGAAGGTGGGGTGGAGGGTGACTAACAATAGGTGGAGATAGAGCTGAAAGAGAGAGAAAAACAGTTGGACAGACAAAGGAATGGGTAAGGGTAAGTCCAAGGGAATGAATAACTGCGAATGAAATTATTAATGGCTAACAATGGGTAGTGTGTGGTAGCAGCCTGTGTGATAGCAAGGCCAGGTGTGTGGAGATGAGGGAAAGCATCGGGAAAGGTGCTCAAACCCCAAAATTGTTGAACCTCGATATTAAGTCCAGAAGGCTGCAGGGTTCTTCCAGCTTGTGCTGAGCTTTGCTGGATCACTGCAGCAAGTCTGAGACAGAGATGTTGGCCAGGGAACAAGATGGTGTGTTGAAGTGGCAGGCAACTGAAAGCTCAGGGTCTTTTTTGTGAACTGAGTGTAGGTGTTCTGCAAAGTGGTCACCTAGTTAATGCTTTGTTTCCCCAGTGTAGAGGAGACCACATTGTGAGCAGCAAATGCAGTAGACCAAATTGAGTGGAGTGCAGGTAAAGTGTCATTTCAACTGGAAGGTGTGTCTGGGGCCTTTGATAGTGAGGAGGGAGGAAGTAAATGGACAGGTGTTACATCTTCTGTCGTTGGAGGGGAAGGTGCCATGGGGATCTGGGGACGTGTTGGGAGTGAAAGAAGAGTGGATCAGGGTATCCCGGAAGGAACAGTCCTTGCAGAAGGCTGACAAGGAAGGGGAAAGAATATGTGTCTGGTGGTGGCATCCCAATGGAGGTGGCTAATAACCCTCTGCATGTGGATGCTGCTGGGTGGTAGGTGAGGACAAGGAGGACCCTATCATTCTTGTGAGAGTTAACAGATGGGATGAGGGCTGAAGTGTGGGAGATGGATTGGACCCAGCTGAAAGCCCTGTCAACAAAGGCACTGGGGAATCCTCAGCTGAAGGAGAAAGTGGACATTTCAGAGGCCTTATTGAAGCTGGCATCATCAGAACAGACGCAACAGAGACAGAGGAACTGGGAGAATGGAATCAAGTCATTACAGGAAGCAGAGTGTGAGGATATATAGTCAAGATGACTGCGGGAGTCAGTAGGTTTGTAATGGATATGGTTAAAGTTTTGGCAAAGCTTTGTAGTGCGGGTTGTGGATGAGGTTGTTGACTTGCTCCCCGAGCTGGCTTGTTTTTGTTCAGACGTTTTGTCATCATCAGTGACATCATCAGTGGAGCCTCCAATGAAGCGATGTTATTCTACTCCACTTGGAATTTATACTGTTCCAGTCCGTTATGGTGAGTAGTGTATTTTCTGGTTTTTGTGGGTATCGGTGGCCAGCCCATCCCCCGAAATGAAAACAGAGATATCAAGGAAGGGAAGGGAGGAGTCAGAGATGGATCAGGTGAAGGTGAGAACAGGGTGGAAATCGGAAGCAAAGTTGATAATCATTTCCAATTCCAGATGAGAGAGGGAAGCGGTGAAGGATATAATCGATATACCAGAGAAAGAATTGTGGCTGGGTGCCAGAGTAGGACTGAAACAAGGAGTGTTCGGCATATCCTGCAAAAAGATAGACATAACTGGGGACAATGGCCATGCCTTTGATCTGAAGAAAGTGAGAGGAGTTAAAGGAGAAATTGTCCAAAGTGTGGATGAGCTTGGCCAGGTAGAGGAGAGTGGTAGTTGATAGTTCAGGCTTTTTTTCCTGGAAGAAGCAGAGATTCCTGAGACCATCCTGTTGGGGATGGATGTGTAAAGGGATTACGTGTTCATGGTAAAGAGGAGGCAGCTGGTGCCTGCGAACTGGAAATTCTGAAACTGACGTATAGTGCCAGAAGAATCCTGAATGTAAGTGGGAAGGTACTGGACCAGGGGAGAAAAAAAATTGTGTCAAAGTAGGAAGAGATGGGGTTTGTGGGGCCAGGAGCAGGCAGAAATAATGGGTCTTCCAGGGCAGTCCTGTTTGTGGATTTTGGGAAGGAGATAGAAGCAATCTATGTGGGGTTGGAAGACTATGATCTTGGAGGCAGTGGAGGGGAGATGGCCAGATATGATAAGGTTAATGACCGTCGTGGACATAATTGCCTAATGTTCCAGGAGAGGGTCATGGTCCAGCAGGGAGATAGGAGCAGAGCTCTGCAATGTAGAGGTCAGTATGTCAAACAACAACAGCACCTCTCCCATGGCAGGCCAGGCAAAATATGGTTGGTGTGAGCATGCAGATAGCCACTAAGTGAGTGAGCATGAAGAGAGGAAGCAAGCAGCCTTGAGATGCCACCTGGTCCATACTGAGTTGGTGCCTGGCCACGTTGCATTCCTTTAATGTTAGCTTCCAGTGCTCCCTGCAATGCGCATTCCTGATTTCAGAACATCTTGTGAGTCTATCGGCGAGAGGCCATTATTGTTGTGAGGGGTTGGCAAGTGTTAGATGTTAGTTTTGAAAGACAAGAGGCTGATACCTATGCATTGTGCCCTGAGATGCTGTATGGTCTCAACCGAAATGAGAGTCCTTCAGAGCACGCAGCAAGCTAAAGTCCCCGGCACTTGCTCTGATTTCCACATTGAGATTTCTCAAGGTCTAGCTTGTTTGGTATGTTTGGTAAGATAGAAAGCTGGGATTAACAAGATGAGTAGGACCAAGCTATAATCCTTCTTAATTCGCAACTCGGTGCTGTTGAGTTACTCAATTTGATACTCCGCAAAGGCGTAAAAGATGGCATGAGATGCTGCTGATGTCAAATGTGGTCTTGCCAGACTTCTCTTCTGATTCTGCCACAAACCTCGCCATAACTCATGTCATTCAGACTACTATAAATTCTGCCTAAATAATCTGTTTAACTCATTCACTATCGCTTTATTTCTCATTGATTCCCCAGAACCATGCTCCAGAGCACCATCCTTTACAGAAGGAAGTCGAAGGGTGTTCCCCAAACCCTGGTTTGCAGTTTCCAATTTTTGAAATAAGCCAACAGTTAAATCCTTTAAAATATAATTAATAATAGAAACAATTTGCACATTTAAAACACAAGCGAATTGTTTCAGTACTCCATTCACACCTAGAAACACACAGGAAATTAAAGAAGACAGAAAAAGAAAGCAGAAAGGTCATAAAATACAAGTTTTGGTTAATCCAGAGGTTTTTTTTTTTAAAAAATCAATTTGCATGCTTCACAGCTTCCTGGAGGTTAACGTCCAATAAAATAATAGTTTCCTCATTAAACTGGGCTTTTCTTGCAGAGGAAGCAACTTGGAGACAAAGACAGAGAGTCTAAGCCTGGCTGCAAACTCAGCTTGGAGTCTTGCTTTCAGTCTGGACATCAAACAACAAAGGATTTAGAGTCTCAGTACTGCATTATTTAAGCAATTCAACCAGATCCAATTTCAGTCACATGATAAGGACAGGCATTTCAGGTGCTGACATCCCATCTTGATGGACTGGTTGGAAAGTCGCAGAATTAACAATGTAGCTTTTATCTCCCCCAACATATGTTCCAATGCAATGTGATGAGAGAACTGTAAAAAGCATTGGTGCCCATTTAACATAATGGATTTTCATGTATTCCTCTGCCTAGTGCTGGCTGCAAACAGACGACTTTTCTCCACTTCTCAGAGATAGTAAGAACTGCCGATGCTGGAGTCTGAGATAACACAGAGTGGTGTTGGAGGAACACAGCAGGCCAGGCAGCATCAGAGGAGCAGGGAAGTTGACAGAAGTCTATCGTGTCAGTTTTAGCTGGACTGTCTATAAAATGCAAAAGGTTCAAAACTTCTGGTATTGTGATTGTGTGATCAGCCTTGGCTATTTTGTGAATCCAGCAAAGTTGTCCATTTATTTTAAAGAAATGGTATTTAAACACAAAAATATTGAAGATTATCCAATTTTCTACGGACACTGTTTTCATGGTTTAAGGGGCTAACTAGTTTTCTCTCATAATCTCAATTTCCCCACCTTCTTTCGTCCCATACAATGCTTTTTATAATATTCTTTCCGATTTTGTCCTGCCACTAATTTATGAAGAATTATGTGCTTTTTCTTTAAATTTTATACTTCCTTAGTTAGGCACAGTTGGTGCCTTCTCCTAGAATCTTTCATCATCATTGGTATGTGCCTTTCTGGAGCAATATGAATTCTCTCCTTGAATGTCTGCCATTGAACCTCTACTGACTTGACATATCAACCTAATGTACCAGTTTGCTTTCACCAGCACTGTTTTCATACCCTTATAATTGCTTTTATTTAAACTTAAAAATTAGTCTCATACCTACCTCTCTGATAATTGCACATTATCAGATCATGAGTAGCCTGCTTTCAGGTTGAGTTTAGAATGTGCTGCTCTAAGAAACTGCCCTGAAAACACTTTAGAAACTTTGTTTCCAGGTTATCTTTGCTACTCTGGTTTGTCCAAACTTTAAGTGAATTAAAATTACCATGATTATTACTGCCCCCTTCTCACAAGCCACTGATCTTCCTTGCGTATACCCTTATCTACATTGAGGTTACTGTTAGGGGGCTTGTATATTACTCCCACAAGTGACTTCTTACCTTTGCTGTTTTTTTTTGTCTACCTAAGCTAATATCTTGATTTTTAGGTCAAAGATCAATCCTAACTATTGTACAAATGTACTCCTTAACCAACAGAGCTACTCCATCACCTTTTCCCTGCTTCCTATCTTTCCAAAATTTCATGCACATTGATTCAGGTCCCAGCTTTCGATGTCTTGCAGTCATGTCTCTGCAATGACTATCAGAGCATACATATGTATTTCTATTTGAGCTGACAATTCATCTCGTTTGTTGTGAATGCTACACGCGTTCAGACACAGGGCTTTTGGGGCTCTGGCCTTTTGCTATCTTTGCATCCTCTCAAGTTATCTGCTTGTAGTATTGATATGCCTGTGTTCCTTCCTCTGTCCTACACTCTGATTATCATTAATCTTTCTCCTACTTTGCTGTCTAGTCTTCTCCACACCCTTCAGTTTATCATATCTTTCCTGGCAAATGTCTCAACCCCCACTATTTAGTTTAAAACCTCTATCTATCACATTAAGTAAATGACTTTCCAAATCTCTGGTGCCAGCCTAATTCAGGTGAGGAGCAACTCATAGGTCCTCTTGTGCTGGAGCTGGTATTCTATGTATCAAGACCCCTTTTGTCCACACCAGTTTTTGAGCCATGCAATTAACTTGCTAATCTTATTTACCCTTTGTCAATTTAACTTTAGCTCTAATAGTAATGTAGAAATAATTACCTCTAAGTTTCTTTTAAAATTCAGCTGCTAAGTGTTCATAGTGCGTAAGCAGAACTTCTTACCATGTCCTACCTATTTGTTGGTATCCTATATGAACCATGACAATTGAATTCTTCTCTTCCCGTAGCATGTTCCTTGTCAGTCTAGAGGAGATGTCTTGAACCCAGAAACTGTGAAGGCGTCACAGACTTCAAGGCTCAAGCTCACGGCTACAGCAAATAGTGACTGACTCCCGATCTGTACTATTCCTCATGACCACTGCATTCCAATTACCTCTCCCTACTTCAATGGCTTCCTATACCATGGTGCAATGGTCAATTTGTTCACCCATCCTGCAGCTGCCCCACTTTTATTCACAAGTGCAGCAAGAACTTCAAACTTATTATATAGTTACAAAGGCACAGACTTCTCCACTTCGACCTTATTGAACCCCATACCTGCTTCATTCACAGTCGCATCTCCTGTCCCTGACAAAATGAGACACCTCTTCCTAAGGGATGTGCTTGTCTTCTGAAACAAAGTATGCAAGTAACTTTCTCTCTTGCTGATGCACCACATTGTCTGCATCCCAGCCTCCAGTTCAATGATTTTCAGTTGAATATCCTGGAATCGCAGATGCTTACGCAGACATAGTTATCTTGATTTGATTTGATTTGATTTGATTTATTGTTGTCACATGTACCTAAGTACAGTGAAAAGTTTTATTTTGCATGCAGTAGAGGCAGATCATAACATACAGGGATATACAGACCATAGGATGTTTAACAGACCGAGGCATATAAGGTTACGGCTGCACAGGAGGTGCACAAAAGCAAGATCAGCGTTAGATTTGAAATTAGAGAGGTCCATTCAGCAGTCTAATAACAGCAGGGAAGATGCTGTTCTTGAGCCTGATGGTGCGTGTGTTTAAGTTACTGTATCTTCTGCCTGACAGAAGAGGTTGGATGAGAGTATTGCTGTGGTGGGAGGGAAATTGACAATGTTGGCAGCCTTTCTGCAGCAACGAGAAGTGTAGATGAAGTCCGTGGATGGGAAGTTGGCTTGTGTGATAGTCTGGGCTGTGTTCACAACCTTCTGCAGTTTCTTATGGTCCTGGGCACAGCAGTTGCCATACCAAGCAGTGATGCACCTAGACAGAATGCTTTCTATGGTGCATCTGTAAAAGCTGATGAGAGTCCTTATGGACATGCCGAATTTCCTAAACCTTCTGAGGAAGAAGAGGCATGGTTGTGCTTTCTTGACCATTGCATCTACTCGGATGGACCAGGACAGATTGTTGGTTATTGTCACTCCTAGGAACATGATGCACTTGACACTCTCCACCTCAGCGCCATTGAAATCACACTTACCTCCGTTAGCTCTTTGTGAACAGCTTGAATACTGATCTTTTGCCCTTTGTGAGCTGCCAAAGTCCTGGACTTTGTGAACTCAACTCCTTCCAAAACAGCAGAAAACCAAACCTTTTTACCGTTTTTAATAACTTAGATGCACATCCTCACTTTCTCTTTGCTGAACACAACTCACTTACAGATAACTTCTTATTTTAGAGTAATTATTTATGAGAATGCTGATGATAGGAAACAGAACTTGTACCATTTCAGGCACCCAGTTGTTAATTATAAGGCAATTATTGGGTGTCCATTATATTTGGGTAGTGGATATTAACTGGGGACCCAACGGTAATGATAGAAGAAAGCTGAAAGAGGGTTTTTTTGTGCTGTAAGTGCATGATACTCAATGTATGCCTCTCTGAGTTAAATGTTTCAGTGGATAAGGATTATTCAATGTTTCACTGACTGGCCTTTTGAATTTGACATCGATACAAACATTAAGTACACCCAGCCCAGACACAGTATGACCAGTTCCAGATAAAGTCCCCTCTGTTCTCAGTCAACAACATGCCTCAGTCTCAAGCTCAAAAGAACACCCTACACTGCAGCAATTTAATTTTTTTTACCAGCCACATCCTGTGTCCTTCCTTCCTGAGATTGCCAAATAGTGCCAAATTAGTAACAGCTTTCTGCTTAGGCTACGCTCATTAGGAGTTGAATTAAGACTGACAAAATTTATCTCATGACTGTACCAGCCACTGAATGGATTTTCACCCCAACAGTCTGAGCTGTATTTTAATTCAGTTGACAGGAGCAAAATGCAGCTATTTAATTCACAACAGCGGCCATTTTTCACAGATTATCTTAAGCAAAGAAACCAGGCAAAATCAGCACTATAACGTTATGGAACATGAATAGCTCAGTTTATAAACTATCTGACTTTTAATCTGAGGGTCCAGGATTGAAGTCTCTGTCTATGTGTTGAATTGGGCCCAGGCAGTTCCATTCTTTAAGTGAGCTCTTGTGATGTAATGATACTGTCTCTCCCTCTGGGCTATGGGTTCAAGTCCTACATGCCCTCAAGGTGTGTCATAACTAAGACTGTTTTATTTTAAAACAACGTATTCTTCCAAAACACGAGAGTTGTAAAGGGGTTTTTTAATGGGATGGATAGGGATGGTAAGTATGGAATACTAGATCCTAATTTTCATAGAAACCCTAGAGTGTGGAAGCAGGCCATTCAGCCCATACCAATCTTCCAAAGAGCAACCCACTCAGACTCAATGCTCCATAACCCTGCATTTCCCATCATTAATCCACCTACCCTGTACATCTCTAGACTCTACAGGCAATTTAGCATAACCAATCCAGTTAATCTGCACACCTTTGGACTGTGGGAGCACCCGGTGGAAACCCACACAGACAGGAGAAGAAAGCGCAAACTCCACACAGCCAGTTGCCCAGGGTGAATTGAACCCAGGTCTCTGGTGCTGTGAGGCAGTAGTGCTAACCACTGAGCTACTGTGCCACATTTTGCTGGGGTACCTTCCCATCTAGGTTGCGCTATTCAATTCTGATCAGGCCGATGGTGGGCAGTTGTTTCCCTGGGGAATTCTTCTCTTTCTAGCTTACAGACTTGAATGTCTTACTGTTTAAAGTCATATCATATGCCCATTTTCCCAGACTCGATCATCACCATCCCTGAGATTTTCCTCTGCGCAGGTAGGACAGACAGCCACTAATATAGCACAGTGATATATAGTCAGGAAAACTCTGATGAAATGTCTCCCCAAGATGCTGCCTAACCTGCTGTGCATTTTCAACATTTTTGGTTTTTATTACAGTGAGGATGAATTAGCCCTGGAGTCCTCAAGCTTGACTTAGAACTGCATAAAGTATCATGGCATCATGTCAAGGAGACCTCCTGTTTGTTATAACTTACCATCCTCCCTCAGCTAATAAATCAGTACTTAGCTGTCCAGAAGCACTGCAGGTGAGCACAGAGAATAGACTCCAGGTGGAAGGCCTCAATGTTCATCATCAAGCATGATTTGGCAACAAAACCGCTAATGGAGCTGGCCAGATTCAATGTTCAGCAGCTGGTGAGAAAATCAACAATGAGGGAGAAACCTACTTGACCTCAATCTTTCCAAACAACCTATCTTAAACATCCATAACAGCACAGTCCTTGTGGAGAGCAATTTGTATCTTTACACAGAGGAAATCATCTGTTGTATTGTGTCTCAATGCCACTGTGCTAAATTGGATGAATTCAGAATGAATTTAGCAGCTCAACAATGGGTATCCAGGTGGCATTACAGCCAGCGGCAACAAAATTATTTTCAGCTGCAATCACAGTCAAGAATATTCCTCACAGTACATTACCAACAACCCAGGACATCAACCTTGGTTCATTATGTAGAAGACGTGTCAGAAGCTGCAGTAAGCTTACCTAGAAATGTGTGATTAATACTGTGAAACTAATACACCAGGCTACCGGTGCGCTAACCAGCAGAAGCAGCATGCAACAGATAAGGTTGAGTGATCGCACCATCAACAAATCAGATTAAAACCCTGAAGTCCTATTTAATCTAGTCATGAATGGGAGCTTAAATAAGCAACCAGAGGAGGATGCTTCACAAACATTTACAATGATGCTTAACAATGCAGCATAAAAGATTAGACTGCAGCATTTGCAACTATTTTTAGCTGCAAGTGCTGAGAGAAGGTCCATCATTCCTCTTCCTAAGGTTCTCAGCAGATGCCTGTCTTCAGCCAATTCAATTCACTCCATGTTACTTCAAAAAATTACTGAAGGTACTGGAAGCAGCAGTATGGACCTCAACAAAATCCTAACTGCTGTACTGAAGGCATGTGTGTTCAAAAGTGGTCTGTTCTCCAGACCAGCTTGCATTACTGGCATCCACCTGACAATGTGGAAATTTGTCTGAGTATACCCTGTTCACAAAATTCAGAACACATCCAACCTGGCTGGCTACCACACCAATAGTCCATACTCAATTGCCAGAAAAGTGATAGAAAGAATCATTGACAGTAGCAACAAGAAGTATTCACTGAGCTATAACCTGCATGCTGACATTCACTTTGGGCTCTACCACTCAGCTCCAGATCTCATTACAACCTCGGTCCAAACATGGACAAAACAGTTCAATTCAAGAGGTGATATGAAAGAGATTACCCTCAACATCAAGGAAGCATTTAAAAGAGTGTGATACCAATGAGCCTGAGAAATGTTGAAATCATGGAAATTGGGGGAAAGTTTTCCAATGGTTGGAATTGATTTGTAGTAAAGGAATTTGGTTGTTGTTGTTTGAAGACAGTAAGCTCAGACATAGAACATCAATGTTGGAGGTCCTCATGGTGGTGTTCTTTGGTGCACCAATTTCTGCTACATCATTTATGACCTTCCTGCCATCATAAGGTCAGATCTCAGAGGTTAGTTCAGTTGGATGGATGGTTAGGTTGTGATGCAGTATGATACCAACTGTGAGGGTTCAAATCCTACACTAGCTCAGATTACTATGAAGGACTCTCTTTCTCAATCTCACCTGAAGTGTACAGTTCCTCAAGATAAACTATCGCTCATCATCCCTCTCTCTAATGAGAGGGATGGTCCTCTGAGACTATGGTGAAAAGAAAATCTCATCTAAGTAAAATAATTTGTTTAAAAAGATCTGACTCACTCATGTACACTCTACATTTACAGACACATGAATAGATTTAAAATTAGATGTATAGATAAAGCAGTTTAGAGTTAAGGAAAGCTAATGCAATATGCAGCTCATGATTATTATTGACTTAGCTTACCTTTGGTCAAACTTAGTAATTTTTGGAAGCTTTTTGAAGAGGCAAAGAGGAAGAAGGCAAAAGAGAAAGGGCTATGTTGGTCCTGCGGTGTCCCAGCTGTGTGTTCCACTCTGCAGGAAAAGGAGTTGCTTTAAAACACATGGGCTAGTTAGTTTGATGATATCTCTCCAATGGACCAGTGGTTCAAATATGGTCATGACCACTGAGTCCCAGTTGCTTTGTTTCCACGATAAGACCATAAAATAGAAGAGCAGAATTAGGCCATTTGGCCTATCAAGTCTGCTCTGCCATTTGATCATGGCTGATATCTTTCTCAACCCTATACTCCTGCCTTCTCCCCATAACCCTTGATCTCCTTAATTAAATAAGATTATGTCTGAGTACATTCATTTTGTAACTGGAATTCCATTGTCCAAGTGATTATGCCTAATGCTTTTACTCTACCCAGTAGAGTACCCAGGAGATTTGTTAGTGGTGTAGGAAATGGCCCCCATTTAAACTCTGGCAAGACGATTGCTCTTGTTGTGTTTTGGTGTATTCAGTTCATTGTATCTGGAATGCAAAAGGAACAGTGATGTAAGTGTCCACCTGTCTTTACCTACGATCCCAAGTCACTAGATTATGTTTTAGCATATTTGAAAATTCAATTAGGAATTACCAAGTCAGTAAATTGTAAAATATTATTTCTTATTGGTCATGGCCTTGTAACAACAACTGATGCCACCTCCGAGATAAACAAGAGTAGCAGATGCACGGGCATGAGAACACCACTGCCTGCAGGTTCTCTTCCAAGAAACATATTATTCTGACTTGGAACTATATCCTGCATTTCTTAATTATGGAGAGAAATATTTTCCAGGGCAACGTCTTTAGCAAGCTCTTCACTTTATATGAAATTGCAGTAATGAAAAGCACAATAGGTGTATAAATACCACATGGAATAGAGTACTTTTAGAAGGCAGCTCACCACCACCTTCTGAGAGACAATTAGGATTAGTCAATAAATGCTGGCTTTCATAACAGAGTAATAAAGATTTTGGATCTGATATTTTAATTCCTTTTTTGCTTGAATGTAGTCAGTTTTATTGGCTGTAGTAATGCAATGGCATTTCACTTAGTTATCCATTCTTCAACTGTGTTGTTGGAGAGTGAGGCTACAAATTTAAAGATGTAAAAAATAATTTGAGGGTTGAGACTATTTACAGGTTCCAATTCCACGTGGGTGAGGCATGTGACAACTGAAATGGAAGGAGAATCTTCAAGGAGGCAATTATTTATAAAGTGAGTCCTCCATGTTCACCATCCAGTTAAGATCTTGGGTGGTCTTCCAAGATGGGAGTGCAAGGTATCATGGCATGTTCCAATGGAGTCCAACAGTCTCCATTATGAAATCAGTGGGAATACTGCAAGGATAAGATGACTGGATTGGCAGGAGGTATTGCAGCCATTTTTTGCATTCATAGAGTGGATGAAAAGTACATTGCAAATGGCTATTGGAGACATCCATCTCCAATTCTATCTCCAATGTTGCCATTGAGCTCTCCAATAGCCTAGAATTTACATGGCTCGAACCTCCTGCTGTGACAAGCCATGTCTCACCTGCTGATCAGACACAACACAGCAGGTGTTCTCAGTACTGTTTGTGTGATTTCATTGCAATGAACAAATAAGGGATATTTCGGATCTGGTTGGTCTCCCATCCTAATGTCTTCAAAATCACCCAGATTGGCTGCCTGCTGCTACTAGGCAGGTTGCCATTGCCATTACCACCAGGAGCCTGCCTCTGGCAAAAGAACATGGTGACAGTTCTCCATCAGTCCTGACCTGACACACAGCTGTTTAAATCTCCCCATCCATCCCATCTCCAAAGTTAGTCCCAAGTTGCCAGGAATTATCACCTTGAGAGTCTGTGTGATATTTAATTGTAAGAGGCTTCATTACCAACCCCATGTCTGGATGGGCTCTTTGCAGAAGCTGCAATTGAATATCTATCAAGGATGGATATCTTGACTGTTTCTCCCCCAGGAGGAGTATTGTTTCAGTGTTTCCACCACCTTTTTGTCTGATCATTCAATAGCATCAGCCGGTAGCAGCAATGCACACTATCTATAAGATGCACTGCAGAAATTCACCAAAGATCCTCAGACAGCACTTTCCAAACTCACGCTCACTTCTATCTGGAAGGACAAGGGCAGCAGATACATGGGAACACTACCACCTCCAAATTCTCCTCCAAGCCACTCACCATCCTGACTTGGAAATTTATGCTGTTCCTTCACTGTCGCTGGGTCCAAATCCTGGAATTCCCTCCGTAAGGCCACAGCAGGAGGTCTGCAGTGGTTCAAAAAGGCAGTTCACCGCCACCTTCTCAAGGGCAACTAGGGACGGGCAAGAAATGCTGGCTTGCCAGTGATGCCCACATCCCACAAATGAATAAAAAATTCACCACCTAACACATCGCTAGAGCTTGTGACTTTTATTCAACAAAATTAATCGATAAAGATTAAAAAAACTAATAAATTCAACTATCAATGAATGAGATAGCAAGAAGGAGCTGCAACATAAGGCACAGAACCTGCCACCAGAGACTAAACACAGAGAATCAAGCATGAAGCATGGGAGGCAACAGGTTCAGAAATGTTCCATTGCTTGCATGCTGATAAGATCATGTGAAATGTAATGCCCTCCTGGTGGTTAATTCGTAGGCAGGTGGCTTTTATTTGGCCAAGAAGGTGGGGATCCCATTGCCTTCCCACTTCTGCATTATCCCAGTGGTGGAAATGTTCAGACCCTCCACCAAATGAAGCCAAAGTGCCCACATGTGGGTTTCATTCTGCCGCTGTTGCTTTTCACTAGTGTTGGATTTGGGACTCACCATGTGGGGAGCACTCTCACTTAGCCACTCAGCGTTGCTTACGGATTAGTGAAAGTGTCCCCACATGCAAAAAGCAGAAGTCAGCATTCCCCTGGTGTCATTGCCAGGCAGTGAAGAGCTGTCAGCCTGTGACTGGACAGCAGCTGTCAGTGGGCAGGAATTCTGCTCTGGGCTCCTTGATTCTCAAGAATACTTGCCACGGTGCAATTAAGTTCACTCAAAGCAGCAGGTCTTCCTGAAAAGAGGAGATGTGAAACTCTCACCAATTGTCCAACTGGTGGGTGAGGCCCATGCCATTGACATTAAATTCTGCCCTTTGTTTCCTAGCCTTTGAAGAATTGGAGAATTGATACGTCAAATTCCGTTCTCAGAAACACTAGGAAATTCCAGCTGTACCATACATAAATAATGAGGAATAAGATGGCAAATGATAACTCTTAGACAGCCAATGGACAAGATTTTAACTCATTCCAAAACCATCCCCTTGCACATAAATAAAATGGGGCTCAGCTCTATATATAGTTATAAAGCAGATGGTGTGTATGAATTGAAAAACAGAAACTTAACTTTTTTATGCTTTTTGTGAAACGCAACTCTTACGGGACTTGTTGACATTGTAGGAAAAACCTGACTTCCTGTTTAAACACTGAAAGGTACTGGAAGGTATGAGTAACTTCAGATCTTGTTCGACTTGAAAGGTAGATTGTGGTTGTAGGTTTCTCACTTTTTTTTTCTCTCACGCAGATGAGGTTTAAAATCTTTGTGACATTACCTTCTAATGAAAAGAATGCAAGATTGTTAGTGCTTGGGCTATTACGAAATTTAAACGTTGTGAACAGGTCAAAAAGTTCATGTACAATAAGTTGGGTGTTCAATTTGATATTTTTTGCTTTATAAATGTGGTATTTGTTGGAAAGATTTTAAATGAAAGCGTCTTGAACAGTTTTATATATAATGCTATTAAAAGCAAAAGCAAAGAAAATGTAAGGAGTGCCTTCTTTAAACTTACCAAATATTGCATGTGTCCATGTGCTGTCAATGTTTCTTGAATACTCAGGCTTCGATACAATTCAGTCTTGGCTTTTGCAAATTTGAATCTCCAATCAATGATGAGACACTTTCACACATTCTAAATGGGTAAGGATGTCAGGTCTGATGGACGTGATCAATTTGGAATCAACTGGGTCTTGTAAACTGAGACAATGTTTTTATGAATGAATTCCTTACCTTCCCAAGTGCCCTTCCCAGGCCCATTTTTTTAGAATCACCTATCCTGATATTAATAACTGACCATCTCTTCTAATCCAATCTAATAACTTCATTACATTAAGATATATAATTTCTCACCATTCTGCTGACATCCATCTGCTATCACTAATGGTGATTTCTTATTACAAATCATGCAGAATCTACCTCACAGGTTACTCAGGCATCTGTGAGCTTCACTACAAAAAGTGAGTGTGTGATTTGTACATGAGTTAATATTATTCATGAGGAGTTTGAGTTACAAACTAAAAGCATGTTTTTTTTTTGTGTGTGAACTATAAGTATGTCGGTCTCATCGGAACCGTAATTTTAAACTAGTATATGTCAGAGATCAGATGACTTAAGGTCTCCTAGCTGGTTAATGGAAGTTTGCTAATAGTGTGGGATTTTATGACAGGAGAGAGAAAACATTGAAACACATTAGCTTACTTTTGATTTGGAACAACCAAGGACTGATTAGAAGAATCCAGAGATGGAAAAGCTTTTGAATTCAATGTAAGGACACCTGATTGAAGTCTGATTTAAGAATACCTTCTGCTAGACAAAGGAATTTGTGTAGAGCAGTTGAGATGATAAGTTATCTCAGTGTACGGATCTCAGTTGTGTGAGTCAAAGGAAAAAAGTCTGCAGCTTATGAGACAGAACCTAAGTCGGGAAAAGCAGCTAAGTTAACTCTCACAGAGATAGTAGGAACTGCCGATGCTGGAGTCAGAGATAACACAGTGTGGAGCTGGAGGAACACAGCAGGCCAGGATCTGATAGGGAAGGAAAATTTCTCTGGATTCTGATCAACTATAGAATGGTGATGTTGGGGAGTGGGTGTGATTTTGTTTTCTCTGGTGTTTGAAATCTTTTAAAATCTGTTTTATGTCAGCAGCTTGGTTTATTTTAGTTTTCTTTCTTTTGCATAAAAAAATTCCGTTTTATTGTTAAACTAAATATTGCAACTTGGTGTCCTTATGTTTCAGTGAAAGACTGCCACTTTAAATTAATATAAAAAAACACAAATCAAACTAAATTTCATTCTGGGATCTGACTTGTCTACTTGTGACATCAGCTGCGGTCATGAGTGGTGGCTCTGAAATAATCTAAACTAAGTGTACGAAAGCCTTTTATTTCCCTTCTATTTTCCCCATGATTCTGCCAAATATTATCTGCAGCTAAGAAAGAAGAAAGACTACCTTCTTTCAGGTCTGTGCTAATCCTGCATTTAAGACATTGACTTGGCAACAACTCTCCCTCCCCTCCATTATCCCTCACTGAGTTTGGGGTGATGACTGGCATTCTGAATGTACCCTTCAACTGGAATAGAGAAGATTGAGAGTTGAGCATAAAACATGCAGTCCATAGCTTCATATTTGTGTTAGTGTACTCATTCCCTTGAAGTATTTTGATTGTAAAACAATAAAGTTTCCATGGAAAAAATCAATTTAAATTAGTCACGTTTGCAGTTTTTAGGAAACCAAATTAGCCTACTTTATGATATCATTTACAACATTTCTTAAATAGGATTTGTATTCCACCAGTGCTATAGCAACTGACATTCCACTGACGTGACATTATTACAATGCTGATGTCACGGTGCCTCCAGTCAGTTCACATTATAATTGAACCTCCCTCTGTAAATGCAGCATATGGTGTAACCACTAAGCCATAGAGACCAGGATGCAAGCATTGGTCTGAATTGAATTTGCAGATTTTTGGTGGTGGTGGTAATGCATTCATCTTCCAATAATTGGGAACAAAAAATGATGAATCCAAATTTCTACTCCTTATTGCCATGCAGTTTGGAGAATGGTAAAACATAACCAAGTTTATCTGTGAAAGTAACTATATTAGATAAAACGACGACGTTCACTGGCCCAGGTATGTAGATATAAATAATTGTTACTTTGTGAGATATTGAAATGCTACTAATGCACATGAAATATCTGTGCAGCAAAATTCAACTGAGTTTTAGTTGATAGCAAACTGGCAGCCAATTTTATTCTTTGGCTTGATCTTGATATCTGTTGTTTATGTCTTGTTTAGCTTTGCATATTCCTTTTTTGACACTAAGAACAATGAATTTTGTTTTTGTGATGTGCGTTGTCTATGTGTTTCCATTGACTTATGCCAGGATTATATTGATTAAGCTGATAAATAGAGAAATTACGGTTGCTGGGAAATGACTCAGGCCTTCTCTTTCTCCAGAGCCATAACATTAACAGAAGTTAGCAGAGACATCATTTACTGATATAAGCAGAGCATATGTTCCATCTCTAATTTTCTTATTGCATATTTTAAAGCTTTCTGAAGAAAACACATCTGAAAGATTTGCTGTTATGATCCTACAAACATCTATCATTTTGCAAATGGGGTATAGGTTTCCAGTACTAGCAAAATAAAAGAATCAAATTTTGCAATGTGGTGACTCAACTAATTCTTCAATAGTTTTCAATTATTTGTGAAGGACTTTATGCTTAAATACACAGAATCTGTACAAAAGATTATTATTGTTTTGGACTTATCACTGAGTTCAAACCTACATAAATGATATACAACCTAACCTTCAGGGATGTAAGGTTGCACAGAAAAAAAGCCTCATTACAATTGTGTATTCTTCTCTTGATCCATCTGAACTGTGGTATTGAACTGCAAGTTGACACTTAAATAATAAGTTAATGGCTTAACTGATATTCATTGGAAAGTCTCTTACCAAAACGCCAGTCTACCTTTCTCCCTATCAGATACTGACTTACTAGATGAGTGTTTCACTTATTTTAATTTTTACTTCAGGTGTGGCATTTCATGTGCCTTAAAGAATTCTAGCCTAGTGTCATATTTGTGTGTTATGCTCCTGGTTTCAATCCGAGCTGATCCAAGATAAGGCACTTTCTTCACACAACAGGAGGAAGAAATTATGGACTTTGAAATTAATTGTTACAGAATACCAGTCTCATAGAACCAGAGAAGATCTCTTGCTGCTGTACTTGCCAAGGAATGATGCATAGCACAGGCAGGGCCCAGCAAGGGCAATATGCAAAAGAAATATGAAAAATATAACAAGATTATGTGTTTTCAATTTATTCCAAAAATATCATCAGTTATTTGTGGTTCTGCAGCGGTCTATAATTCTACTTTCAAATGTTGTCATCAGCTAAAATTAATAGGAAATCATCCTTATATCCAGGAAAGACATAATATCATTAAACTGAAATAGCCAAACATGTTCACAGGTCCTTATTATTTTTCTTGTTAATTCCAGAAAGATGCCACAGTGCATTAGGCTATAAAGTCTAATGCCGTGCAACGATCATGCACCAGTTGATGGGTACTACTGCCGCACTGGCGAGGAAGCAGTGAACTGAGTAAAGAACAGGAAAGTGTTCAAACTGGAGGGTGAGCCACACATCACTATTTTATAAGCATCTGAGATGATGGCTGCAGAATGATATTGATAGAGGTCTGGGAGCCAACAACACACAGCTTTCCTACCAGAATTGGAGCAAGCTTAAGTAAATGTATCATTAAAAAAAAATCCTTTAGCTTGTTTCAAAAAAAGTTTTCTATGTCAATCCCATTCTGTTTTCCAAACAAGAACTTAGTAATGTCAATTTCTTTCAAATGTTTTCCAAAACCAATTTGAAACCAGGCTTCAGGGTGCCCTACAATAATAACTTGCAGGTAGAAAGGATTTATATTGTGTGTAACACACAATGTTAGTGTTTCAGTGATGGACAATATAAGGTACAATGAGTTTAGCATTGTCCCATGGGTCTGAAGTCAAAACGTCTTGGAAAATATCTTGATTATAATCTAAACCACAGTGTCTCTCAGACAGGCTCTACTTGCTAATAAATCTCAATTTCTGACATTTGACTTACAACTGAAAGTAGAAAACCCTAATATGCTGTCAATCTTTATTAATAATGAACAAATACTTCAAAGGTCAAGGTGTTTAAATGGTTTCAAATGTTAAAATGAACAAGCACATAAAGAGTGTAAATCTATGGTAGTAAGAGGCACTTGAGCAAATTTAATTTTTTTGGTTACAACCATGACTGTCTATTGCAAAAGAAATGTGGAGTTCTGTTTTCCCATACCCCTTCACTAAGGTGCCATCATTTACAGACCTGTCCCTTTCCACATTCAGAGATGGCTGTATTCAAGACATTTCAACCAAACCAGTTCCCAATGCCAGAAAGTAATGGGGCAAAATTCAGTTCCAGTGGGAGCAAGTGCAATATGGAATGTGACTAATTCATGGGTATACAGAATGGGTGGCTAATTCATCAGCACCCATCCTGTACACTTAAAAGTCTAACTTACGTGTGAGTCTGTTCTAAATAGTTAACAGTTGGTGCAAATGCCATTCACAAGTTTAAATGCCTATGACACTTAATTATTTCATGTAAAACTTACTTTCCTTATTACCTGATGTAACAAGAATCTACGGAAGAGACAAATGGTGAGGGAGATTTTCAAATTACTGGAATAAGGTCAGTCAAGGACAACACTTCTGGAAGTGTCTAGAGAGTGTGAAAAGGTTACACAATGCAAAGAGAATAACATTCAGATGTCGTCTCCATGCTTAAAGAAAGCTCTTGCTTCTTCACTTCAGTATCTCATTCACCAGAGAATAGGTTAACATTGGCACTCAATGGATGGGTTATGGGATGGAAAAATGGAAATGATTGGCTTCATTACAGATAGATTCTCCTGGTGTACTACCAACATTCTTCCTTCAGCAAATACCATCAAAGACGGGGGATAGTAAGGACGGCAGATGATGGATATCAGATTCAATAAAATGTGGAGCTGGAGGGGCACAGCAGGTCAGGCAGCATCAGAGGAGCAGGAAAGTCGATGTTTCAGGTCTGGGCCCTTCGTCAGGATTGCTTCAGGGTGTGGTCAAAGACCTTCAGGGCGGAGGAGATAACTAAGGTGTTGCAGTGGGAGAGAGACTCACTGAGATCTCTCTAGAGGGAACAGGACAACTTCTTCAAGGTGGGCATCCTTGGAGGACACTTCACCGTCGATAAAATGGAAGACTGCAGATGCTGCAAGTCCAGACCCGAAACATTGACTTTCTTGCTCCTATGATGCTGCCTGACCTGCTGTGTTCCTCAAGCTCAACATTTTATTGACTCTGACTGCCAGCATCTGCAGTCCTTTTTATCTCCTAGTCGCTGAAAATCATACTGCGAAGCGTCTTACAAAGATGCCCACCTTGAAGGAGTTGTCCTCTTCCCTCCAGAGAGATCTCAGTGGGACTCTCTCCCAATGCAAACCCCTGGATTTCCCCTCTGCCCTGAAGCTCTTCAATCAAATCCTGAAGCAATATTGATGAAAGGTCCAGAACCAAAACATCGACTTTCCTGCCCCTCTGATGCTGCCCGACCTGCTGTGTTCCTCCAGCTCCACATTTTATCAACACCATCAAAGACAGACTGATTATTTATCTCTTTGCTATTTTTGAGGCACTGTATGTAGTTTCCATATCTACCTTCATAACAATAGTATTTGTAGCTTCAAAATAGTTAACTGTAAATGAAGTGCATTGAGATTTTTGAGAGACAGGCTTTATGCCATGTACATGTCCATCCATTTACCTCCTTTCTTCCATCTCCCAGCAACACGTGAAACTCAAATGCCAGAAATCTAAAGTAAAAGCAGAAAATCTTACCAGCTTGCACAGGTTGTTTAACTGAGAGTCTAAAAGAGGGATATGTTGATAGTTGTAGTGAGAATCCAATAGAACTCAATGCAGAAAGGATTGCTGTTTATAATGAGCAAGGTTGACTTGAGAAATTATCTCAGTCAGTGATGTACAGTATTACAAATGTAAACTATGAGTGTATCATACATTGCTGTTGGATGACATTTTAATGTAAAATCACAGAATCCCTACAGTGAAGAAAGGGGCCATTCGGCCCATGAGTCTGCACCAACCCTCCGAAGAGCATCCCACCCAGCCCCAACCTCCCACCCTATTCTCGTAACCCTGCATTTCCTATGGCTAGTCCACCTAGCCTGCACATCTTTGGACAATGGGAGGAAACCGGAGCATCCGGAAGAAATGGGGCGAATGTGCAAACTCCACACAGACAGACACCCAAGGCTGGAATCAAACCTGCATCCCTGGCACTGTGTGGCAGTGGCACTAACCACTGAGCCACCGTGCTGCTCCTTTTTGTTGGCATATATTGGCATAATCAAGCCTTCTTCTTAAAACAATATATTTTGAGTGCTTGTGTGACATTTAAGAGTTTTGCTTCACTCATAGGAACATAGAAAGTATAAGAAGGAGGAGGCCATTCAGCCCTTTGAGCCTGCTCTGCCATTCAATATGACCACGGCTGATCATCCAACTCAATATCCTGTTCCCACTTTTTCACCATACGCTTTGGCTCTAAGAATTATATATATATACATAACTCCTACTTGAAAATGTTTAATGCTTTGGTCTTGCCTGTTTTTTGTGGCAGAGTTCTGCAGGCTCACCTCTCTCTGGGTGAAGAAATTTCTCCTCATTTCAATCTTAAATGGCCTACCCCATATTTTTAAACTGCAATTATGAGTTTTCAGCATCCTTCCTGCACTTACCCTGTCTACTCCTGTTAGAATTTTATGGATTTCTATGAGATTCCTCTCACTCCTCTAAGCTCTGTGAATACAGTCCTAGCTGATCCAGTCTCTCCATGCCTCAGTCTTACCATCGCAGGAATTAGTAAAGCTTCATTGCTCTCCCTCCATAACCAGAATATCCTTCCTTTGGATAAAGTGGCTACAAATGCGCACAGTACTCCAGGATGCTTAAGAGTGTATATACATACTTTGAGTATGCATACATTTATGGGAGATAGGAGAAAAGGTTTTTAAAGCTGTAGCCCAATTTCACAATATAGTAAGTTGCAGAAGAAGGTAGGAAAGTCTAGAAACATGGAACTATTCCTCAAGACATGTGGGCCAAGGATGCAGTGATATTCTTTGGCTCCCTGCTGAAAGCATTCAATTGGTTGGATTGAATCCTTCTTTGCTGTCATGCACCCACCTCCCCTAAGAAATGCGTTAGAATTTAAAGGACAAATTATTTTTGTAAAATCATGTCATAACTGCACCATAGTTTAGAAGAGTAATCTTTCCAAGAAGATTTTGTTTACATTTCCTACCTAATTCAGTGTCGAACTTGAAAAACACAGGGCGTTGGACTCCGGCACTATAATGTAACATAAAGATAAACTCCGCAACTACAGGCCAGTCAGTTTAACTTCAGTGGTGGGGAAACATCTGGACACAACAATATGGGACAAAGTTAATTGTTGCATTGACAAATGTGGTTAATTAAGGAAAGCCAGCATAGAGGTGTAATAGAGAGGGTTGGGTCATTGAAATGCTGTTGATGTGCTGTACATGGATTTGCACACATGGCTGAGTGACAGGAAACAAAACATTGTGGCTAATAGATGCTTTATGCACTGGTTTGTGGAGAAGGTCTCCAGGGATCAGTGTTGGAAACCTTACTTTTCCTGATACATATTAATGATCTAGGCCTTTGCGCACAGGGCACAATTTCAAAGTTGCAGATAATATGAAACTTGGAAGTGTTGTGAACTGTGCAGAGGATTATGTAAAATCACAAAAGGTCAGAGACAAGTAGCTGAATGGTTGGAGAAATTTGAATTAATCCATTTGATAGAAAGAAGATGAGAGACAATATAAAGTGGAAGGGTATAAGGTGTATAAGTCATTGAAGGTGGCAAGGCAGGATGAAACAGCCATCAATATCTTAGGCTTTATCAATAGAGGTGGAGAATACAAGAACAAAGTTATGTTGAAATTCTCTCTGGAGTATTGCACTGTTCTTGGTGCTGTACTTTAGAAAGGATATAAGGTATTGGGGAGAGCATGGAAAAGATTCACAAGAATAGTTCAAGGGATGAAGAACATCAACTATGAAGACAGAAGTGAGGATTGTTTTCCTTGATGTCACAGGCAAAGGGGGAGTGGAGTGAATTTAATTCATAATTGGTTTTCCCCTCTTAAGTCCAAGGCAATGTATTATTTAATTTAATTATTTTTATTTTTACTCCCATTCCTTGATGAGGTAAGCCAAAGACTACTCTCCAAACCTGGTTTCTGGATCCCAGTTTTTGAAATAAGCTCATTGCAAAATCCTTTTAAGATGAAACCAAAAATTGGTTTTATCAACAAAATATTACTTTGCTACTCCATCCACAAAATACAGCACTCAGGAAATTAAATACAAATCAGAAGAGATTATAGATTATCAATTACACATTGTGGTTCTTTGGTTAGTACTGCTGCCTCACAGCACCAGGGACCCGAGTTTGATTCCAGCTTCAGGCAACTGTCTGTGTGGAGTTCACGCGTTCTCACCATGTCTGCATGGTTTCCTCTGGATGCTCTGGTTTCCTCCAACAGCCTAAATATGTTCAGGTGGATTGGCCACCCTCAATTGCTCGTAGCGTCTAAGAATGTAGCAGGCTAGGTGGATTAGCAAGGTTACAGGGATACGGGGCTGGGTCTGGGTGGGATGCGCTTCAGAAGGTTCGTGTGGACATGAAGGACCAAATAGCCTCTTTCTGCACTGTAGAGATGCTATGATAAGTTTTGGTTAAACCAGAGGGTTTTAAAATTCAGTTCACATGAGTTATAACTCTGCAAGGATCAGTCGCCAATAATAGTTTCTTTAGTGAACTGGGCACTGCAGTTTTGCTGGGAAAACTCAGCAGGTCTGGAAGCATCTGTGGATGTTGAGCTAACATTTTAGGTCCAGTGACCTTTCTTCAGAACGTAACTGAAACGTTAACTCTGTTTTTATCCACAAATGTTGCCAGACCTGTTGAGTTTTCCCTGCAATTTTTGTTTATTTGTTTTTGATTTCCAGTATCTGCAGTCCTTTGTCTTTTTCTTTGCAAAGTAGTCTTGCTTCTTGCAGGCAAAGTGTCAGCTTCTTTCCAATCAGCACCTTGAAGAGAGAGACTGAGGTGTCAAAGCAGGCTGTCAACTTACTCCGGGGTCCTGCTCACTATCTAGAAATCAGACAGCAACCAGTTTCCCAGCTCAGCATTGTACATTGAAGCAATTCAACTAGGTCAGATTTCAGGCATGAGCCAAGGACAGGCATTTCAAGTGCTGCGGTGAAGAGGTAACTGTAAAAGCACTGGCACTTATTTTAGCATAATGGTTCTTGATGTTTCCCTTTGTCCAGATTTAGCTGGAGGCAGACGACTCATCTCCAAGCCTTTTGTTTCAGCTGGAATGTCGATACAATGCAGAGGATTTCAGAAGCTCCTGGAAATACAATGATGTGGTCAGCCTCAGCCATTTCTTTTCATTCATTTTTGAAAGAAATTGAAATTAAACCTGGAAATATGGAGGCAAATACAGCTTTCTTTGGGATTCCTCTTCAGTCCTTTTACCATGACAACAGACAAAAGAAAGTTAACATGAGATCGGATAGAGGTATTCAAAATTGTGAAAAGCAAAATGAAACAAAAGCGACATGAGAAAAGACTTTTTCAACCAGCTGTTAAGGCCTGACACTGTGGTAGAGGCAGGATCAATCGAAACTTTCAAAAGACAAAGTTTGACTTTCTGAAAAAGAAGAATATTCAGGGTAAAGGGGAGATGTAGGAGAACGGCACCAAGGGAATTACTCATTCAAAGAGCTTGTGTCAACATGATGGACTGAATGGTCTCTTTCAGCATTGTAACAATTCCATAAGTTTGTGTGATTCTATAATTGTGTCACTATTGAATGTTCCAGCTTTCCCGAAATAATTCTGGACACCCTTTAGTACACATGTGTAATAGCAACATGTATATACAGAAAATAATATATCTAATTGCAAGAAGCAGCAAAGTTAAACTTCAGTTTTCAAAGCTCAGCCATGAAAAGTTGAAGCTTGACCCATTAATATGAACCTTGCAAACCTTTGCTGGAGTATTCTTTTAGCATTGTGGCCTTCATTCTAATGTGTGTGAAGCCTTTCAGTTCATTTCTGAGAAAGTTGGTAAAGCACTCACCGATACAAATCTTTTCTTTTTAATCCCTGAGAGAAATTAAACACATTTGCGTGTTTATTTGTTCTATCCTTCATGCATGTGAATACATTTATTGCTGTAAGGAAAACTTAAAGTTCTGAATAATAAAGGCCATAGACTTCAGAAGAAATCTTTGTTCAGTGGGAAATGGAAGCCATCCAAAATGCCACACAGCTGTGGAAGTTTTGCTAGTCGAAAAAAAGCTTCCACCTCTTGATATTTGACATACTTGTGTGGCAATAGGATGGAACCTATTCTCTGCACTGTACTGAAGAAAATTCCACTGATAGCACGAGGGTGGGGGAACAAAAATTGCCTGAGAGCTGAACCACCCTTAAAAAAATAAAATCACCAAGAGTCATGAAATGTACCTTTTACAGCTTCCCACACACACCCATTGTTACTTGAATTAGAAAACAAAGTAACAAGGCAGAATATGAAAAACAATTAACTAAGGAAGCATGTAATATGATTTCTAAGTGCAGTATAATTACAACAATGACCTCAACCACTCAAGAATGTGGAATGTAAACTGCACACAGCAAGTAGGATTAGGAAACAGGAGGATTTCAGGTCAAAGAAGATAAACAGTTGAAAGTGCTGGAGGCATTTAGATTTAAGAAGCAGAAAATGCAACAATTTATTTCAATAAGTGACACAAATGCACTGGTGGCATTGAGTTTAAACTTCAAACAGCTTCCGTCATCCAACATATGCATTTAAACATGTCTTCAATTTAACATAAAACTTTAAATTTGCTTTCCTATTATCTTCTTCCAAAGTTTTTGAGACGATTTTTTTTGGGAGGGCATGTGGTGAGAAAAGAAGCTGTATGGTTGTGCCTCATTTTCGTTGTAATGCTATCACACTCAAGTGATACAGTGATTTACACTTGTAAATGAATAAAACTACACAAGCTGAAGCCTCCTTGAAGATATAAAAGGCAACTTTATTTCTTGAAAGAGGGGGTGCAGCAAACGGTATGATATTACATGTAGAAAATGATTAATTGTAGAGAGGAAATATTCACTGCATGGTGACATCATATGAAAATGATTTGTACAACATCTTAGTAGGATATAATTTTGTGTTCAACACAAATCCTAATCTTGGCTTTAATTTCTCGTAACTATATTAATATGCTTCATAGAAACAGACTGAAGGAAAATTACCAGTGAGATGCCAAATAAGTCTTGAAGATGTAGAAGCAGAAATAAAAGAATTTTTTATAATTTATATTTCATTCAATGCTTCTGTCATCCCTACAACTCTTCACAATGCCATAAAATCCTGTTTCATGTTGAATAAATGACTTTGTTTTTTGAACGGGCTGAAGCCACAGAATAAATTTTAAAAAGATTCAAGTGGTCTAAAAGGTTTCAAAGTGGCTGAAAATTTACGTAACTTCATCTGGCTATTTGGAACAATATAAGAATGGAATTGGTCCGTCTGCATAGACCACGAAAGACGATAATGTTAAATGATTGTGAGGTGCTATGTCCTGATATATTCCATGATTTTCAGATATAATCCCTCTTTCTCTCTATCTCTCCAGCCATTCTGCAATCTACCCTATCTGCATATGGTCAGCCAACCAACACTGGCGGCGTCTTCAAAGTCAACTAAGTGGCTGCTGACTCCAGAGTGAAAGACAGACGCCACATATTCATATTTTAAATTGTCTTAATGCAGCATCTACAAAGATCACTTAACCCAACCTAAAACTGTTCAAGTCATCAATCTACAGGATCTGTATTTTATCAACTTTCGTTTGGGTCTCTAAACAATTTAACTTTCCCTCCTATTTTGTAACTCTCTTCTGTGTGTATCTGTGAACCTCTTGAAGACATATGCGAGTGACACTCTGCATTTTATTCTTATTTTTACACAGTGGGTATTGAGTACGGTAAAGCCATTTTCTTTTTTTGAAAGCTTACAAGAAGACGTTACTGTCATTTCTTTCACGATTGCAGTGTTTAAACAGTTAAACACTTGCTGAATTGGTAAGCAAATCCCTTAAAAAAACTTCTGTTGTGTTCAACTGAGAGATTGACAGAGAAGGGAGACATTCTAACTCTCTTCACCTGCCCATAAGAACACAAATTCCAGGACAATCATGGCATTTGGTAAAATCAAATTCTAATCCATATGATTCCAGGATTTTTAGCCAGGTTTGGGGATTACAGTCTGCAAATTCATTTTCCAGCTTTTATGACTTTATATAGATTTCTGTGGAAAGCATTGTCATCGCATAAAAATGAAGACTTACATTTATTAGCCTTACTGCCAGCTTTCTGTGTTTCATGCACAAGTACCTTCAAGTCCCTTTGTGTTGCAGTTTTCTGCAGTTTCTCTCCATTTAAATAATAGTTTTGATCTCCCTTCCAAAATGAACAACTCACATTTTCCCACACTTTACTCCATTTGCCAACTTTTTGCCCACTTATTTAAACCTATCAATATCTCTCCGTAAACTGTATCTCTCTTGCAACCTGCCTTTCCACCTATTTTTGTATTGCCAGCACATTTAGCTACAATACATGCTTTTCCTTTCTCCAATATGTATATTACTATACATTGTAAACAGTTGTAATCCCAGCACTGATCCTGTGGATCCCCACTGGTTACAGGCTGTCAACCTAAAAAAGAACCTCTTATCCCACCCCTTTGACCTGTCTGTCTCCTCTCCACCTATCTTCTCCTCTATCCATCTTCTATCCGCCTCGCCCGCTCTCCCTATTTATTTCAGAAGCCCCTTCCCTCCCCCATTTCTGAAGGAGGGTCTAGGCCCGAAACGTCAGCCTTCCTGTTCCTCTGATGCTGCTTGGCCTGCTGTGTTCATCCAGCTCTACACCTTGTTATCCCTTATCCCCACTCAATGTTTACCATCCATTATCCAATTCTCTCTCAATGCCAATATAACACTTCCAACACCATGGGCTCTTAACTTATGATTTAACCTTTTATGAGGTACCTTGTCGAGTTTGTCATGATATGTCCCATACTTGCCTCATTAACCATGTGTAATTCCCCTATGATGCCATACTTGATGACCGCTAGCCCGATTCTCCCACTTGCTGGAAGATGGAAGTAATTACCATTGCTGGGACACCAAGGATTCCTGGCGTCATATTTTAAAAGGCTCTTCTGCACCTGGTCAATTGCTGGCAGTCTGGAGCTGACCTGCATGGTTCATATATTTGCCCCAGATATGGCCAATAAGGAGAAATTGGCACCGCACTTTTGGGTCAGGAACCTGGAAAGCTTGGTGGACAGGGTGGTGTGGAGGAGGGCTGTCTGCTTCCACGAGGACTAGCAGAGGAGGCCACAACACCAGATTCTGGCAAACTGGTCCAAAGTTTTCACCGCGGTCATCACTGTCTGGAAAACATGCACAGTACCACAACAAGATCAGTACCTTCTTCACTGTGCTACTGTAAGTGCCACTATGTTTTCTACAATATTTCACACCCACTCTACTTTGCTATTGCACCCACTTCCCATCAAGTTTCACGTTCTGCCACCCTCACTATTGCATGCAACATCTTCCCTTACTCACTGTCTCCAAACCAAATCCCCACCCTAAGTAAACCTGCATGTTCTCAGTGCAGCCTACTCACTCACTTGTACCACCTCCACTTTTCCCCATCTGCACCAGCACTAACAGCTATGTCACCCTCTTTCATCCCACTCAATCCTTCCATTTCCCTCATTCCAAGAGAAAACATAACACAATAGGGCTGAAAGAGCCAGGAGGGGTGATGGTGCTTGACATTCAGCTCCTCACCTTCCCTGTGAAAAGTATACCTTGGCCCTCACCAGTGATGACTGAGACACTTCCTGAGGACATGTAGAAATATTCTATTTTAATAACCAAATGAGAAGCATTGTCCAAGTAAGAAGCATTGTGCTACTCTTACATTACCCCCACTGTGAATGTATTTTTAACATGTCACATCTTCTATCCATTAGTTGTGCCACATTCACACTATTGTTTCCTGCAGACATGAGTGGCATGAGCATGGTCTCCAAGGGAACAGCTACAAGCCATCTCCTTCTCTGCCTCTGAAGAAGACAGCACGGATTACACAGAGAATGCATCAGTTAGATTGTCTCCTGTACCACCCACCAGCTCAGATACTGACATCTTGAGTAAGGAGCATTGGTTGATGATTGTATCACTGCTACATCTCGGCAGCTGGCCAAGGGAGAAACACCCAGGTCACTGACATTCACAGGACTGCTGGAGACCAGGCACCTGCTCAGTCACAGGCAAGACTGGACACATGGGGTTCGTAACTAGTGAATTCACTGACATGCATGAGCAGACACAGGGGCAGCAGGCAGGTTTGTCTGGAGCTTTGGGAAAGGGACTGAAGCAACACCGTTGGGAACCTGCTGCCTCAGGCATAAAATCGCCTAGTCACTTCCGCAGACAGATTGGTGCTTTTCATGGAGCGCTATGTCCAGCATTTTCAGGGTTTCCTGGAAATGAGCATGGCCCTGTGGGAGCTCACGCTGAAGAGTTTGCCTCCGTCACCGTACAGGACACTGTCATCATGTCTTGGCTCTCTAGACACAAACACCCCACAGGTCACACTCCAAGGCCAACAAACTCCACTGTAGGGCACGTGACTTCCACTCCAGCTATTGAACTCAGGATTACACTGACTCATGAACAAAAACAAAGTTGCTGAAAAAGCTCAGCAGGTCTGGCAGCATCTGAGGAAGGGTCACTGGACCCAAAGCGTTAACTCTGTTTTCTCCTCCACAGATGCTGCCAGACCTGCTGAGCTTTTCCAGCAACTTTGTTTTTGTTCCTGATTTACAGCATCCACAGTTCATTTGGTTTTTATTTTACACTGAGTCACATTGAGAGGGTAGGTAAATTGGAGGCCTTGCATTGTAAATATATTCTTACATTTGTAAATAATGTGCTTACTTTTCTTTATCAGCTGTGAGTGAATGTCTGGCTAGCAACAATTACGACCTCAATGGTACAAATCCTAGCCATCCTTAGTTGTAACATTGTGTATTAATGTCCAAGGTGTGAAGTGAGCAGCTCCTGAACCATGTATGTGAACTTAGAAGGTGATTGCTCCTTTGGCAAGTAGGGTGAATCTCTTCAGGCTGCAAAACATTGTGTGTGCATCAGTGCCATTAATGGGATTGATTTGAAATGGAAGTTCTCTCCCTCCTAAACTGCTTACTCCATGAGTAGTGTCAGCCATCTTCAGCTTCATTGTTCACTTGTTATTTGCTGCACATTTGAAGGAAACAGCAATAACTTCTTAAATAGTGAGCTCAGGCACAGCCCGTTTTACAGGTGAGCCCCCAAATGTACACATCCCTTTTTCGGTAATCCTTCTTGTCAACCCCATAGACTTTAAATTTCCCCAAGTCCCCACTAAATCCTTCTATCTAAATCTTAATCTTCCCAATTTACCCTCCAGACACAGACATAACTCGTAAACATGTCCAATCCAGCATCACACTGCCTCCTCATTGAAAGCTAGGGTACTCCTGAATGTCAATTCTCATCTACCCACAATCCTGCTTATATATTGAGATGTTCCATTTCACGTTTGTCATCCACTGTACATCCCAGCACATTGCCTCCTTTCCCCACTTTCCTTTATGTCCATTAACTTTACGTGGACAGAGCCCCAAGGACTGGCTATAGCTCACACACTAAACTGAGTTAGATGGGTAGCCTTGATTGTGATTGACCAGACCCCTGACTGATCTCTTCATAGCTCCCTAACGGTCCCTGTCCTGAGACGTTGGTACGTGGTGCTCAGATGGAGGCCTTGAGGATCACATGGTGAGCTGGAGTCGCAGGTGACTACTCTGACTTTCATGACAGGAATTCTTGACAACTAGTCTCCCACTGGCACATGGGAGAATGGGAGACTGCATATGAATGAGGTGAGTTGAGGTAATAATGAGGCTGTTAATGGGTGGTAAGTCATGCTTTAAGGCCTGTTGCCATTCACTGTCAATAGTCTCATGTTGCCATTTAACACTTGGTTTGCTTTCAACATCAAAGATAAACATTAGCCTTACAGGGCATCTCACTTGATTTCCCACACTTTCTCACTATGCCCAACATTGTTCAAGACTGGGAATATTCCACTCATCGTTTTTAAACTGTCTTTGGGCCCAGGTTTCAACCTTGTGCTGCCAGTGGCTACATCAAAACAACTGGGCCACATTTTATACAAGTGACACAAAATTGGGGGTACAGAGGGGAAGTCTTGCAAAATGGCTGGATAAATTGCATTCAATTTAACAGAGAGTAAGATGGTTTATTTGGGTAGAAGGGATAACGGGGTCACTTAAAAGGCAAGGAACCAAATGAGATAGAGGAGCAAAGAAATCAGGGCAAAGAAAAATGACTTACAATCGTATCATGCTTTTTGCAACTACCAGACAACTCAAAGTGGAATATTTGAAGGAGACAGTTTTTTGCATAATTAAGAGAGCTTTTATGCAGGTTTAAAAGTGAACAGAATGAAAGGAGTTGGCTCAGACTGAAATATTTAATTATCATAGAAGGAATCTGGTGTGGAATCTAAACAGCAACATAAACCAGTTGGATCAAATGGCTGTTTCTTGGCTTTAGATTCTAAAAAATTCTAATCAGCATTCTAAATTGCTTAGAGATTTCTGGGAGTTGGTCCTTTGTAAGATCAACCTAACCATTTTAGCAATAGCTTAACATAAACGAAAACAAAATTCCTTGCAGGTTATACCTAAAATATGAAATGGCAGAGTTCAGTAAGTGCTTTATCCCCATTTCCTTGATAGCTTGCACTTGACATCCCATACATATTGGAAAAAACTATGCACGAACTCCCTACCACAATTTGTATGTGTCTGTTTTGACATTGGCTTCTGATGCTCATCCCAGTTTCAAACAATAATCTCCATTGTGTGATTTATAGGCAGAGATGAAAGAAGACTGATTTCTAATCTAACGTTGGTATAATTAGTCATTTCATGTTAAAATATATAATTCATGCCTGGTTATTATTTCAAAGTGTTTATAATTTTTAGATGATATTGTTGTACACCATTTATTTCAGGTGATATTCTTGGCACATACCCAATATGTCAGAGTGCCCAAATGGTTGAAAATTAATAACCAGTCCATGTTAAACAATGGGTTTTTGTACATTTCAGTCATAAGATTGATTTGAATATTGTGGTGACCCTCATAGTGCTGCTATAAACAGTGAATATCACTGTGAATGTTGTTTACTGTTTGCAAAACTGAAATTCTGTTTGTTTCAATCCTTCGTGCTTCATTCATCATCTATTCAGCAAACTGCCACTTTAAAAACAAACATGCTGCAAGATTCCTGATGTCATCAGCAAAGCTACTACGTGAATATTAAAACCAAATCCTATATGAATGAATAAATTGGAGAATGATTACTGAATCAATTAACCAACTCATAAAAAAGTGACGATAGGATTCTTGAGGTTCCATCGGTAATGTCCCTCCTTCTGGCCCAAAAGGCTCAGGCTCAAACCTCACTGGTTCTGTAGCTGTGTAATAACACCTCTGAACTGGCTGTTGTAAAACTACTTGGAGACATAAATGAACCTTCTATGAATGGTCTTCCCATCAGATCACAATTAATTCTGTTATGCTTATTTAAGATGCTCATTATGCCAAATGCTGATATTCACCTTTGTGTGAAGCTTGGGATGGGATGGGGTTCTTGCTAGTGAGTGGGAATCTCAAAAAATCCAACCTTGCTGAGTTCATAGATAACAAGCGTGGGGCTGGATGAACACAGCAGGTCAAGCAGCATCATAGGAGCAGGAAAACTTGACGTTCTGAAGGGTCTAGGCCCGAAACGTCAAGTTTTCCTGGTCCTATGATGCTGCTTGACCTGCTGTGTTCATCCAGCCCCACGCTTGTTATCTCGGATTCTCCAGCATCTGCAGTACCTTTTATCTCTTGCTGAGTTCATATGCAGGTTTCTGGGGAGTTGGGGCGCCTCATCCAAAGTTTCTCAGTGCCTGATCGAAGGACCTGATATCAAGAAGGAGGGGCCCCTCTGAGAGCCACCCACCTGTATTCTTGCAATTCCCCCATTCCCCGGCTTGTCACCTCTTCCCTGTGATCCCAGCACACGCTCACGCGTCTGTAACCCGGGCCCTTCATCAATCTCAGGCCTCTAGTGACAAACAACAACACCTTCCAGTTGCGAACCACTTCAACACCCCCTCCCACTCCTTGGATGACGTGTCCATCCTGGGCCTCTTCCAGTGCCACAACGATGCCACCTGAAAACTGGAGGAACATACCTCTTATTCTGCCTGGGAATCTTACAACCCAATGGTCTCAAAGTGGACCTTACAAGCTTCAAAATCTCCCCACCCCCGACCTCATCCCAAGACCAGCCCCCCTTCTCGTCCCAGCCTCCTTGACCTGTCCGTCTTTTCTCCCACCTCACCACCCAACCCCCACCCCCAATTCCTACCTACACTCACCTCACCTTTACCAGCCTCATCCCTACCTCCTTGACCTGTCCATCTTCCCTCCCACCTATCCGCCCCTCCCTCCTCACTAACCAACCCCCATCCCAACTCCCTACCTACACTCACCTTTACTAGCTTCATCCCCGCCTCCTTGACCTGTCCGTCTTCTCTCCATCTATCTGCTCCGCTGTCCACGTTCTATCACTGCCTCCCCCTCTCTCTATTTATTTCAGAGCCCCCTTCCCCTCCCCCATTTCTGGAGAAGGGTCTAGACCCGAAACGTCAGCTTTCCTGCTCCTCTGATGCTGCCTGGCCTGCTGTGTTCATCCAGCTCCACACCTTGTTATCTCAGATTCTCCAGCATCGGCAGTTCCTACTATCTCAGGCCTCTAGTGGATGCATTAACCAGGAATAGCCACCATGTCTTTGTTTTAATTCTTTCATGGGATGTAGGCGTACATAATATATGGCATTGAATGCAAATTGAGAGGCAGTTCTACAACTCTCCCGATTTTCACTTCTATTGTTGAGAAACAATCTGCTAATGATGCTCAGGGAGTGTTACCATTATGCTGAGACACAATTTTCTCTTTTGACGAATGTTTCTTCCTGCACTATCCTGTGATCCTGCACCTGAAGGGATACTTGAGGGATGGAATGATTGTTTATTCTCCACTGTTTCCTCCTTTCCCCACTTGAAGAACTACCAGGTACTCACTCTGCAGCTAAATAAAAACCAAAAGATCTGCGGATGCTGTAAATCAGGAACAAAAACAAAGTTGCTGGTCTGGCAGCATCTGTGGAGGAGAAAACAGAGTTAACATTTCGGGACCGGTGACTATTCCTCAGAACTGATGGCAGCTGGGAAAACGTCAGTTTAAATGCAGAAAATAGGGAGGTGGGTAGGGTAGGGAGTAAATGATAGGATAGAGCCCAAAAAGAGAGAAAGACAGTTGGACAGACAAAGGAGTTACTAACGATCAGGCTGGCGGGGTGAATAGTTATTAATGGGGGCTGTTAGTGACTAACAACAGGGGGTGTGTAGTGGCAGGCTATGTGGTAACAAGGCCTGGTGTGTGGGGTGGGGAGCTGGGACATGGGAGAGTTTAGGCCCTAAAATTATTGAGCTCAATATTGAGTCCGGAGGGCTGTAGGGTCCCCAAGCAGAAAATGAGGTAATGTTCCTCCAGCTTGCGCTGGGCTTCACTGGAACACTGTAGCAAGCTGGAGACAGAGATGTTGGCCAAGGAGCAAGGTGGTGCATTGAAGTGGCAGGCAACAGGTAGTTCAGGGTCTTTTTTGTGAGCAGAACGTAGACGTTCTGCGAAGCGGTCGCCAAGTCTACGCTTCATTTCCCCAATGTAGAGGAGACCACATTGTGAGCAGCGAATTCAGTAGACCAGATTCTGGGAAGTGCAGGTGAAGTGTTGCTTCACCTGGAAGGTATGTTTGGGCCCTTGGATACTGGGGAGGGAGGAGATAAATGCGCAGGTGTTGCACCTTTGCTGGTTACAGGGAAAGGTGCCGTAGGGGTGTGGGGAGGTTTTGGGGGTGAAAGAAGTATGATCCAGGGTGTCCCGGAGGGAACGGTCCCTGCGGAAGGCGGACAAGGGAGGGGAGGGGAATATGTGGCTGATGGTGGCATCTTGATGGAGGTGGCGGAAATGGCATCTGATGATCTTCTGGATGTGGATGCTGGTGGAATGGTAGGTGAGGATAAGGGGAACCCTATCGCTGTTGCGGGAGGGAAGAGAAGGGGTGAGGGCAGAAGTGCGAGAGATGGGTCGGACCCGACTGAGGGCCCTGTTGACAACGGAGCTGGGGAATCCTCAGTTGAGGAAGAGTGTGGACATTTCGGAGGCTCCCTTGTCGAAGTTGGCCTCATCTGAACATATTCGACGGGGACGGAAGAACTGAGAGAATGGGATAGCGTCTTTACAGGAAGTGGGGTGTGAGGATGAATAGTACAGGTAGCTGTGGGAGTCGGTGGGTTTGTAATGGATATTAGTGGCCAGTCTACCCCCGGAAATGGAAACAGAAATGTCGAAGAAGGGAAGGGAGGAGTCAGAGATAGACCAGGTGAAAGTGAGGGCAGGGTGGAAATTGGAGGCAAATTTGATGAAGTTTTCCAATTCTCGACAAGAGAGAGAAGCAGCACCGATGATATCATCAATGTATCGGAGAAAGAGTTCTGGGTGGGGGCCGGAATAGGACTGGAACAAGGAATGTTCCACGTACCCCACGAAGAGACAGGCATAACTCGGACCCATGCAGGTACCCATGGCAACCCCTCTTACCTGAATAAAATGACAGGAGTTGAAAGAGAAGTTGTTGAGGGTGAGGACAAGCTCGGCCAAGCGGAGGAGGATGGTGGTGGGTGGGGATGGTTCAGGTCTTTGCTCCAGGAAGAAGCGGAGAGCCCTAAGACCCTCCTGGTGGGCAATGGATGTGTAAAGGGATTGCACATCCATGGTAAAGAGGAGGTGGATGCAGCCGGTAAACTGGAAGATTTGAAACCGGCGTAAGGCGTCAGATGAATCATGGATGTATGTGGGTAGGGATTGGACCGGCTCCAACACCTCCCCACAGCCCTACGGCACCTTCCCCTGTAACCGGCAAAAGTGCAATACCTGCGCATTTATCTCCTCCCTCCCCAGTATCCAAGGGCCCAAACATACCTTCCAGGTGAAGCAACACTTCACCTGCACTTCCAAGAATCTAGTCTACTGCATTCACTGCTCACAATGTGGTCTCCTCTACATTGGGGAAATGAAGCGTAGACTTGGCGACCGCTTCACAGAACATCTATGTTCTGCTCACAAAAAAGACCCTGAACTATTTGTTGCCTGCCACTTCAATGCACCACCTTGCTCCCGGGCCAACATCTCTGTCTCCGGCTTGCTACAGTGTTCCAGTGAAGCCCAGCGCAAGCTGGAGGAACATTACCTCATTTTCCGCTTGGGGACCCTGTAGCCCTCCGGACTCAATATTGAGTTCAATAATTTTAGGGCCTAAACTCTCCCATGTCCCAGCCCCCCACCCCACACACCAGGCCTTGTTACCACATAGCCTGCCACTACACACCCCCTGTTGTTAGTCACTAACAGCCCCCATTAATAACTATTCACCCCGCCAGCCTGACCGTTAGTAACTCCTTTGACTGTCCAACTGTCTTTCTCTCTCTTTGGGCTCTATCCTATCATTTACTCCCTACCCCACCCACCTCCCTATTTTCTGCATTTAAACTGACGTTTTCCCAGCTGCCATCAGTTCTGAGGAAGGGTCACCGGACCCGAAACGTTAACTCTGTTTTCTCCTCCACAGATGCTGCCAGACCTGCTGAGCTTTTCCAGCAACTTTGTTTTTGTTCCTCACTCTGCAACTACTTAGTTGTCATTAACAATGATGTGTAATTTCACTGAGCAGTGAATATACACAACTGATTATTAGAATACAAATGATTACATTTAAACAACAAATAACATAGCATTACTCACCTGACATGGTTCATCAATTTCTTCAAGAAGTGAGAAAGAGAAAACAATTAGATGCTAATATTATCTTCAGCGTCATTGTCATCAGCATCATCTTCATTCTTAGACTCATGTGTGCTCTGCCCAATGTCTTTCCACATGTCTCTATTCTGTACCAGTCTTTTAATTTGCTGACAACTTTTCTCAATTTGAAAGCCATCCATCCATGTTCTCTTCTTGTCCTTTCCTTTTTTTAAACCTTGAAATTTTCCTTTTATAACATTTTATCCAAGTCCGTTTCTTCTTAAAAGGCACCAACCGAAAATATCTGTCAATCCCCTAGTTACATTCAGAAAATTGCTCTGTTCATTCACTCTCCACAGCTTTTCATCTTTTGGTACTTTTTTCTGTCCGACTGATCTTTTCCATTCTCTTCCAAACCCATATTTCAAACCTACTGAGTAAGTTGGCCTCCTCTCTGCATATGATCCAAGTCACAATCAGAAAAACAATGCTCCAAATCAAGCTGCATGTCACATCTTCAACTGTTTATTTAGCTTTCTAATTAGCAACTATCTATTCTTACCAAACATGGCTTTGCCATTGCTATCCTTGCCCATATTTCTTTGTTGCACCTTCCATCTGCAGATAATATGCTTCTTAATACTTGAATTCTTGAGTTTGTTCCTTTGTTTTCCTTCTATTCGTATAGGAATATGTCTCGATATGACATGTTTTTGATTTGATATATACATCATTTTGGAGTCATTAATAGTCATTTTCATTCCAAAGTTTATGCCTCCTGCTCCTAGTGCAAACTGTTAGTTCTTGCAATCCTTCTTCTGTGCTTGTTACAAGTGTTTTGTCATCTAACTAGTGCTATCATTGTCACCCTTACCCAATCTTAAATTCATTTTTACAGACAGTAGCAATATTCAGACAGATACTGATTGTGACCTGATACTTTGAAGGTCATGATACTTTTCTAATGAAGCACAAATCTGGCATTTGACTATGCGCAAATTCGAAGGTCCTCGACTACATATTGAGGGATGCTTTAGACAGCCACTGTCAAGGGACAATGGTGAAAGGCAATCATCTAAAGTCTTTCTGCCATGATATCCTGAGCATCTATTAATTCATAGAAGTCCTCATAACTTGTATTGTCATATTTAACAAATGTTCCAATTTTGCATTTGAATGGAAGGCAATGCTCAATTGAGAAATAGATTTTTTATTGTATTTTCTGTAACATCCAATTAAACTGTTTTGTAATGTACTTACAGATAACTTATGAGTCAAGTATATTTTTACAAATAAAACTAAGGGTGATCATGATGAAGTGTGTTATAAAGGTCATTTGTCAGGTTAAGTGATAACATCTGTCTGTGACTCTGTTTATGCCATCAGATTGCAGATAAACACAAGCTTTCTCAAAGCAGTAAAACAGTTATTATTCTTAAAAAAAACTTCTTAAAAAATTGCTTTTCTATAAAGGTGGAGCAGTAGCTGAAAATTGTGTTCTTTATTTCTCACTGTGATTTAGAGAGACTGAGATTGTTGGCCTGGAGATGTTACCTTCGATAGTATCATGAGAGAACAAGAGGTCGCAGGTTCAGCTTCTGTCCCTACACTATTACAGGAGGTGCCACATGCTATCCAGATATGTCCTCCGAGGGATAGTAGAAGGAAAAGAAAGCAGGAGAGAAACATTTATATATATCATCTTTCATGTCCTCAAAATTGCTCCAAATTGCTCCAATGATCATTGGCCTAATCAAATGCAACAGTCTTTGTATGTACAGAAAGGTGGCACTACCGGCTAATAAGGTAAATGATCAGTTAAACTGTTATAGAGATGTTGGGAGGCCTCTCACTGGAATGACTCAGAGCTCGCAAAATGGTGCATATTGATCTCTTGTTTAGATTTAGAAAAGCACATAATTAATCACAGAACTTTCCCTCACAAGTTCTCACAGAGTTATTATAAATCAGAAATCTTCCCCTCAAAAATGTGCTGTACGATTCTCACATGGATACCAGATATCAGAGATCTTCCCAACAGAAACAAGAGGGGTAATCTTTTTACACTGACACAAGACATCAGAGAACCCTACAAGTGTTGACTGACACAAGACATCAGAGAGCCCTGCAAGTGTAAAGTTGGGCATTCCTCACACTGATTTTCAAACCCAAAAAGCTGCATCTAAGGAGCATGTTGTAAACTATACCTTTAGAATATGCAAAACTATTTACATGTGTTAGCCTTCACAAGCAGACTTTTGAACTTTCTCCATGCATTTAAAATTGCACGTCCACAGTCCAGGTAAGATTTGCTTTCGACTCCCTGATTTTATGATTGAAGGTTTTCAGAAACTTGTCAAGGCAGCTCAAGAACTAAAGGAATCGAAGCAGAAGAAAATGTTGCGATGAAGGTGGACAGCTCAAAGATTGAAAAATATTATTTTTCAATGACGTAATTCTTTGTTTATTCTTCTTTCCATGCTTCTATTTTTGTTTAAATTTAATTGCCATAATCTGTATATATCTTTCCCTTTTAATTTGTGCTTTCCTTTTATATTTCTCCTTTTTCTTTTTTCCCTTTGTTCTTTTCAACACTTGTAAAGACATATTTTGGGTACGGTTCATAGAAAGATTTGGTGCCAGGATTTTAAACGATTTGGGATTAAGTATGAATATGAGATTTACCTGCCTGTGTAAAGTGAGCCATCAAGCTAGATGATGCCATCTCCACCGGTCAGAGGGCAACAAAATAAAACTCCGTGCTTGGCCTTAGTGACCCTAGTATACACAGTGGCTGAAGATAGGACTTAATACTTCCTGATACTCATTGTCATGGTAGATAAAGTTGAAGAAACTACAAGAGAAAATTGTCATAATTAGATATGAATCACTATTGCAAGGAGGAGGAAGAAAATTCAGCGAAAAAAGTAAGGGGGGATTTTGAAAGGTCTTGAAACTGCTAGTAGGGTAAGGTTTAGTCAGGGAGTTTTAACATCAGGATGTCTTTTAAAGATGGCCTTGTGAACATGTGAGCACCTTTGAATTACAGCAATGCATATTTTCTCTTTGTCGTGACATGAGTGGCAATAGGTGCCATGTTCTCTTGTGATGTAATGGTAGGGTCCCACCCCTGGACTGGGAGGCAGGGGTTCAAGTCCCACCTGCTCCAGAGGTGAGTAATAATGTCTCTGAACAAATTGATTACAAAAATAGGTCAATAATATATTTTTAAAAATAACCTGGGTATCAGTGCCATTAACAGTTGGAGCTTTTTTCCTGGAAGACTTTGGCTAATGGCTCACATTTGGGAGTTTGTTATGAATCTAGTTCCTGTTGTATATTGGTCTGAATGGATTTAAAAGAGTTAATACGGATGAATGCTATAAACACCTACTGCAATTATGATGTCATATAAACTTGTGGGCAGAACAGCTTAGGATCCTGCGCCACCTAACATACAGTCTTCCCCAAAGTCCCTGTAACATTGTTTATCATCGTAATATTACCTTCACTGGGTCCTGACATGCAATAAACTGTTAACTGCAGGAGAGTCTTCCAGTTAGGTCAGAAAGTGGTTTTCCTTTGCCACACTAGACCAAGAAGGCAGTGTAATTTACTACATTTAAAAAGGATGGTGCAACAATTCTCATTATGAACAACAGCTCAAACAGCATAGGGAGTGAGTGTGCCCGTACAAGTGTTCAAGGTTGTTTACAAGAGACTTCCCAGTCCCTCTGAGACATCATATTCTAACTTCCATGATTTATCATTTATGGAGAGAGTCTTCTAGTACACCGTAACCTGTCGCTGGATTACAGGTGTTGTTTGCAGTGATGTTGCAAGTCGAATCATCTGTGATGGACAACATGTTTGTTTTCAGTCCCTACCATTGCAGATGTGATTATAGGCCATTTATTTCTCCTGCTGTAAGCAGCACAAGGTAATGAACAACATCAGGATCCAATTTCCAGATCTGGCTTCATAAACAGCCTAAACCAGTTGAATTTCTAAAGACAAACCCTTAGGAAATTTTCATATCTCTGTCTGACTGCCTCTTCAACATTTACTATGGTATCTGCTTCTACCACCTCCCCTGGCAGCACATGTAGTTATACAGAAATGATCAGTCCTCTAACCAGTTTTATCAATGCAAAGTAAAATTTTTAAGCCAATGACTACTTTACTGCCCTGTTTTAAAAATCCATTTTCAGTCTCCGTATCATTGCTGTAATAGGAAAACATTGGTAAAATCTCTTCAGGTAGCATTACAAATTATGACAGAATAAATTATCCATTCCCACTCATCGAAATCAATAAGGGACAAAACACATATAATCAGTAATCATTTTCAATCATTTTCCATTGACCTGAATGCTTTTTCTTCAATTTGACTGGACAGAAGCTTTGTAGCACAGAGAAAGAGAGCTGTAATGAGAAATTTATGAAAATCCAGGGAGATGTTGGCTGAAGCTCTTCTTGATGCCAAGGCCCAAAAGGTTGAATTTTCCAACCAAATCCTGCATATTGAGATGGGATACTCGCTAGTGAGTGGCAGGCCTATTAACATACACCATAGTTCTTTATCACTCCTGGTTTACCTAATCTTGCCTCATTAATATGCAGGTTCCAGTTCTCCAAAACTAAAGGCTGAGAATTCATGACATAAGAGTCTGAGCGGATACCTGACGACTCCAGCTTGCCATTAGTCTTTCAGACCTTCATTTTGGTCAGCCAGCACCAACACCTCAGGGCATGCTTCTTGGGCAGAGGCCCCATGTACCACAGGTGTTGGCATCCAAGCCATACCAGCCTCACTGAATCATCACGGCACATCTCCAATCCACTCACAGCACACTACTTCTCTACAATGCACCAGCACCTTTCATTGCGAAGCTGCTGCAAGGATATCTGAGCACAGCGACAGACACCTAGCTCACACCAGATCACAGTGTGTCTCTGGGCTGCTCGCTTGCATAGCACACACTTGATATGTGACTACTTGAATGGTCAAAGCATTCTTGCCTTGCCTTGCTCTGCCTTGTAATTTCATATTTTGCCCCCTCAGTCTGACCTTAAAGGCTCATCGTATTTCTGTCCTGCCTTGCTGTTTAGTGCAGACAATAAGCCAGGCAGCTTGACACACCTGCCAAACTCATCAATAAAGGGGGTGGACATGTTGCGATTTGGCACGGGACTATGTCAATCACAGACCTACTGTATGCACTTTAACCATGTCTGGGGCCATGTCTCTAAGTCAAAAGGGTGTAGTCCTTAGTTAAATCAAAGACAGATTCTGTCAGCCAGCAGATCTCAGCATAGTCAATCGAGACCAAGTGTCCATTCACAGTCCAGGGAGTAGACTGTGGTCAGTCTGCTTGGGGCGATCAATGTCAGTGGGTCCATCTCATTAAAGTCCAGGGAGTGGGCCACAGTCAGTCCGGAGGATCCAGTGCCAGCGGAAAGGAGTTTCACATGTTGCCAGTTTGGGGATCTGAGCTGATTGGGGCTCTGAGCTGAGAGCGGCCAGTGGTCTGGTCAGCCATTTGTTGGGAGTAACTATCCAAGTGGGTCAGGATGGTGGGCCACTTTTAGTCCTGGTGGTCAACAGAATGAATGTCAAGGGGCTGTCAAAAGATACTGTTGTGATAAGGAAGTGGGGTTCTCAATGCTGAGGATTGGTGGTAGAAGCCTAGGAAGCGTGGGGCCAATTTTAGTGAAGACAGTGGGAGGGCATAATTGGTGATACATTCATCAGAATAAGTTTCAGTGTCAAAGGTCCATGGCCTTCCTTATCAGAGTGTTTCATGTCCCACTGTATGAGGATTATATCATGTCATCATTTATGAGTGATGTGAATGCTGACTTCTGAGATTATTAGGGACCTGTTCTGTTTCTTATAACCCTACCCAGGTTCATTGCAGTGCACTTGATAAATCCAGCCATTTGTTATTATCACTGTTGCTGTGATGCAACAAACGTGCAGAGAAATGGAAGAGGAATAGATACATCCAGGAAGCCCAGGAATAGTAGCAACCTCCAGCAAATGCTGAACAGCCTCTACATGGAGGTGTCACTGCTGAAAGTTGCCTCAAGATATGTATGAGGTACAGGAAGTCCAGAGTCTCTCATCCTTGATGTCATTTCCTCAAGATGAGTTAAGCTCAGTGTTGGTGTGGAGTGAGGATGTGCTGGGACATTGTTATGGAACTATATCAAGTGCTGGAGCCGTACCTACGAGCTGAATGGCTGGGTGATCACCCTATCCTGGTGGCCACAAAGGTGATAACTGTGTTGACCTTTTATAAAACTGGCTCCTTCCAAGGAGCCTATGGGATCTGTGTAGGATCTCTCAAACATCCACCACGAAAACAATCAAGACTGTTAGTGTGTCATTTGTGGGAGATCATATCTTTTCATCTTGTTTACCCATGATGAGGTCCATGCTGCAGCCTGGATAGAAGGCATTGGTAACATAGTTAGCCTCCTCCAGGTTCCACTGCGTGATAGACAGTACACACATCATGCTAAGAGCAGCATTTCATAATGCAACTGAGTTCATCAATCAAAAACATTTTCATTCCATCAATGTACAAGTGAGCTGTGATATGCATTACTTAGAAGTCTGTATCTGGTACCTTGGAAGCTGCCATGATGTCTATATTCTTGGAAACTCTCATGGTCCTGCTGCGTTTGAGGAGTCAGATGCCTTACAAGGATGGTTACTGGGAGATAAAACCTATCCTCTGTGACCATGGCTGATGACTATGTTACACAACTCCTGGCTGAGGTACAGCACAGATACAATACAGCCTATTCTTCAGCCAGGGCCATGGTGGGGCAGCTAGTAGGCCTCCTGAAGATGAGGTTCTGAAGCATGGATTAGCCAGGGGTTGTAGTCATTTCCCTTAGATAGAGTCCGAATAGACTGTGCCGCATTATCCTAACATGCTGTACTCTTCACAGCTGGCGCAGGTAATGATGGAAGTTGATGAGCTAGGACAGCAGAAACAGTCTTCCAAGGAGGATGAGATCTTTGTGGTTTAGGAACATCACCTTCAGTCTGATAGAGCACACCAGCATTGGGCACATAAGCCAGATACAACTTTTAACTGACACGAGCTTCCAGTAGATGCCAAAAACGGAAATTGCTGGTGAAATTCAGGAGGTCTGGCAGCATCTGCAGTAAGAATGCAGAGTTATCGTTTCAAGTCCAGTGACCCTTCATCTGAACTGATAGCAGCTAGGAACAACTGGCATTTATGCTGAAAGTGAGGTTGGGAGGTGGGTGGGTGTGGGGTGACGGTGAAAAGGGAGAGGTGAGTGGATAGGTAGAGATGGACCCCAGAAAGAGAGAGAGAGAGAGATGAAAGTGGTTGGTAAATGAGGAGATTACGGATGGCAGGCCAGGACAAAAGAGAAGCTGAATAGGTGATAATGAGAGATGAGGGTAGCAGGAAATGATTAGTGTGTAATGTGATATTAGGCCTGAGAGTGGGTGAAAATGAGTTGGCTGTGCTAAAAGCAGCTTCATGTCATAACAGGACCTAGTGTGGGAGTGGATAAAAAACATAGAGGGATTGAATCAGGCTCTAAAGTTATTAAACTCAATGTTGAGTCCCAGAGACTGCAGAGTCTCCAAATAGAAAATGAGATGCACTTCTTAGAGCTTGTGCTGAGGCTCACTGGAACACTGCAGCAGGCCTGCAACAGAAATGTTGGTGTGGGAACACGGTAGTATATCAAAGTGGCAGGCAACTGGAAGCTATGGGTCATTTATATAGAGAATGTAAAAGTTCTGCAAAATGGTCACCCAGCCTGTGTTTCGTTTCCCCAGTGTAAAGGAGACCACACTGTGAACAGGGAATACAGACAAGACTGCGTGAAGTGCAAGTTGCTTCTTCACCTGGAGTCTGTGTCTGGGGCCTTGGAGAATGAGGATGAAGGAGTTACATGGACAAGCGTTTTGTGATTGCAGGAGAAGGTGTGGGTGTGGGGATATGTTGGGCATGGAGGAGGAATGGACCAGAATGTCCCGGAAGGAGTGGTCCCTGCAGAATTCTGACAAAGGAGAGGAGGGGAATAGATGTCTTTCTCCCTTTTGTTTAGTTTCTTCCTTCTCCTTCACCTCCTATCCTCTCTCCCCTTCCCTTCATCTTCAGCTTTTCTCAGTTTTTCCCAGCTGCTATCAGAGTCATTGGACTCAAAGCGCTAACTCTACTTCCTTCACATAGATGCTGCCAGGACTTACTGAGTTTCCCAGCAACTCCTGTTTTAGTTTCAGATCTCCAGAAATCGCAATTCTTTGTTTATTCCAGTAGGTGAGATCTGGGTGCAGCGATCATTCATTGACTGTAAAATTGTTCATGCTTGATGTTGTTTGTTTCAATCCTGCGAGGCAAATGGAGCTTCTATCTGATTGATTTCTATTTGTTTTTGGCGTTTGTGAAATGGTTTCAAACATTTGAAGACCCCCACATATGTGACGGCCCCACAAATGAAGCTGGACAGTAGTTGGCAATGGGGAAGGGAAGCACTGATTTTGACAGGGTTGTAGGATAGGATGTGGCTGAGGACAGGTCAGCTGTGTGGCCTGGTACTGAAACAGTGACTGGTTGTTGTGTCCAGAAGAAAGTGTCAGCCATGTCCTGAGAAGCACTGGTTTGTCGCTGCTATGCCACTAGTTTGGTGGTGAAGGATAACTTTGAACTGCCAACCCTTAATTGGGTACACAGCTGCTGATCAAAGATGACACTGGCACCAGGAATCCTGGGATATCCTGGCAGTGGCAAGAATTTCCCCCTACAGTGAGTGGGATAATCCAGCCAGCATTGGAAGAGAAGGATGTCATAATGCTGTGACAATTTGAAAATGAAGCAAGTTTGGGATGTTGCTGTGAGAATACAGGCTAGGCCTTACAGGGAGAAACTCTCTATGAAACTCAATGAAATTGTCACTTAACGTATTTCTGGTAAAATTCATCCCATTGTGGATATCCTCCCAAGCACAAGGATCCAATCATCTGCCAAATTATTAGCCACCAATTTTAGTGGTTTGCAATATCCGATCTTAGAACAATCGCTAATTCGGAATTCAAACAAGACTACGCCCCAATAACCTGAGTAAAATATGTACCATGCTCATTTCTTTGTTTATTCATAGGCTTTTTAGTCACTTTGATTTTCTCTTTTCACGATTCCTTTTTTGACAGAAATGATTCGTTACACCACAGAATGAAACTAATTTCGGATATTTTATGTGTGACACGTGTCATAAACTGGGAAGATTGTGGTGGATGTGGGTTAGAATAGTGCCCATTTAGTATGCAATAAGTATGCATTATGGCCATGGCTCCCTTACACATTTACTTTCACAAAGGATTTACCAATCTTTTGCATTCATCAGACAGCTGATCCAGTGGCATTAGTGCATGAGTTTTCATTTCTGCCATTTCCTTGCCCTCCACCCCACACATCAGAAGGACCATGAGGTGATGAATTGAGTCCAGAGAAGCTATAGGGTAGAGGCGAGGCAAAAGGTGAAGGCAAAGTATAAACGGTGCTGATGTGACATGTGTATGATGGCAACCAATCTCACCTACAGAATGGAAAATGCTTTGATTTACTCATTCATCCAGACAATCATTCACTCACCTTCAAACAGCCAATTAAGGAAGAACATCACCCAGGTCTGTGATTTTGATGGAAACAAATTTACTTTCCACCTCCTCTACATTATCAATGTAACTTTAACCACTTGTTCTATTGGTGCATGTTAGTGGAAAGTTCAAAAGGAAAAATACGTTAAGTAAAAGACTAAAGGACCTATTTTAAAGACCTACAGTTCAGAGGAAGGGTCACCGGACGCGAAACATTAACTCTGTTTTCTCCATCACAGATGCTGCCAGACCTGCTGAGCTTTTCCAGCAACTTTGTTTTTGAAAGGACCTACTTTGTTGATCGAGCCACCTTGTTGATTTTTAGTTTATTTCAGAGAGAGTAGGAACTGCAGATGCTGGAGCCACAGCAGGCCAAGCAGCATCATAGGAGCAGGAAAGCTTGACGTTTCGGGCCTAGACTCTTCTTCAGAAATGGGAGAGGGGAAGGGGGTTCTGAAAAAAATAGGGAGAACGGGGGAGGCGGATAGAAGATGGATAGAGGAGAAGATAGGTGGAGAGGAGACAGACAGGTAAAAGAGGCTGGGGTGGAGCCAGTAAAGGTGAGTGTAGGTGGGGAGTTAGGGAGGGGTTAGGTCAGTCCAGGGAGGACAGACAGGTCAAGGGGGCGGGATGAGGTTAGTAGGCAGGAGATGGGGGTGGGGCTTGAGGTGGGAGGAGGGGATAGGTGGGAGGAAGGACAGGTTAGGGAGGCGGGGACAAGCTGGGCTGGTTTTGGGATGCAGTAGGGGGAGGGGAGATTTTGAAGCTTGTGAAGTCCACATTGATACCATTGGGCTGCAGGGTTCCCAAGCGGAATATGAGTTGCTGTTCCTGCAACCTTCGAGTAGCATTGTTGTGGCACCGCAGGAGGCCCAGGATGGACATATCATCTGCGGAATGGGAGTTGGATGGTTTGGGAGATGATGGTTTGATGTTTGGGGGTGGGGTCATGATCAAGGGTGCGGTAGGAGGAGGTGTCGGAGAGTTGGCGTCTGGCCTCAGCGATGTAGAGATCCCATCCACAACCTTATCTCTTCAGGTGACCTCCCACCCACAGCCTCCAACCTCATCATTCCCAACCCCGCACTGCCTACTTCTATCTCCTTCCCAAAATCCACAAACCTGACTGCCCTGGTCGACCCATTGTCTCCGCCTGCTCCTGCCCCACCGAACTCATCTCCACCTATCTGGATTCCATTTTCTCCCCCTTGGTCCAGGAACTCCCTACCTACATCCGTGACACCACCCACGCCCTCCACCTCCTCCAGAACTTCCAATTCCCTGGTCCCCAACACCTCAACACCCCCTCCACTGACACCCTCATCCGCTTAGCCGAACTCGTCCTCACCCTCAACAATTTCTCTTTCAATTCCTCCCACTTCCTACAGACAAAGGGGGTGGCCATGTGTACCCGCATGGGCCCAAGCTATGCCTGCCTCTTTGTAGGTTATATGGAACAATCCCTCTTCCGGACCTAATCCCCACCTCTTCCTCCATTACATTGATGGCTGTATCGGCGCCGCCTTGTGCTCCCACGAGGAGCTCGAACAGTTCATCCACTTCACCAACACCTTCCACCCCAACCTTAAGTTCACCTGGACCATCTCCAATACCTCTCTCTCCTTCCTGGACCTCTCTGTCTCCATCTCCAGCAACCACCTAGAATCCGATATCCATTTCCAGCCCACCGACTCCCACAGCTACCTAGAATACACCTCCTCCCACCCACCTCCCTGCAAAAACGCCATCCCCTATTCCCAATTCCTTCGCCTCCACCGCATCTGCTCCCAGGATGAGGCATTCCACTCCCAAACATCTCAGATGTCCTCGTTTTTCAAGGACCGCAACTTTCCCCCCTCCGTGGTCAAGAACGCCCTCGACCGTGTCTCCCACATTTCCCGCAACTCATCCCTCAAACCCCCCTCCCCACAATAAAAACCAAAACAGAATCCCCCTCATCCTCACGTACCACCCCACCAACCTCCGGATCCAACACATCTTCCTCCTACACTTCCGCCATCTGCAATCTGACCCCATCACCAAAGGCATTTTTCCCTCCCCACCCTTATCTGCTTTCAGGAGGGACCACTCTCTCGGTGACTCCCTTGTCCGCTCCACACTCCCCTCCAGCCCCACCACACCCGGCACTTTTCCCTGCAACCGCAGGAAGTGCTACACGTGCCCCTACACCTCCCCCCTCACCCCCATCCCAGGCCCCAAGAAGACTTTCCATATCAAGCAGATGTTCACCTGCACATCTGCTAATGTGGTATACTGCATCCGCTGTTCCCGTTGTGGCCTCCTCTACATCGGAGAAACCAAGCGGAGGCTTGGGGACCACTTTGCAGAACACCTACACTCGGTTCGCACTAAACAACTGCACCTCCTAGTCGCAAACCAATTCAACTCCCCCTCCCATTCCGCAGACGACATGTCCATCCTTGGCCTCCTGCAGTGCCACAACAATGCTACCCGACGGTTGCAGGAACAGCAACTCATATTCTGCTTGGGAACCCTGCGGCCCAATGGTATCAATGTGGACTTCACAAGCTTCAAAATCTCCCCTCCCCCTACTGCATCCCAAAACCAGCCCAGCTCGTCCCCGCCTCCCTAACCTGTCCTTTCTCCCACCTATCCCCTCCCCCCACCTCAAGCCGCATGCCCATCTCCTAGCTACTAACCTCATCCCACCCCCTTGACCGCACCTCCCTGGACTGACCCATCTTTTCCCTACCTCCCCACCTACACTCACCTTTACTGGCTCCTTCCCCGCATCTTTGACTGGTCTGTCTCCTCTCCACCTATCTTCTCCTCTATCCATCTTCTTTCCACCTCCCCCTCTCTCCCTATTTATTTCAGAACCCCCTTCCCCTCCCCCATTTCTGAAGAGTGATCTTTAGCTTGTTTGATCTCGAGGTTTCTGAACATTTTACGTAACAAAATATACCGTCTGCATAAGGCATCTTATGCCACAAAAGAACAATTCCACAACAACATGAATATCACTGACATGGAACTAAGAAACATTGTTTTAAACTAAGTGCTGCTTTTTTAGCACAGAGGTGAGGGAAATCTTTTTTCTCTCAAAGCATTGTGCATCTTTGGAACTCTGCCGTAGAAGGCAATGGAGACGGGGTCATTAGATATTTTTAAGGTTAATCGGTTAAATCAAAGGTTATCGGGGTCAATGAAAGCCTAGAATTCAAAATGCAAATAGATCAACCATACTCCTATTGAATGGCATAGCAGGCTCGAAGTCTGAATGGCCTACTTCTGTTCCTGTTGCACATGTTCATACAGAGATGTTATGCAAGGAACTGCCTAATCAATGATATTTAATGTTGGATTTAATTCAAACATTCTGTTACATTTTCAATGAAATTTGTAGTGCAGTCAATTGTCACTTCTCCAGATACAGAAACCTTCACTTGCATCCTTGGAATATGCAGACTGATTGGAGTAGGTCTGATGAAGTATGTATTTTTGTTACCTCTCGAGGGTTGCCTCAGAAGTTACAAGTGACACAATCATGAGGGATTGCATAGTTGTTCTGTACCAGTAAACAAAAATCGGTCTTTCACACTGACCCATTGCATATTCTGCTTTTATATGATGGAATGCATTGTTCAAACTATCAGATAATACTATTGAGATATAATTTTAGTAAGTCTTTTTGTATTCATTACATTATTGATTAATATCTAAATATACAGCACTATGTAGATCATATCTCACGATTTTGTGGCTTGACTTCTCAAACATTCCCATGACAACACTACAGCCACCAATGAAATCTACAAATGGTGCGTCGTGAAAGATCTAAGCTTCCTTTCAAGTACGCTATGTGAACACTTACTGGAATGGCACAATGGAAAAAGTGGTTAAAATGACATTGATAATGTATGAGAGGTGGAAAGTAAGTTTGTATCCATCATTTTGTATCTGATGATTTGTTACTTAGCTACCACTGTGGGAACAATAAAGAGCAGGCATTCTGAAAAGTAACAAAATAACTCAAATTTAAATAAGACAGGATTTTACCCACCTGTCTGAGTGGGTTTGAGGTAGGGGGTGTGCTATGGGGTGTGCCTTTCCAGGTAGGGAAGGGGTTCAGTGCAGTACCCATTCTTGAGCCAATACTGTCCAATTGTGGTCACTTCCTGCCTCTGCCACTCTTTTGTAAGTGGTGGTGAATTGAGATGAACAATGGGTGGGAAACCTTGGACATAACAACGCACAGACACCAAGTGGAAAAATGTTGATTCCTTCTTTATGAGTCCTCTACTTCCATTGTTTAACCTTGCCCCAGTACCCTCCCTGTTCTCCCAGGGTAGGGGAATACAAAACCAGAGGGCATAGGCTCAAGGTGAGAAAGGAAAGATCTAGAAGGGACCACCTCAGGACAACATTTTCACACAGAAAGTGGTTGTATTTGGAACAAGCTACCAGAGGAAGTGGTCGAGGTGAGTGTAATTACAACATTTAAAAGACATATGACAGCTACATGGATAGGAAACATGAAGAGGGATATGTGCCAAATGCAAGCAAATAACACGAGTACAGTTTAAGAAACCTGGTCAGCACGGACGAGTTGGGCCGAAGGTCTTGCTTCCGTGCTTTATATCTCTACTACTCTATAATTCTGGTTACTAACAAAGGTCTCACTGATGGGCAGTTGATGACCTGACCAATATTTAGATTGCTGCAGGATGACCGAACTGGGCAGGAGCAGATAGTATGCCAGATTCCATTTCCACCTGTACCACCCACACTCATATTTTGTAAAAATGTGCTGATGGTGCTTTTCAAGGCCTCAGGACTTACTGTTACACAGCCAATTAAATATTGCAGAATCACTGAATGATTACAGCACAGAAAGAGGCCATTCAGGTAGTTCCACTAACAAGTGCCAATCTCCTGAATTTTCCCCATAAAGCTGCATATTATTTCTACCCAAATAATCATTCAATACCCTTTTGAAATAATTTTTAAGTATGGCCACACATGTAAGCAAACAAGTAAGTTAATATGGATGCTCTGCTTTCTCAAAGCAACAATGGTACGAGCTTTCAATCTTAGTTACAGAAGAACATAAGAACATAGGAACTAGCAGCAGGAGTAGGCCATCTGGCCCCTCGAGCCTGCCCCACCACTTAATAAGATCACGGCTGATCTTTTTGAGACTCCGCTCCACTCACCTGCCCACTCACCATAACCCTTAATTCCTTTACTGTTCAAAAATTTATCTAGCCTTGCCTTATAAACATTCAGCGAGGTAGCTTCAACCGCTTCACTGGGCAGGGAATTCCACAGATTCACAACCCTTTGGGTGAAGAAGTTCCTCCTGACCTCAGTCCTACATCTGCTTCCCTTTATTTTGAGGCGATGCCCTGTAGTCCTAGTTTCACCTGCTAGCGGAAACAACCTCCCTGCCTCCACCTTCTCTATTCCCTTCATAATCTTATATGTTTCTATAAGATATCCCCTCATTCTTCTGAATTCCAATGAGTATAATCCCAGTCTACTCAGTCTCTCCTCACAATCCAACCCTCTCAACTCTGGAATCAACTGAGTGAATCTCCTCTGCATCCCCTCCAGTGTTAGTATATCTCTTCTCAAGTAAGGAAAAACTGCACACAGTACTCCAGGTGTGGCCTCACCAGGACCCTATACAGCTGCAGCATAGCCTCCCTGTTTTTAAACTCCACCCCTTGAGCAATGGCAGACAAAATTCCATTTGCCTTTTTAATTACCTGCTGCAACTGCAATCCTACTTTTAGCGACTCATGCACAAGGACACCCAAGTCCCTCTGCACAGCAGCGTGCTGCAATTTTTTACCATTTAAAACATAGTCCATTTTGCTGTTATTCCTACCAAAATGGATGACCTCACACTTATCAACATTGTACTCCATCTGCCAGACCTTTGCCCACTCACTTAGACTGTCTATATCTCTCTGCAGACTTTCAGTGTGTTCTGCACACTGTTGAATGGAGTTTTTTACATGATCACTGGGGCAAATCATTTCTCATCTTTCAAGAAGTGACACATGACCATTTACATCCACTGAACAGGTGAGAAAGCACATCTTTAAAATCGCAATTGAGAAATGAAAAACGAGGGAGAGAACTCATCAAATTCAAACTTTCTTATGATTTCAAAACCAGTCTCAGTCGCAGGCAGAGGCCTGTGGGAAGAATACTTGCCAAGAGCTCTCAAAAGGAGGATTATTTTGGAGAAGGTAGGCAGAAGAAAAGTAATATTCAGCTAAGTCAAAATTTGTTAGACAATGCTCACTGAGAGAATTTTTTTATACAACCGAAGTGCACTTGGCTAGATTATAATGTGAATGTTCCATCTGTAGTCATAACCATCATTATATCAACCAATGGATACTGAGTCCTATTTGAAGGCAGGGTTTTCTGGGCATTTAAATCACTTAACTCGAAGTGGGAGCCACCCAACCACACCCATAGAACCAAACTTGATTCTCCCACTGGATGTCAATCCAGAATTTAGATCCAGAACTTCATCTTCTTGTGACTGGAATGTCCTGGTGCAGAGTTCAAACTTTATACCTTCTGACTTAAGAACTAAAGACAAAAGAACGCAAGGCAACATGAGGCTAAACTTCTTTCCGCAGCAAGTGTTTGCCTGAGAGTGTGATGGATGCTGATTCACTCTTAGCTTTCAAGAAGGAATTGGAAAGTTATCTCAATTGAAACAAAATGCTGGGCTACCAGGAGGCTGAAAGGCAGAAGTTTGGGACTAGCTGAATTTCTCTTGCAGGACACAACAGATCAAATAGCCTCCTTCTACGTTATAACCATTTAATAATTCATACATTTTTGAATCAATCAAGTCAACGAAACTCATCTAAGAAGTCATTTACATCAAATAAAATCAGAAAATGTTGGCAATACTCAGCAGGTCAGGTAGCATTTGAGGAGAGATAAAACTTTAAGATTGATAACCATTCATTAGAATTGAACAAAGTAGTATTGGACAGGAAGTATCTAGTGACAAAAGAATTGTTAGGGCAGAGCCAAAGAGAGTAGTCATGAGACAAACAACAGAACAAAATATGTGTAGAGGACATGCGGTTATTAGAATAATAAAATGCTGTCACCTGAAAATTTACTTCAAATCCCAAACAATGTCTCTGGACTATCATTATTGCAAGCACTGTAGATGCCATATCTCCAGCTCAGCAAGCCCTGCTGTTTCTAATTCCACGTTTCTAGCTCTGAAAGCAATATGACTCCAACCTTTTAAGTGTAATAAATTTGCAGGTGCTGCAACTGCTCGTATCCTCATTTCTATAGTTAAACTTTAATTCTTAAGCTTAGAAGCAGCATTCTAACTAGGCGACTTGGATCATAAACTAAATATTTGCAATGCACTGCATTATGATCCCTTGATTCAATTTGATTTGTCACCACTTCGTATCACCAAAAGATATTAAACATTTCCACATGTAAAAGATTCCAATCCTGAGCTCCACTGAATTCCATACTTTTCTGGTTCTTGCAGTCTTCCACTTCGTGTAAAAGAGAGACACACGGAGGTTTGAAAAACAACACCTAAACGAAGACTCAGTGGTGTATTTGATCACTATTTGCACTTGGTTACAACCCAATCCTTATGAAAGTTTTTTTCTTGCTGTCTAGTAAGGCTCCTACCTGAGATGAATTTGACTACTTATACTTACTACTTGTATGATGCAGGGCATAGAACTGTCCTTAACGCAGTAACAATTGTGATTTGAATGGTTAAAGTCAGACAGAGAGCACAAGGATGCAAAGAATGGAATTATGTCTTCCTACCAGCAGTGTCAATGTGCCTATGAGATGGACTCCAATCGTTCAAGAAGATGACTCACCACCAAATTTTCAAGTGCAGTTAGGGATGAGGATCAAATGTTAACCTTGTTAGCAATGGTCACATTCCATGGGAAACTGAAGAAAATAAAATGAATTGCATTAAGTAAAGAGGAAGCTTTTTCACAATAAATTCATCCAGGTTCCAACTAGAGGTTAGGACCAATACCCTGTGAGAAAGTCATGAGAAATCCATTCCAGAGACTTGTATGTATAATTTATTCCAGTGTAATGCTGAGGGAATATTACACAGTTGGAAGTTCCTCCTTGCAAATGAAATAGGAAGTTAAAATTCAGCCAGCCCTGCATGTGTCAGTAAAATAATTGCATTGCCAGAACTTTCAATTTCGGCAAGGGTTTAAAATGGAGATAGCATTACACACACATGGATTTAGGCATAAGTGAAAAGGTTCAGTGCCACTGCATGGCTTGAACTACAACATAGCCTGACGGTTCAAAAGTTCAGCTATATTTAGTAAACACTGACTCAAGCCTGGCGAAAGCAAAGCATTTTACGTAAGGAGCTGGATTATTGAGATTGAAGTTAATTCATGTCTCATCTCTTTTGCAAAATTGAAGCTGAAATTTCGTATGTAGTTCCTAGTCTACGATTGGGAGGAAATACCAGTAAGGCATGCCAGCACCAGGACCCAGAGGGGTATTTTTTGTGGAAGCAGACGTTTAATTGTTCTCCTTTAGAAGCCCTGTTCAGTTCAAGATGATGGACCTGTTCTTGAAACTAAAGGGCCAACAGGAGGCCCTTCAGTACTAAAAGACTGACCATCCAACATCACAGGTTGGTATTGTCAATGCTGATAACAGATGTACAGTGCACCTGAGAGGTCCTCTCCGTGGTGAGTTTGAGAATTTATAACATTAAGAAGGATGCAGTTGCTAATCCACTTGCAATGAGGGACAAACTGCCAAACAACAGCCAGGAGACACACTGTAGCCCTGTAGCAATGGCAGGTATCATGGAAGGGTCTTCTAGCATGGAGAGGTATGCCACCCAAATCTCATACCATTACTGGTCAGTTGCCAGGAGGACACATCCATTTCCTGGCCATCTTACAGTCTCAGCAAGAGCCTGCAGGCCATCTGGAAAATTCTGGTTTGGCTTCAACAGGATGGCCTTAAAAGTCCCTTTTATTGGCTAATGAACTGACCACAAGTTGTAAATGGGTAGCTTCCAGCATCCCTTGCACGCCATCAGTCCTCCTGCAACAAAAAAACAGACAACAAGAGAGACTGACGTGCCGGCCAGAGTTGGGAAAGTAAGGTCCCAAGGTTCTGCCACTGTGACCATTTAAACAGTTTTTCCCTACATGTGCCTTGATCCACTGAGCCATCACAAGGAAACAAAACGCAGAAAGATCAATATCACTTGCTTACAAAAGGTGTGATTTCAGTGTTTGATGTCTATTACAAAATATGTAAAGCTCATATGGTGTTTGAAATATAATTTTGGATAATATTCCAAACTTCAAAAATAGAATAACAGTGTGGGCTACTGCATGTTTCACTTATTCCTCATTTTTAATGGAGTTAGTGAATAGTTTACAAATTATGACTTTTTTTCTTTCTTGCATAATCATTTATAATGTTATTTTTCTTTCTTTGAATTTGCACTACAAAGAAGTTCAGGATCCATTGAAGTGGTACTGTGTGATTACTTTCCACTTCAAAGCCATTCTGAAATGGAGTGGTGCTTTGTGGGCTGTACCAAGTGCCAAATTGTGACTAAAAATGTTATGGCAGCTGAGGGAAACCTGATGGTAGAGCACATGAGAGCGTCAAGTCCCTGCATGATGTAGTGGTTGGAGCAGGTTGAAAACCTCCATGCCACTAAGTTTAATTCTGGAAAGGCATCAAGGATATCAGGCCGACAGAGGAGGGAGATGTGATGAGAGTCAAAAAGCAGAGAATGAAGAGTGGGTGGGGTGCGGTGGTTACAGTGAGTCACCATTGTGTACCTCAATCAGGTTAAAACGACAATATTTGTGGAGATCTAGAAACTTGAACACAGGCAATATGAGACCAAATAGATTCAGACAAAAAGACGTTTATACCCTCACATCATAAAAGTTCTGGCTTGTCTGAGGAATGGCAACAATACAATTTTGTTGCCACTTCCGTTGCCGAAAGGGACTCACAACTCAAGCAATTGATCATGAGTTCAGGAGCAGTGATAAAGATCAAAACTTAATTACTTTGTGGATCCCTCAAGAACTAGTCATTAATTTATTGTTTTTAACTCAAGTCACTTACATTCTGATTAACTTACTTGCTCATAAGGTGAAAATGTTAGTGCTGTAGAATGGAACTTTTATTTCCATTTTAATGTATCTTTGTTTATTGCACCCAATACTCCAACCCCACTCCACCCCAGAGAAATTTAGCTCAGTCAGCTTTGACAGTAATAGTTGGGAAGTCTTTGCGGAGCCCAAGTTCCATCCTCACGTTGAGGATACCCTGCATTGTACTGTGTGGCACTATCACCGTACTAAACTGGGAGAGATTTTGAATAAAATCTGAGGAAGGGTCACCAGATCCGACATATTAACTCTGTTTTTTTCCTTCACAGATGCTGCCAGGCCTGCTGGGCTTTTCCAGCAACTTCGTTTTTGTTGCATAGATTTTGAATAGATCTAGAACCTCAACTGAGCATCCATTAGCACCAGCAGAACTGTATCCAACCACAATCTGTACATGCCCTCCAATCTACTGTTACCACCAAGTCAGAGGATAAATCAAAAATGCAGGAGGGCATGCCAGGAACAGCACTAAACTTAACTAAAAATAGACTGTCAATCTTGTGAAGCTATAATGCAGGACTACTTGAATTCCAAACTGTGGACGCGGCATGTGATAAACAGGTCTAAGCAATCCTACAACATATTGATCAGATTGAAGCTTTGCAGTCACACAGTTATACAGTATGGAAACGGACCCTTCAGTCCAACCAATCCATGCCGAATACAATCCCAAACTAAACTGTTCCCACCTGCTTGCTCCTGGCCCACACTCCTCTTAACCTTTCCTAATCATATACTTACCCAAATGTCTTTTAAATGTTGTAATTGTGTCCGCATCCATCAATTCCTCAGGAAGTTCATTCCACACACAAACCACACTAATTGTTAAAAAAATTTCCCCGCATGTATTTTTTTCTTCTCCTCTCACCTCAAAATTGTACCCCCTAGTCTTGCAAACTCCCATCCTAGGGAAAAGACACCTATTATTAAACTTACTTCCACCCCTCATAATTTTATGAACATCTATAAGTCACCTTTCAACCTCCTACACTCCAATGATAAATGTGCCAGCCTATTCAGCCTTTCTTTATAACTCAAACCTTCCATATCCAACAACATCCTGGCAAATCTTTTCTGATCCCTTGCCAGCTTAACAACATCCTTCCTATTACTGCCACATCCAATCGTATTCAGAGTTGGACAATTAAACAGCTAACAGGAGGATGAGGCCCCACAAATCTCCCCATTTTCAATGGTAGGTGTGCCCGGCACATCATTGTAAATGACAAGGCTTATGAATTTGCGAGCATCTTCAGCCAGAAGATCCAAGTGGATGATACACTTTGGCCTCCTCTTGAGACCGCAAGCATATGTCAGCCTTCAGCTAATTTGGAGGAAAGAATCAAAGACCAAGAGTCAAAGCATTTGACTCGGTGTGGTTTCAAGGAGCCTGAGTATAACTGGAATTGTGGGAAGATGTTGTGGATGGGTGGGGTCAGTAATGGCATTGCCATTGATTGGCAAAATGGCTAGATTCCCATGGCCATTGCCTGGTGCAAATGTTACTTGTCATTTTTCCAGCCTGAACTTGGATGTCTTTCAGGTTTTGCTGCATAAGGACACAGACTGCTTCCATATCTAATGGACATGGTGCAAATTGTGCAGTCAGCAATGAACATCTCATTTCTAACCTTATGAGGAGGGAAGATCATTCTTTATTCATTCACAGGATAAGGACATCACTGGCTAGGCAGCATTTATTGTCTATCCCTAATTGCCCAGAGTCAACCACATTGCTGTAGATCTGGAGTCACATGTAGACCAGACCAGGTAAGGATGGCAGTTTCCTTCCCTAAAGGGCATTAGTGAACCAGATGGGTTTTTCCCAACAATTGACAATGGATTCATGGTCATCATTAGACTCTTAATTCTGGGTATTTATTGAAATCAAATTGCACCATTGGCCACAGCAGGATTCGAAGCCAGGTCCCCAGAACTTTATCTGGCTTAACAGTCCAGCGATAATACCACTAGACCATTGCCTCCCCTTGATGAAGTAGCTGAGGATGGTTGGGCCTAGAACTCTTCCCTCAGGAACTCCTGCGGTGATGTCAATAGACTGCAACGATGATTTTCAACAGCCATCTTTCTTTGTGCATGATATGATTCCAACTGGTAGAAGGTTTTCCCCTTGGTTTCCATTAACTTAAAATGGTTCCTTGATGCCTGACATGATGACAATGAAATATGTATTGTTAATTTTTGAATTCCATTATCCGATTTTAGTAGCTGAGACTTTAATGAACTAAAATGAGTTTTAAAAAGGACTAAAACTCTGACTTAAAATCACCTGAGCACACAAGTTAGTCATGAAACCAATGTGGAGCTAACATTTTATCAAAAGGCACTGAAACCATTCATCCACTTGAGGTGTAGAGAGGTTCTCACATGCATGATTTACACCTTCATGTGAATATTCGCATGTTGGAAATGGAACATCAGCTACAATAACTAAACCTGAAAAAAATACTCCTGCAGACAGATTACACACAGCAATGTCATGTTTCAAGCAGTTGGTTAGGGAAGAAGCGTTGAGATACATTTTTGACTGCAGAATTGAAATCACCTGATAAAAGCTTTCTCTGCCTCTCAACAAGGAAGAACTCCCAGAGACAGCACTGATCATGAGGACACCAAGAATTTAAAATGGATACCAGCAATATTTATGACTGATGATTATTCAAAACACCAAGTAACAACTGTGATCTCAGGCACGATGAGGACTTTAAATTGTAAATTCCTCACATCTTCCTTCAGTACTGGACACCATCCTCTTTGAATGTGCTACTTGGGAGGCTTTAAACTAGTATGGGGTCAGGGATGTGGGATTCTAACCAACAGTGAGAAAAGAGAGAAGGTTGAGAGTGGTACCATAGTTAAAGGGAACAATTTATACAGACAAGAGAGGCAAGAGCATGGTAGAAAATGAGGTAAGACTAAAGATTTAAACTGCATTTATTTCAACAAAGAGGCTGACAGGTAAGGCAGATGAACTCAGAGCACGGATAGGAACATGGGACTGAGATATCGTCGCTATTGCAGAAACATGGCTGAGGGTGGGACAGGACTGGCAGCTTAATGTTCCAGGGTACAGATGTTACATAAAGGATAGAAAGGGAGGAAAGAGAGGAGGGGCAGTGGCGTTTTTGATTAGGGAAAACATCATGGCAGTACTTAGAGAGGATATTCCTGAGGGATTGTCCGATGATTTTATATGGGTGGAACTGAGAAATAAGAAGGGGGTGATCACTTTGATGGGATTGTACTATAGGCCTCCCAGCAGTCTGCCAGAAATTGAGGACCAAATATACAGGGACATCCCAGATATCTGTAAGAACAATAGGGTTGTAATTGTAGGGTATTTTATCTTTCCAAACATGGACTGGGGCTGCCATAATGTAAAGGGCTTGGATGGGGAGGAATTTGTTAAGTATGCTCAAGAAAATTTTCTTATACTATATGTGAATGTACTTGCTAGAGAAGGAACAAAACATGACCATCTCTTGGGAAACAAGGCAGGGCAAGCTTCTGAGGTGTTAGTGGGGGAGCACTTTGGGACCAGTGATCATAATTCTATTCTTTGGACTCTTGTCCAAAGAAATGGCCACAGAGGCAAAGCAACGGAAGAATCTTTGGACAAGAGACCCCTCCCCATCCCACGAAAACCTTCACCCACCTCCAACACTCTTCCTCCACCTGGAACATCTCCTTCTGGCCAATTACCTGCACTCAATGGTCCACTCAATTTCTCTGCCCCTCCCTCCTCACCCATTCCAGCCTATTTCCCTGTGAACTGACTGCACTCTGTGCTCTCGGATCCAACCCTGACTTTGTAATTAAGCTTGCTGACAAGGGTGGTTGTTATCTGGCAGACTGACCTGTACATTGCAGTGGCTGAGCGCCAGCTCTCAGGTGCGTCCTCTTATCACCCTCTGGACCATGAGCCCACCACGGAACATCAGGTCACTATACAGCCACTAACCTCATTTCATCTGGTGATCTCCCCCTCACTGCCTCTAAGCTTATAATCTCCCAACAACACACAGCTGGCTCCTACCTCCTTCCCAAAATCCATAAAAACCACTGCCTAGGCAGACCCATTGTTTCTGCCTGTTCATGCCCCATAGAACTCATCTCTTCACATCTCAAGTTGATATTTTTCCTCCCCTTATCCAGTCCCTTTCTGCTTATATCACATGACTTCTCTGACGCTTTACCTTAGTTTCAGAATATCCAGTTTGTGAGTTCCAGCTGCCTCCTCTTTACCATGGATGTGCAATCCCTTTACATGTCCACCAGGATGGTCTCAGAGCTCTCTGCTTCTTCCTGGAAAAGATGCCCAAACTGGCCCATCCACCCCACCCTTCTCCATCTGGCCAAGCTCGTCCTCACCCTGAACAACTTCTCTTTTAACTTCTCTCACTTTCTTCAGGTCAGATGGGTGGCCATGGGTACCCATACTTGCCCCAATTATGCCTGTCTTCTTTGAGGAGTACGTGGAACATTCCTTATTCCAGTCCTGTCCTGGCCCCCATCCACAAATCTTTCTCCTGCATATTGATGATATTAACGGTACTGCTTCCCTCTCTCATCCAGAATTGGAAAGGTTTATCAATTTCACTTCCAATTTCCACCCTGTTCTCACCTTTACCTGGTCCATCTCCGACTCCTCCCTTCCCTTCCTCAACATCTCAGCTTCCGTTTCTGGGGATAGGCTGACCACCAATATCCACTGTAAACCAACCGACTTCCACAGTTACCATGATTATACATCATCACGACCTGTTTCCTGTAAAGACGCTATTCCGTTCTCCCAGTTCCTCTGTCTCCATTGCATCTGTTCTGAGTATGCCAACTCCGACAAGGGGGCCTTTGAAATGTCCACCTTCTTCCTCAACCAAGGATTCTCCAGGACCATAGCTGACAGGACCCTTAGCCAGGTCCAGTCCATCTCTTGCACTTCAACCTCCAGGCCTTCTTTTCCCTCCCTCAGCAGCAATAGGGTCCCCCTTGTCCTCAACTACCATCCCACCAGCATCAAGCACCTCTGGATCATTAGCCATCATTTCTGCCATCTCCACCAGACACATATTCTCCTCCCCTCCTTTGTCAACCTTCTGCAAGGACCATTCCCTCTGGGACACCTTGGTCCATTCATCCTTCACTCACAGCACCACACCACCCACCTCCCACCACCCCCACGCCTACCCCCCACAACCCCATGTCACCTTCCCCTGCAACTGCACAAGGTGCAACACCTGTCTGTTTATTTCCTCTTTCCTCAGTATCCAAGGCCCAAACGCAACTTCCAGGTGAAACAAAACTTTACCTGCACTTCATCCAGAGATAAAAGGTACTGCAGATGCTGGAGAATCCGAGATAACAAGCATGGGGCTGGATGAACACAGCAGGTCAAGCAGCATCATAGGAGCAGGAAAACTTGACGTTTCGGGCCTAAACCCTTCATCAGAAAAAATTTTTTCTGATGAAGGGTTTA
>JAHRHZ010000289.1:23793677-23817015 GCA_024137785.1 Ginglymostoma cirratum | reverse complement strand
CTGCTGTGTTCATCCAGCTCCACAACGTTTTATTTTAGATCAACAGCATTGCCCACATCAACCCTTTCCATTACCTCTTTAATATATCTCAAAATGGTTCAAAAAGACCTGTTCACAAAATGAACCGTTAACATGAGGAAACGTCACATCACCATAATGAGGAATACAATACGCAACGTGTCGGAAGGACATACACCAAAATTCAACACAACCATACCAAAGGTCCGTGGAACCAAAACATACATTAAAAAAAATACAAAATTTTATTTATGTCAACGATGCTTTGGTAGATAGAGATATTTTAAAATGTGACCAATGTCACATAAGAATTCTCAGTAACTTAATAAATGAGAGCAAATTGGCAAGACAGCACAGAAAAAGGAACACTCATGGAGACCTATGTGGAAAGTAAAACTATGCAGTCACTCATCCTGATATATAGTTGACAATTTGATTAACACTTACACATACCTTACTTCATAACGAGTGGCTAAACAGCCAAGAGATTGACAGAAGGCTGATACAAATGTTTGAGGAAAGATGAAGGAAGAGCAAAAAATATGTAGCCACTGTTCTGCCTAATGTCAAAATGAAAGTAATAAGAAATATAAAATGTCAAAGAGAGACATATAATAACCTAAGGCCCACAAAAATGTAAACAAAGCGTGAAACTTCCTGTCTTCATCCATACCGGCTTGCAAGTTATATAAAAGGAGAAAAGGGGATAACATTGAAAGCAGATACCTCACACCTTTTTCCTTTGAACTGACACAAACACAAGTGTACCACAATATGGGCAGTACAACACGGAGGTTTAACCACTGGCTATCAAGAAAGTAGAGCAAATAAGAAAAAAAACAAACAGAAGTGCTCGCCAGTGCAGATGTAGAGCAGGTGCATGTCTTCACTTTGTGTCAAAACATTTCTTATAAAAACCTTTGCAGGTAGTAAGCATTGCACCAAACCACATCATACAGATACCAGGACATAAAGGCACAGAAAGCTTCAACACACACATTAAATTCAACAAACAGTGAAAAAAACAAATATCACAAGTAGCCTCAGTGCACAGCCCAAAACCCGCTATACTGCTCATCAAGAAAGTATGCACCCATACCGAAATAAATAACGATACATACACATAAAAATAAGCTGATGTTAACGACACCACAAATTTCTATCTAACAGATGGGCCTGGCAATGAGTTAAGCGATTACATCCACAGGTCACAAGTTGAAATATTTTGTGCTAGAACAAGGAACTTATTGTACCTGACTTACTGCAAAATTTACTTTAATAAATTGGGCGTCATGAGGTAAAATACCACAAGCATTTTGGAAACTTAAATTTTAGGATTAAATCCACGTTGTTAATATATAAAAAACAAAATTACATCAGTGGACAATATTAGCAATTTATGTTATTACATAGGTAATATTGTCTTTGATTCCGATTGCAAAACTAAACTGAACTGTTGTCTCAAGTGCTCATTTTAACGTGCAGATGGATGCCTTATAAGTTCTAGTAAACTATACTTTATTCTTCCTCCGAATTGACTATTGCCTTTTGGCTACTGTTCATGTTCGTACTGATACTGAACACAAATTGAACCTACTCAAGTGTTCTTCTGGCAGCTGTGCCTCTGACATTCAGCATTTATAATCACAGAAACCAGCAGCAGGAGTAGGTTATTCAACTCTTTGAGCTTGATCTGCCATTCAATTTGATCATAGCTGACCCTATATCTCACTGATATGTTCCCACATTCTCCCTGTACTCCTTGATGGCTTTAATATCTAAAAAAAAATCAATCTCTTTTCTAAATACATTATGCTACTTGGCCTGCACAACCTCTGTTGTCGAGAATTCCACAGGTTCAGTACTCTTTGAATGAAGAAATTTTTTTTCTCATTTCACTCCTAACTGTTCCTTGCAACTGTGTCCCCTGCTTCTAGACTCCTCAACCAGGGAAAGCATACTCCCTCCAGGTGGTCTGTGCAGCCCTGTTAGAATTTTAAACATTTCAATCAAATCCCCTCTTACCCTCCTCAATAGTAGTGAATGCAGGCCCAGTCAAACTAATCTTATCTCAAAGGACGCACTTGCCATTCCTGATTTCAGCCTAGTGAACCTCTTCTGCACTCCGTCTATGCTAGGTGCATCATTTCTTAGGGAGGGAGACCAACTCTGCATGCATTATGCCCCATATGTTTTCATTAAGGCCTTCCGTAACTGTAGAAAGACATCCCTTCTTCTGAACTCAAATCCTCTTGCAATGAAGGCCAATATACCATTTCCTTCCCAATTGCTTGCTGCACCTGCCTGTCTACTTTCATTGGCTGGTTTACAAGGGCACCCAGACCTCTTTGTACACCCTCACTTTCTCAATATATTGCCATTTTAAAATATCTGCCTTTCTCTTTTTCACTCTGAAGTGTATTCACTTTACATTTATCTACATTATACAACATCTGCCATGTGTTTGCCAACTCACTCAGCTTATCTAAATCACCCTGAAGCCTCCTTGCATCCTCCTCATAACTCATAATCCCTCCCAGGGTTGTGTTGTCAGCAAATTTGGAAGAGTTACATTTAAAGCCCTTGTCCAGGTAGTTTACAATTATTGTGAATAGCTGGAGCCCAATCACTGATATTTATGGTACCCGAGTAGTCACTACCTGCCACCTGGAATAAGACACACTTGGCTCCACTCTTTGATTCCTATCTGTCAATCAATCCTTAATCCAAATCAATATATTACTTTTCGTTGACCCTCTTTCTTCTGCCTCTTTTTTCTATGTAAATCATTTCTCTGTCAATGGAAATGTCTCCCTGTCTCAGGCTCTATTAACCGTTGTATTTAACTATTTCTATCTGTATGTCTGCGCAGAATTCTCCCATTTTCAGTTGAAGTGTGTTGTCGAGTGATCTATGGTGCCTGCTCCATTATGGTTTAGAATGACTTTTCTCATGAAATCTTCGGCCCATCACCTCATTAATTACGCAACCTGGTTCTTTGGCACCTTTCGGATGGAACTGTGTGGTAGGACACGTGGAAATACTCACCACTCCCAGGACTTTTCGATCTTCATCCCATTAACACCATGCTTAAAGTCAGTTGTACATCATTTTATACAGCGGAAGACAGGACCTGTTCCTCACACTGGCCCGTTGTGGCAAGAAGGGAAAGCTCATGCCCTGCTTCATGGATAAGGGCCTGGAGGAGCTGGTGGATGAAAAATTTGACCCATCTGCTCGTCTGACGCCTCTGCAGCACCCAGGCCAATGTAGCCACAATGCTTGGATTAGCTGCACTTGGCCTATGGAATTGACCAGAGCTTATCATGTGAAGATGCATGAGAAATGTGTGTGCCCCTGCATGCAAAGTGACCTGCCAGAAGCATATAAGTTATAGGTTTCTCTAAGTTATAACTTAAAGTGTTGAAGGGCTGAAGTGGTGTGAGAATTGATCTGACAGTTGGCATGATGACGCAGTGAAACTAGTGGTCCACCCAAGCTGGCTTGCATGGGCAAAGCGTTAAGAAAGATTGTGTCCATGGAGCATGGAGGGAATTATGCTGTCGATATGATTGGATGATGGTACGGACAAATAAATGGTAAACTGCAGCCATTGTGTGTCTCTTCTGAAATACAGGGCAGGTCAGAAACTTGCACCTTGCAACTTCTTAGGGAAAGAGAGGAGAATTGGAAATGGTGTATAAGTAAAGGTGAGTTGTGGTAGTAATGAGATGCAAATGCTTGAAAATAGGGTAATTACCGTTTAATAGAGAGTGTCTGAAGTCTCCATTTGAGGCTTGAGGGGAAAATCGCAAAACTTTTCTAAACTCTGGTTTTCTGGTATTTTCATTCTCTCGGTATTTTACCAATTTTCTTGCCATTGTTAGTAGTGGTATGGGGAAAATTCTGCGGTCTGTCTTTATCCATTTTCTTCCTGTTTATCTCTGTACATGCATGTCTGTCATGTTTTTATTACTTTTTTTGTCTTTGCGTCTGTCTCTACCTTTCTGTCAGTCATGTCAGTGTTCAGCTGAATCAGGGTTTCCGACTGTTGACCCTTTGCTAAGTTTATACTGAACTCCAGGAAAGATTAGAAGCTCCCGAAAATGACAAGGTGGGGAAATAGTATACTGTGAGCCCTTAAAGGGCTTCAGAGAAATTTAAAGTGACTAGACAAATGCATAATAAATTGGGAGAGAAAACAGGCTTAGATATGCATCGGGAGCACAGGGAACAATCCCTGAATCAGCTAAGTACATGTTCCCAGGAAACTGAGCAGATAACGATTAGAGCATCAGGCCAATGAAACATCAAGTTTAACTTTATATGACGTGTAAATAATATGCAAATTGATACAAATGTTAAGTTTTGCAAGCTGATAACCAACAATCTTGAAATCTTGAAAGGGCAGTGACAAATGCATCAACACTGTGAACACAATCCTTATAATAAAGTGAGACCATACCAATGGTTCCCTCCACTGCCGAACCTCCCAGAGTTTATTGTGTCAATGAGAATTGCTGGGCAAAAAACAAAAGCCCACAGTTCAACTTGCTATTACCCTAGTAGTCATATAATGCAATAATAATGGAATTTTTGACTAATCATATCAGTCATTCTCTATTAATTTGTTGATAAGAAATACAGATATGACACAAGAAAAGCCCCACTGGTGGAGAATGTGCTGTTGGTAAATTCATTTGCTCTTCAGTAATGGGGTGAAAGTTATCCTGCCAACTCCATCCCCTCTCTACTCCTTGCCCCCAACCCCCTTCCCCTTTTATTATGCTTGTCTCAGTACTGTAGAAGGGTCTGGTCCAACCCTTCTATTTTTTAATACTGTGTCCTACTTGTGCTAGCAGCTCATCCAACTCAATCTAGCAGTCTCTAGTAATATGTTAGATGCCGACTAAGTCAGGAAAGTGGTGTCTTCTAGAATAAATATGTCCTGCCCCAGCTCAACACACTTGGTATGAGAGGTATTGCAATGAACATGCAGAGGCTCTGTGCTTTACAAGATCAACTGGAAAGGCATAAATCTGCAGGAATTTGTCACAACTGTGTCCCTGTCATTTTTCTGGTGGATTCTATTGAATGCTTATTGAAATCATACGAAGTATCTTGAGCAATCCTCCAGGAAATTGGGAGCTGTGGAATGATATGACACTGATGTACAAATTCAGAAATTTCTGGTTCTAAGCCCTATTCTGCTCTACTTTAACTACTTTCAGCACCCAATTGAACAAGGGAATCTAGAGATTGTTGTAATGCTTTTAAGTCACCATGGAAAATTTATGTAATCCTTCACCATCCCCAAATTCTGTATTTTTTGTTTGGTCAGAGGGAATTTAAAATGTGCCCATGGTAGTTCAATTCCAGCAGGGACAAGCTGTCTTAGAAAACATAGAAATTTTACAATAAATGCTTTATTCTGATTCACTTTTTAAGGCTTTTATCCTGATGCTGATGTATTTTTAATTTAACACGTATTGTAGAAAATTAAGCAATTTTTTTTTGATGCATACACATCAAATTGATGATTACTTCCCCAATTTTATCTCAGCACTCATTCTCCCTGTGAAAGAGACACTTTTTTCCTCTTTCATAGAGGTGCTTCACTTCTATTTTCTATCAGAGACTCACTACTTTCCTACTTGTCCCAGTTCATATTCCTTGTAAACCGTCTGCCAGGTTACAGGATCATTACTCCCCCTCACACACCTCTTTGTTCACATACACATTACCTTTTAAACTTCCTCTCACCCTCACTGTGACATAGACTGAAACTCTTAGGTTCTTCCACTGCAACTTGCTGTAAGTCGGAAGTTGGAGTGAATGGTTGCATGTTAGATGAAGATCTAGGAATGAGGTGTCCTAGTTTCTGTCCTTTCTCACCCCAAACGACAGGGATTTTACATGACAATGTTAGCAATAAGTAGCTCTTCCTACCTCAAGCAAGGGCAGTGGTGTAAGAGTGCATGGTCATTTGTAAGGAGTATGGATGGGAGATGACTCAGCTTGGCAGAACAGTGGGCAGCCAGTAAACTGAGTGCAAAAGGCTTACCATATACAATCTTACAGTATGCAAGGAGGCCATACGGCTCAATAGTCCAAGGCTCACACTTTGAAAAAGTTGTCCAATGCATCACTTGGCATTATTCTCAACAGTTCTTTCCTATTTTTCTCTTTCAAATATATGTCCACTTGCCTTAGAAAGTTACTATTGAACCTCTTCCACCGATCTTTCAGGCAGTGCATTTCAGATTTTACCACCTTGGTTCTTTTGTCAGTTACCTTAAATATATGTCATTCAGATACCCACCTTCCTATCAATGGAAACAGTTTCTCTTTCTTTGCTCTAAGAAGCCCATCATAATTTTGGCCAACTGTGTTTAATCTCTGTTAACCACTTTTCTGTTTCAAGGAGAATAATCCAATATAACAGGGGATATTCTAGAAAATTTCCACTCTACCATTTCTAATTGCTATCCTTCTTAAACTAAAGAATTGGTTACAAAACTCCAGTTCAATTTGGTCAGGACAATTGTTACACTTCAGGTGGATTATTTTGTGCTGTTCTGTGTGCCAAGTTATAAATTGGATGTGAATGCACTGGCAAAAACGCAGACAAGATTTACAAGAATTGTTCCAGGTTTGAGAAAATTCAATTATGAGGATACATTGAAGAGGTTGGGACTGTTCTCCTTGAAGAGAAGAAGGCTAATAGGAAATCTGATATAACTGTTTGAAATCCTGAGCGAGCCAGATAGGGTAGACAGGGAAAAGTTGTTCCCACTCATAAAATAATGAAAGGGTATTAATTTAAATGGTTTGCAAAAGAAGCAAGGGTGATGCTAGAAATTTGTTTCTCATTCAGTGAGTTGATGGGTTATGCCTGGAAGTGTGTTCAAGACTGGTTCAGTCGAGAATTCAGGAGAACATTGGATGATACTTGGATAGAAATAATGTGCAAGAGTATGTGGATAAAATAAGAAACTGGCACCAGCCGATGACACTCACTTGAAGAGCTAGTGCAGGTACAATGGGCTGAATGGCCTCCTTCTATGTTGTAAGACATCTATGATCCTTTGATTCTGGAGACTAGCCAGTGATTTCTGAAATGCCTGCCTTCTGATTTGTAGGAATGTGGTAATCTGCCATCATGTCTGGGCTGCAGGTTATGTTTCTTTTTTGGCCTTAGTACTTCAGTATCCAGGCTACAATGACTATCAAAGTTGTTGCAGGAGAGCAGTGTAGATGTGCTCCTGGTAGCAATGAAGCTTGTTCCCAATATTAAAATTAGATGATCGCTCTACAACATTAGTCAACGGTCACCCGCATTGTGGTTCTGCCAGAATCAATGGTCCGCTGATTTTCAGGGTCATTCTTTTCCAGATAGATATGGAAAGAATTACTTCACAGGTGAGGCAGAGGACTGAAGTGCCGCCAACATCAATTGAATGATATACCAGCAACAAAGCCTATAAAAGTCGCTGAGGAGAAAAATCATTTAAAATAGTCCCTGATAACGACATGATTATCCATCGATCTCAACTGGTAGCCAAAAGATGAGGTGCATCGTTTTTGGAAACATTTTCAAAAGGTATTCTATTTATAGGTATTCCAGATACTAAGCCGTCTTTAATGGAGGACTTGATTTATTGGCCCTTTCATCGAATGATATCCTATGGTGAGCATAGTTCACTAATGTCCTTTAGGGAAGGAAACTGCCATCCTTACCTGGTCTGGCCCACATGGGACTCCAGACCCACAGCAATGTGGTTGACTCTTAACTGCCCTCTGGGCTATTAGGGACGGTTAATAAATGCTGCCTGGCCAGTGACACCCCCATCCCGTGAATGAATAAAGGAAATAAAAAACTCTTTAGGCTACATACTCAGTTAATGGTAAGGTTCTTGTTTAACCCTATTTATCATGGAATAAAAACTCAATGTGCTGTGAAAGGGGTAAGATGGCAAGAAGATATCCAAACGAAAAGGGTTACACAGGTAGAAGGTGGTGAATTATGCAACATTTACCGCTGCAACCATGTGATCTGTGGTAAGGACAGGTACACTTTGTTCTTTCTTTTGTAATCAAAATCAAGAGCAAATTATATTTTGACATAAAACAGGATTTATGGTGCTTGTGTTTTTTTAAAAAAATACTATTTACTGAAGCCAGTGAAATTATTTACTGTTGAATGCCAGGTAGGGATAAGGAAACGTACTGATTGGTTGTTCTTTGCAGCCGCATGGTTTAACTGAGCGGTCGTTCTTTGCGTGTTCCAGGTCATCGTGCAGCTCTCAGGTCAAGAGAATCACAGGTGACAAGCGAAAAGCAATGTTGCAAAAGCGCAATGCAGTGTAATTCTGATGTCTGGCTTCATTTTCACTCGTTGAATTATTATGTCATGTGCCAGCATTGTAAGTTTTTCCAGCTACACTATGGGGAGGCAGCAGTGAGGCTTTATCAAGGAAAAGAAAGAAAACCCAATTACCTTATTGAAATTCTTCACCAATTATTTTCTGCAAGCTTATTATTAAATAAACATTCCAGTTATCCAGTTGAATGGAATTCCGAACAAAATTAGAATGATCAAAATCACGAAATTCATTTCTTTCATTTACATTTACTAACTTTTTTGCTCTTTAAACTGAAGTTATCACCACTCACTGGAGAGTGATTAGTATCAGGAGACCTGATTGATTTTTCTCCCTACCTCCAAGGGCACATACATGAGTAATAACACCCACATGTTTGCTGTGATTAGTAAACTGAAGAATAACTGAAATTCCTGAGTGGAACCAAACCAAGCCATATTGTCAACCATTGAGCCATCAGGGAAACTCATTGTTAAAGTCTTTGTCCAAATCCTTGTTGAAATCATAATACAATCAATGATGGGGAAAGCATAAAGACTTACCACTTGTTTCGAGCACTTTTGTTTAAACTCACCTAAATTAACATTTTTGTTTGCCAAATAATGTTTTTGAACTTCCACCAAGGGAAATAAATCTTATAAAAGGAATAAAATACATCTTTGGTGCTGACAGGGAGCTGCTTTGTTTTCCAGCTCATTGACCCTGGCTATATGGCCCAACTCTATAGTGAGTTAGCAAGTGGGACTTTTCCACCTCTAACCTACTGAGAGGTTACATCTTAAAGAATTCAAACTGACCACAAGATAAACAGAGTGGCGCTTGTTGTGTGATTATGATACCCGCAGGCCAGTGTTTACTGATATTTGTTGAGAAAATTTGATGAATTATCACAATTAAGATCTTTTGCACTTTCTCAGTTAATTTCTCCATTCATTTAAACAGACCGAGTGAAGAAATGTTAGCTTGCAGCACTGTGAAGTAATACCTAAGATGATATCACGTGAATCCAACAAAAGATCGAAACAATTAATTGAAGCTTTTGCTGATTTATTTTAAAGAGTTGGGATTGTGTAGTTTTCAGAAAAAATTAAAACTATTGGTTTCAAGGGAGATAAAGCTCTATTACGCATGGCAATTCGAAGTGATAAATTCCATGTTCAGGTTTTAGCAATTGTAATCATTAAGTGCATAGCAATTTGCAGAGATTTCACAGGGAAAGCTACTAACACAATTCCTGTTTACTATGTGCTCCAGCAAATATGGATTCTCATGGTCCAGCAACGTTGGATCAGCCAGCTATATATATATGTGCCATATGGAAGAGCCAGATTTACAACCTGGGGCCATATGGGAGAGAGTTCCACTGTTATAAGCTTTACATTAGAACATAAGAACTAGGAGCAGGAGTAGGCCATCTGGACCATCAAGCCTGCTCTGCCATTCAATAAGATGAGTGCTGATCCTTCTCTTGGGCTCAGCTCCACTTACCTGCCTACTCACCATAACCTTTAAATTTCTTCACTGTTCAAAAATCTACGTATCTTTGCCTTAAAAACATTTAACGAGGTAGCCTCAACAGCTTCACCAGACAGGGAATTCCGCAGATTCACAACTCTTTGGGTGAAGAAGTTACTCCTCAGCACAGTCCTAAATCAGCTGCCCCCTTAGTTTGAGGCAATGCTTCCTAGTTCTAGTTTTACCCATCAGTGGAAACAACCTTTGTTTTCCATTTGGACTTTTTGTCTGGACCTGGATGTTAAAGTACAGTTGTAACAGGTCTTAGCTTGGCTTAACTTCTTAACTGTAAATACAGTTCATAGTTAAGCAAGTGACTGTAATTAATTGATGAATTACTTGACAAGTTGGATATCAAGGGGAACCAATGTGTGGAAGGAGCTGTTAAATTGAGTAGTCAATAAACTGCGTCCACAAAGAAGGGTGACCTGGTCTTTGTCTCACTGACAGGCTTGGATCCAAATTGACATTGGTGCAAAGGATGATTGCCTGAAGGTGAAAGTTGGAAATAAAACATTATTTTCAAACAAAAGACTGTAATCTGGGTGAATTTGGAGCAGAATGGCTGAAGCCAATAATGCAATGACTTCCAACTGATATTTCGTCAAGCTGAACTTTATCAATGGAAAAATGAAATGGATACTTGTACACAGTTATAAGTAAGGGCAAGGAATGGCCTTGGCACTGTCACTTCCCGCTAGATGGAAGATCACGTGTAAAGTATTCTCAGGGCTAGAGGCTCAACAATTAGACATTGAGAAAGGTTTGGAAATTCTGTTGGAATTTATGGAGAACATTTATTATTTATATGCCATTATTAAATGCATGTGAGGCTCAGTCAGACTTTGCTAAAAACTGGATGGATATTTTACAGAAGAAAACATTAAATTTAACAGACTATAAGATTGCAAGCATTCTATTCAGAAATTCCTAATTCATTGCTCGCCTTTAAATTGTTCCACTGTGTTAAGCTGTCACACATGGATGGATTCTAGAGTTAGGTTTTCAGAAAGAAAGACACTTTTGGAACAGGTGTCAGAACCCTTAAAAAATCCTGGGAAAATATTCATTCCCAGTGGTCTTCTCAGCTCAAATTGAGCAGTAATACAACGAAGGGAGGAATCAACAGGTTAGAAATTGGGGTGCCTTTAAAACTGTGTTCTTTTAATATTCCAAATTTATTATATTCTCCATGGTATGAGACTTCATTTAACAGTGCCACAGTCGTAACTAGCCTCCTACAAGCATAAACAAAAGATTTATTCAACATCACTCTACCCTATTTTGAAGGCAGTGTTTTGGCAAATCATAGAATGCCTACAGTGTGGAAACAGGGTATTTGGCCCAACAAGTCCACACCACTTCTCCGAAGAGCATCCCACCCTGACTCATTCCCCTACCCCTGCATTTCCCCATGTCTAACCCAAACATCCCTGGACACTCTGGGCAATTTAGCATGGTCAATCCACCTAGCCTGCACATCTTTGAACTGTGGAAGGAAACCAGAGCACCTGGAGGAAACCCACACTGACATGGGGAGCATGTGCAAACTCTACACAGACAGTCGCCAGAGGGTGGAATTGAACCCACATCCCTGATGTTGTGAGGCAGCAGTGCTAACCACTGAGTTGGGCAAGGGGACCACAGTCATCTGATGTCATGAGTTGCTGCTTCATGGTCATTTGCCAAAAGGATTCAGAAAATGGATTGACATAGGTTAAGCTACTATCCTCCGGAACATATGTATATCATCAAATGTTCTGGGACAGCGGGTAGTCTCTTCAGGTGGCCCTTGTAGGCAGCAATCCTTATCAGGGAGCTGTCTTCTCCAGATGGAAGATGGGCCAGAACAGGAGGAGGAAAACCCAGGGAAGAGTTTCCTCATACCTCAACTAAGAAGCAGGATGCTGCCTTTACAACTTTAACAAGACCAACATATTCCACACCAACAGCCTGTTTGTCCTCGGGTATCGGTGGACTGACCCCAATTGTCACTGTTATATACTTTCTTTGCCCAATTAACTTATTTATCATATCTAGCCAGCTGCTTCTTAACAAACTCATCAAATGTACAATATTGATTACAAATAGTTGACTGTGTAAACTAGGAATTGTGATCACAAAACTCCCAAAATCAATTAGTGGCAATGGCAAGTGAGACTGGCCAGATAAAGGCCAAGAGCACCAATATGAAAGAAAAACCATATCTAATCAATAAAATCAAATCTAGTAAAACTGATAATTTCCTATAAAACACTGTAGTAAACAACTTTATCAGCACAGATATAATGTCAAGTGAAATACTTTAATAGTTGAGTGGGCCATCAAATGAAACTGAACATGGAACACGATTGAACAGTACTGGATACTTAACATCCCCAGTTTTAAGATTTTCAGTCGAAAAATAATGGGCAAAAAAGGTGGAGCAGTCTTGATCAAGGATAGTATCCTAGCATTTGAATGAGATGCAGTTCCTGAATTTGAACCTATACGGTTGGACGTGAGAAACAGGAAGACGGGGCAATTCTGTTGGAATTTATCATAGACACCCAAATAATGTGTAGGCAGTAGAAGAGAGCATTTGTAGGCAGAGTATGGAACACTACAGGGCAAGTAGGGTTGTGATAGCAGGTGATTTCCCCAGGGTAGACAGCAGAAAAGGTGAGACATGGAAGGGGAGAAATTCCTGCAATGCATGCAGGAGAACTTTCTGGAGCAGTACATTTCCAGTCCAACCAGAGAGGTAGTTGTGCTGGATCTAGTCATAGGAAATGAGGCAGGTCGAGTGAAGAACATCAGAGTGGGGGAGCATTTGGGAAATAGTGATTGTAATATAAAAATGTTTAATATTAAGTTAGAAAAGGACAAAAATCAGTCAAAGATTAAGATTGGAAAAGGGCAGATCTCAGGGATCTAAAAGTTGAACTTGAACAGTTGATTGGAAATGCATTTTGGTAGATAAAACAATAGATGAAAAATAGAATATCCTTTATTGTCACGTGTATTCAATATAAAATACAGTGAAAAATATGTACCGTCGCCCGTACTTGGGCGTCATTTGCATTAACATGGAATAAAATGAACAAAAATCATTTTAAAATTAAAAAAGGTGACTGGGAGACTTTCAAAAGAGAGATGAATGGGGTACAATCAAGGTACATACCCATGAGAAGTAAATAGGGGGTATCCAAAGCTGGATTACTCTGGATGACTAAGGATATTGATGAGAAAATAAGGAAGAAAAAGGGGCTTACATTGCATACCAGAATGACAATGGCAATAGAAATATGGAAGAATATCTCAAATGCAAGAGAAAGGCTATGTCTGGAATAAGAAAGGCTAAGAGGAAGCATGAGGAAAGGATGGCAGGCTGCACTAAAACAAATAGTATAATGTTCTTCAAGCATATAAATTGTAAATGATTAGCAAAGGATAGAATGGCGCCCAAAAGGGGCAAGTAAGGTAAACTGCTCACTGAAGCTAAGGGTATGGCAGAGTACTAAATCAATACTTTGCTTGTGTCTTTATCAAATTAGAAGATGGTCACATAGGCCCAGTTGAAACTGTGGGTGTTGAGCAACTGGGCAGTATAGTGATAGATAAAGAAGTGGTACTAAAAAGGCTGGCAGCACTCCAGGTAGAGAAGTCTCCAGGCCCGAATTGGATGCATCCTAGATTGCTGAGAGAGATGAGGGTGCAAGTTGTGGAGCCATTGACAGAAATTTTCCAGGCCTGTCTGAACACAGGATTAGTCCTGGGAGACTGGAGGATTATAAATATGATGCCGCTGTTTAAGAAAGAGGCAATGGATAACCCCGGAAACTACAGAGCTGTCAGCTTCAATCATGGGAAAACTGATGGAAGACATAATACAGGATAAAATAAATATACACTTAGGAAAAATAAATTAGTACTAGACAGCAAACATGGCTTTGTCAAGGGCAGGTCATGTGTGACAAACTCAACTGAGTTCTTTGATGAGGCGACACACGTAGTGGACGAGGGTAGACCTGTAGATGTTGTACATTTGGACTTTCAGAAAGCATTTGATATGGTGCCACTTGGTAGATTAAAAAATTAAAAGTGTTTGGGATTGATGGGTCCTTAACAACATCAATTAGAAGTTATCTAAAAGATAACAAACAAAAAGTAGGCATAGATGTGCATTTCTTAGATTGGACATGAGTTGAAATTGATGTTTCCTGGGGATCAGTGTTGGGACCCTTGCTTTTTCTGATTTATACAAGCAATTTAACCATAGGTGTTGAAGATAAAATCTCTAAATTTTCAGATAATGCTAAGCTAGGGAGACTAGACATCAAAGGGACGTTGACAAGTTGGCGAAATGAGCAGGCACCTGGCAAATGAATTTCAATGCAGAGAAATGTGAGGTAAGGCATTTTGGTGGCAGAAACACTGAGAAGTAATGCAGATTCAGTGGTACAGCATTAAGGGCAGGACAGGGCATTATTCAATTCACCGGACCTCAGGGTTCACGCGCATGATTCTCTGAAGGTGGCCAGGCAAGTTAAAACAGTTGTTAAAGGGCTTATAGGATCCTTGGGTTTATAAATAGAGGCAGAGTGTATAAAAGTAAGGAAGTGAAGCTACACGTCTACAAATCATTGGTTGGATCACATTTGATGTATTGTGTTCAGTTCTGGGTACCTCATTTAAGGAAAGATGTTAAAGCCCTCGAGAGAGGGCAAAGAAAATTTACTAGAATGATACCAGGCATGAGGAATTTTAAAAACATAGAAAGATGAGAGAAATTGGGCTTATTCCCCTTGGAGCAGAGCAGATTAAATGGTGACCTTATTGAAATATTTAAACTATGATCAATTTTGACAGGGTGAAGATTTCCACAAGCTGGTATGTCAGTAACTAGGGTTCACAATTTCAAGATTGTCAGCAAGAAAGCTAGGAGTGAGATGAGGTGAAACTTCTTTCCTCAGAGAGTTGTTAGAATTTGGAATCCGCTGCCTGGGAGAGTGGTGGAAGTGGATTCCATAGGAGGTTTCAGAAGACAGATAGATATATATTTGAAAGTTATGAACTTAGAAACCTATGGAGATAGGTCTGGAGAATGGGACTAGCTTGGTAGCTCTTGTGGGAGCTGGTAAAGACATGATGGGCTGAATGGCCTCTTTTGTACTGTACAGTGCCATGATTCCAATATAGAAAAATGTAATCAGCCTATAGTGACTCTCCCACTGATAAAAGGCCTTAACAAAGGTGTAGCAATGGACTGGAAACTATGGGAAGTCGAAAAATTAATTTTCATTTTGCACTTTGTAGACACAGTGACTATATTTAGTCAGTTAGTTAGTTAATGGTAACATATAGTAAAAAGGTGCAAGATAATAGACAAATGGATAGGGAGCACTGGGAGCATAATCTAAATTGCTTACCAAAAATTAATTTAGGGAAGATGTGTGAAAATATGAATATTGTTGCAATGAACATGGCAGTGGGTGTCTCTTTGAAAATAGTATGTAAAAGAAAGGATGCAGTAATTGATGAGATGCTTCATTAAATGAAGGACCACAAATCAAGTTGTGAGTTGACTTTTGCCTTGGTATGGGCAGTCTATGAAAAGAAACAATTGAAAATGATTTGGGGCTACATTCGATATCAATTAGGTTTTGGGAGGAATACAAAAATTCCTTCAGAAACAAATGATCATCCGCTGCTTTAGGAAGGGCCTATGATTAGATCCAGTTTTTATGAATGTGTGAATTCCCTGCATGCAGGGAGAAGGATATTCTTTAAGACAGGTGTTTCAGACAGAAATTCCTACAAGCCTTACAAGCACTGAATATGGCTATCAGAAATATATTTTAATCCAGCCACATGGGATGTTACAAAAGTGATAGGCAGCAAGAGGGGCAATATTCTGGTAAGTTTATAGACAGTAAGAGAAAAACAGTAATTTTACATCATGGTGATAAAACTGTTAAGGTGTATTCCTTATTGGTAATGGTTGCACACTTATACAATCTGAACAAGTCATAAAAGGCGATGAGGCATCATGCACATCGCATGCACAAAGTTTAGAAATTATAAAAACCAGTTTACAGCAGATGAAGGTCTGACTGAATATGACAAATTGCTACAGAGACACAGGACAAGGCTATTTGCTCCAGAGGACAATATCATTAAAGTAGTACATATTCCGGAAATCACCAGGGAATGGAGTAATGCCACCGTTTTACAGAGAACAGGAAAAGTCTCTGACAAATATACTCGTTGGCTAAACAAGCAGGATGAAGGACAGGAGGTAAGATTCATTGTTTGGCAAAATGACATCAAGATGCAGGAGGCCAAAAAGATTCAGCATGAGTTGAAGAATTAAACCTGAAAGCGAACACAGTCCGAAAAAAAGAGGATGAACTTGTGAAAGGAATTCTGCCGACAGAAGAGGGTGGTCTTGTAATAGTAGACCAGAAAGAGATGAGGTTGACTAGAGAACACTGTTTGACAAGAACACTGTACATGGAAGAGGCCAAGTTGTTCATAAGAGGTAGGTGCACTTACAGTTGATGCGTTTTAGTGGCTAAAAATAAACCAGCAGATATGTTGAAAAAAGATGCCAAAAAAAAGAGTTGGAGAACTGAAAAGAATTTGGTCTACATGCTGAGGTGCCAGGTAGAGGATAGGTACATATCCATAGTAAAATTGCTCCCTGATGGGACATATGTCCCAAAGTCATGCTAGCACCTAAGGATTTTGAAGAGAAATTCGGTAATCCCCCGCTGCAAAAAAAGAGACTTTGACAATTTTCTTCAATCTTTTCATAACATACTCCTTGGAATGTAAGACAATCAAAATAAAAGCTGCATTTTTCAGTGCAGAAAATTTCAGAAAAGTGACTTTGAAACCATGTAAAGAAGGAGGTCATTAGAAGGGAAGCTATGGAAATTAAACAAATGTGTTTATGGGTTAATTGACACAGCGATGACATAGTGTTTCTCAGTTGGATCTGCATTGCTGAAAATAGGTTGTATTCAGCTAAAAACATATGCAATAATGTTCTACTGATATCACAGAAAGAAATTGGCAGGCATCTTCATGATGCAGTTTATGATTTTCTGTGGAGAGGTACAATGGAATTTGAGTGATATGTGAGAGATAAAAAATAAGCAATTTAAAATTGGAAGTCAGGCTTCCAAGGCCTATAATTAAATAGAGTTAGATATTAAGTAGAATAAGTCAGATGTGACTCTGGATTAACAGTCTCACTTAGAATGTGATAACAGCATCCCAATAAGTTGAGCCAGGTCCTCACAGAAAGATGATTTGGCATTCAAGGAAGAAACAGAATAGTTAGGAAGTATGACAGAACAGTTAAATGATCTAACAGTTGTGCAATCAGACTAACCCTGATGCAAGTTATGATATATTGGAACTGAATACTATGATGAAAAGTACTACTGCTGAGGAGGACTTGAGACCATCTAAATCGCTAAAGCAATTTGTTTCAGAAAAATGCATACTCAGGTCTCCAGTCTTGGGTGACCGAGAAAGTGTGAAGCTTGTCATTTTTAGCAAAGCTTCACATGCCAATCTTTAACTCCAGCTGGGGTTTTCATATAAAAAGTGCTGTCTGTTGACCTTGGAAGCCATGAAAATAAAAAAAAAGGTATTTGCAAGAATTTTAATAGATGAAACATTGGTGCTAGTGGAAGTTGGAGAGTTGTTTCTGTCCATATTCTTAATAAAACCTTTTACAAAGGGAATCTAAGAAAGGTTTCCCATTGATTGTTAAGTGGGCAATCTTTCGCTCAGCATAATGTACATTTGACAAAAAATGTTGCTGAGAGAAGATTGAAGATTGACCAAGCTACAACATAGGAAGTGTTAGAAAGAAAAGAGGTTCCCTCATAGGATGCATTGATGCAAGTCACTAGCTGTCAAAAAGTTTCGCTGAAATAGATCCCTATGCCAGGAAATTATTAGGGATCCTCAAAGCGGAGCACCTGGTGATGTGAGAAGTTATATAAAACATGAGAATAGCAATTTTTATTTCGGTTGCTTTGTGATTAAACATGTTTTCGTTTTGTTCAAACAAAGAGGGATATAAGAGGTTGATTGTATTACATAGAGGATATGTGAATGTTTGTTACAGATTTGATGTATTATAAAGTCAGATATTGAATATGAGAAAAATAATTTGTTTATTTTTTATTAGTTTTATTTAAGGATTATTTGTCATGCAAGTATTTTGTTTTGAAAAGAAGGGTGCCTAATATGGCAAATAGTTACTCAGGTAATTGGGTTTGATTGATTAATTAATTGACAGGGTAGATATCAAGGAGGAACAGGTGGAACTGGAATATGAAAGGAGCTGTAAGATTGCATAGTTAATAAACTGTATTCACAAAAAAAAGGCATCCTGGTGACTATCTCACTGAATGGTTTGGATCCAAATTAACATCATCAACATTCAACTTTTTTAAAACTGGTGTTTCTAAGTTATGAACCAACTAAATATTCTTGAGCAAAAAATATTAACTTGATTGGAAGTGGCAGGCGGTGCTGCTGCCGTTATTCTGAGCTCTCCACCTTTTTTGTAACTAGATGACAAGATAATTATAAATGAAGGAGACAATTCAGCGGAACTTGATACATCCATCCAGAAAAATTCGAAGGAGCCAGCTTCAAGATCCAATTCTTCCCTTAAATATTCTATAGTATTTACTCCCGCTATATTTTTCCCATAAATGTTTTCCTTATGTTGATCATTCTTTTTATGAAATGAGAACTTGTTGACATCTGTTCTAAATTTATTGTTACTACTTTGAACGTGTGGCCATTAGGCAAACTGATATGATTTGATCTCTAATAATGTAATGATGATCTTCTCTCGGTTTTTGTCTATATTGACATCCTTTCAAAAAGCACATTTTGAGTGTTTTCTTTCGTGAAAGAAAAGTTCACTTGTCTCTGGACTTCACTTATTATTCAGATCCCCGGTATTAATAATCTATTTCATATCTCTTCTATGTACTGCTTTTAGTGCTTAATTATCTCCTTTCAGTCTTGGTGAACAGGCCTGAAAAAAGTATGGTGGTATTGTGGTTATGATGTTGGACTAGTGATCCAGTTACCTGAACTAAAAATCCAGAGAATATGTAAATTAAATTCCCACCGTAGCACTTTCAGTATTTGAATACAGTTTAAACACGCATCTTAAAATAAGAAGTTGCTGTGAAGCTTTTGGATTGTTGTTAGTAAAAAAAGAACTGGTTCATTAACTTCCTTTAGAGATGCAAACCTACTGTCTTTATCTTATCTGTTCTCTACGTGACACAAGTTGCACACAAACTTTTAACTATCTTCTGAAGTGGCCTAGGCAGCTGCTCAGTTTAACAATGGAGATAAAATGCTGATGATGCCTGTGATGCTCACATCTTGAATTTGAATTATAAGAAAGAACAGAAGGTGTTCTTCATTCAGGGTAATTTTACAATTTGGTTTTCAGCTCTTTTGATTGTATTGTACAATTTTGGCTATATATAGGTGCTATCGGCAATTGGTTGCCTGGTTTTGCATTGTTTGAGTATACTAAATGCTGGGAGTAGTTTCATTGACCTCTATCTAAATCAAAGTGTTATATGTGCACTCATATAATGCACATACAAAGATGTCAGATTAATAATATCACTTTTTTTTTGTTTATTTTCTCTCATCACCATTCCACTCTTAACATCCTAGGCTCAATGATGATTATGATGCTGGCCTAAAAGTCTTAGAGACTTACACTAATGATCTACAAACATGATTTCAAATCCCACCATAACAGCTGGGAAATTTAAATTCAGTTCATTAAATGAAGCTAAAATCAAATGCTGGTCCCAATAATGGTGACTGTGAAATTACAAGGCTGTCATTAAAAACATATTTTATTCACTACTGTCATGCAGGGAAGGAAATCTGCTATACTTAACCTGGTGTGGATTTTTGGCAATACAGAGCCTCATAAATGCAGTTGACTTATAATGGCCCCTGAACTAGCCTGGGCAGCCACGGTGTTCTATTAAACCACTAGAAAAACATCTAACAAGAATAAAATGGGATGTTCCGTCAGCATTGACAAAGGTTCTAAATGTGACTGAAATAACTCCACAAAGGCCGGAATCCTGTCACCAAGACACCCTTTATTTACACGTGCATAGTACATGACATTGATCCAGCTAGCTGAGAGCCAGCTCCTAGAGTGAACAGAATCTCTGATACTCTTATTACATCTGTAAGCCAGAGCTCCCTAATTAACCAGGTTAACAGCCCCAAACAGGGAACTCATATTCTATGATATCCACTTGACTGACTTTGTTCCAATCACTACAATGATAAAGGCATATTTTTATGATCCCAACTGATGGTAACACTGGACAAGTCTGATCTCACAGTGAGACCTGACTTGAAAGACTGCATGTTTTATTTTTGCAATTTATTTACCAGGGCGGTCAGTCACTAAACATATTCACAAGAGGCTTCCAATATGCTTTTAATGGAAGTTTATTACACACAAAGTAGAAAACAAAGTAATGCTTTGCTGTCTACAAAAACTGGTAGAAATTACCTAAATACAAATATCAGTAATGAAAATTAAACTCTTTTATCTTCAACAAAAATCTTACAGATACTCAAACATCAGCAGAAGGTCACCTTGTTTCCACTTTACTTTTCTTCTGGTGGACACAGCTGTAATTGGCTTCTTTTTGACAAATCTTTGCATTGACTCAATGCTATTATCTCGCACAAGGTCTCCACCTGAGACTCTCAAACAAATGTCGAACACAGCACGTTTAATTCTTGCATAAGTTCTTAAACTCCTCTTTTGTAGCCTTCTGTTTCTGCAGCTTTTCTTATATTGCCTTAAAGCCACTCAGGACTTCTTTTCATCTATCCTGACGGTTTTCGATACTTATCTGTGCTGCCGCTGCAATGGAAATTTTTTCTCTCTGGAAGACCTGCTTCTATTTCTGAAAGAAGCTTGCACACACAACCTTACCTTTGGGATGGTTTTGTCTTTCTTAAAGAATCTGTTTTGATCTCTGTCATCCAATGTCTAGGATACCTTGTTGCTAGGCAATAACCCATTAGCTCTTTCTTCCAATCTTGTTTCTAATCAGTGGACTTTTCACCTCAACAGTTTTAAAAGTTTTATTTTGGTAAAGAACATAGAACATTGAACAGCACAGCACAGAAATGGGCCCTTCAGCCCATGATTTTGCGCCAAACATGATACCAAATTAGACTAATCCCTTCTGACTGCTCTTGGTCCATTTTCCTCCATTCTTTGTGTATTCATGTGCTTATCTAAAAGTCCCTTAAATTCCCGTATTGTATTTGCCTCCATCACCATCCCGGCAGCATATTCCTAGACTCCTACAACTCTCTGTGCGAAACAATGTGCCCCTCACATATCCTTTGAGATTCCGCTTCCCCCTCCACTGACCTTAAATGCATGCCCCCTAGTGGTAGACATTTCAACTCCGCTAAAAAGATTCTGACCATTAACCCTTTCTATGCATCTCATAATTTCGTAGACGTCTGTCAAGTATTCCCTCAGCCTCTGCTGCTCCAGAGAAAGCACCACAAGTTTTTATAGCCTCTCCTTATAGTTCATGCCCTCTAATCCAGGCAGCATCCTGGTAAACATCTTCTGCACCCTTTCCAAAGTCTCCACGTCATTCCTGTAATGTGGCGACCATAATTGAATGCAATACTCTTAAGTGTGGCCTAACCAAAGTCTTATGAAGTTGGAACATGATATCCTGACTCTTGTAGTCAATTCCCCAAACAATAAAGGCAAGCACGCCATATGCCTTCTGTACCACCCTATCTACTTGTGTGGCCACTTTCAGGGAGCTATGGACTTGAACCCCAAGATCTCTCCATACATCAATGCTGTTCAGGGTCCTGCCATTAACTGTACACTTTTCCTTAACAGTTGATCTCTCAAAGTGCAGCACATCATACTTATGCAAATTAAACTCCATCTGCCATTTCTCTGCCCATATCTGCAACTGATCTGTATCCTGCTGTATCCTTTGACAACCTTCTACACCATCCACAACTCTACTGATCTTCATGTCATCTGCAAATTTACTAATCCACCCATCTACACTTTCATCCAAGTCATTTATATACATATCACAAACAGCAGAGGTCCCAGTACAGATCCTTGTGGAACACCTACAGCCAGAAAAACACCCTTCCACCACCTATGGACAAGCCAATTCTGAATCTACGTGGCCAGGTCACCATGGGTCCCGTGCATCTTAATCTTCTGGATGAACCTACCATGAGTGAGTTTGTTGAAAGCCATAATAAAATATGTGTAAACAAATTTCAGATGAACCTGCGGCACTCGTAGAACACCACAACGAAACTAAAAATTTGACTCCCTTCATGAACACACATTATTGAAATACAAATCAAACTTAAAGCTTTACCTGGTACTCTCTGCAATGAAACCCAAGTTTCCAAATAATAAAAATGATAATCTGTAAGGAACTTTCATCACTTTCTCTAGACCTCAAGTCAACCCTGCAAAGTCTTCTACACTAACAATTGGGGACTTGTATCAGAACCTATCCCAAAGTTTAATCAACCACCAACCTTACCACAGTTATACACATTGAATTATACCTCAACTTTCCATTATCATCTTTGGGTATGCCCTGTTCCACTAGTAGGACAGAGCTACTAAAGGTGGCAGCAGAATGATGTGCAGTCAGGAGATAGTGGACCTCAACATTGTCTCTGGGTCACAGGAGTATCATGACATCAGATAAAATATGGGTATAAAAACTTGCTGATCCAGAACTAGCCATCCACCCGTTCTGCCAGTTTCCTATCATTGGAAGTGGTGACATAATGATAACGTCACTGAACTAGCAAACCAGAACCCGAGGCTAATGCTCTGAGGACATTGGTTCAAATTCTACTATGGTAGAGGGTGAAATTTGAATTCAATGAAAGAGAACTGGAACTAAAAAGTTAGTATAATGGAGACTTGATTGTTGTAAAAACCACACTGGTTCAGAAAATCTGCCATCCTTCTCTGGTCTGGCCTACATGTGACTCCAGACCAACAGTAATATGGTTGATTCTTAACTGCCCTCCTGGCAATTAGGGTGGCCTAGCCAATGTTGCTCACAGCCAATGTAAAAATAAAAAAGAAATCACCTCCTCAATTTTCAATTACTGCCTAATCAATTTACTCTCAACAATCAACACAGTGATAGAAATTATCATTATTGATGCTCTGAAGCAACCATACTCACCAGAAGCCTACTCACTGATTGCTCTGCATGGGGCTGGATGAACACAGCAGGTCAAGCAGCATCATAGGAGCAGGAAAACTTGACGTTTCGGGCCTAAACCCTTCATCAGAAAACCTGATGAAG
>JAHRHZ010000289.1:23763735-23793277 GCA_024137785.1 Ginglymostoma cirratum | reverse complement strand
CTTCATCAGGTTTTCTGATGAAGGGTTTAGGCCCGAAACGTCAAGTTTTCCTGCTCCTATGATGCTGCTTGACCTGCTGTGTTCATCCAGCCCCATGCTTGTTATCTCGGATTCTCCAGCATCTGCAGTACCTTTCATCACTGATTGCTCTGTTTGAATTCTGCCAGAACCATTTGGCTTAAGACCTGGCATGGCACAGGCATGAACTAAAGTGCTGAATTACAGAGGCCAGATGAGTGTGACCACCCTTGACTTTATGGCAGCACTGGACCAAGCATAGCATCAAGGAATTCTAGTAAAACTGAAGTCAACATTTATTGCCTGATGTCATACATCACACAAGAGAGGATGGTTGTGGTTATCTGAGGCCATTATATTTTCAGATCATTCATCTGTGCCCACATGCAGCAGGACCTACATACCATTAAGGCTTGCATTGAAATATGACATCTGACACATATGCCTTTCAACGGTGATGTCCATAACATGATAGAATTTTACACTGTATTTGAAAGCGAGGTGGTTAAATCCAAAGCCAGGATGTTAAGTTTGAATAAAACGAGTTATGAAAGCATGAGGGACAAACTGGCTGAGATGAACTAGGCCAATAATTTAGACTGTATGACAGTAGATAGGCAATGGGTAGCCTTTAAAGAATTATTGCAGATTTACAGCAATTATATATTCCTTCAAGACACAAACCTCCAACAGGTCAGTCTGTAGCTAACAAATAAAGTTAAGGATTGTATTACATTAAAAAGACACAAAATAGTATATAACAGGACATTGACAGCCTTTGTAGTAAACCTGAGGATTGGGAGTATTTTAGCATACAGTAAAGGAGGACCATAAACTGATTTAAAAAAAGAGAGAATATATGAGTGTAAACTTTTAAAACAACATAAAAAACAAACTTTAAATGTTTCTACCCATACATAAAGTGTAAATATTTGGCTAAGGCTAATGTGGATCAATTACAGGCAAAGTGAGCCAAGCCAATAATGGAGAACAAAGAATTGGCAGAGAAGCAAATGACGAAGTGTCTGTCCTCACTGAGGAAAGCAGAAGAAATCTCCCAGATTTAGAGAGCCAAGGGATTAGTGAGAATGAAGAATTGAAGAAAGTTAGAAAATTAGAAAGAAAGCTGTGTTGCAGAAATTAATGAGATTGAAAGTTTCTAGGTATCCAGGACTTAATATTTTATACCCTAAATTGTAGAAAGGAATTAATATAGAGACATTGGCTGCATTGGTGATCATCTTCCAAAATTCTGTAGATTCTAGAATGTTTCCTGCAGCTGGGAAAGTCACAACTGGCACTATTCTTTTTAAAAAGGGTAGGAAAGAGAAAATGGGAAATACAGGCCTGTGAACCTTATCAGTCAGAAGGAAAATTCTAGAAAATATTACAAAGTATACGATAAATGGACATTTCAATAACAATGATCTGATTGAGGAAAATAATTGTGGATTTTTGAATGAGAAATTGTGTTTGACAAACCTATTGACATTCTTTTGAGGACGTTATGAAAACAATTGATAAAGGGGAGTCAGTGGATGGGGTATACTTAGACTTTGGGAATGTCTCTGATAATGTTTCTGACAGAAGGGTAATTAGAAAAAAATGAAGCACATGGGGTAGGAGATAATGCCTTGGCGGGGTGGAGAGAGCATAATGTATCCAAATGTATCAATCAAGTCACCTCTCACGGTTACAAACTCCAACAGATGCAAGTTTGATCTGTCCAGCTCATAAGACAACCTGCCCATTTCAGGCATTAGTTGAGTAAGCCTTCTCTGAGTTCCCTCCAAGGCATTTACGTCTTCCTTAAAAAGGAAGACTAATACTGTATATAGCTATCATGATTTCCAGTGCCTTGTATAACTGATGCTTTAGCTCCTTACTTTTGAATTCAGTTCCCTTTGCAATAAACACTAACATTCTATTTGCCTTCCTAATGGTAAAGTTGAACATTGTAAACAGGAAAGTTTAAACCTTCATTTTCCAACTAGCCATTAATTGGATTATTGCTAGCCTTTTCTCCTACTATACTGTTTGGTTAAGTAGTTACATCCTTGACTATGTATAGCGCTCATCGTGAAGAGTGTTCTTTGTTATAATATGTACAACTCCAACCACAATACTGCAAAAGTCTGACAAAAGGTATGTGCCCCTAAGGAATTCGGCAAATCACAGGTTTACAAAGACAGAGAAACATGACAGAAAGAAGAACATACAATTAAATTAAGCACTATGATTAAGCAGGAATGTTGAATTTCAAAATGTAGTGCCCTGCGGCTACAATTTCAATGTCACATTTTTAAACAGCTCTGCCTCCATGGAAAAACCTGGTTATCATATAAGTAAGAGAAAATTGAGAAAAAGATTGTGCCTAAAATTTCTGTGATGACTTTATGTCATGTTAAAATTGTTTCATTAATATATTTTTGCAAAGCCAATAACCCCTTTTAAATGAAACCAAAAAAAATTGTCAACAGGAGTCAGCCATTCAGCCTTTCCACCCTGCTCCCTCATTCCATTGAAATATGATTGATCTGCACCTCAATCGACTGAACTGCCTTAGTTCCAAATCCTTTGATACTGTTAATAAAAAATAAGATCCTGCGAGATTTTATGAACAGAGGAACTCAAAGTGCTGTAGTGACATCATTGAGTACAGTAATGTAATAGTGGAAAGCACATTGTACTCCCAAGTATTACTGTATTTCATTGGTTGTAAAGTGCTTTGAGAGGCTTGGGTTATTATGAAACACACTATATAAATGGAACTGATGAGCTAATGTGCAATTTAATTGGTGCAAATGGCTTCTGGTATCTTTGTATACACAGCAAGGATGGTAGAAAGTAAACAAGATTTTTAAAAGATCATCTTGAAAATATATTTGGCAAACCCTTTATCTTTGAAGAGAAAAGAGCTATTTGATTTGTGTTCTGGCAGTTATTATTCAAGGGAATACATAAGTGTGAGGATACTAAGTTAAGTAACATGAGACCTTGGATTCCATATCCACAAATTCCTGAAGGCAGTTGACGGGTAAACAAAGTTATTAAGGAAACATTATTTTCTGAATGAGCTGCAGCATAGAATGTAAAGACTAGTAGGTGATGTTAGAACCGCATAAAACGTTAGCTATGCCACACGACTGTGCTGCATACAATGCTGGTCACCACATTACATGAAGGATAGGTTGCACTTGAGATGCTGCTGAGGGGATTTATGAGAATATTGCCAGAAATAGAGAATTTTAGCCATAATGATGTATTGAATGGGCAGTGGTGCACAAAATAACAAATGTTTTACTCCTTAGTTAGTTCTCACCTTGATGAGCACAAATAAGTTAATACTTGTGCCTCCATGGGAAAGAAAATACGAATAGAATTAATCTGTTTTCATTTGTGAGTCAGTCCATCATTTACAGCAACCATTTTTCCAAATCTAATTTTGGATTTTCCTTAATTTGCTGATCAAATGACCACTTAGCAAATTGTGCAAATGGACTTGCTGAACTTTCAAAAAATTACAAAAAACAGAAAACAAAATCCAGTGGTATCACTGAACAATAGTAACAGATAATCTTATTTCATCTTGAGCCATGAAATGTGCTTTTATCATAGAACACATGTTACCTGTACCATGGCAAATAATGAGTTGCATTATGTTATCAGGCAGTGGCAGAACTCAGCACCAGAAAGTAATGAGCTCTCAAAGACTGGAAAATCATAGTACTGTGGGTGAGGCTGTCTTTGACCACCCACTCCTCACACTTTCAGTTTGCACTTCAGAAAAAGACCCTAACCACACTGTGCCCATTAAAGTCAAAAGTTTAACATGTATCAGAAATTCCCCTGTTCGTTATACTGAAAAAAACAAGCTGTCATTTACTAGATCTTCCCATCTCTCATTCTGAGAAATAAAGACACAAAAAAGTAATGGGCATTTTCAAACCTTGATGTACACTGACACGCTGACACAAACCTTCCTCCCTTCTATCCCCATTTTGACTTGCACCAGTTCATATTGAGCTATTATGTATAGCAACAAATAAACAGAATGTGTGGTATTAAACACAAAATTCTTCTTTCTGGGACTGTGGTACTTGGCTCTACCAACACTTGAGGGCATTCATTGAGTAGTAAATTAATGAACTGAACTGTGAGCTCATAAGTTTAAAAATTAATGGTAAAGTTTGTAATATTTGCATGTGTTAAACACTAAAAGGAAAATGTTCAATTCTTCAATACATTCTCATCTTGATGAAAGCAACAATGTTCCCATGGATTGTAGATTTTTCTTTGCACTACAGATCACCATTATGGTCAGCTTATGACTATTTGACCACTTGGATGACAATGTTCAGATAAGAACAGTCTGCTTTGAAGTTGTTAACTGTAGTCGCGGAACAGTTGAAAGTGTCTTCACACAGGAAGCTTTTCCCCTGGAGACTTTCTACCGCATTGTGGGGAAGGAATTTCCTGTGTGAACGTTTAGTTTTCTTTGGTGGGGAGTGAAAAATACACTGTTGTAATATAAAAGAGTGGGGGAAAATAGGAGAAAGTTTGTGCATCTTAAAAAGAAATGTGAAGAAGTGGTGTCATAGAAAACAGTCAAAAAAGACAGAAAATAGTCTGTGCAGCAGCCATCTCATTTCAGAGATGTTACATAAACCAAACTGAAAGGAAATAATTCATGTCAAGTGAAAAGGTCCCCCCATTTGATGATAAAAATATCCTGGACAGACACATAGGCATGAAATTCGTTTGGATGATCTAAGGTCTACAACTCTTCACACTAATTCCGTAGTTTGTGACCACTCCAACAATGCAGAAGCCATTTGTTCTAATACTTTGTTGTACTAATGTGCCCATCAAATGAATATTGGCAAGCCAGGCTGTAGAATCACAGAATCCCTACAGCGCAGAAAGAGGCCATTCAGTCCATCAGGTCCGCACCGAACCTCCAAAGAGCATCCCACCTAGACTCACCCCATCTCTGTAACCCAGCATCAGTTTTTTTTTAACCATGGCTTAACCATCTAACCTGCATTCTAAAGGACAAGTTTTTAGCATGGTCAATGCACCTAAACTGCACATCTTTGGACTGTGGGAGGAAACCGGAGCACCCAGAGGAAACCCATGCAGACACAGGGAGAACATGCAAACTTCACATGGACTGTTGTCCAAGGCTGGAATTGAACCCAGGTTCCTGGCACTGTGAGGCAGCAGCTACCTATTGAACCACAGTGCCACTAGCTATACTTAACTGGCTGCTGGTCAATAGAATCATCATTGAATCCCCACAGTGTGGGAAACAGGCCATTTGGCCCAACAAGTCCACACGGACCTTCTGAAGACCATCTCTCCCAGCCCCATCCCCTAACCTTATCCCTGTATTTCCTATAGCTAACGCACCTAACCTACACATCCCTGAACACTATGGACAATTTAGCATGGCCAATCCATCTAACTTGCACATCTTGGACTGTGGGACAAAACCGGACACTTTCAACATGTCTTTGGGACTGGTTTGCAGAGACAATTAGAAACATTGCTCTACCAGAGTAATTTTGAGATATTGCTTAAATATAGGCTTCAACGAAGGGGCTATGATTCCACAATTAAAGTTTTCTCCTTCTACCAGGTACAAGAATCAGAAGTAACATGAAGATAGATAATTGTAGCTGAGCTATCAGTGGATACAGGTTTGCTTCACAAAGATGCCCAAGACTTGTTGTTAAGTAACTCAAAAAGACTACAAGAACAGTTGATAGAGAAAATGAAAATGTAATTCTATTGCTATTAAGGCTCAATATTGAGACATAATAAAGGACTATTTCTCTGCGGCTGAGCTGGCAGTACTTTGCACTGACACAGGTTAAAAAATGGAAATAATTTATGCTCTACCATTTAAGTGTAACTAAATTCAATCAATAACATTATTAAAGAATGTTAATAAATGGAAAAACATTTCATCTAAACTCACATTTCTAGTATCTCACTCTTGAAAAATTATCTTGGATCATTGGAAATCTATACAATGTAAATAAATGGGAAAGCACTGAAGAAATAGGATATTCACTGGAGTTCTGCATAAAGGAAGTGAACAGCAGAAGTTTGCGTCAGCTGAGTTTTTTTTAAATTTACTAATGAATGTCACTATCGGAATATTCTTCGCCTTTGTCACCCTGTATAAACTTTGCATTATATCACAAAGCATTTTCCATATTCCCACAATATTCTGCCACAAAGGTTTCCTACATTAATTAGTTAATAAATCAAGTTAGTTTTAGGCAAACAGCCTATTCCACCCTGGGGAATCTGTAAGAAGGGTGCCAAGAGATTGGCCACGTCAGTCACTAAAGATCTGTTGCTACAGGTCTATAGCTTTTACATGAAGAAGGATAACATTTTTTCTTTTACAAAGCGATTGGGTATTAATTATCCTGTTCTTCTGTCATTTTAATTCTTCAAATTCCGTGTCAAGAAAGATGGTGCAGAGCTGTGTCTTTTCCTAAACCAACCTTTCCAGCATCAAGACACTAATCATAGGGCAACCAGGGACAGGCAATAAATGCTGACCCAGCCAGTCATGCCCATATCCCACAAGTGTATACAAAAGACAATTAATACCAGCCCTGCTGGATTGGAAATGTAGCTTCTGTGCTACTGAACTCCTAAAGCAATAGCTCTATTTAGAACTTAATCATGGCAGTGGGCTCCCAAAGGACGAGAAAGAGTGTGTGAGGCAGCAGTGAGAAGACAGTGGCTGTTGCCCTTGTGGAATGGTGATTACAGAATCACTGGGTGTCCCTCCATATTGTGAAAACAGAACTGACCTGGGTGCCAACGTCAGACCAGGCTGGCAGCATCTGGTCCCATCATCTACCCTGAGAGAAGAGGACAGTCCCTTCTGCAACACTCTGCCACCAAGACCTTCTGGCTTCTGTCAGCAAAGTGGGGTGCCAATTTCTCTCTGTCTGACATGTCTCGGTGAATGACAGGAGCTGCGCAGAGCAATTCAGGCTGAGTGTCTGAACTAGTGCACTGCTAGGCTTTAATAGCAGTGCTGGTGCCTGGAAGCCTGGGAGGTCCTATCAAAGGTGAATACTTCTGCCTGAGGCAAGTATGACTGTACGACGAGTGGGCCACCATAGGGGAATGGTGCATAGTAATGAGGCAAGTTTTGAAAGTTACCATGAGAAATTACAGAGAGAAACCCTCCATGAAACTCACCAAAATTGGAACTTCACCAATTTCCAGTAAAATCAAGCCCCCATATCAATTGATTATAAGTAAATTGGCCCTTTCCATTCCACCCACAGACATTGTAAGCATGAATCATTTGTGTTGTTGAAATTATTTTGAAGTGATGTATGAAAACAATAAGAGATTTACACATATGTGGAATAATGATTTACAATAAAAGGTGACACGAGACTGCTTAGCAAATAGGTCAGGAAAACACAAATCACTAATTAGTTATTTTATGATGTGGACATAAGCTTTATTAGCTCGAGCAAGACAAACCTTCAGAAACCTCTTCGTCAGAAATTATTCCATGTCAGTGAAGTGGCAATAATCTATCTTTTATTGGGTAGAGAGGGACTTGGATACAGTTTATGACATTGACACCGTAGTTCCCTTAACTACTACAGTGCACTTTTGCCAGAGGTCCTCAGCTATCCTTTAAGGGCCATTATTGTTATGGTCTCTAGTATGATTGTGAACTGTGAAGGCAGTTGGTTTCTAATAAAATCTTTTTTATTATGGTTTTAAGGCGAATTAAATGAAAAATGTAATGTATGATTTTTGTGAAACTGATATCACCAAAATGATAAATGCTTGTTCCATTTTTGGCTACTTCCCTCTAGTTGTGGTAAGGCTATTTTGGAGAAAGGCAAGTTGGCAAGTTTTTTCTTTCATTAGCTGCTATTGTCATTGACTATTTATCTTAGGCTTCATTTTAATCATACTTTATATACTTTAAGTCATTTACCTAATTGTAGAAGAATTCATTTGTCTTTCTAAGGCTCTTCATCCTCCTTCTAGTCTCTGCATCCTATACACCATCCATGAAAAGATACACCATCATCGGCTAGGCCAACATTCATTGTCCATTCTCAATTCCTTCTCGAATGTGGTATGAAGCTGCATTCTTAAATTGCTGCGATCTTAGGGGCGTTGGGATACTCACAGTACCATTATAAAGGGATTCCCAGGACTTTGATCCAGCAACAAAAAGTGAAAGGCAATATGCTTTCAAATCAGGGTGGTGAGTATCTTGGAGGGGACCTTGCACGCAATGATGTTTCCATGTACCTGCTGTCCTTGTCCTTTAGGTGGTAGTGGTCATGACTTTGAAGGAGCTATTACAAGAACCTTGAGACATTACTGCAATGCATCTTGTAGGTGGTACAGGCTGCTGCCAATGTGCATCAGTGCCAAAGGAAGAGAATGTTGATGGTGGTGGGTGTGGTGTCAATCAAGTGGGCTACATTGTTCTAGACAATGTCAAGCTTCTTGAGTGTTGTTGGAGATGCACTGATCGAGGCAAGTGGAAAGCATTCCATAGCACTCCTGATGGAAGACTCTCCACTAGTTTTCACTCTCTACTTGAGCATATTTGTAAGGGTAAAGAAGGATGATGTTAAGTCATGTTGTAGGATGACTGGAGAATTGAGAGAAAGCCCCTTGATATGAATGTCGGGGGTGGTGGGGGGGAGGTGGGGGTGCAAGGAAGTATGGCAATGGTGTCAAAGGTTGACAGAAAGGATGGGATTTCAGTGATAGGATGTCTTATGATGTCTTTTAGAATAAAGATTGCCTGAGTCTCCACTTATGTTGTTCCTCCTCATGTTCCAAAAAGCATTATGTAAGGAATGCAAGAACTGTTCTTGGGAAATGCGCACTCATGATAGAATATGCAGGATGTGGTAGATAGATGGAAGGAAGGTAGGGGAGAATGGGGTCAAATATCTAAAAGTGATTTCATTCTGTCAGAAGGAGTGAAGAAATATTCCAAGCGTGTAGTAGAATAGCATATTTTAAAAAACCTATTCAGAAATGTCATTCCCATTGAGTTTTTATGAAGTTATTAACATCCCAGTTCAATTTTAATTGAGCAGATCACAATGTCTACTTAGCAGCATAAACCCATTGAGTAAAGTCTTTCATAATTGGTATCAACAAACTGATGAGCATGACTGGAACCAGAATTTAATGGGATTATGTATTATCGCGATGCATGGATTATTAAAGTAGCCGTGAACTACCAGTTTGCTAATTTCTGATTTTCGCTCTTACTTACTCACCAAACACTTATCACAGCACTATTTTTGCTTCATTTTTTTAAGTAGCAAGGTGTTGTACGCATCTGCTCCTCTTGTAAAGTGATTGAAGCATACCAGATCCAAGTCCCAGAGGTCCTGAAAGTGGTAATCTCTACAATCGTTCTCCATGTCTGATACAGATTAAACTCTGGGATCCTTTTTCCAATTACTCTAAATTCTTCAAATAAGATATTCAGGGAGCCTTCAGAGAACCCGGGGATGAGCCTTTCTCTCAATTTTGGGCAATTTTCTTTTCTTGCAATAAACTCCAAAATTAAACAGGAAGGAATGCAGGCTCATGAGAAAATGACTCTCCAAAAATGATCAGGTTTCCTGTTGCATCTGTCAATCATCTGGCAAAAGCACTAATCAAATATGAGCCCCAGCTCCTCATTATAACCCAAGATAACCCCCTCAATTTGTTATCTCATGGATTAGTTTGTTGTTGGTGATCTTACCATTTGGTGCAGGCTGGTGACTTCCTGCTGCTCAAACTTCTATTCTCACCTGCCACTAGGATAGAAGAGTTGAAATCACTTGAGCTTCCGGCTAACAAGGTCAGAGAGATTCCCTGTCCTGGATTAGAACCAAGGCATCGCGTCTCATTGATCAACAAACAGAAGATTTTAATGTAACAAGTCTCACAGCTAACAATAGACAAAATTCCAAAGTCTTCCATATGCACTTCAATAATAAAAGGGTGCTGAAAGAGGAAGTAGAGCCAATTAGGGACCAGAAAAGGGATTTACACACACAGGCAAGTGGCAGCTCTGAGTTCTTAAATGAATGCTCTACATTTTGCCGAAGAGCCAGATGCTGCCCCAGGTCATAGTGACAGAAGTGGAAGCTCAGTCACTAGAAGGATTTAAAATTAATAAGGAGGAGGAATTGGATAAGCTGTCTTACTTAAAGTTGTTAAAGCATCAAAACCAGATGAGATGCATCCAAGGATATTGGAGGAAGTGAAAGTGAAAATTGCAGAGGCCATGACAATTATCTTTCAATCTTCCCTGGATGCAGGGATGGTGCTGGAGAATATTAAAATTGAAAACCTTATGCCATTGTTGAAAAAAGGTTGCAAAGAAATGACAGACCAGTCAGTTCCCCAACCGTGATGGGGAAATTTCCAGAGACAATTATTTAGAATAGAATTGATAGTCACATGGAAAAATGTGAATTGATTCAGAAGAGTCAGAATGGACTTGTTAAGGGAAAATTGTGTCTAACCTACTGGTGCCCTTTCAAGTTATAACAAAGAAAGTTGATGAGGAAGAGGATATTGTTGTGGTGTACATGGATCTAAAAATGGTGTTCAATGCAGTGCCACACAACAAACTTATTAGGAAAGTTATGGATCACGGAACAAAAGGGAAAGCAGCTGTGTGGATACAAAATTGTCTGAGGTATTGGAAACAGAATAGTGATTAATGTGCATTTTCAGGCTGGAAGGAGATTGTTGTGGAGTTCTCTAGGGTCTAATATTGGAACCCTTGCTTTTCATTATGTACATAAATAACCTAGATCTTGGTGAGCAGGGAACAATTTCAAAGTTTGTGAACAACACAAATGTTTGCAGAACTGTACACTGTGAAGAGGACAGTATTGAACTTCAGAAGAACATTGACATATTGGTAGAGTGGAAAGAGAGATGATAGATAAGATTCAATGCAGAGAAGTGTGAGGTGATGTTCTTTGGTGTAAAGAAAATGGAGAGACAATAGAAAACAAAAAGGTACTAATCTAAAGTGTGGGCAGGAGCAGAGAGACTTTCTTATATGTGCACACAAGTCATTAAATGTGGCAGGAATGATATAAGAAAGCTGTTTGTAAAGTGTACTGTATTCTAGGCTTCATTAATAGGAGAATAGAGTGCAAGATTATCGAGATGATGGATTTATATGATACTCTCATTAGCCTCAGCTGGAGTATTGTGTACAGTTCTAGGTCCCACACTGTAGGACAGATGTGAATGCAATGAAGGGCATACTGGAGATGCTTACAAGAATAGTTTCAGGGTTGAGATACTTCAGTTCTGAGGAAAGATTGGAGAAATTGAGACTTTATTCCTTGGAGAGGAGAAGGCTAAGATGAGACATGGTGGAAGTTTTCAAAATCGTGAGGGTCTGGACAGGGTAGGTAGGGAGAATGAATCTCCCTCATAAATGGATCATAAATGGGCCACCCATGACAGTAAGGTTCGAGGGGAGAGAACCAGACAAAGCTCAATCCAAAATGAGTCCTCCACAGTAATCCAGGCAGAAAATACTCATGTGATTTCAAACGTTGTGATGATGGATGAAGGTTGCAGCAGTAAGGAGAACCCCAGTCATTGAAGTTGCCTTGCCACTGGAGCTGGATCTACCTTGCGTCAATGTCCGTGTGTCTACTGGTGTGCAACAGCATTGCCACATCAAATAATGTCCTACGTAGGGTGTCTTCCGAGAGGAATTCAACCCGTCCCACACACATACACTGCATAAGTTCTGCAGCGATCAGTCAGGGGTGACGAGGACAGGATTATGAGATCTAGAAGTTCCTAGCCTCAGACCGGTATGTAGGTGGTGGAGTTTGACTCAGTCATTTCACTCTTGGAATAGGACCAGGAGAGCGTTTCAGCAGCTTCCTTCACAACTGACCAGCCCTCTTCAGGACCCACACTGTTCATCCCACATGGGAAGGAGTTAAAAAACCTGAAAAATAGAATGTTCTGTCAGCAACCTGCCGGGAAAACCACATTCAGTGTGCTCATCTGCCTGCGGTCTGAAAAGATGACGTGGGCAAAAGATGTTTGGACTTTAATGTTACAGAAGTGTCCTGGTAGCTGCAGTAATGAATATGTCAACCAGTTTGAAGATCAATCATCTCTGACATCAAGGACATTTCAGACATAACCACAAGACTACTCAGACCCCTAGGTATCAGAGTAGCCCACAAACTGACAACTACCCTACGACAGCTACTGACGAACGTACACGATCTCATACCCAAAACCAGCAAAACCGGTGTAATATACAAACTACCATGCAAGGACTGTGAGAAACACCAAATAGGCCAAACCAGAGGAAAATTGACTATACGGACACACGAACACCAACTAGCCACCAAGAGACACGACCAATTCTCACTTGTCTCACTACACACGGACAAGAGGGACACGAATTCAACTGGGACACACATCCATAATCGAACAAGCCAAATAAAGACACGCCGGGGAATTCCTGGAGGCCTGGTATTCCAACTGAAACTCCATCATCAAACATATTGAATTAGACCCTATGTACAAACCACTGAGAAACAGAACCGGAATACAACCATCCCCGCAAACTGAGGCATATAAATAACAAGCAGGACAGACACTTTACCAGAGGCACACTGACGATGTTGCCTAGCAGGGTGATGAAACATTTGCAACCAAACCCACCAGTTCGGTGAGCAAGTCTACAACCTCAGGTATGGAAAATGCATTAGTTTTAGGGAACAAACAGAAAGATGCCAAAATCATAAAGGAATAAGGCTTTAACCTAAAGGTAATATAAATAAAATAATATGCTTCCGTTGTAATAAAACAGAACATACCAAAGTCACTAGGAGATGGCAAGAACTGCAGATGCTAGAAGTCAGAGTGAATACAGTGTGGAGCTGGAGGAACACAGCAGTTCAGGCAGCATCAGGGGAACAGGAAAGTCTTTTATGTTTCAGATCGTGATGCTTCATCAGGATTGGAGAAGGGTGAGGGAGCTCGGAAATAAATAGGGGAGGGGTGGGGCTGGGCAAAGGCAGGTGGGGTTGTGATAGATGGATGCAGGTAGGGAGTTGTGGAGATTGGTCAATGGGAAGGCTGGGCAGACAGGTGAGAAAGAAGATGAGATAACAAGGTGTAGAGCTGGATGAACACAGCAGGCCAAACAACATCAGAGGAGCAGGAAGGCTGACATTTCGGGCCTAGACCCTTCTTCAGCCTGAAACGTCAGCCTTCCTGCTCCTCTGATGCTGCTTGGCCTGCTGTGTTCATCCAGCTCTACACCTTGTTATCTCAGATTCTCCAGCATCTGCAGTTCCTACTATCTGAGAAAGAAGATGGACAGGTTGTGTCAGCTCAAGGAGGCGGGGATGAGAGGGATGGCTGCCTGACCGCCTGTGTTCCTCCAGCTCCATGCTGTATTGACACATACTATAGTCAACTGGTGGAAGTTACATGGGAGACTTGCTGCAGTAAAGGAATGCCTAAGGGATCCTCACAGAAGGATGCATCAGGAAAGGGAATCAGTAGCAAAAATTGGAGCAGTGGTACATTTGGAGAATCATAGAATCCATCAGAACATGGTAGGAAGGGAGAGACGACTGATGACTGTTCTGAAGAAAGTTTACTGGGACCCGAAATGTTAACTCTGCTTTTTCTCCACAGATACTGTGAAGGAGTTGTTTTCCAGCAATTTCAGTTTTTGTTTCTGATTTCCAAAAACCATAGTTCTTTGCCTCAGGACAATCAACCAAATTCTTCCTCAATTATTGATGAAAAGAAATTAGACAACTGGGGGATCTGAATATTTCAAAGGAAGAGTTATTTGCTTTATACATGAAGGAAGCAAGTTAATAAAAATACTTAAAGTTACTGGAGCAGATTCGACACTGATGCTGACTGATGCCCTCCCAAGGGGTTAATAAAGGAAAAAGAAAATGATTGGAGTTTTACACACATGTTACAAATTGGTCCCATTATATAGAGTTGAATTAAACAATGACTCACTACATTTATAGTTGGAGTAGTACAAGAAATCTCTTCAAATGGATTTTATTTCATCTTGGGGAATGACCAGGCTAATCCAAATGTATTGCCCTTATTAAGTCTAGTGCAAAAACTAATAGAAGTAAAGCAATATGAAATCCAACAGAAGAAATATCTGGATTGTTTCCTGATTATATTATGATTGGATCACAAGCCCATAGAATTAGATGGGAAGAGGGTGAGCCTGGCAAAAAGGAGATTGTGTGGAAATTCAGTTATCTGACATAATTTTGATGACTTAATTAAAAAGGGTAAAGGGAAAGAGAATGAGGATAGCCTGTTTAGCCTATCTTCTTGAATAGAAATTCAACAGCTGAATCCTGAATTGAAAGAAAGGCATCAAGCCACCTACTCAGAAATTGGATCAAAATCGATCCCTGTCTGTTCTTACTTAAAGGACAAAGTGTTAGTGAGGAAATGGACACCATGTCAAATAGCAGGTGATGAACAATACACAGCAACCCATCAGGGAATAGTTCTATCTGAGTAATGTGATGAAATTTAACAAGTGGTCCACAAAATTCCAATGGCAGGTTATTAGGAAAATATAAGGAAAACACAGGTTAAAATATATTATTTTTTATTAGCCAAGATTATGTAAAGATGTGATTCAATTTTGACATACATGCCTTACATGTCAGGTACCAGGAAATCTAACCAATTTAAGCTGCATCTTTAATTCCATATCACCTTTTTAAGAATTATTTATGAGATTCTTTATTGAGATTGCATAGAGCCCCGAACTAAAACTAAGAGTGGGAACCAATCTATTTTAACATCTATAATTGACCTAAGAAATATTTTGATGTAGTGCCATTGGGCAAAATTATGTCAGAAGTTGTAAGTGGGAAAGTTAGTCCAATTCTTTACGTGATTTGGATTACTCAAAGGAATACAACTAGAATTTTATGCCACACATATTCAAAGGAACAATGAATAGTTTGGGAATAAAACAATTTATGTTTTCAGTTTATTGCTTATAATCTCAAGAAGTATTGAAAAGGTGGCATCAAATTTTGAAGACCCTGGATGGAATCTTGCCAGGCCCTGAACAGTGTGGGCAATGGCAAGTTGAGTGATATAATTGGGTGAACTGTTTGGCAAGGCCAATGTCAACATCAAAACCATTTCACCACATTTGTTTGCATTTCTCGCCATGGAAACCAGGGTTCTTGGTGGATTCAACTCAGCCATTGCTCAAGGAAATCTACATTGGTCACGGAAAAACAGGAGAGCAAGGCAGAGCCCATCAGGAACAGCCAGACTTCCATGGATATTGGCACTTCTCTTTCAGGGAGGCATTGCCACCATTCTGGCATCCTCAATGCATTGGCATCTTGCCTTGCAAGGGAAGACTGGTCTAGGAGGGAAGACCAGTAACCAGCACTGTATGAGTGCTGTGGGTACAGGTACCGCACAGGAAAAGGTAACTATTACAAACAATATCAAAGACAATGTGGAGAGCATGATAGGTATATTTATTTTTGACATGATGATTGACTGGGTAGCTAATAGTGAGGAAGAAGGTGTTAGGTTAAGCAGGACATAGAAGGGTTAGTCAGATGGGCAGATCAGTGACTGATGGAATTTAACCCTGAAAAGTGTGAAGTGATGCACTTTGGAAGAAGTAATAAGACAACAGAGTACTCGATGAATGGCAGGGCACTAGGAAGTTCAGAGAACAGAGGGATCTTAGGGTGTTTGTCCACAGATCCCTGAAGGCAGCAAGGTAGGTTAATGGGTGGTTAAGAAGGCATACAGGATGCTTGCCTATATCAGTCATGGCATAGGTTATAAGAGCAGGGAGATCATGTTGGAACTGTACTAAACTTTGGCTGGAGTACTGTGTGCATTACTCGTGATTGCTCTGGTGTAGGTATAGAGCAGATTCACCAGGATGTTGCCTGGGTTGGCTATGAAGAGAAGGTGTACAGGCTTGGGTTGTTTTCTTTGGAGGGGAGAAGGCTGAGGGGGGACCTGATTAACATGTATAAGATTATGGGGGGCATGGATCAGGTGGATTGGAAGCAGTTGCTCCCCCTAGTTCAGGCACAATAACAGGGGACATCATTTTAAGGGAAGGGCAGGAGGTTTAGTGGGGTTTGTGGAATTTCATTTCACTCAGAGGTTGGGGGGATCCAGTAATGCACTGCTTGGGAGGGCAATAGAGGCAGGAAACCTCACAATCATTAAAAAGAACATGGAAGAGAATTTGAAATGCTGTAACATTCAAGGCTGGGGGCCAAGTGCCAGAAAGTGGGATTGGTACAGAGAGGTTGAAGGGCCTTTTCTGTGCTGTATAAGGCAGAATTGTAACTGCCACAGACTTGGACGGGGTGGTCAGATTTCAGTGTAGCTATATAAAATGTAACAGAGAGGCAAGAGTGGACATTAGACCACTGGAAAATTAGGCTGGAGAAGTAATAATGGGGTCAAAGAAATGGTAGAGGAACTGAATAGGTAGTTTGTGTCAGACTTTATGGTGGAAGGCTGCAGTAGTATACCAAAACATCAAGAGAATGAGAGGGCACCACTAAGGAGAAGGTAGTGGGAAGCTGAAGTGTATGAAGGTGGATAAATTGCTCAAACTAGATGGACCACACACCAAGGCTCCAAAGGAGGTAGTTGAGGAGATTGTAGAGGCATTGGTGGTGATCTTTCAGGAATCGCTGGAGTCCGGGAGGGTCCCAGAGGACTGGATAATAGCTGATATAAGGCAGGCTAGATAGCCTGATCTCAGTTGCTGGTAAGATTTTACAGTCCATTTTTAACAATGAGATTTCGGAGTACTTTGAAGTGCACAGTAAAAGTAGGGTTCAGTCAGCATGGCTTCATTACGGGGAAATTGTGCCTGACAAATCTATTAGAACTCTTTGAGGAGTTAATGAGCAAATTAGATCAAGGAGAGCCAGTGGACATTATCTATTTGGATTTTCAGAAGACCTTTGTCAAAGTGCCACACAGGAAGCCGCTAAATAAGATAAATGTCCATGGTGTTACAGGCAAAGTACTGGCATGAATAGAGGATTGGCTGATTGGCAGAAGCTAGAGACTAGGGATAAAGTGGTATTTTTCAGGATGGTAGCCAGCGACTATTGGAGTTTGCAGGGGTCTGTGTTGGGACCGTAACTATTCACATTATATATTAACAATCTGAACAAAGGAACTGACGGCATTGTTGCTAAGTTTATAGATGACACAAAGATAGGTGGAAGGACAGATAGTGTTGAGGAAATGGGGAAGCTGCAGAAGGACTTGGACAGGATAGGTGAGTGGATAAAGAAGTGGTTGATGGAATACAATATTGGAACGTATAAGGTTATGCACTTTGATATGAAGAATAGAGCCATAGACGATTTTCTAAATGGGGAGAGGTTTCAGAAATCTGAAGCACAAAGGAGTTGTAGTTCAGGAATCTCTTAAGGTTAGCATGCAGGGTCAGTTAGCATTTAGGAAGACAAAGTAACTGTAATAATGCAGGAAGCCCAACTAGAAAGGAACATCATCCCTGCATCTGTTATATACTTATTTCACTCAAGCTGTTCAGCAGTGTTATTACACACCTCGAGAGCAGGAAGAACTTGAACTCAAGTCTCCTGACTCAGAGGTACGGACACTACCAATGCTCCACAGGAGCCCCCTAGGTCTGCCTTTTTTTTGTTCTGTGTCTGCTTTTTTTTATATCCAGAAATGTTATCACAGACAACCGAATGGCTTTCACACCACCAAATCACCATGACTTCTTTTGTTTTTAACTATTAACCAGTTCCAGTAATCACCCATGCAGCCAATTAGATGTTTACATGCAAAGCCCATGATGGGCAATCCAAGCCATCAGAAGTGAGGGGGTGGGGTTACGGAGAGTGGGAAGGGAACTAAATCAAGATTGAGTTGGATGGGGAGATAAAGCACTGTAAACCCTGTGGTGCACCTCTCTCTCTGAGGGGATCGAGAGCATTGGCGGACACTGCATGCTCCTTCTCCAATGACACCTGAGCACGAAAGTAAACATGGAAGAGGGGCAGGCAGTTGGCAGATATGACACCCTCTACAGCTCGCTGCCTCAACCTGTTCATAGCTGGCCTGGCCAGGCCCAGGAGCAAACCCACAAGGAAAATACTCTGACCTGCCAGCGCCCCTCTGCACCAGGTGCATAAAGATCAAGAGCGTAGGGCTGAAGTGCAATCAAAAACACGCAAGAGATTTTTCAAATAATTAAAAACAGGGTCCAGTCACCCACAACCAATATATATTTATATGGTTCACGGACTCCACCACACTGCAAAAATCAACTGTTGGACTGAGGCTGCTTTATTTTTTTAAAACCAGCCTGTCCCAGACACGTTATGACACAAGTCTGGGACAGGTGGAACTTGAGCACAGGCCTCATGACTCAAAGGTTGGGCCACCACATCTGAGATTGATTTTACTCATTGTTAGATGATTTGCCACTTCTTGGAAATCTCTTTTTCTGTCTTAGACTCAAGTCATCTTGATCCACACTTCCCCGTTATCAGTTTTCCCTATGGTACAGGAGCAGTTTATTGAACCTCTGATAAGTAACAAGGGGACCAAAGGCACCATCTGAATTAGGAGAAACACCAAAATCCATGGCTACTTTCTCTTCAGACACGTGCCGGTCGAGGGAATACTGGACCACTGTGATACAGCTTAAAGGAGGCAAGGCCACCAACACCAGGTCTACAGACAGCGAATCAGCTTCCTTGACATGTCTGAGCACCAGTGTCAAAGGCTCACTTGGCAGATCATTGCCGATATCTGTAACCTTCTGCAACAAAATCACCTTCTCAGTAAACCCTGTGAGCAAAGCTCCTCACTCCAAGGTTCGGTGTATGACAATCAGCGACATCACACCAACCACGTCACTGACTTTCAGTGTCAGAAGTTGATGCCACACATGGATCTTGGAGACCTGCGCAGCCAGAAAGAAAATGAGAGGAAATGCTGCTGCTGATAATGCACTGCCAGTTGGGTGTCTAATTGACTATCAGAGAAATGCAACCCTTCACATCCATCACCACTGGTTTTCTACATCTTCCTGGAGTTCTGTACTCACTTCTCCTGTGAGAATTATGAGTGCTATACATAGATTGTGTGGAAAGAAGGGATGGATACTAGAGGAGAGTTAATGTTGAGTGTTGGGATAAAAAATTTGAGCTTTGGCTTGAGGCAAACAAGTGGAGTTGCAAGATATGTTGGTCAGAGCTCACCTGAACTTCCTTGCTGATTAGAGATGGACTAGAGCTTAGTAGAGACTTCAGGCACTTAGTCACACTCTCCTACTGCCACTCTTGCATGGAACATATGGACAGTGCTGATGTACGCACACCTGTGAGTACGTATGTTCTCTCATATCTCCCTGCAACTCCAGTTTTGTCTATGAAGCCAACACTGCAAATAGCCTGAGAAGCAGCTTGGGCATGAGTTTCTGCAGTCCCCCCTTTGTCAGTGGTCTCACCTGTCACAGCCTCTAACTGCTGCTTGGACAAGTGTTTGGTTCTCTCACCAGATAGTGACTCAAGACAGAACACGAAAAACCGACAATAACAGAGCTAAGTCAGCAGCAATCCTAAAGCAACACAGCTGAGGATGTGAACAAGTTGAGTTCACCAGTAAGACGATCCTAGAGAATGAATGATGGTGTTCAACCTAACCGACAAGTTGAGGGAATGAGTTTACGTCTGTTGTCACAGATGTATCAGCAGACTGAGAATAAAGATCTGCTCGTACAGGTTGAAGGTGAGCTGCATACAACTTCTGAGAAGGCAACTGAGGTGGAATGACTAATGTCTACAGATTCAGGACATGGTCAAGAAGTAATTAGCTAGTCCAGAAGTCCAGGATGCTGCAAAAAAGAAGATACGGGTTTAAACAAAGCAGCCATCTTCCATGAAGGAAATTCATGAGTTTAAGGATCTCCCAGATGACGTTATGGTGCAATTACCTGTTTCTGCAGGAAGAAGTCCTCTGCAAAAAACAAAAATTCCTAGAATAACGCATCCTCCCAAATAAGATAATGGACTGTTCTGGCTGTTCTGAGGAACGGTCACCGGACCCGAAATGTTAACTCTGAATTCTCTTCACAGATGCTGCCAGACATGCTGAGCTTTTCCAGCAGCTTCTGTTTTTGTTTCTGATTTACAGCATGCGTAGTTCTTTCGGTTTTTATTTAATGGATTGACAAATGGTTTAAGGACATCCAAGTGATGAAAACTCCCCCAGTGTACAGAAACTTTACAAGCCATGCAGAGTTAAAAACAGAATCAAAAGTCCCCAAGCCAAAGTACAATCTTCCAAGTCCAAAGAGAATGTGTTCTAGAAGAAGAGTGAAACTTCCAAGGCTCCTGAATTTGGAAAATCAGAAACTTGTGGAGAAATGGGGTAGTAGGAAATTTAATTATATCACATGCATGTGTAAATGTTAATTACAGAGGAAAAGAAAAACCTTGGAGGTGAGATATTATATGAGGTAATGTTTCTGAAACGGTTATTGTTGGAAATTGCATTAATCTCCAAAATATCTGATGCTTCACTGGGACTCGGATGAGGAAAAGGCAGAATACCTTGGAATCTTGACCGATGAAAATCTATATCGAAAAGTTTCCTCATGATTTTATTCATAGAGTCCCTCCAATGCGGAAGCAAGCCATTTGGGACATTGAATCAAAACCGATCTTCCAAAGGATATCCCAATCACACCTCATATCTTATAACCCTGCATTGCCCATGGCTAATTCTCCTAAACTACACATCCTTAGACACTACGGGCAATTTAGCATGGCCAATCCACCTAACCTGCACATCTTTGGACGGGGTGAGGAAACCAGAGGACCTAGAGGAAACCCACAAAGACACGGGGAGAACATGCAAACTCCACACAGACTACCACCCAAGGGTGGAATCAAATGCAAGTCCTTGATGCTGTGAGGCAGCAGTGCTAACCACTGTGCCACCCCTTGTACTTGATTTTCATCATTCATTAAACTATTGTTTAAAATAAGAGCCTTCCCCCATTCAGACACACTAATGGTTTTCCTCTACCACTGTAAACCAGGTCTTTAGACCTAGCTTAGGACAAAGGCAGCAAACCACCCCAAACTTAAGCTGATAATGGTTGGCATTGTAGCACATACAACAGCCTGCCACTAGGTGATTATGTGTCAGGTTAGACACCCTGTGATCATAAAGCCATTTTCTTTGGCTTTGATCTATTTTTGGGAGGTTTCAATGTTTGACCTCTTGCCTTTCGGTGCTGGAAGCTCGACTGTGATTCTTTGTCTTCCTTTGACGGGGTTTTAATGTCAAGCAAAAGTAACTTAGAGAAGTAATGGAGGGAACTGAACTCCAAACCAGGGGATGTAACACTCTCAGGGTGGCAGTCAAAGACACTGAAGGAGGCAATGGCCTTTTGGTATTATTGCTGGACATTTAATTTAGAGACCCAACTAATGCTCTGATGGACCTGGGTTCAAATACCATTGTAGCTGATGGTGGAATTTGAATCTAATAAAAATCTGGAATTAGGAGTCGAAAGATCACCGTGGATCTGTTGTTGATTTTTTTTTTCAGGAAATACTTACCTGGCTCACTTAATGTCCTTTAGGGAAGGAATCTGCCACTTTTACCTGATCTAAACAACATGCGATTTAGACTCACAGCAATACAGTGATTTATCCCTCTGGGGTGAGCAATAAATGCTGGCCCAGTCAATGATGCCCTCATCCTGTGAATGAATTAAAAAAAAACAAGAATTCATTTCAAATGCTGTGGATTCAAAGCTGAAGACATCTAGCCACCAGTGGAGCTACTGTCACGCCACTGTCACAATGTGACAGAGCATCTTTGCAAGCCTTCATGGAGGTGCTTATGTTCCTCATCAGGTATGCTGACTTTGCAAACAGAAAGGGCTTCGCACAGATTTGCACCAGCAAACAGCAGGTCAAGGTGACACTGAAGCTGGATGGCAAAAGAGCAATCCTCCACCCTCCCTCCAGCTTTTTATCAGGTGAAGCTCTACATTTGTCAGTCCACAGACTATCACACCTCAATTGAATCTGGTTATTTCACAACCAAGTACGGCACTGTCATCTGCGAGAATTGCAAGCAGACAAAGGTCAGCAAGCAGACTGTGTTTTAACCAGGGTCCTGGCCCAGACCAGCACAGCAAAACCTACCCAAAAGTTTTACCTCAAATGCACATAAGTGGCAAGAGCCAAGGAAGGGCCCACAGGTGTCACAGGACTACTGTAAGGAAACTTGCAACCTTCCATGCACCAAGCCCTACAGTGAGCAGAACTGGATAAAGAAGATGAAAGGGAGGAACAAGAAAAAGAAAAAGGGTAGATGAGCAGGTTTAAAACACTTTGCTAGCGGACTAAATCAATAGAGAGTAAGCCAGCAGAGGAGGAACTAGGTGAGTGACTGCTGGAGAAAAAGGTCAAGAACATGGTTTTGTTCGTAGGAAATAGTGCCTCCCAAGCTTAATTGAGTTTTTTGAAGAAGTAATGGAGACGATTGATGAAAGCAGAGCGGTGGACATGATCTAAATGGACTTCAGTAAGGCGTTCAACAAGGATCCACATGATAGACTGGTTAGCAAGGTTAGATCATGCAGAATTGAGGGTGAACTAGCTATTTGGATACAGAACTGGCTCGAGGACGGTGGCGGTGGAGAGTTGCTTTTCAGACTGGATGCCTGTGACCAGTGGTGTGCCACAAGGATTGGTGCTAGGTCCACAACTTTTTGAAATTTATATCAATAATTTGGATTTGAAAATAGGAGGTATGGTTTAGTAAGTTTTCAGAGGACACCAAAATTGGTGGTGTATTAGGCAGCCAAGAAAGTTACCTCAAGGTATAACAAGACATTGATCAGATGGGCCAATGGGCTGAAGAATGGCAGATGGAGTAAAACTTAGATCAAAATGAGGTGCTGCATTTTGGAAAGGTAAGTCAAGGCAAGACTTATACACTTAATGGTAAGGTCCTGGGGAGTATTGCTAAACAAAGAGGCTTTGGAGTGCAGGTTCATACTTCCTTGAAAGTGGAGTCGCAGGTAGTCAGGAATGTGAAGAAGGCATTTGGTATACTTGCCTTTATTGGTCAGTGCATTGAAGGTATGAGTTGGGAGATCATGTTACAGTTGTACAGGAAATTGTTTAGGCCCCTTTTGGAATACTGCACTTAATTCTGGTCTCCCTGCTATAGGAAGGATGTTGTGAAACTTGAAAGGGTTCAGAACAGATTTATAAGGATGTTGCCAGGGTTTGGAGGGTTTGAGCTATACAGAGAGGCTGAATAGGTAGAGCTATTTTCCCTGGAGCATCGGAGGCTGAGAGGTAACCTTGTAGAGGTTTATAAAGTCATGAGGGGCATGGATTGGGTGACTAGCCAAGGTATTTTCCCCAGAGTGGGAACTAGAGGGCATAGGTTTAAGGTGAGAAGAGAAAGATTTTAAAGGGACTTAAGTGGCAATTTTTTACACAGAGGATGGTGCGTGCATGGAATGAGCTGCCAGAGGAAGTGGTGGAGGCTTGAAAAAAATTAAAGATTTAAAAAGCATTTCAATGGGTATATGAAGAGGAAGGGTTCAGAGGGATATGGGCCAAATGCTGGCAAATGGGTCTAGATTAATTTAGGATATCTGGTCGAGTTGGATTGAAGGGTTTGTCTCCATGCTGTACAGCTCTATGACTCTATAAGATAAGGGACCAAAAAGAGACGAAGCCTCTTCCAAAGCCAACAGCAAAAGGCAGCTCCCAGCTAACATGGATGGTAGGGGATGCTGCTCTTTGGATGAGGAGGGAGAATGAGTGCCACTTACAGAAGCGGCTGCTAAGTGCAAAGGAGCTGGAGAAGAAAGCTGAGTTCCAAGACATTGGAAACAGTGAAGATACCGGTACGCTTCACCATCAAAGAGCACGAGTTCATAAGAAATAGGAGAGGACTGAGCCATTTGGCTCTTTGGGCCAGGTCTGCCACTGGATGAGATTACGTCTACTCTTAGTGAAGATGCCAGCACAATCCATCTCTGGGAAGACCCATGGTCACTTTTCTGTGCATCAAGCTGTGTGTAGAACTTCAGAACGGAGACGCCACATCTCATTATATACTGACGTTCTACTTGTCTGTGGTGTGTTGAAGCATCAGTCTGGCCACATTGCTGATAGTGCTCGAAGTAGTTGAACCATGCCATTTCACCTGTCCCAATTGATACAGAAAAACATCTTTGATCACAAGTGGATCAGGCAGTGGTCTGGAAAGAATATTGGTGAAGCGCTGTGAGAAAAGATGATAGTGAATTCTGTCAGCCAATGCCATATCAAAATCATCTTGCAGAATGACTCATCACTAGAACTTTAAAACAAGCAACTTGCTTTGGTTAATGGTGCAAGAGTGATTTGCAGGGTCCTCATGTATAAATCACAAAATGCTATCATACATGTTCAACAGATAATAGGAAAGGAAATTGAATGTTGGTCTTTACTTCAAAGAAAATGGAACATAAACATAGGGAGACTTGCTAAAATTAGACAAAGCACTAGTCAGACACAGCTCGAATACTGGGACCGTTTTGGTCCCTAATCTAAGGAAAGATATACTAACATTGGAGGTTGTCCAAAGAAGGTTCACTGGGTTGATCCTGGTTATGGAGGGATTTTCTTATGAGGCTGAGTTGCTCGGCCCTGCACTCATTGAAGTTTAGAAGAATGAGATGTGACCTTATCAAAACATATGAGATTCTTAAGGGACTTGACAGGGCAGATATGGGGAGGTTGTTTCCCCAAGTGGGAGAATCTAGGACCAAACAGCATAATCTCAGATTAAGGAGTCACCAATTTAAGACAGAGGTGAGGAGTAATTTCTTCTCTTCAAGGGTAGTCAATCCATGGAATTTTTTACCACAGACACCCATCATGTTGGGTCATTAAGTATATTTAAGGCTGAGACAGACAGAATTTTACTCAGTAAGGGAATCAAAGGATATGGGGATAAGGCAAGAAAGAGGATCTGAGGATTATCAAATCAGCCATTGATTGAATGGCTGAGCAAACTCAATGTGCCGAAGGGCTCACTCCTGCTCCTACATCCTATAATCTTACAGAACATAAAAGCAAGAGTCGCCGTTCAGCCCTTCAATCCAACCTTCTATACCATGCTTGATCATAGCTGGTCATTTACTTCAATGCATATTCCCATGGTATCCCCATGTGCCTTGATGTCATTAGTAACTAGAAATCTATTAATCTCTGAACGTGACTAATAGACGAATGGAGTACTTTCAGGCCCATCCACTGCCATTCCTGACCTCAGAGGCACCTGACAAACCTATCCAATGTTTTCAATGGCTGAAAAACCAATAGACATTGGGCACAGATTTATGACATTTGGCAGATGAACTGAAGAGGACATAAGAAAAAACATATTTACTCAACGCTGTACATAACAGCACCAGATATAGATTGGGTAATAACATCCAAAAGGGAATTAGTTAAATACCTGAAGAAGAAAAAAATTCAGGGTTATGAGGAAAATGTGACAGAGTAGGAATTACTGGAATACTCTTTGAAAGAGCCTGTTCAGATTTGATGGGTTGAATGGCCTCCTTTGCAATTCAGTATTTACGATTCTGTGAAGGATTACAGAAAACAACTGGCAAATGTAAAGAAAATAATTTTGTGTTCAGTGAATGCTGTGAGATAGTCTTCTCTATTGGCTGATCCTAGTATCTTTTATCTACATTAGATGAACAGTTACCTGAATTGTCAGGAATCAGTGCAGATGCTAGCAGTGGCAGTTTTGTGCTAACTTTTTGTTCTTTGGGAATTTGCAAAGGTTATAAGATTAATTGCTGCCTATATCAATCTCTGGTTGAATAATTGTTCCACCAGGGCAGAATAACCTTGCATAACAGACTAAATGCTGCAAATGGAGATCAGCTGGAACGTCTACAGGAAAGCTGATAAAACTGCCTTGTATAATACGTCTTATCTTATAAATACATGAACATCTTGATATTAACAAATGATCTCTCAATGTCTCTCTCCCTTGTAAACTAATGCTTTAAGCGAACCGCAGCTTTTAACATCTAACGCCTTTAAGTCATGGCTGTCATTTAAAATCAAATAAGTTGTCTTTTGAAAGATTTGGGACACTTCGATCTTGTTCAACGTATGACAATGACTCCACTTATCTCATTCTTCCTCTAAATGAACTCTGTTCATGCTTGGTTCTGTGAAGTAACCATCTTTAACTAAAGCTACATCAGCAATCTGTCAGACAATTTGCAATGTGCACAAATGCTCACAGTTCCTCACAGTCATCATTTCAGTCCCTTCATCTCCATACTTCCTGTGTCAGCAAGCTATCTTTTATCTGATTGGAAATATACTGCAACCTTATTAAACCATTACTGTTCTTCATGAGCAACATCCTAATGACATTCAGAATGGTAGAACCATGTGGTCCACAGCAGAGGCCCTGAAAAAGAGAAGACCAAAGGTCTTCTGAACACACAAGGAGGACATCAGCAACTGGCAGTGGTGAGAAGGAACTTTCTTCTTCCAGCAGTCTTCTAGACTCACGGTGACTACTATCAAATGTCCAAGCACCAGTGACAATGATGACTGTGGTTCTCCAGGGAAGCCATCACCCAAGTTGCAGGGTGAGCTGAAGAGCCAGGAGTTTTACACTCAATGCCCTTTGCTTTGAAGGTCATGGTTGCTCTCAGCTTTTACACATCTGGATCTTTTCAGGGATCTGCTGGGAATATATGTGGAAAATCTCTGGTAGCAGGTCACACACAGCTGCATCACAGAGGTAACAGAAGCCTTGTACAAGAGGACTGCTGATGATGTGGGCTACCAAACAAGGTCTAAAAAACGGAGATGAACATTGGCTTTGGGACCATCGCTGGATTTCCATTTGTGCCAAGATGTCATGTGCATGTGGTCATTAAAGTTCCCAGGGTATAGACAGTGGCCTTCAAAAACTGAAAGGGTTTCCATTTCATTAGTATGCAATTATTGAAAGTGCATCCTACAAGTTTGTGCAAAATTCATGGGAGGCAGCCATTCACTTTCAGGCTTTGCCATGTTCCAGAGTCGTTACGTCCGCACGCCCCCACTCACCTCCACAGACCGATTGTCAGTGACAAAAACAGTGAAGTCATGACTCCTCACAACTGTGAGGAAACCTTCATCTACAGCAGAGGAAAGGCACAATGAGTGACCATTGAGCAGATCTATATGTTGCTGAAAGTGTGCTGCCATTGTCTTAATTGATCTGATGGAGCTGCCTAGTGTGGTCCATCAAAGGTGTAGTGTTGTGCTTCCCTGTGATGCTCTCCACAATCTAGTGTTGTAATGCTGGAAAATCCTTCAACAGCAAGGTGTGATTGATTGTCTTCATCTGATCAACAGGATGTGTTGGAGATTGTTGGGTTGGTAGGAAGGCTCTGATTTGGTTATAAGGGACATTGTAAACTTTAAAGGGGGAAGGGACATCTAATACATACTTGGTTCCTGCAAACATAATGTCCCTCATTACTAAATTCAGCAAAATTTGAATTAAATGTATACCATTTCTCTCTTTCTCTCTGTTGCTAGCAAGCACTGAGCACCCAAGACAACCACTCAGAACTGAGAAGGTTTACAAACATGGCCAGGCCCTACATTGGCAGAGCAGTGAGGTGGCAAGGGTGAGGCTAGCTTCTGTGAAGGCTTGAAAATAATCCTTAGAGATTTTCCACAAGGAAACTGATCTCGCTTTAATTAAAGAAACACCAAAAACAAAACCAGGTTTTTAACACTAATGAGGCTGCCCAAATGCGTCTAAGGTGATCTTCTTCATTCTCTTATGGGAATGTTTGTGAGGTGCGGGCCCGACACAAACATCTGCAGGGGAGGCAGGTTGCTGACTGTTCTGCCCCAGGTTGAGATGATTTCAGTGGCCATCCTTTGGCAGTCTAATGTCTGGAGAGTCCTAGCTGGCTGAGGGGCAACTGCACCTGAGCAGGAGCCTCCAGAATGATTTCTCTACTAGAGCTGAAGTTACTGACAAATCGGCTGCGGAACCACTGTCCACACACGCAGCCCAACTGCAGCTCCCAGATGTGAAAGGCAGCCACTCCTGATACCGTTCAAAGCTCACCTGAGCTTCCTTGTTGATTAGAGATGGACTAGAAGTTGGTAGAAACTTCAGGCATCCTGTCACCCTCTCCTATTGCCATGCTTGCATGGAACCTATGGACAAAGCAATGGTTCACAGGTCAGTGAGTATACATGAGATCTAGATCTCTGTGATGGTCACTAACCTCTCGATGAAAAAGCAGATGCCTGAGTCAGATGGTACTGGCTGCATGGATTCCTCTACTGTCCATTCATACCTGTGCAGGAGCTCTAGAAAGTTTTGTTAGATGTTCTCTCATATCTCCCTGCAACTCCAGTTTTGTATATAACACCTACACCGCAAACGGCCTGAGAATCAGCTTGGGCATGAGTTTCTGCAGTCCCCCCTTTGTCAGTGGTCTCACCTGTCACGGCCTCTAGCTGCTGCTCAGACAAGTGTCTGGTTCTCTCACCAGATAGTGACTCAGAATCAAAGACAGAACATGAAAAACCAACAAGGTTTCTGTACTGGAGCTGGCAATCAACGGAGTGGTGCACCCTGTCATGGATTCTCCTGTCCACTAGATGATGGTGTATTCTATTGCTGTAGTTGACACTCATTCTCTAAGTTGCTGTGACAACACAGTCTCTTATGACTGGCAATACATAATTCTACCCCACGCCAGCCCTGAATTCTATAGGACTCCAGAAGGTTGGCACTGGGCAAATGAACACATTGCCTTCTCGGTCTCTTCTACAACCCTTCTGATCTGATATGGTAGCTACTCAGGGAGCCATTAACGTAAGCACCTCCCCCTCTGCTAAGTTTAGCCTTTCCTTGTTAGGGACCTCACCTCTCGTCTTCGCCCTTCCTTGAGTGTTGTGAGCTCTATTCCCCTATTAGCAGATAGAGTACCATTGTTATTTTTTGCATTGACGCAGTGGCACACTTGTGCCAATACGATTTCTGCGGTTCCTGATTGGGTCTCTTCAATAATCCCTCCTTGCGGTGTTCACATGGGAGCTCAGGAAATGAGCTGATACAGAAAGTTGTTTCTGATACAGAAAGTAGGAACTGCAGATGCTGGAGTATCTGAGATAACAAGGTGTAGAGCTGGATGAACACAGCGGGCCAAGCAGCATCAGAGGAGCAGGAAGGCTGCATTTCGGGCCTAGACCCTTCTTCAGGCCCCTCCCCCATTTCTGAAGAAGGGCCAACACCCGAAACGTCAACCTTCCTGCTCCTCTGATGCTGCTTGGCCCGCTGTGTTCATCCAGCT
>JAHRHZ010000289.1:23662836-23763335 GCA_024137785.1 Ginglymostoma cirratum | reverse complement strand
GCTTGGCCCGCTGTGTTCATCCAGCTCTACACCTTGTTATCTCTGATACAGAAAAACTGGTAAATTTATCAGTACTGCTACTGCCTTAGGCCTTTAAAAACCCTTTGCGCCTGGAACATACTCATGACAGACTGAAGGAGGCCAAATGGAACTAAGAGAAAATATACGTCAGTGGTGTATACAATTCTTCATTACCTGTCCCTATATATAATTTCATATCTTTTTCCCCAGAAACGGTCATATCGTTTGTGTAAAATTTTTATGAACCTGACTGAATCATGGTGGATTTGAATCACAACTTAGCAGAGCTGAGGACTAGATCATGATTTGTATTGCTGCCACAAAACTTGCAAATTGGATTGAGGTGGGTCCCTAACTGAACCCTCCAAATGGGATGCCATTCAGAGGTGATAAAATATCTGGCAGCAAGTCAGACACAAGCCAAAAATATTTATTTCATGAAAACATGGGAAGGAAAGAAAGGTAAGAATTCTCAGAAGCAAAGGATTTCACTCAGCCAGATAGTGTTCGTATGTAATGCAAATGCAGCAATAGTCAAGAAGATAGCTATCAAACCCAGAATCAAAGATGCAACAGATATAAAAATGCTGCAGCATTGTGGTGTCACTGAGGAAATAGCTAAATTGGCAGATTAATGGGCACCAATGATATTGACTGTAAAAAGGGATTATGTTCCAAGAAATAATTAATTATGTCTATCCTGAAATGTAATCCAATATTGATCAAATACCGACAATGAGGCAAATCCCTTGCAAGTGATATAATAAAAGCCGACAGAAAGTTTCAACAACAGGTCTGCAATTACAGGAGAGTATCGTAATAATGGATTGTCACGGATAAAGGCTTGGCCAGACCAGACAACCCTTCAAAACTAAGATAACAAGCATGGGGCTGGATGAACACAGCAGGTCAAGCAGCATCATAGGGGCAGGAAAACTTGACGTTTCGGGCCTAAACCCTTCATCAGAAAATCTCTGATACAATTTTAACCCTTCAAAACTATCCTTATTAGCACATGAGGTTATGTGGGAAAATTGGGAGAGCAGTTCCAAATACTAGTGTTATAAAACGGAAGTTGCCCCCCTGCTCTGAGAACTAAAACTGAAACCCCTCACCCTATAATCTGCAAAAGGGTGCAAAAAATGGCATAACCGGCTTTTCAGCAACTTCTCGTGCTTAAACAAAATAAATCCCTGACACTCACTTTAAAATCAACAATTAACAATTTATTTATCTAACTCTAACAGTGAACAAATTAACTAAACTATTGACAAACCGAACAAATCCCTTCTAACTATTAACTATTCCGAAATGAAGCAAGATCCTAATGGTATGCTGTTTCAACAAATACAAATCCCACTTATACCTTTTTTCCTTTATCCATTAACAGAATGAGGACGTTGCTGGCCAGGCAGCATTTATCGCCCATTTCTAATACCCGGGAGGGCAGTTCAGAGTCAACCACATTGCTGCGGGTCTGGAGTCACATGTAGGCCAGACCAGGTAAGGATGGCAGTTTCCTTCCCCAAAGGACATTAGTGAACCCTTGATGACAGATCAATATTTCTTACAATAGGATTGGTCAAATGTTGTCAAAACCGTCAGACTTAAATTTAATAGGTTGTTGGCATTTAAGTACCCGTTTCAAATTGATTAGCTAAATTTGAAGCCTGTTGTCTTGGTAACAAACTGTTGCTTGGCCTGCTAACTGTACGGCCTTTCGATACAAATGTTTCAATTCGGGTGTTCTCTGTGTACTTGCAAACTTTCACAGACATCCATTTTAAATCTTTAAGCGCAGAAAAAGCACATGATCTTTTAAAGTGACCACACATTGCTTACCCCCCGAGCAATTTACGAATGCTGAATTCTAACGTCCTGCCTCCCAATCCACAAGTACTCTCCCCAACTTTGCAACACTAGTGAAGCAACAGTCTGCCACAGTCATGCTTACATAATTATATCTTTTAGCCAAGGTCCCAGACAAGTCCATGACCATTCCTGGGTAAGTCCTACCCCATCACCAGGACAGATTCAGCAAAACTGAAGCCACAACGGTGACCAGTCAGAAGGAGCCCTAAACATTTGGTTAGGACCCAATTATTGTTGTATGGCATCAGGTCAAACATGAGCAAAGAAAGCTCCTGTTAAGTACTATGTACTGTCCCATCCCATCCCCTCGAGGTAACGAATCAGTACTCCTCCATGTTGAACACCATTGGAAGATACACTAAAGGTACAGAAGGCACAGAAAGTATTCTATATGAGTGTGGTCAGGTGACACATAACCTCCAGAATTGGTACAGAAATATGAACATTTTTCGTGGGCATGGATCAAAATTCAAAATTTGGAGCCATGTTTAAACCTAGCCAGGCTCTGCAATTTGCAAACTGCGGAGCTGGAATAGTCAATATTCACACAGCCAGATCTTGGACAATCAATTTCCCAATGAAACCAGACAGGCTGGGAACTGCCTGGTCAGATGCTAACAGCCACATTGTTTCAGAATGACCCGTTGTTTCCACCTCCAGTAAAGCTGCTTTGTCAGAAGAATGTTACGCAGACTTGATGGCGCCCAGCTCAGTAAGAGGCCAGAGGCATAGTGTGACAAGGACAGTACTTGACAGGTGAAAATTCAAAACCACGTTCTGTGACTTCCAAATATGGAAAGTAGTCACCTCATTGGATTTTCCTGCTCCCACCTGATACTCATATTGGACACAGGCCACAGAATATTTGACAAGAGTGTGAAAAGGTGGATAAAAGGATATAAGGAGCAACCTAGGACCCCATTCTCTCTGCTTTTGCACCTTCTTCAACAGCATCTCCAAAGAGCACCTTCAACTGGCAGCCATCTCTAACTCAGCATCTCTAGCTCCTTGTACCTCATGGTGAGCATCATCAGACTGACCAGACAGAGAAACCACCTCAGCAAGATGACCCGAAGACCAGAACTAGCCCTAGAGGAGAGGTGAAGCCCAAATTGACAACTACAGATCCTGAAACATCATCCAACCCTCAACTACTGAAGAACAGCCTGTCCCAGCCTTATTGAATAGGTATTACCAGTCTTTTAAGACAAACAGCTCAAATGTAGTGGTAGAGACCTGTAAACAGGGTGTGGCAAATCCTGAGAAGTGCATGTGTGAAGTATGTCACGGTGTAGATTTGAGAATGTTTACTTAGAGATTGAAGACTGCTTACTGAAGAATCCCGTGAAGAGATTGATCAAGTTTAACAGAGTTTAATTAAAGTACAAAAGTAGAGTCTGAGAAATATTGTTTGCCTTGAAGAAATATTCAATAAAGCTGTGTTGGACCTTCCCCTGGCTCTTGTTCCCTTATGTCTAACTCACAGCATAATGTGTGTGAGTTAAAAAAAAAGCTACTGCAAACTGGTCAAGGTTAGTTGAGATACATTTGCCAATCTTGCACTTTCAACATGGGAAATTTTAATATCAGTCGTTAAGATTGACTCAATTGCATCACAGCTGACTCTGCTGATTGATTCCTGAAGGGCGTATATGCCAGTGGGCTCACTATGGACTTGAAAGAACCAACACAGGGGAAAACCTACTTGTTTTTGTCCTTACTAAGCTTTTGGCTGCAGATGCAACTCTTCATTAGCGTATAATAACCATTGCACAGTCCTTGGAAGATGGAGTCCTGTCTTCACAATGAAGATACTGATATTTGGTGTAGCATCAACATTGAATTAAATGGGACAGGTTGAATACAGTTACAGCAGGTCAAAACAGGGCATACATGAGTCATTGGGGGTAATAAACAGCAGCAGAATTATATTCCACCGCAACTTGTGACCTCATGGCCTCGCTCATCCTGCACTCTACCATCGCCACCAATCACCATTGCGATAGATTCAAGGAAAAATGTTGGAGAACATGCCAGGATCCCTCATGGTGGGCAATAAATGCTGGCATAGCTAGCACCCTTGTACCATGAATAAATGAAAGCATCCAATCATAAATAGTGGTGAAAAATTAGACAATAAATGGGAGAAGAATGTTCCTTGACCATCCCTGTCCTGAATGATGGAAGAGAACAGTGAGTGTGTGTAAAAGACAAGAGTAAAGCACTTGCAAATAGCTTTAGCCAGAAGTACCTAGTGAACGATTCATTTTGTCCTTCGCTTGAAGTAACCACCATCAGAGATGCTAGTTTCCTGCACTACAGCCAGTTTGATTCACACTGTGTGATACAAAACACAGCTGAGTGCACTGGATGTAGCAAAGGCTGTGGCTCCTGCTGAAGATATGCACTCCTCAAATAGCTATGACCTCAAACAAGTCGTCTCAGTTCTTTCAGCTTTAGAATCTACATAGCCCAACAGACAAGGTTGAAGCATTTGCAACAATTTTCAGCCAGAAGTGTCAAGTGGGTGATCCTTCCTCCTGAGTTCCCCATTATCAGAATTTCCAGACATTAGCCAATGCAGCTCACTCAAAGCGAAATTTAAAAATGGCTGAAAGCTCTGGATACAGCAATAGTCTGGACAACATCCCAGCAGTGCCAATGAAGAACTGTGTTCCAGAATGAGTCTGGCGTCTAGCCAAACTATTCCAGTACGGTTGCTATACCAGCATCTACTCGATGATATGAACAGTATGTTCTGTTCATATAAAACAGGACTAATCAATTTAGGCATTGATGCCTCAGAAGTCTACTCTCAATCATTAGCAGTTTGATGGAAGGTGTCCTCAATGATGCTATTAAATAGTACTTAGTTAGTAATAATCTGCTCACCAATGCTCCTATTTTTCTCTGCTAGGACTACTCAAGCCCAAATCTCCCAAAGTAGAAGATGAAAGGAAAGAGTTAACAAAAAGGAAGATGAAAAATATAAGAAAAAAATAAGATAAATATTTATTAAGTCAATAGAACAAAATGCTGACAGGAGAAGCTGTTGTGGAACAATGAGTGATGCTTAAGGAGATACTGTTACAGAGGCAGACTGGGTACCTTCTAATAAGGATGAAAGGCAGAGTAACTAAAGCCTTGGGTGATGATGAAAACTGAGAATATGATGAAACAAAGAAGTCAGGTACATGGTGCATCTCTTGTGGCCAATTACAATAAGTTGAGAGGAGTAATGAAGAGGAAAATAAAACTGGAAATGAGACAACATGAACATAAAATGGTAGTTGTTCCCGTTAGTTGATGGCATAAGGAATGGGAGACATAGATTGAGAGATTTGGGAAAGACATTTGGGGGTGATGTAAGGAAGAATCTTTTACAGAGTGAGTGATAATGACCAGGAATTTGCTACCAATGAGGCTGGTGAAAGCAAACATAAAAGGGAAGACAAAACCCTTCACCTGCCAAGTACATAGTAAGCAAATAATTTACTGGGGACAAACAGGATGATATATGCTCAGGAAAACAGAGTAAGGCTAAAACACTTAATGACTATTTTGCATCAGTGTTGACTAGGGAAAGATTATCTGACAAAATATCAGCAGCAGAGAATGTCATGAGAGGTAATGCAAGGGGAATGAATTGATAGGCAGTATGTACTTGAAAGGCTGGTAGTGCTGACAAGGTACTCTCTGGAAGGCTTGGATCCCAGGCTCATAAAGGAAGTGGGTGGGGAAAAAGTGGAAGGACTTGCCATAATATTCCAATCTTCTTTAGGTACAGGGAGGTGCCAGATAGTTGAAGAATAACAAATAAATCCCTCTTATCTAGGAAACAATGTAAGGACATTCTTGTTAAGCACAGGCTAAACAGTTTAACATTTGTCATGAGGTTTTAGAAACAGTAATTAGGGTGAGATAAAATCACATCCATTCAGAGAGTTTTGAGTTAATTAAGGAGAGAGAGCAATGATTTGTAAAAGGCAGATCATACTTGACAGCTCTAATTTAATATTTTGATGACGTAACAGAGAAGCTTGATGAAGGGTATACAATGGATGTTGGCTGTATAGATGCTTGGAAAGTATGACAAAAGGCTAAGTACCACAGAAAACTGTGGTTACTAAAGGTGAAGCTCATGAAAAAGGAGGGTCAGTGTCAGTTCGGATTAAAAAAATCCTAAAAATGGAAAAGAAAAGTTGCAATTAGTGGTGGACAGTGGTGTTCCGCAAAGGTCAGTGCTGGGGTCATTGATACATAAAATGACTTCTATATTGGAATTTGATTAAATTTGAATCTTGTCCAAGGATAATAAATTTAGGGGTGTGGCAAACCAATCAACTGCAACAGGTCACAAATGGGCTAGCAGAATAGTTAGACAGGCACTGGATGGAGTTAAACAAAGAAGTGCAATGATGTATTTTGGCCAAAGGACAGAGAAAGAATTATGGACTAAATAGCATATTATAAAAAAATGTGCAAGAACAGGATGACTGAGAAATGTCACATGCACATGTCTCTGAAGGTGACAGAACGTATTAAGAGTGTAGTGGGGAAGTTACACCGAACCTTTAAAGGAATTTGGAGCCAGAGTAGGCAATTCAGCCTTTGAGCATGCTCTGCTAATTAACATGATCATGGCTGGTATTATCTTGGTCTCGATCCACTTTCCTGCCTACTTCCCATAAGCCTTCATTACACTTTTCATCAGAAACTTATCTATTTCTTTCCTGAAACTATTGATTGACTCTGCCTCCACTGCACTCTGGGGCAGTGAGCTCCACAGATTAACAGTCCTCTGAGAGAAGTAGTTTCTCCTCATCTCAATTTGAGCCTACCTCCTCGCACTCTATATCTTTGACCTTTTATTCAAGACTTTCCCACAAGGGGAAGCTTTTGTTATATATCCACCTTATCAATCTCCTTTAGCACTTTATATACCTCAGTCAGATCTCTCCTCATTCTTCTGAACTCCAGCAAACACAAGCCCAAACTATTCAACCACTCCTCGTACGACAGCTCTTTCATCCCTGGAATCAATCTGGTGAACCTCGTCTGAACTGCCTCCAGTGTCACCACATCCTTCCTCAAGTAGGGAGACTAAAACTGGACACAATACTCCAGGTGTGGTCTCACCAACATCTTGTGTAATTGTAACAACATTTCTTTACTTTTAGAATCCAGTCCTATTGTAATAAATGCCAAGATTCCATTTGCCCTTCTTATTATACGCTGCACCTGCAGACCCACCTCTGCAATTTATGCCTCAAGGACACCCAGATCCCTCTGCACCATTGCACTTTGAATCTGCCTCCTACTTAAATAATATTTAGATTACATAGATTATAGGCAGTTAATGTCTGAGAATTGAACCCCACCAGTTACAGTTTGTCATCCAGAGAAGTATCCATTTATCCCAACCTTTCTGCCAGTCTGCCAATCCTCTATCCTAGCCAATACTCTACCCTTAATCCCCTGGGATCTAACCTCTGGATTAGTCTTCTGTGCAGCACCTTGTCAAATGCCCGCTGGAGGTCTAGATATACCACATCCACCAGATTCCCATTATCTACCTTGCTGATCATATTTTCAAAGAACTTCAGCAAGTTTATTAAGCACGACTTGCGCTTCATAAAACCATGCTTTTTTTTAAATGTTCAGTTATCTCCTCTTTTATGATTGACCCCAGCAACTTCCCCACTACAGAGGTCAAAATAACTGGTAAAAACCGAAAGAACTACAGATGCTTCTGAGGAAGGTTCACGGACCCGAAACATTAACTCGATTTTTCTCTCAGATGCTGCCAGACCTGCTGAGCTTTTCTAGCAAGTTCTGCTTTTGTTTTAAACTAACTGGTCTACAGTTTCCCAAATTTTGCCTATCTCCTTTTCAGAATAAGGGTGTCACGTTAGTCTGCTTCCAATTCACTGGTACCTTTCTAGAATCCTGCAAAATTTGAAATATCATAACTAATGGATGTATCATCTCTGCTGCTACCTCCTTTAATACCCTGGGGGCAGACCATTAGGCACAAGGGACTCCACTGCCTTTAATCCCGTCAGTTTACTTAATACCTTCTCCTAGTCATAGTAATTTCACCAAGTTCCTCTGTAATAACTGCTGTTTTGGGAAGAAATTTGTCTTCCACTGTAAAAACAGAGGCAAAATATTGGTTTAGTGCCTCTGTCACTTCTGAGTTTCCCCTTATTACCTCACCATTTTTGTCCTCGAAAGGGCCAACATTTACTTTCATTATTCTCTTCCTTTTCATATAATTTTAGAAGTTTTTGGTATCAGTGCTTGTGTTTTCTGCTATTTTCCTTTTGTAGTTCATCTTACTTCTTTTGATTTTGGTTTCAGTAACCCTTTGCTGACATTTAAAATTCTCCCAATCCTCCACAGTGCCACTAGCTTATAAAGCTTTGGTTAAAACACAACTAGAATACTGCATCCTGTTCTAGTCACAAAACTTTAGAGGGGACATAAGGGTCCTTGAGAAGATGCAGAAGAGATTTACCAGAATTGCTTCCAGGTGGATAAGGGATTTTAAATTCAAGATTAGTTCAGAGGAATTGGGCTGTTCTCCTTGCAGCAAATGAGGTAGAGATAGACTTCGAGCATTTGGTAGAGGGGTATAATATAATAGCAGGTTTAGATGTAGTGGACAAAGAAAAGCTGGTCCTATTAGACGATGGTCCAAGAACTAGGGGACATAGATGTAAAGATTTGAGCAAGAGATTCTGCGGATATGTGTGGAAGAAATCTTTGCTAAGGATTGATAATGACATGGAACTCACAACCTATAAGACTGGTGGAAATAATGATTTCCAAAGGACTTTGGATAGATTGTTGAATGAAGTATACGTGTGGGGCTATAGGGATAGTTTGGGTAAGTGGAATTGCTCATGGTATTGCACCATAAACCAAATGAGCTGTACTGCCTGACTTCCACAACTCTATTAAACAAAAACTAAAACATTAAGTTACCAATGAATATTGAAAGAAAAGGTTAGATATCTGAAAAACATATAAATGACAAGAGAAAAAACAGAACTCAAAGGAATACAGATGATAACTACTTCATACACAAAATAGTAAATATTTAATTTGCTTCTATATTTACCAGGAAGACTAACATGGTAGGCATGGCACTAGAAGAAATAATCAAAAACTTATAAGTGCTTTTAAACTAGAAAATGACTAAATTAATAAAAACAATTAAACTTAAACAGGATACAATCCCTGATGTCGACATTTCCATTTGCACATATTAAAAGAAATTGGAAAGGCAACAATGCCAGAGCACTGCCAGCTAGCTAATGTGATTCCTATAATTAAAAAGGAAACAGAACAAATCTAGCAGCAACATTGAAACAGAAATAGGCCACTCAGCCCACTAAGCCTGCACTGCCATTTAATACGATCATGGTTGATAAAACACTTCAATGCTTTTTATATATACTGGCCCAATAACCCTTTCTGCCACTGATAGTCAAAATTTTATCAACCTTTACTTTATAAACTCAAAACTAAACTTCCACAGCCCTCAGAAGTAAAGAAGTCCAAAGATTCACCACCCTCTAAGTAAAAGAAAGTTCTCTACATTCCAATCTTAAATGGCGTTCCCCTTATCTTAAAGTTATCCCCCACCCTGAATCCATCCCCAATTCTAGACTCCCCAAACAGAGGAAACATATTGCCTGCACCAACCCTATCTATCCCTTAAGTATTTTCTAAATGTAAATAAGATCACTTCTCATTCTTTGAAACTTTAGAGAAGACAGGCTCAGTTTTCCCAATTTCTCTCCCTTGGACAGTTCTGCCATCCCTGGAAAAAGTACAGTGAACCTTCATTGCACTCCCTCTTTGCAAGAGTAGAAAAGCAGCATACTAATATTCAAATGGAGAGAGATTGCCCGTCTCTGAGGTGCAGAGGAATCTTAATGTCCTATTAAGGAAAGGTTATACAGGCTAAGAATAACAGCTGATCTTATTCTGAGGGGATTTGTCAGGATGGATGCTGTAAAGATATTTACCCTGAGGGCAACACTAGAACTAAGGGAAACTGTTTAAAAATATGGGGGTCTTCCATTTAAGACAGAGATGAGGAGAACTTCTTTTTTGCTCAGAAGAAGGTGAGTCTTTGGATCGTCTTCAATCAACATGACAAAAATACAGATTATTTGGTCAATATCATATTGCTATTTGCAGGAATTTGCTGCATGAAAATTAGTTGCCAGGTTTTCTACATTGCAATCGAGGTTACACTTCAAAAGTGCTTCACAGACTGCAAAGTGTTTTGGATATTCAGTCATCATAAAAGGTACTACATAAATACAAATCCTTTTTCTTAAAATGTTCTTCCTCTGTACACTACTCAGACATCGTGTCTCCATTATCTATTAAACTAGTTTGTATGCTTTTATTGATCATTAAAGTAGACATCTGACCCTGTTAAAATTGAATACAACAGCCAAAATAATACCCAAATTTGTGAAATCTGTGCGGTACAGCAGATTTGCTGCTGTTTCAAATCTATCTGGCTATGAATTTCTTATATAGAATAATTATTATAGAATCACAATCCAATTTTTGTAAACATTATCAAAACGCATCAATCTTACTCTGGGATAATTCAGGAAGTTTGTGAAGATTACTTACGTGAAATATTGATGCAATACAGGCTGTCTTCTGAGTTAGGGTTAAAGCATATTTTTGGAAATTAATTCAAGGATATAATTAATGAAAATTTTAAAATGTAAATATTTGAACCTTGAATGGCAAAAGTCATACTTCTGAATTGTAGCAACAAGCGTCTGGAGTGGTTTGGTTTGACACTGAGGAAAATAATAAGGCAATAATGGAAAATATTACTACAAATAAAGGTGAAAAAAATATATACAAAGCAACAAAAGAGGTTAATGAAGACAAGAAGAGTGTACAGAAATGAAAATACAGTTGATATCAGGAAGAACATAATTTCATGAGATGTGACATTGCTGGTCGCACCAATATTTATTGCTTTTGAGAAGGGGATAGTGAGCCACCTTTTTGAACTGTTGTAGTTCACTTGGCATATGTCAATTGCATTGCTATTAGGCAAGATTTCCAAGATTTGACCCACCAACACTTAAGGAACAGTGATATATTTCCAAGTCAGGATGATGAGTGATTTGGACATAAACCATCAGGCGTCGGTGTTCCATGAATTGCTGCCCTCGTCCTTGTCAGTGGCAGAGGTTGTGAGTTTAGAAGGTGCTGTCAAAGAAGTCTTGGTGAGATGCTGCAGAGCATCTTCAAGGGATCCACAGTCAATATTGTGAGCCCTTAATGCAACACCTTTTCAACTGTATACCTCTGTGCAGCCAACTCCTGTGGATCTGTCTCAACGGGAGGATAGAGCATATGCAGAGATGGTGCTGTTTGGGATATTTTCTGTAAAGTATGATTATGTCAGGCTGTCACTTGACTAGTCTGTGGAACACCTCTCCCAAGTGTGGCAGAAGTTCCCAGATTTTAGTATGGAGGAATCTTCAGAAACTCCAGGGTTGGCAGTGGCATGCTCATTTCCAGTGCCTCGGTCAATGCCAGATTGTCTGTCTAAATTCTTGTTGAATTTTTTGTAACAGTTTTACAGTGCATTTGTCACTGCATCACTTGCTAGGGCATGGCAGAGGTCATTTAAGAGCTAACAATACTGAGTGTCAGAAGTCACATACAGGAACAGGTAAGGATGGCAGAACTCCTTCCCTAAATGGCTCTAGTGAAGCTGAAACATCTTTTGTGACAATCCACAATGCTTTTGGCATCACCATTACTGACTAGCTTTTATTAAAATTCTAGATTTATTAATTGAATTCAAATTCCACTAGCTGTCATTGCGTGACTTGAATTCATGTCCCCAGAGCATTAGCCTGGGCTTCTTGATTACTCATGCAACCACATTACCATGATGCCACTAGCTCCTCTGAGAACACCCTACACAAAAAGGAGGAACTACGGGGATTGAAGTGCAGACTTTGTTATGCTAATGGTAGTGGATAATATTTTGTTTTGATGATCACATTTGGGAATGATGGCACATCCAGAAATACAATGATGACCATCAATTGATGAAAAAGGGCAATTTATAAGGATTTACAAGGGATTCGAACCCCAGCTTTTCATTCTACATCAATAATAAACTGCTGTTAGGAACCTACTAGAATATATTGTTATGATCAGTTCACAGGCAAGATTCCCCAATCTCTTAGTGTTCCAGACAGTATGCCCAAATTATGAAGTTCCCAGATGAGAGAGAATGAACTGGCTCCCCTTCATTCACTCATTCTCTTCAATGATCAGAATAAGGCTAACTTTTTTAAAAATCCCTTCTGTTATGGGTATCTTTCTCCCCAGCTAAATAATTGTCTTTGACAAACAGCAAGTTAACTGGGCTTTCTTGAATTAAAAAAGTGGGTTTATTAATTATTATATACAAGAATTAAAAATGCCACACAAATGCACAGATTTGGAACAAGGAGTTCAAAAAAAGATTAAAGTATAGAGAAGATATATGGTTCTGTCACTGAGTCATTCATGAACAGTAGATTGTAGATCTTTGGATGACACCAGCAGTGTTGATATTGGTGACTGCACAGTCAATTGTGAGGTTCTTGGCTTTGCAGGGTGATCTTTTTGTCTTGGTTATTTTAGATAATGGCTAGCTAGCCTGCACTCAATGTGGGAGTGTCATCAGACACAAAACGTTAACTCTGTTTTTTCCTTTACAGATGCTGCCAGACCTGCTAAGCTTTTCCAGCAACTTTGTTTTTGTTCTCAATGTGGGAGAACAAAACGTGTTCATGTGGGAGGTTGTTTTTTCTCTCTCTTTTTACCTGCAGTGCAGGGACGTTTAAAGGCTATTTTCAAACTGTGACCTTCATAGCACACTAGTTCACACACTCGCACATCAGACCATTAATACATACACAATCGTTGGGTTTTAACACTTCCCCTTGTATATCCTTGAAGGGTAATATGCAAACATGTCTGCAGGAGATAGCTTCCTGCTGAGAGTGAAAGGTGGAGTAGGTAGTCAGCCTCTTGATATCTCTTCCTGTCTTTCTGTTTGAAGTTTGCCTAGCTTTGTACAGGTGTGACATTCCATGGGTCTACACAGGATTCTGCCACACAGTCAATGAATTTATCCTTTGTCTACATCAGTCCCGTTTTCAAGAGTATGTTCTGGAAGTAAAATTTCAATATTGTCCCCAAATATTTCAGATTTTAACCCATCATTGTGACACTATCTAAAATTGCAGATGGAGCCAATAAATTTTGAAAAGAAAACCATTTGCAAATACATATTGTGAATGTGGGGAGTCCTGGACATGGCCAGTGTCCCAGATGACCACATATGCAAAAAGTGCTCCTAACTGCAGAAACTGGAGCTCCAGATCTTGGAACCTGAGCAGCGGTTGGAGAAACTGTGGCGCTTCCGACAGGCTGAGAGTTACGTAGATAGCATGTTTAGAGAGGTGGTCACACTGAAGCTCAACGGACTAGAGGAAAGAAGGGAACAGGTGACCACCAGACTGATGAGGGTGCTAGTACCTCTGAGAAATGCAATCTGAGCCAAGCTTCTATCATCACAAGCAACTTGACTATATTGGGGGGGTGGGGAGTGGAGGGGTGAAAGAAATGAAAAGCATTAGTGATAAGGAATTCTTTAGTTAGGAAAGCAGACAGGCATTCCTGTGCCCATAGATGTGATTCCAGGATGGTGTGTTGCCTCCCTGGTGCCAGGGTTATGGAGGTCACTGAACAGCTGCAGGGCATCCTGAAAGGGGAGGGTGATCTGTTCAATGTCATTGTACATGCTGGTACCAACAATATGGGTAAAGTGAGGAACGAGGTCGTGCATGAAGAATTCAGGGAGCTAGGCAGTAAATTAAAAAGCATGACCTCAACAGTTGTAATCTCTTGATTACTCCCAGTGCCATGTGCTAGCTAGTTGAGAAATAGGAAAATGGGACGAATGAATGCTTGTCATAAGATTGGTGCAGGAGCGAGGGTTTTAAAATTCCTGATCATTGGACCATTTTTGAGGAAGGTGTGACATGTGAAAACAGGACAATCTGCACCTGAACCACACTGGGACCAACACTGCAAGTCGGTTTGCTAGTGCTGTTGGGAGGACTTTAAACTAACCTGGCAGGGGGAGGGGTACAGAAAATATCAATGAAATCTGAAGGATTTTCCAGCAGTTTTTATTTGTCCTAATCCTGTTTCATTGATACTGTTCCTAATTGTAGCATTTGCTGGCTTGCCTTCCAAGCCAAATCAGTTCATTCCACATACACGAGTGATCAAGCTTAGCACTTTCCTAAACAGTCAGGGTTGAAGTGATTCTTTACAACTAATCCAATCACAGGATCCTTTGAGTTTCTGGTTTGTGTTTATCTAACATATACTCTGCTCACTGACACTGAACCCCTCCATCCCTTTTTATACCAGAAGGTTCTGTTTTTTTGTTGGCATAACAAACAAAAAGTGGTAGTCACCATTCATACCATTCCAAATGGTTCTCTATTCACTGAATTTCCTTTCTCGCCCCTCCTTTTTCTTAGTCCACAAGGATCAAGAGTGAATTTCTTCAACCCTTAGATTGTAGGTCATGAGGTGACTAAAAAGTCCAAAACTGGATCCGCAAAGGAGGGAGCTTTAGCAGTTTGGATTAGAAACTGGCTTTCTGAAAGAAGGCAACGAGTGGTGGTTGATGGAAAATATTCAGCCTGGAGTCCGGTTACTAGTGGTGTGCCACAGGGATCTGTTTTGGGACCACTGCTGTTTGTCATTTTTATAAATGACTTGGACGCAGGCATAAGTGGATGGGTTAGTAAGTTTGCAGATGGCACTAAAGTCGGTGGAGTGGTTGACAGTGTGGAAAAATGTTGCAGGTTGCAAGGAGACTTGGATAAACTGCAGAATTGGGCTGAAAGGTGGCAAATGGAGTTCAATGCAGATAAATGTGAGGTAATTCACTTTGGGAAGAAGAATAGGAAGGCAGAATACTGGGTCAATGGAAAGATTCTTGGCAGTGTGGATGTGCAGAGGGATCTTGGTGTCCAGGTACATAGATCCCTGAAAGTTGCCACCCAGGTTGATAGTGCTGTTAAGAAGGCATACCGTGTGTTGGGTTTCATTGGTAGAGGGATTGAGCTTCGGAGCCGTGATGTCATGCTGCAACTGTACAAAACGCTAGTGCGGCTCACTTGGAATATTGCGTACAGTTCTGGTCGCCCCATTACAGGAAGGATGTGGAAGCATTGGAAAAAGTACAGAGGAGATTTACCAGGATGTTGCCTGGTCTGGAGCAAAGGTCTTATGAGGAAAGGCTGAGGGACTTGGGTCTGTTCTCATTGGAGAGAAGAAGGCTAAGAGGGGATTTAATAGAGACATACAAGATGATCAGAGGATTAGATAGGGTGGACAGTGAGATTCTTTTTCCTAGGATGATGACGTTGGCTTGTACGAGGGGGCATAGCTGCAAATTGAGGGGTGATAGATTTAAGACAGATGTCAGAGGCAGGTTCTTTACTCAGAGAGTGGTGAGGGCGTGGAATACCCTGCCTGCCAATGTAGTTAACCCAGCCACATTAGGGGCATTTAAACAGTCCTTGGATAAGCATATGGATGATGATGGGATAGTGTAGGGGGCTGGGCTTAGATTAGTTCACAGGTCGGCGCAACATCGAGGGCCGAAGGGCCTGTTCTGCGCTGTATTGTTCTATGTTCTATGTTCAAACACTGCCATGGTTGCAGGAGGTGGAGTCTGAAGAGGTAGGTGGGTGAAAAGTTAAGGTTTAATACACTCCTCCTACTGTTTGCACTTATACAGTCATAGAGTCATACAGCATGGAAACAGACCCTTCGGTCCAACTAGTCCATGCCGACCATAATTGCAAACTAAACCAGTCTCACCTGCCTGTGCTTCGTCTATATCCCTCCAAACACTTCTTATTCATGTACTTATCCAAATATCTTTTAAACGTTGTAACTGTACCTGCATCCACCACTTCCTCTGGAAGTTTATTCCACACATGAACTACCTTCTTAAACATTTGCCCCTCATGTCTTTTTTAAATGTTTCTCCTCTCACCTTAAAGATGTTCCCTAGTCTTGAAATCCCTCACCCTAAGGAAAAGATACCTGCCACTCACCTTATCTATACCACTCATGATCTGATAAACCTCTATAAGGGCTGTAAGAGATGCTCAAAATACTTGGCACCTTTGTAGATGTTTCTCCAGTATCAGTGGCCTTAGACAAGAGATTCCCATGAGTAGAAGAAGATACTGCATTTTTTATGGACACTTTGAGGACACCCATGAAGCATTTCCTCTGCCCTCCTCGTAATGGCTTGCCATGATAAAATTTGGACGTTTTGGACGTCCAAAGAACTTGGACGTTTTGTGTCAGGCATGTGGAGGATGTGGCCCGCTCAATACAGCAGATTGACCGTAACCAGTGCTCAATGCTTGGAATGCAGGTCTGAGAGAGGATGCTGATATTGGAATGTTTAACTTGCCATTAGATTTGCTGAATTTTGAAGAGGTATCGATGGTGATATTCCTCTTGGGGTTTGAGATGTCTGCTGTATCTTGTCCATGTTACTGATGCAGACTTGAGGACTGGTAATGCAGCCTGTAGTCAAAGAGCTTGCTGTCACCAAACACTCCTTCCTCAAATGATCAAAGGCTGTGCTGGCACACTGAAGGTGATGTGGCATTTTATTTTTGATGTTGTACCCACAGAGAGGAGGTTCCCAAGTATGGGAATTAATTTCCATTGTCCAGTGACTCGCCATGGATCTGAACAGTCGGGGAACAGTGGAAGCGAGCTGGTACAGCACGTTTAATCTTCCAGATATTTAGGCGAAGGTCCATTCTCTCATATACCTCTCAATGCCTTGATGCTGGTTTGGAGCTCAGCCTTTGAATGTTTGCACAAATAAGTATTATCTGCATACTGCAGCTCAATGACAGAGGTTGGCGGGGGGTGGTGAGGGTGATCCTGGTCCTGGTAATAATGCTGGTTGCACAATTTCTGAGTTCCCCTGTAGAGGCAGCAGTGGGAAGTTTGATGGTTTTGGGGTGGAGTGTTGCAGTGGAGAGGATGGAACCTCTATTCACTGAATTGAAATAGTGAATGTCCAGCCCTTTTGACGACAGCATCCAATGTTTGATACTATCCTCACAAGCACACAGGCATACTCTCTGCCAGGGTCACTGGATAATCTTCAGGAAGTTCTGCCTAGTGACCCCCTTCCTAAAGTGGGAAACTGAAACTAACTACAGTACTCCTCCTGTTCATCTGGGTTCAGATAACTCAGCAAAGGCTGATAATGTGATGTGACACTATTAAGTGAAGAGAATGAATACCTTAGTTTTTTTCGGATCAATGCTATTTTAATGCCAGCAATAACCTTGTAATTCAAATAGTTATCAACAGTATTAAAATGATCTTTGTATATATATTGTAAAATTGTTAAAAGATGCTGTTTTAACAGTAAAGTTAAAGCTTCCCCAACCTTCAACAAAATTTCATGTTTAAATCTCTGCGACACTTCCAAAACATGCTTGCCAATCGCAGCATTTCACCGATCATCTGCACACACATCAGATATACTCCTGTGTATATGAGTTTATACTTTGGGGAACGATTTATCCAGTCGAGAATTACAATATGAAGCCTGCGATTTTCATGTAAAGACCTTATTTGCAAACAGCCCTGAGGGCTTTGATTCCTTATCAAAGTCTAGCAATGCAAAATTGTTCACGATCCACTCATTCTGCAACGTGAGCAATACAATCTCACATCACAACCATGTACAGCTATACAAACATACAAGGAAATGAACTTTATACTGGAGGGGGGGTCACCCCGACTTTTCCGGTCACGTGGCGCCCTGGCATTTCCAAATATGGGCACATAAAGGCCACCGAGCCGCCAGATCAAAGGGAGCCGCCGTCTGCAGCTTTTCCAATCCCATCCTTGTGGTTAAAAACATGACAACAACTCGATCGTTTTCTCACGCCACACGCAATCCCCATCTCCCCCGCAGTCCCCACATTCCGCGCTAAATGCAGCACAATCCTCTCCTTTATTCCGATGAAAAGTTCTGCAATTAGAGTCCCGCAACCCCCCGCCACCCCTCAATGTTTGGTTGGGGGGGGGGTGGGTTGGAAAAGTGTTAGCAAAGGCGTGAACTGGCGGCTACATCAAAGCGAACGCAGGCCGTGTATTAATGAGACCCTTTGTTTCCGGGCTGCGATGCAACAGGTTCGCTCATATTTGCCAATGAGGGGATTGTTTTCCCCCCATGTTCCATGTGGGAGGGCTGGATATCTTTCAGCTTCTGTTGCTTTATCATGGGAACGGGAACATAAGAAACTAGTGTTACACAGAAATGTCCAAATTGCACAGATTCAATCGTAATATGAACTATTTCTGTTTTCCACTATATTAATTAAGAGTCTACGCTGTAAGACTTATTTTGCAAGATGTTTTGCTGTAGCCCATGTTTTTACCTTTCATTGGTACTTACTGTGCAAGCAGTCATTTTATTCCGCCTGGAGCCGGGTCCATGACAGAACTTAAAACAGGCATTGACAATTCGGAAACATCTAGATACTTAGCTTTTATATAAGTTGTACTTGCAAATACACTGCTGATAAATCCGGCATTTTCTTTTTTTAAAAAAACAAACTTTGCAACAAAAGCATAATTGTGGGCAGCGTTGGTTCCAGAGCCTTACGGCTATTTCAAACTGGTTTCAAGGCAACTTCATATTTCAAGATAACAAGCATGGGGCTGGATGAACACAGCAGGTCAAGCAGCATCATAGGAGCCGGAAAACTTGATATTTCCAGAGCCTGATTTCGGACATGACCGAACAGACTGACTGAGCTCCGTCTATGATTTGTGGAATAAATGTTTTTCAAAAAGTAATGTAATTTATTTTAAAGCTATGGAGTTCTTCTCTAAATCCTAGCTACCTCCCTCAACCGTCATCAGTAAAATAAATCAGCTAGTGATTTATCACATTGCAGTTTGTGGGATGTTGCTCTGCGCAAGTTGGTCGTAGGTCTGAGACAACAAGGTGTGGAGCTGGATGAACACAGCAGGCCAAGCAGCATCAGAGGAGCAGGAAAGCTGACGTTTCGGGTCTAGACCCTTCAGAAAAATCGTACTAAAGCGGCTATATTTCAAAAGTGCTTCACCGGCCAAATTTGGGGTCTCCCAAAGTCATGCAAGATGCTCTACAAATGCAAGTTTTTATCTTTAAAAACTAATAAGTCAAAATCATGGATGAATCAACCTTTTTTTGAAAACCGCAGGAGCTTAACTTTTTAAAAATAAAAAATGTTTCAGAGATAGTAGGAACTGCAGATGCTGGAGAGTCTGAGATAACAAGGTGTGGGGCTGGATGAACACAGCAGGCCAAGCAGCATCAGAGGAGCAGGAAGGCTGACGTTTCGGGCCGAGACCCTTCTGTGCCTATCTATGCCATTGTGAGAGAAAATATTTGTGAACATTGTGTGCGTCTCCTGTAACTGATTTGAAAAAACACACATGAAAGTTAGATGTACGAATCTTCCCGGCCCATGCAGAAGTGTTAACAAATGAGATTCCGAAGAGAGCTGCCATGGTAGACTGAAGGATTTAGGACCCAGGAACACTGTCTCAGGGTAATAAGCCGCTCACTTAGGACTGAGATAACGAAAAATGTCCTCACTTAAAGGCCTGAGAACCACCGGAATTGTATTTTCCTCCTCCAAAGGGTGATGTGAGCTCGACTGTTGAATGTTTTTAAGGCTGATTTTTGCTTTCTCAGGGGATCAAGGGAAAGTGGGCGGGAGAGCTGTGTAAAGGCAGAGAATCCGTTACAAGTATAATGAATGGTGGAGCAGGTTTGGGTGACTGTATGGTCTACTGCCCTTATTTTGTTATATCAAGTACATCTGTGTGCAAGTATGTTTGTTCACTTCATGTCAATATTTAAATTTCTATCTGTTTCTATGTGAATTCATCAGAGTGTGTTTGTGCAAGAATGTATTTGTACATAAATATGGATGAGTGTGTGTGAATATATCTGTATTTGTGCCAGTGATTGTGAATATGTGCATGTGTTGATATGCTGGTCTGTGACAGCACCATAGGTCCTCTTGTTACAAAAGTCACCCCATAATTGCAAATTAAGCATATCCAGTAAAAATATGAAAACAAATTTGTGTGTATGCAGTCATGAATGTGTCTTTATCATTGTACATAAAGGCATGTGCATGAAAGTGGAGGTGTGTGATGACATGAATAAATCTCTATTTGGTGTGCTCTATTTTGGTGTGTCCAGGGCATTGATCTATTTGTATACATGTCTTCTGACATTTTGTTTTGTGAAATTCACTGCAAAATTTCACATTGCGTGCATGTCTAAAGGAACAAGAATTCAACAAATTCAAGGTTAAACTGCCAATTAGCTGCTCCAAAAATGTTAACAAAGAATTACTGCTGCTTCTTTAAAAAAAATCTTGTTAACAGCAGAAAGTTTGTTGGTTGAGTGGAAACTGCAGCTGGGGGCAGCAATGAGATGGAAAGGAGGGAAGCTAGGAGCACTTGGAGGGCACAATATCTGTGAATTGGGTGGAGCTGGAGGAGAAAAAGTGCCTCTTTGAAGTGGGAAGGGAAGTGATTGCTCGGCACAGTTTTGCGGAAATTGTTTAGGGCTGGACATCTCTGAAAATGAATGGATACAATTGTAATTTCCCACTTTTTAAGGCTAGACATCTATTAGTAATGTTCTAAAAATGTTTGAAGTTGACCAGAATATATCATATTTAATGTAAAAGTTCCAAATTTTCCAACAGGTGCTGCTGTAATGTGCATGTGCATATTCAGATGGGATAGAAGTAACGTTTGGAAATAGATACATTTTCTGCCCATAGCCCTGAAACCAGTGTGTGCTATGTGTGATACTGTATGAGTATTTGTTGCTGAACATGAGTGTGGCCTCAGTCAATATCAGCTGTAACATACTTTTATGATTTGATTATACATCTGTGAAGTACTTTGAAATGCTTTTCTGCATTGAAAGTGCTACATAATAAAAGAATTATGGATGCTAGAGATCTGAAACAGAAAGGAACAGAAATAGCTGGAAAAAAGTGTTATTTATGCTGAAGCCAAAGTTGGTTGGGTGGGGTGGTGGTGGAATGTGGAAGAAGTGGAGAAATGAGTAAATGGGTGGAGACAGACCCAGACAGAGTGAGAGAGAGATGTGAAAGATGTTAGTGAACAAGGAGATCATGGGCAGCAGATCAGGACAAAAGAAAAGCTGAATAAGCGATAATAAGAACTAACAGGAGGAGAAAATGGCTGAGCTGTGCTGAAAGCAACCCTGAATGATCTCCAACAGTGTTCCAGTGAGCCTCAGCACAAGCTTGAAGAACAACATCTCATTTTCCCCTTGGGGACCCTGCACCCTCTAAGACTCAACATCAATCACTTTGGAAAACCTGCAGATTCTGTAAATCAGAAACAAAAACAGAAGTTGCTGGAAAACCTCAGCAGGTCTGGCAGCATCTGTGAAGAGAAATCAGAGTTAACATTTTCGGTCTTGTGAGGAAGGGCTCATCGCTCCCCTTCATCCCCCGCCCCCCCTCCAACTTTGGCTGCAGCATAAACACTACATTTTCTTAGCTATTAACAGTTCTGATGAAGTCACCAAACTTAAAATGTTAACTCTGCTTTCTTCCCACAGATTTTGCCAGCAATTTCTTCGTTTGTTTCAGATTGCCAGCATCTGCAGTTCTTTGTCGTATTACAATGTGTAATTGTTTATTTGGCAGGAAGAATAAAAATAAGCATGATATCAAAATGATGAAAGGTCACAGAGTTCTTAAATGCAGAAGGAATTGAGTGTCCTTGCATATGAATCATGAAAGGTTAGTATGTAGGTAGCAGCAAGTATTTGGGAATGTTATCGTTTATCGTGAGGGGAATTAAATATAAAAGTAGGGAGATTATGCTTCAATTATACAGGGTACTGGTGAGCCTATATCTGGAGTATGGTGCACAATATTGGACTCTTGTATTTAAAAATGCATTGCTCACAGTTTACAGAATGTTTACTAGACTAATAGCTGGAATTGGTTGGTTGTCTTATTAGGAAAGGCAGTCAGCCTCAGTTTATATCCAAAGGCATTCAGAAGAGTAAGAGGTGACTTGGTTGAAACCTGTAAAATCCTGAGGAGTCTTGACAAGGCAGCTTTGGTGAGGATATTTCCACTTATGGAAGAACTTAGAACTGGAAATCACTGTTTAAATATTCAGGATCACCCATTTAAAATAGAGATTAGGTAAAATTATTTCTCTCAGAGAGTTGTGAATCTTGGGAAATCTCTTCCCAAAAAGGCAGTGGTGATAGAGTCCTTGTAAATTTTTAAGGCAGGTCTAGATAGATTCTTGTTTATCAAGGAGTTTAAAAGTTATCGGAGCGGGCAGGAATGTGGGTTTGAGGTTACAGTCAGTATGGCCATATTCTTATTGAATCGCAGAGTAGACTCAAGGGCCTGGATAACCTAATCCTGCTCCTGATTTGCATGTTCATGACACACAGTGCAACATCAAGTTATTAGAGAGATAAAGAACTAATACCAGGAAGACCATTGGCTTATGTTTGGTTTTCACTTAAAACCCCTTTTTAATTGTTCTCTTAGATTGTCATAAAGTCATAGAGGTCTACAGCGTAGAAAAAGGCATAGAAAAAAAGAACCACCTCGCTATTCTAATCTCATTTTCCAGCAATAGGCCCATAGGTTTTTGGGCCAGTATACAATCTTAGTGTCTTCTTTTAATTTGACCTGGGGTTGATTTCCATATTTAACTAGTCACCAAGATTACTAGTGCTACGAAAGTAACATCATTTATTCTTGTCCCTATTTCACAGAGACATGTGACCTACTGAGTTTCTCCAGCACTTTTTTTTATTCCAGATCTCTAGCAACTGCAAAATTGTGCTCTTATGTGAATCATGCCTTCAGCATCCTGTACGCCTCTTAACTTCTCTCCCCTATTCTTTCAAACTCTGATCTACACAAACTCAAACTCATCCAAATTTCTACTTGCATTGTATCTTATATTGACTGCAGGCCTTCACTGAGTCTTCACTGAGATTTACATTAGCTCACAGCACCATGGATACTGATTTCAAAATCTTCACCTGTAATTACATATCCTTTCACAGTCTGACCTGATTCTATATTAGCAAGTTCCTGCAGCCCTTCATCTAAGCTTACGTACTCTGCTCTTATAGAGTTCGTCTCTTGAGCTTCCCTGTTTCTCTTCTCTGCCATCAGTTTTAAATCCGTGAACATGGGCCTGCACTCAGTAATTTTCAGTTAAGCCCTTCTGTGCCCATCCCTTCCTATATTCAAACACATATTTAAAATCTAATTAGTTGAATTAATTCTAATTAATTCTTCTTATACCTGCTGCTCAATTTTTAATACACTGACTTTAACTGTCTTGGAAATTTCACAATGTGCAAGATGTTTTCTAAGTTCATGTGTAGTGCTGTGAACGTCTGTGTTAATATGTTTTTGAATGTTTGATTTTTTGTGTATATCTGTATTTAATATGCCTGTATTTATGTCTATGTATATCTAAGTGTGTCTGCATTTGTGTCTTGTATGTCTATGTTTAAGCTTGTGTCTGTACTTGTGCCTGTGTGAATCTGTGTTTGCATTGTGCATGTGTGTATTTAAGTCTATATTTGTCCCTGTTTATGCAATATTTAACCGTGTCTCTGTGTGCATCTGTACCCGTGCCTGTGCATGTTCGTATTTAACTGTTAAAATGCATCACACATAAATGGGAGGAAAATGTGTGGCTCTTTGTGTTTCCAGTTGTGAATGTGTGACAGTAAATCTGTGTTTATACCTGTATTCTCTGTGTGAGAGGCCCTCTTATGCTTAAATCTATGTTATTCTAGTTGAACCCTTACCGCGATCAGCTAAAGCAATGAAAAATACTACCAGACTTTTAACGTTATCATTCAAAACTGACACGTTAAAGAATTAACATAATTTAGTAAAACAAAGTTACATGATTTGACCAAACTGAATTGCGGTTTAAGAAGCAACAAAAAGGAGCACTTTTTCTTTCACAGACCCGAGTATTGAGGAAATGTACAGTAAATAGTTATTTGTCAAGGGGAAACGCGGGCACGTTGCTTCTCTCGACGCAAATGAATATGTGATTTTACAAAGATTTTTTAAAAAGTGTGTATGTCTTCGGGGGGAATGGAGTGAGTTGGGTGCAGATTGCAAGGGCAGGGGCTTAGTGAAGAGAAATAGTAATGATTTTAAAGTGTTTCGTTGATAAAACAATTGAATCCCCCTCCCGTCAATGAAGCTGTCAATCAAAAGGCGGTACTCTTTGATGTTGAGGAGCCGTCGCCTTGGTCCTAAACACAAACTGCTTCAGATCTTTTTTTCTCTCCCTGCTGCCGTACTTTCACTGAGGTCTTTTTTTCTCTGTCTCTCTCTCTCTCTCTCTCTCCTGCTCCAACTGACTGCAACTTCACATTGTGTTGATTCGGGTCGGGTGGGGAGGGGGGGTGTCCTGTATCACAAGAAGCAGCACAAGTCCCGGGTAAAGGAACTTTGCAGAGTTGCAGAGTAAAGGAGTGGAGAGGTCGGGTGGTTGGGGTGGGGAGGGGGGGGGTTTGGGGGGGGGGAATAATACAGACAGGGGAACAAACCTGAGGAAAATGCCGCAGCTGAACAGCGGTGGAGGGGATGATCTGGGGGCGAACGATGAAATGATCTCCTTTAAGGACGAAGGAGAGCAGGAGGAGAAAGCCTCCGAGAACGCTCTCACAGAGAGGGACTTAGCAGACGTGAAGTCATCGTTAGTCAGCGAGTCGGAGACTAACCAGAACGTGAATCCTGCATCCGATCCAGGGGTGAGTGAAAGAGTTTGATCTTTGCTCATGTTAATGGATTTCCAGTCTATTCACACAGACACACACACACCAGTGTGTATAACACCGACCACCCCATCTCATGCAAATCCTTCTTTCACATGATCCCAAACAGGCGATTAGACGTTCACAGGACAATCAAAGAATTTACCAAGACAAATCCAGAGGTCACATCGATGACGGTATGTTGGCTTATTTGCATTTGTGTTTTTATTGTTTTGGATGTACTCGCTATGAAAGCAATCCTTATTTCATCCACCACCCCCCCCACCCCCCACCCCCCCACCACCACCAGCACCACCTTGCTCGCCAGTTGTTTACAACCAAGTATGTTAAGTGCCAACTTACTAATAAAAAAACTTTCTTCCCCCCACCCCCCCCCCCACTTTCCTTGTCTCCTGCAGCTTTAAAGCAGCGTCAAGATGGAGGGACATTCAAAGGGTCAGCCTACTCGGGGTATCCCCACTTTCTGATGCTCCAGGACCCCTACCTGCCTAATGGATCCCTTTCTCCATCTGTAAGTTCTAAGCATCTTATGCACGTTGCAAGAATCGTACGTCCACCCGTTTAATTCTTTCAGGCTCATTTTCTTTAGGAAGTGGGAAGGGAGAATCAGTGTTCTTTAGCACAAAACGAAAGCTCATCATTAGCTCACTCAAAAGTTAAATTCAAGCTTTGGCTTGTGGGTTTCAGGGGGTCTTCCTTGAGTGTCTGGTATCTGGGATTTAAACTATTGTTTAACACCTGGCTCAGATTCACGGAGTCTGCCTCTCCTAGTTAGAGGTGTATTTCAACACACCACGTCAGTCAAAACAAAATAAAATGCATCGCCTGTGGTTGCCGCCTTGTTCCTGGTGAAAGGTAGTCATCGCAGTGTATGATTTTGCTGCTGTATGGTGTCAGTAAACAAACGCTAGAGATTTGTCACTGTCAAGTTGTCCACTCGTAGCTGTAGTGTCTGGGGTGGATTGAGGGAAGGAAGTGACGATCTCAGCTCGTTCTGTAGCCCCCATAACATTTTTTTCAAAGAAGTTAAAGAAACTGTCGCAATGGTTTCGATTTTCTGAAACGTTTAACAACATTGCTGAGCTCCGTACTGGATCAGGCTGTCGGGGGACTAGCAATAGAATAAACAACGTGTAATTCAGAGAAAACTCCGCAATAGCTTTACAATAATCTTATGTTCTTAGCAGGAAATTTGAAACATAAATATCATGGTCTGTACTATCAGTCTCCCTTATTTCCATGTTTCCTTTCCTGGCGAAGAGTAAAACCTATTCATCGTAGCTAAAAATGGAATGGTGTTTCGTTTGAGTATATTGTTAGCCCTGAGACTTCCCAAAAAAAGTTTCCCAATATCTAACATCAATGGCATTTAAATACCATCCAAAAGTAGAGAATGGTACATTTTTGAAATGATATCCAGTACCTTTCAAAAAAAGAATCTACACCAGTCTATGGCACAGAAAGTGTGCCCAGAAACCACCTCCACCCAGTTGAGACTGTGGTGTTGAAATATATTAGAAGTGCCTGAAAATAAGTTGTATCTCAAAGCAATATCCCACTAAACCTACTTTAAATCAAGGACTCAACACGTCCGTGAGTAATGTTCTAAAATCCAACTCCAGACAAAAATAATTGGGAAGTGCCAAGAATGTCATTTTCAGAAAATAAAACTTTCTTGATAAATAAATGGGTGCTTCAAATAAAAACTTATTCCACAAATATGCATATGTGATCACAAAATTAGATGAGGCTAATATTACTATGTTGAATTGGAAAGTGTCAGAGAACCCAATCTTAATTTTTGCCCACACTCTCATCAAGCTGATTGAAAAGATTGTGAAGTCTGTACACAACTATTTTGTTCCATAAACTTACACAAACAAACAGGTACCATGCAACCAGCAGCTGTCAGTCAGTTTTCCCTTTTAATAACAAAGACCTTTGCTTATCTGATATCAGATAAATGTCCGGTTGAATATTTCCAAGCAAAGCTCAAGCATCCACAATATGCTGTGTGCTGTTGTGTTTCATATTGTTGTGCAATGTGGTTTGAGTGGTCTTTTTTTTCTCTCTCTGCAGTGGAGCTAAATGGAAATCTTTTCAGTAAACATAGATTTGCTTGAGGGCTCGTGAAGCAGTGAGCAGTTGGGGGTTGGGGTGGGAGGAGTGGGGTTGGGGGTGGGTATGGTATCAAATGAGACACTGGCTTTCTTGTTAGCTTAGTAATACAACACAGGCACTATTGGAAAAAAATAGCATTGTTGTTTAATAACCATTTACAACCGCAGAGTTCCTGTGAATTAGGCATCTTGCTCATTTCTCATTGACAGACTGGCAAATATCAGAAATCTCATTCATAAGGTTGATCACTGTCATTGATCCTTTTCAGAATTGAATAGTTAAACAGAAAAACTTGACTTCTTTACTTTGCCTTATTGTGTTTTGGTAAATATTTTGGTTTGAATAGTGAACATAAACGCTGGTGACTCAAGTGTGGGACTTTGTTTTCAGATGAATACTGAACTTGATCAAATGAAAGATCTGGGTTTTTTTTGTAGGCAGTTTGTTATTGGATGTTGCAGTTGTGTACAATTCATTTAATTGCCTCACACCATCAGATTCATTAGCTTTACGAAGGTTGTTTCTATGAAACCAGCAGAAATTCAACTAAAATGCCACTAAGGTATTAGGTTAAAGGGGAAAAATGATGTTAGAAAATTCTGCAACTTTTTGACCTTTAATGCATCAAGTTCCAACAATGATTTGTTTCTGGGCTGTGATTATACTGCTGGAGCTGATAATAAGTAAGAATGGTAGTGTTGTCTGCTTGTATCTTGGAAATTTTACCAGATAACATGGTCATGCCAATCTTTAAATTCTCAGGTTAGATTTGGAAAGAAACCTGATTTTGGATCCAGCTTTTAGTTCACTGCCAAGTTTGAATGGAATGAATGCCACCTCAAATATAAACCTCGGGGAAAAAAACTGAAAGAGTTAGCTGTTACAGTTTGCTGCGTTAACACGTTATAGTTGAAAACTTTTTTTAAAAATAAAAACGTCCCTCTGAGGTACTCTACAATTCCCTGAGAATGTTAACCATTTAAGGGTTAAAAGGACCTTTGATAGTGAGACTGCCTCAATGTAGTATTTAGATGATGGGAAATACCTTTTGAAATAGTAAAAAAACCTCAGCTCACCTATCTGTCCTGGAAATATATAACATGATTATTCTACCTTTGTGAAAATCCAGGTAGAAAATTTAAGTTATATTGAGTGAATATTGTTGAATTTGTATTTTGATTCTGCTGTGTGTTTTTATATAGCAGTTGGTAATTCATTCACCAATCAACAGTTGCTGTCAGACAGCAGAAAGAAAAGCAATTATCACACCCTTGGGTCTTAGATATTACTTTTCTTCACTATAACATTTATTAAGTGTTGTTATACTTGAGGTGGTGTGTGTGTGGGTTGGAGCAGTTGGCTCAGTTATCTTGATGGCTAGTGTGTGGTTGAAGAATAACAGCAACAAAATGAGTTCAGTTTTACTCTGGCTGAGGCAGACTGCAGTTCTGCTTGCTCACCCTGCTCTTAAGAGTAGAAGGCAGATGACAATTGACAAAAACTGCCAAGAATGAAGCATCTGCGGACAACAAACTAAGGAACAATCTTCAGGCATGGTTTGAATGAATGAATATACCAATGTACGCTATACAGCATTTCCCCCAACAAAAGTTTTAGTCATTTTGTTTAAGATACATTAAACCTAATTTCTAATGGACATGAGCTTCCAGCATAAATTAGGTTGGGTATATTTGTACAAATTGGCACTAAATCGTCAGTATCACGGAATCAATGAGTATTGTGATGGAATTAGTTAATTGTTCCAGTGGAAGTTATTTTATTACGTTTGAAGTAAAGGCCTTTTGTTGGTAGAAAGCAGCGAAATACCTGGCTTGGGAATGCGTGCTGCTTTGTGAAAATGGCCAAAAACAATTTTTAAAAACTCATTTATTTACAGCTCTGAAATGTTTTTTACCGACCAGCTTAATGTCCCTTCATTTTATCCGTTAAAGATTTCATAAGTAAACAGTGTTCTTATACAAGTGAGTTGTTAATAGTCAGTGATTTTGTTCCCTGCATAAATATGTCTTGTCCTGCTTGTCACCTCACAATGAGGGCAGATAGATCCTACTCCCTGATGGTTAGATTGGGCAATTAGGTCAATAGACAGAGGGATATATATGAACAATCCAAATTGGTTAGTCAATGGCTTTTATGGAATACCACACCCCCTTTCTCCCATCCTCACATCTCAACGTGTGTGCGTGCATACACACACACACACACACACACACACACACACACACACACCCGAGTAGGGACGCAGCTTCTTGGTTCCGTTCAGCATCACTCCAAATCCGTCCTGTCACTAACATGGAGAACTCATCACACTGGCCAGGTAAGCAGAGCAAAGTGGGGGGAAGTGGGCAAAGATTGTAACAGGTTAGGTTTGTCTGAAATAGGAAAGGCGTGTAATCTGTAGATCAACACTGGTCACAGTTTTTCATTCCCACTGCATTACAAGCTATACTTCAGGAGTGATGGTCGAATCTGAGTAAGAGAGGGAGGATATCATGATAATTCACCAGTAAATTGAACATTTTCCTCTCAGTTAGGACAAGGTGAAAATATCTTTTTTGCAGCTTCAAATGACAAATCCTACAGTTTGAGGTCATATTTGAAGCAATTGAAATTTCCTGTCCAGATTGATGAACATAACCCAACATCCTCTTATACGCAAGGCCCCATTGGTCTCCTGCCTCCCATTATTATACCACACATGCATTTTTAAAGGAGTTTGAAATATCTCAATAATATTAGCCATATCATTATTAAACATGATTTAAATTTTATGCAGTTATTCAAGACAATTATTTATCGTGGTCAACACATCAAAATCCGAAAACCTCTCTGTTTTTGAGGGAAAGGGAACAGCAGTGAAACAACTTGCATTTATGTCGCGCATTTAATGGAGAAAACTGTCCCATGGTACCTCAGACTTCTGACGAGGCCAAGTCTGCCCAAATTACAGTGATAATTTACAAAGCTTTTTCATTTTGGAAAAAGATCATAAAACAAACTTAAGGTATGTAGATTGTGGGTTGTTGGAGGGAATAAGGATGTTTGTGGAGCAGCAGTGTGAAATCAATAATGTTGAAAATGCCTGCCATAAGCTCAAATTGGGTTTTGAGCCTTATCTCCATATTCATGGCCAGCTTTGGATGTCTGTTGGGTGTCCAAGCTGGCTGATTTGTCCAGGCTTCCTAAAAATCAACAGCTTGGATAGGGAGATGGCCCATAGGGACGTCTGTTGGGAAGATGAGTGGCAAATTGGATTGGGCACCGGTCAGCAGCAGTCTGCAGTGTTAATGTAGTGGCAGAAGCAGTGCTCCTCCTGACTCCACAACAACATAATAAGATAACTTTACCCACCTTTAGCTGTCCCTTTAAAGACTGCTGGATACACCATGATTGACCTGGGAAAATCGGAGCCAGGATTTATGGTGTAAACGCCATGCGTTTTTTTTGTCTGATTTTGCCACTGGACCTTCATTACAATATTTCTGGAGCCAAATACCCACTTCAAGGATCCTGAGCAAATAAATGTTACTGCATCTGTAGTAGCCACCAAACTCTGAATCAGGAAACCCTGCCAGATTTAGCTCAGTTGCTCTTTTCTCTGTTATTTTCTCCTCAGCTATTAAAACGAAGCCCAGATTTTCCACAGTAAATTTACGGCAAAATGACATTGATAATGTGAAGTTAATTTGATAATCTTGTGTAACATTGGGAACTTGACATCCATTTTGAAAAATGAGCTAAAAGGCATGTGATATCGCTGTTATTTTCCCTCTCCAACTAAGAAAAAGTTTGCCAGTCCTTTTCATAAAGTTGCCAGAGATCAAACTGAATAGAGGTAGTAGGAACTGCAGATGCTGGAGAATCCGAGATAACAAGGTATAGAGCTGGATGAACACAGCAGGCCAAGCAGCATCAGAGGAGCAGGAAGGCTGATATTTCGGGCCTAGACCCTACTTCAGAAATGGGGAAGGGGAAGGGGGTTCTGAAATAAATAGGGAGAGAACCCCACTAAGAAGCCTCTTCTAAGGATGCCTACCCTGAAGAAGTTACCCTCCTCCCTCCGGAAAAACCTCAGTGGATCTCTCTCTCTCCCACTGCAACTCTCCATCCCCGCCTCTTTGACCTGTCTGTCTCCTCTCCACCTATCTTCTCCTCTATCCATCTTCTATCTGCCTCCCCCTCTCTCCCTATTTATTTCAGAACCTCCTTCCCCTCCCCCATTTCTGAAGAAGGGTCTAGGCCCGAAACGTCAGCTTTCCTGCTCCTCTGATGCTGCTTGGCCTACAGTGTTCATCCAGCTCTACACCTTGTTATCTCAAACTGAATAGAGGATTTATTCTTCGTATGGGGTCTGGGCGTTTTGAGCGCATTTGAGATATACTGTTTTCATTTAGCAAAATAGCCAAGTATCATGGAAATAGTTTGAATGAAAGTACAGAGTGCCTTATGTGCCAAACAACATTAATGATTCAAACACTTTGAACTGCCTGGATTTAACCAAATGTTGTAGGAATGAAGATTGCTCGGCAGTTCACTGTGGAAATCCATGCAGTCACCACGAGTCCCATGCTATTTGTGAATATGCTTATCACTCAATTGCTTTACCACACACACTTCCATGCCCACCCCGACCACCACCCTCCCCATTCCACTCGTTTAGTGCAGGCACAGCAAAACCAAATGCTGAATATTTGAAGCATTTAAAAAGCTTGCTGCCCCCACGCAATGCTCTAACAGTGAACAATATGGAGCTCAAACACAGATAACAGCTATTCCCTGCAAGGATCCTGTTCCAGCATCATCTCCTCACCTCTTCTCCCAACCATAAGACAGAGGAACAGAATTAGGCCATTTGGCCCATCGAGTCTGTTCCACCATTTGATCATGGCTGATATATTTCTCAACACCATTTTCCTGCCTTCTCCCCATACCCTTGATCCCCTTATTAATCAAGAGCCTATCTATCTCTATCATAATCCTCATATGACGAGCCCTTCACCCCTAGAATCATTCTTGTAAACCTGCTCTGGACCCTCTAAATCAAGCGCATCCTTCCTGAGATACAGGGCCCAAAACTGCTCACAATACTCCAAATGCAGCTTGACCAGAAACTTGTACACCCTCAGCAGTACATTTCTGCTTCTTGAAATGAATGCTAACATTGTGATTGCCTTCCTAACTGCCAACTGAACTTGCATTTTAAGAAATTCCTGAACCTAAGACTCCCACGTCCTTTTGTGCCTCAGGTTTCCGAAGCCTTTCTCCATTTAGAAAACAGTCTACACCTGTATATTTCTACTATTAGAAGTATACAGTCCAGCCATGATACCACTAGCTGTTAATCCAGAGACCCAGATAACATTCTGGGGACCTGGGATCAATTCCTGCCATGGCAGATGGTGGAATTTGAATTCAATAAATACCTGGAATTAATCCTTTAATGATTACCGTGAATCCATTGTTGATTGTTGTAAAAACCCTGGTTCACTAATGTCCTTTCTTACCTGATCTGTGGTTGACTCTTAACACCCCTCTGGGCAATTAGAGATGGGCAATAAATGCTTCCTAGCCAGTAATGCCCTCACCCTGTGAATGAATAAAAAGAAAATTCCTGCCAAAGTGAACAAATGGGCATTAATGTTCCATCTGCCACTTTGACCGCTCTCCTAGCCTGTCCAAGCTTTTCTCCAACCTCCCTGCTTCCTCAACAGTACCTGCCCCTTCACTGTCTTTTGTCTCAGTTGCAGCAATGCCCTCACTTCCTTTACCCAGATCATTAATGTATAACTTGAATACTTGTGGTCTTAACATGGACCCCTGCAGAACTCCATTAGTCGCTAACTGCCATCCTTTATCTCCACTTTCTGCCATCTGCCAGTCAGCCAATCCTCTATCCATGCCAGTGCCTTGCCTCTTAGCCATAGACTCTTATTAGCGGGCTCCAGTGTGGCACCTTGTCAAAGGCTTTCTGCAAATCCAATCACATCTACTGGCTATCCTTTGGCTAATTTGCTGGTTAGCCCCTCAAAGATTTTTCAGGTATGACCTTCCCTGGATAAAGCTATGTTGTCTCAGCCCTGCTTTACCAGGCAATTCCAAGTACTCCACAATCTCACCCTTAATAATAGACTCTAAACTCTTAGTAGCAACCGAGGTCAGGCTTACCAGCCTATAGTTCCCTGCCTCCTGCGTCACTCTCTTCTTAAACAGGGATGTTATATTTGCTGTTTTTCAGTCCTTTGGGGCCCTCACTGACCAGTAATTCCTGAAAGATCACCACCAATGTATTCACAATCTCCTCAGCTACCTCCTTCAGAACTGTAGGCAGAACCCTACTCCATCTGGTCCGGGTGATTTTTCCACCTTTAGACCTTTTAACTTCCCCAGCCCTTCTCCTCTGTGATGGCCACTACAGTGACCTCTGTTCCCGACTCTCTTGAAGTTCTGGTATGCTGCTGGTGTCTTCCATTGTGAAAACTGATGCAAAGTACCAGTTCACTTCCTCCGCCATTTCTTTGTTCCCCATTACTACTTCTCCCCACCAAGCATAAAGAGAATGAAGCAAGTCTACTTCACATACCTGCAGAAGCATGTAAAATGAGGTGTTCTCCAGAAAAGTCACAGATTTAATGAAAACAAGGTAATTTGTTGAATGAACTGTTCAAACTAATCATCAGGAGAGGTACTGCGGTTTACCTTACTGCATTGCAACAGTGACTGTACTTCAAGAACACTTGATATAAAGCACATGGGATAGTCTGTGATTATTGAGAACATTATACACATGGAAGTCTTTTGTAACTTTTAAGATTTTGGGATTTAAAGCGGAATATCAGTCATCGTTTACTTTTATCAATATTGTCCAACCACTGATGCCAGAGAGAACGCAAGTGTGTGCATTGGGAGTGAAGTTTTCCACAAGTAGCCTCCCAATACTCATTGCCTAGGCTCACAAGAAGAATGCCAGTTTGAACGAAGAACTGTGGAACTGCCAGTGTCAGTGAGTCTGCATCCCCCCAGGAATAGTCAGTGCCTTTTTCACCCACTCTAATGCTACAATATCCTTTTTTATGATACTCTAACTAGAAAAGTACACCATAATCTAAGTACAGTCTAAACAGAGTTCAGTACAAAATTAGCATAACTTCTCTTCTTTCCAATTGCAATGCTATAGAAACAAAACCTCAATGCTTAGCTTGCTTTTTATTAGCTTCATTAACCTGTCGCTACTTTTCGGGATTTGTATATTTGTGCTCCCAGATCCTTTTATTGCTGTACTCCATTCAGATTCTGATTTTGTAAGTAATATGCGACTTCATTGTTAACACAAAGCAGCAGTATTGACTCGGCTTCTGGTGTCATAGGTAAATTTATAAATTATATTTACATTCTAAATTTTAAATTATCAATTTAGCTTGTTGATATAAATTGTCAGCTACAGTAGCCCCAGAATTAACCTTTGTCAAAGCATACTTTGTATCTCTGCCGCACTGAATAACTGTCCTTGACCCCTCTTCAAAGACTTCAATCAGGTTAGTCAACCAAGACCTTCACTTTTGAAATCCATGCTGACTATACAGTATTGCATTTTTGATTTATAAATGTTCTACTATTCCCTTAGAAGGAATTTAATCAGCTTTCCTAATTGATGCTAAGGTGACTGGACTATACCCTTTTGAATATGTTCAAGCTTCCTTCTTAAATATCGGCATAATGTCAGCAATATGTTCTCAGTCCTCGGGCATTATATGTTTTCCTAATTAATTATTATATATCCATATTAATGTGTCTGCTGTGTCTTCTCTAGATTCTTTTATTTATATGAATACAATCCATCTGGACCAGGAGTCTTATTCTATTTGAGTTTGAGTACATTATTTAATACTTCTCTGATTTCTATAATAAATGTAGTTATATTATTTCAAATCTTATTTTCTAATGTCATGTCTGATTAATACTTCTGCCCTTTTTCAATTGATGCCTGTGATTTATCCTATCCAGTTTACAGTGGCTCATTCTGTTTCTGACATTTTCTTTATTTATGTGCCTCTGGAATATTTTACTATTTGGTTTTGTGTCCCTGATAATTTTATAGTTTCTCTTTGCCTTCTTAATTGATCTTTTGTCTTCTTTTCTAATATCTAAGCCATAGTTCACAAAGGACAAGGGGTACCTCACTCCATAGAGAAAGATGATTGCTTCGAAATAGTTTGAGTAACATAAGTGTGAGGCAAGGCAAAGGAGCATAGCTGCTACAGGAATTAGAATAGGACTGTAGGAAACAATTCTCATCACACTCTAGCCACCTAGCCAACTGAACTAATAAAAAACACACCCCACAATATCTTAGTATTCTCCCTTGTGATGCTCCTTTTTGCTGTCCATATATTTAATTCACACCTCGGGCCCTACTCTAAAGTTTTCCCTTGTGCCATTATTCATCCATATTTTTCACCATGTAAGTTTTAGGTTGCACTTGCATGTTAGTAGAATGTAGTCTTTCTGGTCTGTCGAATACCTTTTGAAATGTTTCCCATTGTTGTTTTTCGTCAGTGGCTGCCAATATTACAGTCCATTTTGTTTTTTCAAGATCTATTTCAGCTTCTCGAAATGGGCTTTTCTCTAAATTATTATCATAAGCTGTGCTAATCTTGTATTTTGCTCAATTAATATCTTTAAGTGTGTTATGTTATGGTCACTATTGCTGAGATTGCCTTTTGTCTGTACTCACATGGCTTCTATTTCTATGCTATTAATGGCTGCCTCATCTTTTGCTGTTGCCAGTATTTTCAGCATCACCTGAAACTTTCAGTCTTCTAAGAGGGAAAAGTCTCAGATATTAGCACTAAAAAAAACTGATGTCCTTACTTGATGCATCCTTCATTAGGGGACAGAGAGAAAGAAAATATTATAATATGACAAGTGAAGCCCAAACAACAAAACTCTTTGGTGCAATTTATTCCAGTGAAATAAAAAGAACAACTCTGTCTGAATTGAAGGCAGGTACAGTGTGAATGAATCTATTAATCTTTTTCTAATGGTTTTATCTGATTTACTGATAAAATATTGAATGGGAGGTTGCAAAAGGAAAAGAGTAAGGGTTTTTTTTATGTCAACGTTATTTAAATATTAAGAACCATGAACTGGATTATTTTTAGTATTATGTTTGAATTGAAACATGATGGGGAAGAAATTGATCCTAGCATGCTTTGGCAAAAAAATGCAGACATCATTTCCAGACACAATCTTGACTGTATAAAGCTGATATCAGGCCCTTTGAATATCTTAATCAGGGGTTTATTGCCTGACTTTAGATCTTGAGCCAAATTGTGCAAACATTGGATTGAGTGGCTCAGATAAACATAGAAACATAGAAAATAGGAACAGAAGTAGGCCGTTCAGCCCTTCAAACGTGCTTTGCCATCCATTATCATCACGTTTGATCATTCAACACAATAACCTTTTGTTGCTTTTTCCCCACATCCATTGATCCCTTTAGTCTCAAGCACTAGAGTCATAGAGATGTATAGCTTGGAAACAAGATCCTTCAGTCCAACTCATCCATGCTGACCACATATCCTAAACTAATCTAGTCCCATTTGCCCACATTTGGTCCATATTCCTCTGAACCCTTCCTATTCATGTACCCATCCAGATGCCTTTCAAATGTTGGAACTGTGTCAGCCACCACCACTTCATCTGGCAGCTTATTCCATACATGCACAACCCTCTGCATGCAAAGGTTGACTCTTAGGTCCCTTTTAAATCTTTCCCCTTTCACCTTAGACCTGTGCTCTCTGGTTTTTGACTCCCCCACCTCAGAAAAAAAGACCTTGTCTATTTACCCTATCCATGTCCCTAATGATTTTATAAACCTCGATAAGGTCACCCTTCAGCCTCCGATGCTCCAAGGAAAATAGCCCCAGCCTATTCAGCCTCTCCCTCTAGCTCAAACCCTCCAGCCTTCAGGCCTGCTCTGCCATTCATTATAATCATATTTGATCATCCAACGCAATAACCTGTTGTTGCTTTATCCCCATATCCATTGATTTATAGATCCACTATATTCAACCTGTACAATGTATTGGCCTCGACTGGTTTCTGTGGTATGGAATTCCACAGGCTCATCGCTGTCTGTATGAAGAAATTAGGAATGTAGGACCAGGATTAGGGCATTCAGCCCCTCGTGTCAGCTGCGCCATTCAATAAGATCTGTGACCTAACTCTACATGCCTGCCTTAGGCCCATATCTCTTGATATCCTTTCTTAATAAAAATTTGTCTATCTCAGATTTAAATTTAACAATTGAATTAGTACTGACTGCCATTTGAGGAAGAGAGTTTCAAACCTCCATTACTATTTGCATGTAGAAGTGCTTTCTAACATCTCTTCTGAATGGCCTAACCCTTATTATTATGCCCTTGATTCTAGAATCTTTAATCTTTATCTACCCTGTCTTTACATGTTCATATCCTGAAGGCCTCAGTTAGATCACCCTTAACCTTCTAAATTTTAGAGAATATAGACCCAATTCGTCTAATCTGTCCTCAGAACTTAACCCCTGAAGTCCAGGTATCATCTTTGTAAACCTGTATTGAACTCTTTCCAAGGCTGAAACATCCTTCCCAAAGTGCGGTGCCTGAATCTGCTCACAGTACTCTCAGTGAGATCTAACTAGGGTTTTGAATAACTGCAGCATAATGTCTGCATTCTTATACTCCAGCACATTAGATATGAAGGCCAGCATCCCATTAGCCTTCTTGACTGTTTTCTGCACCTGAACCCCCAGTCTCATTGGACACCCACTGTATTTAACTTTGCACTTTAGAAAATACACTCTGATCTAACCTTTTTCAATCCAAAATGGATAACCTCACACTTGCTTAAATTAAAATCCATATGCCACAGCTTCGCTCATTCACCTAATCTATCAACGTCCTGTTATAGAGTCATAGACATACACAGCATGGAAACAGACCCTTCGGTTCAACTCGTCCATGCCAACCAGATATCCTACGTAAATCTAGTCCCATTTGCCAGCATGTGGCCCATGTCTCTCTACAACTTTCCCATTCATATGCCCATCTAGTTGCCTTTGAAATGTTGTAATCATACCAGTCTCCACCATTTCCTCTGGGCAGCTCATTCCATAAACACACCACCTTCTGGATGAAAACGTTGTCCCTTAGGTCCATTTTATAACTTTCCCCTCTGACCTTAAACCTGTGACCTCTGGTTTTGGAGTCCCCCAACCCGGGGAAAAGACCTTGCATATTTACTCTATCCATGCCCTCATATTTTTATAAACCTCTGTAAGGTCATCCCTCAGCCTCAGACACTCCAGGGAAAATATCCCCAGCCTATTCAGCCTCTCCATATAGCACAAACCCTCCAACCCTGGCAACATCTTCTTCTTTTCTGAATCCTTTGTAGTTTCACAACAGCCTTCCTACAGGAGGGAGACCAGAATTGCGCACAGTACTCCAGAACTGTTGTCATTTTATGCTATCATCAACACTGTCTACAATGCTGCCCAATTTTATGACATCAACAAATTTGGAAATTTGACTTTTTATGCGATTATCCAAGTTGTTAATAATATTGTGAATAATTGAGGTCTAACACAGATCCCCACTGGTCACCACAAGTCACATCCTGCCAATTTGAGCACTTACCCATATTTCAACTCTCTGTTTCCTACCACTCGACCAATTTCCTATCAATGTCAGTAATTTTCCCTCAATTCTGTGGGCTTCCGCCTTAACTAACAGTGGGATTTCATCAAAAGCCTTCTGGACGTCCATATAAACATCATCCATTCACTTACCTCTGCCCACCACCTTTGTCACCTCTTCAAAAACTCTATGAGGTTTGTCAGGAATGACCTACCCTTCATGAATCCATGCTACCTGTCCCTGATTAACTGAAATTTTTTGAGGTGATCACTTACCCTACCCTTGATTATAGACTCCCACAATTACCCCACCCTAGATGTTAGGCAAACTGGTCTGTAATTCCCCGGTTTCCCTCTGTCAGCCTTATTAAAAAGAGACTGACATAAACAAATTCCAATCCAGAGGTACAACTTCTGAATCCAAGGAACTCTGAAAGATTATGAATTGGGCATAGGTAATGTGCTTCTCTACCTCCTTTAACACCTGCGAATGGAAACCAACAGGTCCAGGGGATTGGAGATAAAAGGTACTGCAGATGCTGGAGAATCCGAGATAACAAGGTGTGGGGCTGGATGAACATAGCTGGCCAAGCAGCATCATAGGGGCAGGAAAGCTTGACGTTTCCGGCCTAGACCCTTCATCAGAAATGGGGATTTGTCACTCTTCAGTTTCATTAATTTCCCCATTACTGATGATTTACTTAAGCTATTTAGACTCTGCCCTTGATCCTCTGTTAATTTCTTTGGGGCTTCTGGCAAGCTATCCTCCTTTTCTGCTATGAATAGTGAAGCAAGATAATCATTCAGCATGTCTGCCATTTACCCATGGACATTGACAGTATCCCCAGTCTCAGCCTTCAGTGGGCCAATAGTACTTTTAACCAGCTGCTTTCCCTTTATGTAACTACCAGATCTCTTCTTCTCAATCCATTAGACTTTTCTTCCTACAGATAACCTAACTGAAAGAGAATTGTAGCATTCTCATCACTGTTTCTAGCTGACAAAGCTACTTCAGCACAGATTTTATATTGAACATGTGGCCTTTATTGATGTTAATGACTCCATCCCTCATTGCCCAAATGCACTGATTTTTAATGGAAGCTCTTTGAATTTCTTTATTGGATGCGAGCATGGCCAGCACTTTTTGTTCATTTATAACTATCCTCAAGAAAGTGGTGCTCAGCCATTTTCGTGACCGCTCCAGTCTATGGGAGGAGTAGGTATGCACACAATGCTATTGCAGGAGGGGAATTCCAGGATTTGATCCAGTGACAATGAAGGAACAGTGATGTAACCCACAGTCGGGTTGGTGTGTGAATTGGAGGGGAACTTGCAAGTGTTGGGTTTCCAAAGCATTTGCAGTCCTTGACCATCTAGGTGGTCGTGGTAATGAGTCTGGAAGGTGCTGTTGAAGGAGCTTTGATGAGTTGCTGCATTGCATCTTGCATACAATACACACTGTTACTACTGTGCATTGGTGGTGGAGAGATTGAATATATAAGTAACATTCTATTCTAACTACCAATGATGATGTGGAAACCTTTTCTTACACAGTAAGCCTTAGATATTATCTGAAACCATTTTATATTGGCAGTTATTTTTTAACATAAATCATTTAGACACCAAGGATTACTTCACCTCACTGCAATTTTCTTCCTTAATTACACTGGCATGATGCAGCAAAATTACGTGGGCTTTCTGCCATTGTTCACAGTGGAGGATCCCAGAATTCCATGATAACAATGGAAATGCAGTTATATGCGGGGGGGTGGGGAGGAATTCGCTGAATTTGGGAGTTTCCAAACAATCTGTGTAATAGGAGGAATGTCCGCCCACCTGTTAAAACTAAAGAACCAGTGGCAGGAGCAATGTCATGGGCTTATTCTTGGCCTTACAAATTCTTTTTCTGGCCTTGGATGGGAATCGAGTGTAGTAGTGACTGTCAGAATGCAGAGTGGGTGAGATATAACAGGACAAGATTGCATCCAGTGGTTACCGCATCTGGCAAATATCTGCTTGGATTGCTAAAAGAACTCTTTTAACAAATGAGATTCTTTGACTAGCTCTGTCATTTGAAGCAATGATCTAGCTAAAGGGGTCTAAGCTGTCTCAATCAAGAGTTTCCACGAAACTTGCAACAGTGCAACGAAACAGTGCCTAAGATGGCCTTGTGCCCTCCTGCTCCATACAAATAAGATGCCCTTGCACTGACTGGGAAGCATTTTATAATGGTCAGTGCGGGAGGGTACAAACCTGGCAAACTTTTGTTCAACTGCAAGGTTTGGCTTCAGCAAGTGAAAAAGTTAATTTTACTTTTGAGACAGAGCTACCACTCTATGTTCAATTACACTTTATCACAGATTAGAAACATATTGTATCTGTAAACAATTACATTCTTAATTCTTCAAGTGGTGAACTTCATTAAAGACTCATTTTATGAAACATTAAGTTGGAGCCTCGTCAAAGTACAGAATTCCCCTATCAAATCCACAAACCTCTCCAGAAGAGCTCAACCAATGAAACATCTACAGAGTCAAACTGCTGATGACATCTGCAGCAACCATCTTAATCCCTTTCAATTAGAATCTTAGTAGGTTTTCAAGCAAGAATTACTGTAGCTCTGTAATCTACCAAGATTTGAAAGAATTTGTGGGAGAGGATTTCTGTGGAGTTCCTCATCAGTTCCTGTGATTTTGGTGAACGCTTAGTGGAACCCCCATGAGAACAGTGTAATCAGTCATTTTTAGTCAGTTAATGCCATTTCTTCAAAGGCACTGAAGTTATGGAAGGAGATTAGGATAACCCATGCACAAATTCCAGGCATATACATTTTGATTTTTATTAAGCTGCAGGGTAGACTTCTCCATTTGCCATTTCTAAAAGAAATTAAACATGTAGACTTATTTACATTTGTCATAGAAGCAGCAGAGGAAATCACCCTTGTAAATATATTTATGTATTTATAAATAGTAATTCTTTACTCAAGGCAGTTGCTTTTAACAAGGTGGAAGATATTAATCAAGCTGCAAACATTGTACTTAACTGACAACAGCAAATGTATACATCATGCATGTTAATCTATGACAGCTAACAAAATATCAAAGTCTCAGAAACACTGACAGCTGAAAGTGACCTGAATATAGCCTTGGGGGCAAGTAATTGCACTAAGCCATGGTCTTGTCAAAACTCAAGTTTCAGGTCTTTTCAGGATTTTTAAGGGAAGAAATGGGGTCAAAATCATTTGTATGTACCTCAGCACTCTGCCAATGAATGTGATTGCTGAATTATTTTAAAATTGTTCCTGGCTCTTATTTGTGCTGGAAGATAAAACAGGGAACGATGTTTCCTAGAATAGATTTTTTTGGATCAAGGAATTTGTGGAAATATAGAAAATAGGAGCAGGAGTAGGTTATTTGGCCCTTCAAGTCTGCTCGACTTAGTTGAACATCCCACTCAGGACCTTGTTGCCACTTTGTCTCCATACCCTTTGATCTCTTTGGCTTTAAGAACGATGGCTAACTCCTTCTTGAAAACATTCATCTTCTGGCATCAACCATTTTCTGTGGCAGAGACTTCCAAAGGTTCACCATTCCCTGGTGAAGAAATTTCTCCTCGTCTCAGTCCTAAATGACCTACCTTAAATTATGACTCCTGGTTCTGGACTTTCCAGTCATCAGAAACATCCTTCCTGCAACCACCCTGTCTAATCCTGTTAGAATTTTATAGGTTTCTATGATATTCCCCACTCATTTTTCTAAACTCTAGTGAATTCAAGCCTGAAGTTTACAATAAAACCTAATTGACCAGAGAAATAAAACCATTAGTTAGAAATTGAGGAATAGGAATCCTGGCTGAGTTATTTCCTAACTTTAGCCCAGGGCTATTATAACTAATTAAGGCGTGGAGTGGAATCATCTTGAGGGGATGAGCTTGGCAACAGGAAGGGCACTTAATTTGGTGAGATGGTGGTGTACCCACACACCAATGTTTTCTTACTTTTATCAGAACTAATTTTGGGGCAGGAAGATCATGGCCAACTTTCCCACACTGCTACTACTTGAGGCCCTTAAGTGTTTAACTGAGGACACACAGGACTTCAGTCTGATGCCACTGGGATTAACCCAGCTGCAAGTAGACAGTCCCCATCTAGCCTGACAGGTTAAAGTGCGTGGGCAGCTTGTACTCTTGGGGTGGGGAAGATGGAGTCTTCGATCAAAGGCAAGCTGTGCCTGATTGAGAAACTGTCAGAGGGTGTCTGCTGAGAACCAACCACCCTACGTTTGCTTCTGAAGCCCCTGTTTCCCCTCTCTCTGTAACCTCCAAACCCAGAAATGCCTCCTTTCCATTCCCTTACACTTTGATATTCTGTGATCCTGGATGCCCTTCCACCAGCTTCCACAGCCTACCCCACGGAGGGAGAGCAAGTACAAAAGCTACAGGCTACTGTTTGGCCGGCCGCTCCAGTTGCCTAGGACTTCTGCCTCCATGGTCTTAATTTCAGGCTGAGGTCCACTGGCGGCCTTGCCAGTGATTGATTGTCATTAGGTTTGGTGGGTCTACCCTGGAATAAGCAATGCTGGTCTCTTGCCAGCTGTCCATCTGTTGAGATCCACACCATGTCAACAAGATTCCAGCTATGGTATCTATTGTCCTTGTCAAGATGAACTAACTCAGCATAGACCAAGGACTGAGGTTAGGATGTGGGGTCTGTTAATGTCCCACCTTACAGTGCCTTCACAAACTCTCTCAAGCATGAGTCTGTATTCTATCTGTTAACACAGTTATTATGCTAAGTAATTTGATTAAGGCGACATTTATTCAAAAAGCTAGGTGTTAAGAGGTTTTTCTGTACCTGTGTCATTATGTTCAACTAATAGCTGTATCATTTTTATCCTCCCTACTTTTCCACTTTGTACTGCTATAGATGTCATACAGACTTTTGGTAAAACTTTAATCACACAAACCATTATCATACACACTGGATTGACTCTTTTTAACCTCACTCTTTTCATAGCATTGTTAAATGTTTCTCAGTTTATTTTAATGGTTATACCAGAGGAACGAATCACTTTAAAAAAAAATTCAAAGCAAACTTGCAAAGAAGCAAGTGGATGTTTAATTTGAAAAGTGTAGTAAACACTTTGATTTATGGCACAATACAGTAGTTTCAACGAACTGCCTCATTAACTCTGTCAAACGTGGTAGAGGAAACAGTATAGGTGAATTGAGGCCACTCTGTGCTGTGGTTTTTCATCTAAAACCTTAAAGTGTATGAGAACCGTCTTTTCCAATGTTCAAGGAAAGCTCAAATCTTATGTGTGGAGTGAGAGCTAATGTAACTGAGATAATGTTATCTGATTTTGTTTTTTTTCTTTGCTTGGAGGGTTCAACAAGCAGAATGTGACAGTGTGGTTGAGATGGGGAGTCTGCACTGAACACTGAGAATATCTGTAACCACAGGAACACCTGGTGTGTGTTTCTTAGCCATCTCAGTAACCAGACATAAACAAGTTTAAGCCAACCACCCAAATTTAACCATTTAACACAAGGGAGGCAACCTTTTCTTGTTCTCTTCCTTCACCTCTCAATGTGCAGTTTCTAAAAGAGATGCTTTTCTGTTTTAAAAAACTGCCCTCCTCGGAGTCTTTCTTCAATTGACCATTCTCCGTGCCTGAACCAAGAGAACTGGATGAGGGAAAGAATTGTTTTACTAAAGGGGCATTACATAGCTACACCTAAAATCAGCATATGTGGCATTCCCAGGAAGGAACACTGGATAATAATTGGTATTCAAACCCTGATTGACTTTTTCTTCATGTTGTACTCCTCATGTGAATATATTGGGCATTTCCTGATCAATTTTATAACTCATTGGGCTGGGGGCTAAAATTCCATTCTGTTTCTTTTTATTTATTTGGAAGGAATGGGGGAGTGGGTGTTGGTTCTGCATTTCACTAACAAGACCAGTGATTAGTGACCATCATCAGTTACCCCTGAGAAAATGGTAGTCAGTTTTCTTCGTTCAGGTACTGCAATAGCAGAGTTGGATAATATATTCCAAAACTGTACACCTCTGATATCAAAGCATACAAAGCTGTGGGCCAAGTGCTGGAACTGGGATTAGCATAGTGAGGTGGTTGTTTTTGACTGGTTCAGACACAGTGAGTGAAGGGCTTTTTTCCGTGCTGTAGACCTGTATGACTCTACAAATTAGGTTGTTGTGTGACATGAAGGGGAATTTGGACTTGATCACAATTTGTGCAGCTGTAGCCCTTGTTTGTTAGAAGTTGTGGGTTTAGAAGAACTATCAAAGAAGCTTAGGCAACTTGCTGCGGTAGAAACAGTGCATAGTACACACTGTGTCCATGGCACTTTAGTGATTGAGGGAGAGGACATTAAACTGGATTGGATAGCTTTAAGCAAATTGCTTTTTCCTGGATGGTGGTGAGTATTTTGAGTGTTATTACACTTGCACTCAATCAGGCAAGTGAAGAGTATTTCATTACATTCCTGACCTGTGCCCTGGACTTGGTGGAATGCTTGTGAGAATCAGATTGTGAACCACTAATCAGCCTGTTACTTGCTGTTATAGCCTTGACATTTGTGTGTTTGGCCCAGCAGAGTGTCTGGTAAATAATGACCATGAATGATACAAAACCGGTAATGCTGTTGAATGTCAAAGGGAATTGGTTAAACTGTCTCTTGTTGGAGACTGCATGTGGGCGTGGGTTGCATTATCATGTAAGGGACTATGAATGGAACTGAACATTGCGCAATACAATACCACAAATGATTAGTTCCATTTCTGACCTTATGCTGGAGCCTCATTCATGAAGCAACTAAAGATGGTTGGAAACTGACCTGAGGAATTCCTACGGCATGTCCCATGAGGGTGGCATATGGCACAGTGGTTAGCACTGCCTCTTCCTTCACTGTCAGGATTCTATGATTCTATGATAATGGAGAAGATTGGCCTCCAGCAACCATAATGATCTTCCTTTGTGCTAGGTCTGACTCCGGTGAGTGGATTGAATTCCCCTGATTCCCACTGACATCAGTTTTACCCAGGCTCCTTGATGTCACATGCAGTCAAATACTGCCTTGGTGTCTTCTCACCTTCACTTCTGGAATTCAATTCTTTCTTCCATGTTTGGATCAAGGCTGAAGTGAGATCTGGATATGAGCAATCCTGGTGGTATCAAATCAGAAAATGAATGACTAAGATATCACTTTGTAAATTTCCACTTTATAACACTGCTCACGTCTCCTTTCCATCATTTTGCTGATGATCGAAAGTAGATTGATGGGATGGCAATTGATTGAATTGGATTTGACCTGCATTATTATGGACAAGTCCTACCTGGATGGTGTTCTACTTTGTGCTTTGGAGCTGTAGCATGGTACATCAGCACAGTAACTGGGATGTTGTGGAGACCTCTAGCTTTTGATAGTCAGTCTAACTTAACCATTTCAGGATATCATTCGGAGGGAATCAGGTGGCATCTGTGATAGTTATGACCACTAAAGGAGGCTGAGAATTATCCACACTACACTTCTTCTTCAAGCTGCTTGAAAATTATGTGCAGCACTTTCCATTTATTGCCTCATTGCGTGCCATTACCATAGCCTCAGAAAAATTTTGACAAAAACGTATCATTTTCATAACAGGAATACTTATTCGTCTGTTTAGTGAAATTGACAATGGGTGCTGATTTATTGCTAGAAGACGTTGTTGGTCTCTTGCGAAATGTTCAGACAGTATCATTTCTTGAAACAATCATGAACAACCCAAGCGAGACCTTCATTTTTGACCCACCGTCTTGGTTAGTGGGAAAGATTACACCAATAAGTCTGACAGAGACAGATTTCATATTCCTCATGGGTTCGACTCAGCACAAGCACAGCCAAAGTTCCTTAAACTGGCTAGCTGTAAATGCTCCCACGCTTCCACAGTTTTTGTTTAAAGGATCATTTTGTAAGGTTCCGTTCCCATTGTGAAGCCTTGGTAAATGGCCCGCACAGCAGAGAAAGGGCTGTAACACCATCTAGCGAGGGCTGCAGTTGGAGAGCAGAGTCCTACAAAATGACCTCCATTCTGTATTGCAGCCCATTTGAGTTGGAGCTGTTTGTGCGTTTATTGTTGCGTGTGGTACATCAAGAGAAACATGAAAGGAAAAAGCTCAGCCTTAGAGACAGGCTTCTCCAGAATGGTTATGCTAATAGAGTCTGGAAATAGTCTCTGCATTTTAAATATGTTAAAACTAGCCACATCAAGTATTTTAAATTGGCTTTGAACATTGTTTTTTTTTTGCTTTGCTATTATGATGCATATTTGATAATTATTTCTAAACAGTGGATAGTATGGCTTGTGTTGCTGCCAGGGATCATGAGAGCCGAGAATACCTAGCCTGAGGGCAAGCTTTAAGTGATGTTGTAGTTTTAAACCTTTTTTGGGAAAAGAGCATTGTCAGTATTTTTCAATTTGAACTTGAGAGACAGAATTAGCAATCAAATAATTTATTGGTGATCCGTGCAGGGAGATTTCAAAATGTGACTTCCTACATGTTTTGTAAGGCGTATGTCTTTCCTCATTTATAATGTGGTCTAATTTATTTAAATATGACCCCAGTCATCCTCTCTGAGGGCTAGACACTGTGCTTGTGGGTGGTAGGCAAGCAACAATGGAAGCAAGGGACTTGTTCTACGTATGTACCCGGCTGATTTGGAAGAAGTTGCTGGGAAGTCAGAGAGTTGTGGTCTTTACACAGAAGAGGCACATTGGAAACAGAAGAAGGTAAAGGAAGTATTGAAGACTAATTCTACATCTTGCAGAATGGAGCATCCTGTAAGTCCAGGGCAGACAAATTTAAACATTAAATCAAATTTTACCTTGAATTGGAAAGCCAAAGGAAAAATATTCAGTTTTATTTGTAAGGTTCATGATTGTTGCATAACAAGATATTCCCAATCACAAACAAAGAAAGAGCAAAGAACAGTGCAGCACAGGAACAGACCCCTTCACAGCCCACCAAGTCTGCGCCAACACATGACGCCTTTTAAACCAAAAGCCTTTTGCCTCTGGATGACCAGTATCCCTCGATTCCCTGCCTATTCATGTATATGTCAAGATGCATCTTAAATGTTGCTATTGTATCTGCTTCTACCACATCCCCTGGCAGCGTGTTCCAGGCATTTACCACGGTCTGTGAAAAACAAACATGTCTCTCACATCTCCTTTAAACTACCCACTTTTAGTTTAAATTTATGTTCCCTAGTAATTGATATTTCTACACTGGGAAATAGACTTCAACTATCCATTCTATCCATGCCTATAAATTTGTATCAGATCACCCCTCAGCCACTGACGTTCAAGTGAAAATAAGCCAAGTTTGTCCAATCTCTCCTCATAGCTAACACCCTCCAAACCAGGCAACATCCTGGTAAACTGTTTCTGTACCCTCTCCAAAGCTTCCACCTCCTTCTGATAGCATGGCACCCTGAACTGTATCCAGTATTCCAAATGTGTGGCCTAACTAAAGTTTGATACAGCTACAAGATGACTTGCCAATTTTTATATTCTACCCCCTGACCGACAAAGACAAGCATGCCATACACCTTTTTGACCACCTTATCCACTTGTGTTGTCATTTTAAGGGAACTGTGGATATGAATGCCTAGATTCCTCTGTATCTTAATGCTTCCAATGGTTCTGCCGTTTACTTTATACTTCTTCCCTTATTAAAACTTCAAAAATGCATCACCTCGCATTTGTCCGGATTAAATTCCATCTCCGCCCAAGTCTCCAGCCTGTCTATACCCTGCTGTATCCTTTGGAAATCCTCCTCACTATCTGTGGCTCCCTCAATCTGTGTGTCATCCAAAATGTACTAATCAGACCATCTACATTCTCCTCCAAATCATTTACATAAATTACAAACAAAAGGGGTCTCAGCACTGATTCCTGTGGAACACATTGCTGGTTACAGATCTTCAGCCAGAAAAACATCCTGGCACTGCTACCCTCTGGCTTCTATGACCAAGCCAGTTCTGTCTTCATCTTACCAGCTCATTGTGGATCCCATGTGACTTCACCTTCTGTATCAACCTGCCATGAGGGACCTTGTCAAAGGCCTTGCTAAAGCCCATGTAGCCAACATCCACCACCCTGCCCTCATCAATCGTCTCTTCATTTCCTCAAAAAACTCACTCAAGTTGATGAGACGTGACCTCCTCCACATAAAGCCTATTGCTAATAAGTCCATATTTTTCTAAATGTGAGTAAATCCTGTCCCTAATAATTTTCTCCAATAATTTCTGTGTCACCTTGATGTAAGGCTCACCAGCTTGTAAATTCCTGGATTGTCCCTGTTGCCTTCTTAAACAAAGGAACACCATCAGTTATTCCCCAGTTCTCTGGGATATCTCCTGTGACTGAAGAGGATATAAAGATTTGTTTGCCATTACTATTATAGCTCTGATTACTTAATGGCAGTAACCATCTTTTAGACAAGATGCTTCCCCAGTGTTTAAATGATTATACTATCCTACCAACATTTCTTCCACACTTCATAATCTGAAAATTTTTACAAGTGTGTGCATGCATGTGTGTGTCCATCCATCCATCTTGGGACAGATGCTTATGTTATAAAGGGTTAGGAGTCCCAACACCAGGCAGTTAATTGCCTAAGAGACTCAAAATGAGCAAGAGATTGCCTCCACTGCTGAGGGGGGTTGTCCCCTGCTTTCTGGGTAAACTTTGGGGCTCCCACCATGATGACCAAATTCTGCTCCAAGCACATCATGAATTCTACATAATTCTGTCAGTATCCACACAAAAGTTAAAGAATACATTTTTTTTTATAAATTCAGATGTAAGCCATAGAAACATAGAAAGTAGGAGCAGAAGTAAGCCATTCAGCCTTTCAAGCCTACTACACCATTCAGTAGCATTGTAGCTGATTATCAAATTCAGTACCCTGTTCCCCTTCTCTTCAATACCCTTTTAATCCCTTTGGCACTAAGAATTATTCCTTCATGAAAACTTAGAACAGTACAGCACAGTACAGGCCCTTTGGCCCGCGATGTTGTGCCGACCTATTATCCCACTCTAAGCTCAAACTACCCTGCATACCCTTCATTTTACTGTCATTTAATACTTTTGCAGCAAACACTTTCTGTGGCAGAGAATTCCTCAAGTACATCACTCTGGGGGTGAAGAAATTTCTCCACATCTCAGTTCAAAATAGCTTTTCCTGTATTCTTAGACTTTGGCTTACATGCATTTCCAAATGATTAACAATCACAAGGAGGAAGGCAAGAATGCAATATTTGAAATGGTTCAGGGATGTATGTTTCTGTCCTAATCCTTAAAATGTTGCCAAATTCCAAAGCATGAGAGCCATTTTAAATCATACTTTTGGATTGTCATGTAACTCGTGTTTAACTTTTTACTTTGTTCCTTTGTTTTTCTACTTTGTGCCTAAGATTTTGCACCTAGGTACGTTTGTACCTAAGGTGGCACCGGGAATGGTGACATTGTATACTTTTCACTGTACTCACATATTTTTGTACTTGAGTACATGTGACAATAAAATCTAATTCTAATTCTAAATCATGTGCGATATCATAATGGACACAATCTTAGTTCAGTATTGATGAGCGCACCTCTTAGGTGCTTTTGACAAGCCTGGGTATGAAGGACTTAAGGTATGATAGCTTTTATTTATTGGCAGCATTCCCATCTCAGAATGTCATTTGTTAAAGCATCTCACCTCAGCTGATATCACAGGACTGAACACATATTGCATTGTGGGAGATGCCATCACTTGAGTAAGACATTAAACTGAGGCGGTACCTGCTCCTTCATGCAGGTATAAAAGATCTGATTTACTATTTAAACAGGAGAAAAAGAGTTCTTATGGTGTTGCTAGCTTGGCCAACATTTGTCCATAAATCAACATTATAAATGCAGATTAATTGATCATTCATACAAAGCTGCTTGTAGAACTTTGCTATGTGCTAACGAATTGGCACATTTCCCTACAATACAACGACCATATTTCAAAAGAACTCCATTGATTTTGAAGCACTTTAAGAGGACCTGAGATCATATTAGTGTAAATTTCCATTCTCAAGTTTTTATGTTTTAATAAGAGAACACATATTTAATCTTTTGTCAAAACATACCCACAGAAACATCACTGAGATGCTTCTGAGTTACAATATTTACTCTATGTGACAGCATCTGTTTCATATTTTATTCACCGTGTCTTATAATTTACAGGACGGAAGTTTTTTTTAGAGGTGTATCTTCGCTCTTGTGTTTATGTAGAGTATGTTTATGAGCATAAAATGGTCAACCAATAAAGGCTGGGGTGGATGAAAGGAGAGGAAATCTGATGTGTACAAATCTCATCACAGTTTTATCTTCAACGTGTGATGTGACCTTTATCAGGTTTGAGAGTAGAAAATGTAGAACCTGTAAATATTTTTACTGTCCATGGATTCATATGGGATTTTCTGAAGTATTATTGACCACAGGCAAAGATGCTTGGTGTTTAAACATCAACAGCTTGCAATCCAGAATTGCCTACCTCAGTTATCATGGCTATGTACCCCTAATGGCTGAATGTTATCTGATGAATGATAAAGTTATTTCATACAAGATTCTGCAAATAATTTCTACCAAAGTGTGAATGCCCCGAGATTTTGTCCTTCATGGATCTCAGGTTCAGTATACAGTAGGATACAAAGCAAGGGTGCAGTCCCTGAAAATTACTTTAAAGAGATTTATGTTAAAAGGGTATGAGTAGTAGATATAAAGACCAAGCCTATGTTCTCAGCCCATCCTGTATATCATGCCATTCAATTAATATCTGGAGGAAAACGTAGAAAACATGTACAAAACTGGTGTAGATTGTTGTGTTGTGTGTATTGCCAAGGGCTCCTCAATTCCTATTTTATGATTTGGGCATTTTGTGGAAGGGAACTACAAGGTAAAGTGTTATTTAGTCAATCACCCTTCTACTTGAATTTGACTGACAATGCATCTTAGAATTCAACTTATACCGCTGCCTGGATTCACTACTTGTATCAATATCTCTGGTTTCCTTTTTAATTATTTTAGCTGCCTTTTGACTGAAAAACACGACACCAGTAATCTAATACATGAGGTTTCACTAATTTACAGTAAAACATGTTCTGTTAAAAGTCACTAATTATAACATACTTTATTCAAAAAAAAGTACTAATAGTTAAGGATTCTGCTATGTTGAGATCAAGGAATTTCAGTTATACATCATCCTTGAGCAAGTTGAGTTCTTGTGATCTTTTATACTGGTATAACGTATCACACTGGCAAAACTGACCACGCTTCTATATCAAATTAATCTTCACAGAGAGCTTCTGCCAACTGTACCCATTTACAGCTCTTTGAGGAAGCTCTTAAAATTAACATTTATTTTAGTTGAAAGAGTGCTAATAGACACTTCTTAAAAAAAAAATTTAGAGGCCGAGTAGTATACACCAAAATAACTGGGGAATGAACTTACATAATTTATTGAAATCATTTTCAGTTATTTAAAATGAGATTGCTCGCAAGGCACTCATTAAGATGTTTATTTTTATGATGACTCCATTTTCAGTTGCATTAATGTAACTGTATGAGTACCTTGAGCAAATACGCCAAGGAATGTTTTGACACGCGCGAAAAATAAATAAACAACTTCTTCCTGAACCAACTGATGGCACCCAATTAAATTCCAACTTTGTATGTAGGTTAAATGATTTCATTGTGAGTTCTCTGCTCACCAATAAATGAAAACATGAAGAAAATGCTGGAAAGAGCTAAATTACCGCAGTGATGATTTGTAAAAACAATCTGGCCTATTCACTGTGCCTCAAATTCTGAATCAGATGTAATATTTTTTAAATGGCACATGTAACTTGCAAGAGTCACTATGGTATCTGGAAAACTATAAAGCGAGGATGCACTGCTCTCCCCTATCTGTACAGCATTTTTAATCTATTTTCCTGGGCGGTCAGTTAGCTCTGTTGGCTGGACAGCTGGTTTGTAATGCAACATGATACTAACAGTGTGGATTCAATTCCAGCACCATCTGAGTTACCATGAAGCATTCTCCATTCCACACTTCCCATACCTGAAGTGTGGTGACCCTCAGGTTAAGCCATCACCAGCCATCTGTCTCTAATGGGAGAGCAGCCCTGTGGACTGATAGGACTATGGTGACTTTACCCTCATCAATTTCTCTGTCCTTTCATTGATACTTTTCTCCCTAGATATACTAGTTCTATCATGTTTGGACAATATAAGCAGTTGTCAAACCAGTGCCTGAAATTGGTCTATTAACGGAGAGGAAGGACTAGAAGATTTTCCTAACAGTTTGATACATTAGCTGCTTAGTCTTTGGAGATTGTGTGAAGTAAAAACACAAAAAAACTGCTGCAAACAATATGTTAACTTGTGAGTGCCAGCCAGAAATGCTAGTCATATTTAAAGTGCTTATTCCTGAAGACTGATGTGAATCAGTTTTAAATCACAAATAGCTTTCAATGGGTGTAACTCATGGCAGGAAAGAAAGGAATTTGAGGGGTAGAGGTTTGTCAGAAGTGAAGTTATTGATCTTAGAAAGATATTTCAGCTGTTTTATTCAAGAAATAAGCCAAAAGATCATCATGGTGACATACTTGCAAGCTGACAGACAAACTTACATCACATTTATGAACAGAAGCCAGCAGCCGTCTAAGTACTTGGCTATGTCTTTTTAGAAAAGTATCATTGGAAGGATTTGTAATATAGGGACAAAGGATAATTTGGTTCCTTTCTATTGAACTGTGCTAGAGAAAGCAGTGATGAACTGCAGCCTCAAAGTTAAAATGTATTAAACAATATGTTCTCTTTTCTGAATTAAGTCAAAAATAGAAATACTTCCATCTTGCATTGTCATATTTTCAGGTATTGTATAGCTAGAGCATTTACTGTTCCCTGCAGCATTGAGTGAAGTAAAATCTGAGGCAGGATTTCAAAAATATGTTAAGTGGCAAATTAATCATTGAAAGCATTTTTCTTTGTTTCATTTTAAAGTACACATCAGAAGAAAATGATTTTGCATTCCTGTTGAATTACTGAGGTAAAGTATAGTGTAGAAGCCTCTTGTTTTAATGTTTAGAAGTGCCATAATGTACATGTTCTGGTCTGACAATAGTCTATGCAAACCTATATGCCTTTCTGAAAATGTAAACAAATTCACCTAGCTTTCATTGAGCATAATTAAAGAGCTGTGTATTCTTGAAAAAATATGAATCCCAAAGTGAAGAGTCCCAGGTAGAATTCTTAGAATTACAGAAGGAGGCCATTCAGCACATTGTAGTCAAGCTGGGTCTTTGAAAACAAAACAGTCCCAATCACTGTTTTTTTGTATGTAATCCAGTAAATTTCTTACCCTCAAGTACCCACCGAATTCTATTTTAAAAGTATTGATGGAATTAGCTTCCATTACCTTCTCTACCAGAACATTCAGATATCAGCAACATCAAGTGAAAAGAAGTTCCCCCTCATTTCCCTTCTGGAACGTTGTCAATGCTTTTAAATATTTACCCACTAGTCAAGAGGAATAAGTTTTCTGTACCTAATCTATTAAAAACTTTAAGGTCACTTTTTAACCTTCATTGTTCGAAGGAAAACTCTCTTCAGTTTTCCAACCTCTTATTCCTGAAACATTCCTTCCCTGGTGGCATCCAGACAAACTTCCACTGTATTCCTTCGAAAGCCTTTACATCCTTCCCAAAGTGTGGTGCTCAGTATTGTCCACAATCCTCCAGTTGAGGTTGAACAAGGGATTATTACATTCTAAGATGAAACCTTTGTTTTTATACTCTAGTCCTCTATTGATAAACCCAATTAATCCATATGCTTTTAAAACTTGTGCCACTTTTAAGGATGTATGTATGAACATAAAGGCCCTTCTGCTCATGCATACTTCTCAAAATCAACAGGATGAATGACCTTCTCCAACACCATAACAATTCTGTGATTGTGCTTTTTGTATTGTAAGAATATTTTGAATAAGTCCAAATACCAACATAATATTGCATCTTTGAATTTGCTCCAATGACCATCATTAAAATAGAAATGAGTATGGCATGGACTATGTTTTATATCAGAACGAATATTCCAATTTAACCTCATGAGTTTTCGTAAAGTGGAACATTAGAAATCTGCAGACCTGTTACAAAGATTTCAGTGAAGTAAAGTGATGGCCGTGATGTGATGATTTTTAAAATTTTTATCCACTTGTGGAATGTGCGTTTTGCTGGCTGTGCCAGTATTTATTTCCCATACCTAGTTGCCCTTGAGAAGATGATGGTGAGCTGCATTTTTGAACTGCTGCAATTAATGTGCTGTCAGTAGACACACAATGCCTTTAGGGAGGGAATTCTAGGATTTTGACCTGGTGACAATGAAGGAATGGCAATATATTTCTAATTCAGGATGGTGAATGGCTTGGAGCGGAACTTGCAAGTTCCCATGTATCTGCTGCCCTTGTCCTTCTAGATGGAAGTGTTTGTGGGTTTGGAAGGTGACAGATTTGAAGCTAAGGATCTTTGGTGAATTTCTACAGTGCATCTTGTAGATAGTACCCACTGCTCCTACTGAGTGTCGATGGTAGAGGGCATGGAGATTTGTGAATGTAGTGCCAATCAAGCGGGTAGCTTTGTCGTAGATGGTGTCAAGCTTCTTAAGTCTTGTTGGAGTTGCACCCATCCAGGCAAGTGGAGAGTATTCTGTCACACTCCTGACTTGTATCTTGTTGATGGTGGACAGGCTTTGGAACGGAGGTGAGTTACGTACTGCAGCATTCCCAGCCTGTGACTTGCTGTTGTATCCACTGTATTTATATCACAAGTCCAGTTAAGTTTATGGTCGATGGTGACCCCCAGGATGTTGATAGTGGGGAGTTCAGTGATGGGAACACAGATTTGCTTTGCAACTTTCATCTTTTTCATAGTATTCATTGTATTCATTTTTATATTTGATATTTCCATTGTTTGCATCTTTCTTGTTATTTTGACACAGTGAGAGTCACTTTCACATTGATGGTGGCAGATCCTACCCATACTATTATGCTATTGCGAAATCTGCACTTAATCTACTGTAATTATAGAGCAGGTTATGGACAGTGCTTCTTTTACAGCAGAGGGTTGTACATTTGACTCTTTGGATTCTGCTGAGTTAGGTTATCTCATTAGTGAAAGTATTACAAATGATTTCACTGCTCCTTGGATGGAAAGTGGAAAAGCATTGAGATGGAAAGTGAAAAATTATTGAGTGTTATCTAGAGAACTTTCTTGAAAGGAATTTTCTCCAAATATCTCAGGAGGACAGGATCGAAATCAACTGTGATGCCCTCTACATTAAAAAGCCTGTAGAGTATCATATTCAGCTGAGAGACATTAAGAAAGAATATATCAAATCATGGAGGGAAACCACCATCCTTAGAAATATACTTCATTGTGTGTCATTTCCCTTGAGAGAGGAAGGGAGACAAACATGGTGGGGACAGTGACAAATTTTAGAGATGAGTGTTTGTTGACAAAGCAAAAGAGAAAGCTGAATATTAACCGTAAATTTGCTATAACAAGGCGACCTAAAATGTACATAGTAAAGCAACAGTTTGTGTACTCATGTTTTAGTCATCCGGGGTTATCTGAATTTTCCATATTGCACATTCAAAGAGGGAGCCCACCCACTTGGCTCAGGGAAATGTTGAAATATGTATCATCAGAATGAAAGAGCTGGGGATAAAACACAGAATGACAATGATAATTACCAAGTTTAGTCATTCTTATTACTATTCTCAGTATGGACATTAAAGGGAATATGTGAATTTTTAAAAAATAAGAATCAACCTTATTGGTCAAGTAGCTCACACTTGTCCTTAATCTAGGTGCAAGCTTGCCAGATAGCCAGCTTAGTGGATGCTCCAGTTACTAAAACTTGTCAAATGTCAACAAAGTGCCAAAGTTCAGTTTTAATGTATCAACATTTGTGATCTGTACGTTAGATACAACTATGGTTAATCAGAATATGTTTGATATATGCTAAATGTTCCATTTAATTCCACCTACTTGAACAATGAATGCAAGACAATGAGCTGAAAGGACAAGGGTTGAAATTAGAAGTCAGGGAGAAGGAAAGGGACTAACAGAGAGGTGAGCTGAAGCTAAAAACAGACAGGCAACTTTAAAGAGTGCAGCATAACTTGAAAGAGTAGAGTGACAGGGCCAAACTGGCGCAGTGATAACAGTGACTCACATTTGAAGCAAAGTTTCCCCTTTATTAATTTTGTTCTCAAACACAGACCTAAATTTCCATATCTACAAACTTCATGTTGCAGGAAGCCATTAAAAGTTGCTCTTCCTTTGTTATTATCAGCAGCATTTTGAGGGGTTCCTCATGGGGATAAAACACAAAATGACAACGTTAATTACCAAGTTTAGTCATCCTTACTCTGTTTTTTTCTTCAAAGATGCTGCCAGACCTGCTGAGCTTTTCCAGTCATTTCTGTTTTTGTTTCTGATTTACAGCATCTGCAGTTCTTTTGGTCTTTATTCTGTCTGTCTCTTGTTGAATCTGTTCTTTGGCACACAAACTTTCTTCTGTGTTGTAGTTTCACCTGATGGCATCTCATTTCTAGATACTCCCTCTGCTGTTTCTGACATGTCCTCCTCTGCTCTTTACTGAACCATGGTTAATTCCCTGACTCGGCTTTCATGTCAGAATGAGGGATATGCCAGACCACGAGGTTACAGATTGTGGTCGAATAAAATTCTATTGCTGCTGATGGTTCATGGGTGCCCAGTTTTGAGCTGCTAGATATGAATCTATCACATTTAGTATGGCAGTAGTACCACACAACGCAATGCATGCTCAATGTGAATAGGGGACTTCCTGGTCCCACTGCTTTCTGGAAAAAGGGAATTCCACATATAAAAGATCCTCTCAGAGAATTAATGTTCCCTTATCTGAGTCTTAAATGGGAGGCCCTAAATTTTTAAACTGTGGCCCCCCGTTAAAGACACGAGTACAGAGGAAATATCCTCCCTGTACCCATTCTAACCAGTCCTCTCAAAATCTTATATCTTTAATAAGATTACTTCTCATTCTTTTAAACTTCAATAGGTATAAGCCGAACTGTTAAAGCACTCCTCAAAGATAAGCCTGTCATCCCACAAGTGAGTTGAGTGAACCTTCTCTGAACTGCTTTTCATGCAATTACATTCTTTATTAAACTTAAATAAGGAGACCAAAGTTCTGTACGATACTCCAGATGTGGTCTAACTAAGGCCTGGTACAGCTGCGTCTACGCTTCTCTATATTTATACTTGACTCCCCTTGCCTTTTTAATCACTTCCTTGACCTACATATCAATGTTTGCGATTCATGTATCAGGACTCCCAGATCTCAGTGCAGTGTAGAGTTCTGTGGTTTCTCTCTATTCAAATAATCTGCTGTTTTTTTATTGTTCCTGCCAAAGTGGACAATGTCATGTTTTCTCACACTATACTTCATGTACCAAATTTTTGCCCACTCATATACCCTTTCTCAATCCCTCTGTAGATTTTTGATGTCTGCTTGACTATGTACTTTCTACCTCTGTTTGTCTTATCAACAAATTTAGCCATTAAACATGTGGCCTGTTCAAGTCACTGATATTAGTTAGTTAACCACCAGTACTGACCTCTGCGGCTTTCCACTGGTTAGTCTGCCAACTGGAAAGTGACCCATTTATCCCTACCCATTGCTTTCTGTTAGCGAACGAATCCTCTATCCATGTAAATGGATTGCCACCTACACCATATTTTATGTAGAAGCCGTTGATATGGGATATTGTCTAATGTCTTTTCGAAATCCAAATACAACACATCTACAGGTCCACATTTAGACAAACAGGAGGCTGGAAGAACGTAGCAGGGCAGGCAGCATCTGGAGGAAAGGAGCAGTTAACATTTCGTCCTGAAGAAGGGTAATACCTGAAATGTTGACTGTTTCTTTCCTCCAGCTGCTGCCTGGCCTGCTGTGTTCTTCCAGCCTCCTGTTTGTCTACCTTGGATTCCAGCACCTGCATTTCTTGTCTCTACAGATCCACATTTATCTATCTTGGTTGTTACATTCTCACTGAATGTCAATAAATTGCTAAAAACAGGAAACCCTGATTGCGCTATGATTTTCTAAATCTCATGCTATTACTTGCTTCAAAATGGATGCTAGCATTTTCCCTGTGACAAATATTCATCCAACTGGCCTGTAATTTCCTGCTTTTTATTTACTTTCTTGAAGAAATGTGTTACTATGGAAACTTCCAATTCACTTGGACCTTTCCACAATTCAAGAAATGTTAAAATATCATGACCAATATATCAGCTACCTCAGCAGCACTTTTTTTTTCTTAACTTTCTTATCAGATTCTGTCTGCCTTGTTTATATAACACAATTCTTCACATGTATTTTATGCCTGCTTGGTTGATGTACAGCTTTGATTAGCGAGAATTTCACGTACTGTTTGACAAATTTCTAATGATTTTTTTTGTTATCTTTTGTTGTCTGCTTTCGTTATATTGAACTCATTGACAATGCGTCATTTTGTCCCTTTCTTCCCTCACACTCCTCTCCTTTAATGGACACGCCTTTTCACCAGGCAGCCTTAGTATCCTGTTTCTTGATCATTGCCAATGTTGAACCTGAACAAAAAAACATTGTAAGCTCACCATTAAAAGCGGTCAAAAAGGTGTTACAGGAAAGCAGTATTGTGAAGAATCCCCAGCAATGTTGCCTCCCATCTTACCAAAGTAGAGTTTGGTTTAGGCCAGCTACCACTTTGTAAAGCTGAGATCAGGAACTCAAACACTTTGGCAAAATGTATTTAAATTTGTCATTGAAGTGTTCGATACAGCTGATGTGTCCTCAGGAGGAAATCTGGGCATCAGAGGGATGGGATTAAGTTCTTCACTGATAGAACCTGTCAACCACTACAGCTGGAGATGATGGAATAAGGATTGGTTGATGTAGTTTGTTCGTACGTAAAGGCTTTCCATGAATCATTTAGAGAAAGCAAAGGAGACTCAATTTGGGAGCTAAAATTGGGTGTTTGACTTAGAAGTGTTACCGTACTTTGCAAGCAACAAAAAAAGGACAAAAGGTGCTGTTCTCAGAAAATCAGTCTTTGGAAGAAGAACTGAGACAGAAGGAACCAAGGACAAGCATTTTTTCAGGCAGCAGGAGGCCAATAACGATGTTGATACCGTCTCTGGTTGGAAAGACAAATTAAGGAATAGTGTTTTTTTTCAAAGAAAAATGAGAAATAGGGGTAGGAGTAGGCCATGACGTTCTCCGTGCCTTCTGTGCCATTTCTGCACCATTCCCATATTCCTCAATTTGCCCAGTACAAAAAGTTGATTAACCTCTGTTTTGAATATGGTCAATGACTAGACGTCCACAGCCCAATGAGCAGAGAGTTCCGAAGATTCAATGTAGAAATTACTCTTTATTTCAGCACTAAATGAACAGTACCTTATTCTGAGGCTTTTAAAATACATTCATTGGATGTGGGCTTGCTGGCTAAACTAATATTTATTAACCATACCTAATTGCCTTTTAGAAAGCGATAGTGAACTACCTTCTTGAACCATTGCAACCTTGGGGTATAGGGACACTCAGTACTCTAGGGAGTAAGTTCCTGGATTTTGACCCAGCAACATACAGCAATGCCAATATAGTTCCAAGTCAGGATGGTTTGTGGCTTGGAGGAAAACCTGCAGTTGTCCCATGCATCTGCTGCCCTTAACCTTCTAGGTGGTCGAGGTTGTGCGTTTAGAAGGTGGTATTGGAAGAGCCTTGATTAGTTTCTGCAGTGCATCTTGGAGATGCATTTGCTGCCTCTGTTCAACTGTAGTGAAGGGAGCAAATATTGAAAGAGGTGGATAGAATGCTAATCAAGTGAAATGCTTTGTCCTACGTGGGATCAAGTTTCTTGAGTGGCATTGGAGCTGTACTCATTCAGGCAAATTGGAAATAGCCTATCACACTTGTCACTTTTGCTTCATGGACAGTGGATCGGCTTTGGGGAGTCAGGAGGTGAGTTACTCGCTATAGAATTTCCAGCGTCTGACTTGCACGGGTAGTCACAGAGTTTTATGGCAGGTCCAGTTCAGTTTCAGGTTAATTGTAACCCTGGTAGATGTTAACAATGGGGGATTTAACAATGAAAATGCCATTGAATGTAAAGGGCGATGGTTAGATCCTGTCTTTTTGTGGTGGTCTTAGCCTGACACTTATGCAGCGCAAATATTACTTATCACTTATCAGCCTAACCCTTAATGTTGTCCAGGTCTTATTGCATTGGAACACGACTGCCTTCGTGTCCCTCTGATCTGATTATTCCACACTCCTGCTGACCCTCAATAACCTTTCACCACCTTGCTAATCAAGAATCTTTCAATTCTGACTTCAAATTATTCAAAGACGATGCTTCTGCTGCCTTTTTAGGAAGAGAGTTTTAAAGACTTATGACCCTCTGTTAGACAAAAAAACTTCTCCTCAGCGCTACTATAAATGGGCAACCTGTTATTTGTTAAATAGTGACCCCTGATTCTAGATTCTCTCACAAAAGCAACATCCTGTCCATATCCATTCTGCTAAGACTATGCAGGATCTTATATGTTTCAATCAAGTCGCATTGCTGTTCTAAACAAGCCTAATCCGTCCAACCTTTCCTCCAACCTACCAAAACCAGATATTAGACTAGTAGATCTTCTTTGAACTACCTCCAATGCATTTACATCCTTGCATAAATAAGGACAACAATACATTATACAGTTTTCCAGATGTAGTCTCACCAATGCCCTGAAAAACTGAAGCATAACTTCCCTACATTTGTATTCAATATACCTCACAATAAATGATAACATTCTATTAGCTTTCCCTCTTGCTTGCTATGCCTTCATGGTAACCTTTCATGATTCATAAACTGTATCTCTGAGCTCTGCAATCTTTCATTCCGATAATATACTTACTTCTTACTGTTCCTGCCAAAATGGACAATTTCACATTTTCTCACATTATATTCCATTTGCCAGATCTTTTCCCACTGACTTTATCTATATATTTCCTTTTGTAGCTTCCTTATGTCTTCTTCCCATCTTGCTTTCCTACATACCTTGCGTCATCGGTAAATTTAACAATCTGTACCTTCAGTCCTTTCCTTCAAATAAATTATGTAAATTATATGAAGTTGAGGCCACACCAATGTCTCTAGCCAAGCTGTTGGAGTACAACTACAAGACTAACATCTATTTGATGATGTGGAAAATTATGCAGCTATGTCCTACATGCAAAAGTCAGATTAACCAATTATTACCTGATCAGTGTACTCTCAATTGTCAAGTTTCACCTGTACTTCTACCTTTGGGCAGTTGCTTACCAAGTACACACTCACTAATATCCAATTGAGTTCTGCCAGGACTACTCGACTCCATACCTTAAATCAATGCCGATCATCAGCCGCAGGATATCGCTGCAAAAGTTCTTCAAGGTGATGTCCATGCCCAAACGATGCCTAATCTTCATCAATGATTATCTTTTATTATCAGGTCAACAGTTGGGATAATTGCTAATAATTGCAGTATTCTGTTCTACAACTTCACAGATATTGAAGAATTCTGGGTCACATTCAACAAGGCCATGGTAATGTTCGTATTTCAAGTAATAAAGGACTTGGACTGAATATTAGGTAATGAAGCCAGTCAAGTGGTTGACATTTCAGTGAGGGAGTTTTCTGCAGACAGAGATTATAACTCCTTCAGACTCAAGATTATTATGGAAAAGGGCAATGATGGGCCTGAAATTGAAGTTCTAAAAGGGGGGAAGGCCTTTTTTTAATAAGACCAGGCATGATTTGGCCAGAGGGGACTGGTAATAGTAACTTTTAGGTAAATCAATGTCAGAGCAGTGGGAGACATTCAAGAAGGAAGTAAAGGGGAGTACAGGTCTAACATTTCCCAATAAATATAAAAGGATGGGACAAACAAATCCAGTGGGTTTTGGATATCAAGGGAAGTACAGGATTGGCCATAGAGAAAAAGGGAGGCAGACACTGATGCATAAACTAGAAGAAGCCCTGGAGGAGTGGAGAATATGGAAAGGAAAACTTAAAAAGAAAGTTAGGAGAGCAAAAAGGGGTGCATGAGAGAACAATGGCAGGTAAAACAATGGAAAACCCTAAGTTGTTTTACAGCTACATTAATGGTAAAGGGATAACTCGGGAAAAAGCAGGGCTCATTAATGACGACGGCGATAATTCATGCGTGGAGCCTGATGACATAGGTGGGGTCCTGAATGAACTCTTTGTGTTGGTATTCACTGCTGATTGGGTCATCGTGGGTACAGAGATCAGGGAGAATTACTGTGATAGTTCTGGAATCCACATTATAGGATGGATGTGATTTCATTAGCGGGGCGCAAAGGATATTTACAAGGATATTACAAGGATGTGCACGGGCTGGAGAGTTTTAGTTCTGAAGAGAGATTGATTAGACTGGGTCGTTTTCTTGGAGCAGAGGAGACCAATGGGGGACATGATTGAGATGTGTAAAATTGTGAGGGGTATAAATAGGGTAGACACAAAAGAACTTTTCCCCTTGTGGAGGGATCAATGATCAGGGGCATAGCTTTAAGGAATGGGCCAGGAGGTTTAGAGGGGATGTGAGAGCAAAAAAATTCACCCAGAGGGTGGTGAGAATCTACAGTTCACTGCCTGTAAGGGTAGTAGAGGCAGAAACCCTCATAATATTTAAGAAGCATTTAGATGTACATTTGCAATGCCAGGCATACAAAGCAATGGTCCAATTGCAGGAAAATGGGTTTAGAATAGTTAGATGGCTGTTTTTGACCAGTGCAGACTGGATGGGCTGTGTTGTAAATCTTTATGACTCTATAACTGTAAGTTACATTTGTACCACACAAGTACCAGGCAATAACCATCTCCAGCAAAAGACAGGGTCCAAGCCCCTCCTCCTGATGAACAATGACAATACCAACATTATTCTCAACTATCAACATCTCTGGGGTTACCAACAAAAATCAAAGAAGTGCAGGTGCTGGAAGTCTGAATCAAAAACTGAAATTGCTATAGAAATACAGAACCGAAGATGGGTCACTGGCCCCAAGATACTGACTCTATTTTCTTTCCAAAAATGCTGTTAGACCTGCTGAGTTTCTCCAGCAATTTCTGTTTTTGTTGTCCCTGGGTTCATCATCAGCCAGAAAAGTAACTGAACCAGATACGTAAGTACTGTGTCTGTCAGAGTAGGTTGGAAGCTAGGTATTCTGAATGAAATTATTTACTTCCTGACCACCAAAGTCTAACCACCAACTCCAATGCCCACATCAAAATTTTGATTGGGAGCTGTCTATTTGCCTAACTGTGTGCAGCTCCAACAATGCTTAAAGCTCAATACCATTCAAAAGCAAAACAGCCTACTTGATAGGTGTCCCATCCACCACCTTGAGTATTCATGACTTCAACCTCTTGGCTGTATGAACAACCTACAGGATACATTGCAGCAATGTGCCAGTGCTCTTTTGATAGCACCTTGCAAACCTGTAACCTCAACTGCCTGGAAGAATCAGGGCAGCAGATATATGGCAACCCAATCAACTACAAGCTCCTCTCAAAGTCAAACACCTTTGGAACTAGATGTCATTCCTTCATTGTCACTGGCTCATAATGCCAGCATTTTGGGTCCACCTATGTCACTCAGATTGCAGCCTTTCAAGAAAGTGAGTTACCTACACCTTTTCAAGGACAATGTGGGATGGACAATAATTCGTAGCATCACAAGTGACATTGACATGAACAACTATAAAAAGTTATCTGAGGTAAAATATTTCACTTCATCTGGAGAAAACATGCGGTCTCAATCTCGTACCGCTGCCACGTAGACCACACTTATGTAAACAGGACTCAAATGAGTAACCCTGACCAAGCAGCTGGCTAAATGATGAACAGTTTGCTCATGTTTTGACTAGTCCTGCACTTGATTGAAAACTCGGAATGCTCAGTTGAAGAGCTCGCATCCACCACCAAATTTTTCACGCGCTTATTTCACATCTCAGAACAATCAAAGATTTACAGACGTTCCTTTCACTTGAGTTGTCACTTACAGCTCCTAAATTAGAGGATTCACTCAAAACCAGAGTGCCACGTACAAATGAAAAATGCCTTTCATCAATCACATCCACACAGCAGGGCTATTAAGAATATCCTCCAGTCAGTGATCAGATCTGCATTTGTCTCTGCATTAAGCAGAAGTTTAAAAAAAAACTGGTCACTAGCTGTCAGGATAATTACACTTTGAACCTGTTTGGGACAAAGTAGTTCTTTAACTGCTAGGATCTTAAAACTGTCATCCAATGGAAGAAAGCAGCTCTGGGAATAATGTAGATTGTAAGGTTAAATAGGTCTGTTGATATTTCTTCTAATCTGCTTGGCAAAAGCAGAAAACTATTTTATAGAGAACTTTTCATTGGTGGATGAAATTGAGAATCCGTAATTGTTATGTTTGACAGAATGGAAAACATAATTTAGTTTAGTATTACATCTATAGAAGATTGGGGGCATTGACAATTGTCAGCTGCGGATCAGAGATAGTATAAAATATCATTCTCGGCATACTGTAGTGAAGGCTAAAGTTGTCCTTTGACCTATTGTGCTTCGCGTCTCATAGCTGTGCCACCTATGTCTGACAGCGTGGATGCAGCTGCTCAGTTATCAACCATGTTCTTCCTGTACCACAATTTAGTTCAGCAGTTTCCAGACTGGAGGCCTCCAAATGTCTGCTAGGAACAGCAACATCTACTAAAAGACTGCCTCATCCAGGCACCCACGAGACAGACTCCGAAACCCACCAACCTGCTGGGATTACTCAGTACCAGACATGGACGGTTGACAGCTCTTCAAGTCAAATAAAAGAAAGAACTGTGGATGCTGAAGATCTGACACAAAAGCAGAAATTGCTGCAGAAACTCAGCAGGTCTGACAGCATTTGTGGAGAGAAAGCAGAGTTAATGTTTCAAGTTCAGGGCTCAGTGTCCGGTTCTGAAGAAGGGTCTCCGGACTCAAAATGTTAACTCTGCTTTCTCTCCACAGATGCTGCCAGACCTATTGAGTTTCTCAAGCAAATTCTGTTTCAGCTCTTAGAGTGGGCCTCCAGAAATGACTTCAGGCTGAAACATAACCCCAAACAGCATGGAATGCTGTATTCGGCCATATGGGTTTGGAAATATTCATCAGGCCTGTGGCTTGATCACTTCCCTTGATGGACCCCTCACCTACCATGATGACATCCAACAGAGTGAACATAGGTGACTGCTCATACACGTTGACCCTTGTGTTAACACCATTAACTGACAAGGATGATGTGATGGAATCCCCGCAAAGCAGTTTGGCGAGCATACAGCAAAGCCTTGGGCTGCACCATTGTATCTATACATACCCGTAATGTAAATGCGCAAGAATTGTATAAGGGCTTCTGCGGTGCCATTCACAAAGCTGCTTGCAATACCAACGTGCATGGCTGCCAACCATCTATGTCCTATGCCTTGATACCGAGAGTGTAGCTTTTCTAAAGGAATATGAGTCATCTGTTGACCCTGATAGAGCAAGCCACCCCTCTCAGTTCTGTGTGCCAATTCAGATGGGAGGAAACAGCAGGGCTGAATTTACTCACGCAGATCAGAAGAATTGGAGGCTGACTTGCCACCTTGGAACATCCCAAATAAACATACTCAATTGCATATCTGTCATCCCACATCGAGGGCTGGTTATCTATACCATGTAGTGAAGGCGCCATTAGAAAAGTAATTAAAATGTATATCTATTTATAAATTATGTATAGTAAGTCTGTAATTAATTGTAAAAGATGCCAGCAGCAAGCAGAATGTGGCAGACCTGGTCCCTTAAGGTAACAGGACTGGGGAAAAAATTAACAGACCCGAAATATGGTAAAGCAGCAAGACTTTTCCAAGAACACTTATTGATAATTACATTATTGTTCAACAAAAAGTTCTTCTCAAATTCATTCATTGAGTGGTGCAGTATGAGTATCTGGCGTGTTAAATCAAGTAACAAAATACATCACTGATGGTGAGAAACAATCCATTACTAACATTTGGAACGAAAACTGAGTTTATATAACATTCAGCTAAGGCTGACCAAGCTATGCTTGATGGACACTGTAGGGGGAGCTTTACTGTACAACTTTACAACTTTACTAGGTACACTTGACACTAGCACTAGGTCAAAAGCTGCAATAATAATCAGTTGACTAACATTGAAATCCCCTACCATGAGCATTGAAATTCACAAGGAATTTTTTTTTAAAGTGAGTGCTGTCTAGAATGTGGTTCACCTCAAATCTAAAAATGTTTTACATTACAGAAAGTGTGTGTAATTGTCCATTTACATGTAGGATCTTGCTGTTGACCAGCTTCAGTCTATCTTCTATCTGTTACGCTGGGGTTGAAATATCTCTTTGCTAATCTATCAATATAATTAAAAGTTTTGCTTATTGGTATGTCTTGCACTATAACTGGACCCATACAATGGAAAAAGAACACTACAATGAAATGCATAATTTGCTCAGGTAAAATGGGTAAAGTCTATAAACATCAACAAATAACATTGAGAACATAAACAGTTTCAACTTTTCAGTAACTTCATCCTACTCCCCATTTCTTACTAGATCTCCTCTTCTTGTTCTTTACCACTTGATCAGTTTTATGCCTTTGTAAATTTTGCTCCTTTAATTGCCCTGCAGAAATGATGTTTTCTCCTTCTGCCTTTCTGACACTTCTTATGAATGTTCCTTGACCCAACTGGACAGAAAACGTAGCAAGAGGTCAGCTAGTTCTAGCAAGGAAGTGCATGAGTGCACTGTATTCAATATGTGGTGACTTTGAGGAGACAAATAAGAAATTCAGGAACTTCATTGCCATTCCCTCTGATTTTGCTTTATTATTCTCCCTCTCTGTTTTCTTTTCCTGTTATCACATTCATCTCTATGTTTCTTTATCACTGAAGCACCACTCCATTGGTTGATAAAAATGGCCAGTGGTAAAAATGATGACCCAGTATGTGACACTATTCAAAATTATGGCCTTTTGAACTTCTTCTCTGGTGAGGTTAAATATCTCTGAACAGCGATACAATGAAGCCCCACCCTCACATCTAGACAACAGAATCCTCATGCCCTTGAATGTTTTCACATTATATTTTGTGGTGTAGCCATGGCAGAGTCATATAAACCACTCGACTCCCCACTGAGGCAAGGATCACCTTGCTGCTAAGCAGCATTGCTTGCTAAAAAGAAGTGATACATGCAAAAGTTTAAATGTCTATTAGGGGTTTGTTTATAAGTGTAAATGGAATGCCAAGAATCTAGAATCATAGAATCTCTACAGTGCAGAAAGAGGCCATTTGGCCCATTGAGTCTGCACCAACTCCCTGAGGACCATCCCACCCATGGCCTCTGTGGTACAGTGACACCGTGGTTAGCACTGCTGCCTCCCAGCGCTAGGGACCTGGGTTTGATTCCAGCCATGGTGATTGTCTCTGTGGAGTTTGCATGTTCTCCCTGTGTCTGTGTGGGTTTCCTCCCGTAGTCCAAAGATGTGCAGGTTAGTTGGATTGGTCACGATAAATTGCCCTGTAATGTCCAGGGATGTGTAAGATAGGTACATTAGCCAGGATAAATATGGGGTTACAGGGTCAGGGTTGGCAGGGAATGGGACTCAGTAGGATACTCTCTAGAGGGTTGATGCAGATCCGATGGAGTGAATGGCCTCTTTCTGCAGTGCAGGGATTTTATGATATTGGGTTTGAAACACCTGACCCTAGAGTCCCTTTAAAATATTAAAATATAAAAAGATACATTTCAAAGATGAACTATTAATACATAGTGCAGACTTTTCTCAAGCAACACGAATACATAATTTCTTTCAATTCTTGATGGTACTCAAATAGCTGATGGGTTGGAATAGGGAAACAAAATTCTGTGAAGACTGCAAATTTGAAATAAAAACAGAAAATGCTGGGAATACACAGCAACTCAGGCAGTACCCATTGAGTGAGATATAGACTTAATATGTCACATTGACAATCTTTCGTCAAAATCCGGTTGTGCTCATGTTTAGATTACTATCATACCTAGTTTCTCTGTTGGTACTAGCTGTGGAGATGAACTACTGAGGTGCCTGTAGTAATTGTAACTAGGTCAGCCAGGTGGGCATCATAGAATATGAGATCCCTGATTGGAATTGTTAATCTGGTCCAATCAGGGAGCCCTAGCTGACAGATAACAACAGGAGTGTCAGATATCTTGGTCACTCTGAAACCTGGCTCTGAGGAAGCTAGATCAGTGTCATAGACTCTCCATGTGTAAATAAAGGGTGCCTCAGTGGCAATGAGAGAAAAGCTCGCTCCTAAAGACATTCATGTGCAACAGTTGTCTTTGATTTGGGTTAAGCATTTCTGGCATCATGCTATTATTTGGGAAGCTTGACTTGGTCGATCCTAGAGTTGAAGACTGGGCACAATATGTAGAAATAATGTGTTATATTTTCTGGGCAAATGAGATTGGGGCAGATGAAGAGCAACGAGTAATTCTCCTGAGAGCTTGTGGACCCACAGCTTTTTTCAGTTATTAGGAGCCTGACTTTCCCTGAGGCACCAGATACTAGAGTTGACGGATTAAGTTAAGGAATATTATGACCCCAAGCCTCCTCTAATTCTGAAACACTATCGGTTTGACGACAAGGGGAGTCCATTTCGGAATTTTTAATGGGGTTAGGATGACTGGCAGAGATATGTGACTTTGGTTTAACCCTTAATGTGATGCTGAGAGACTATTTGGTATATGTGATTAATAATGTAACCATGCAAAAGCATCTACTAGCTGAAGCCCAACTAGACTTCAAACAGGCACTACAACTGGCTTTATCATTAGAAAATGCGGGCAAGTGGAGTATATGAGTTACGGATATATGGATGGAATGTGACACCCTCACCAGTCCAACTGAGCTTGGGGAACATCACTTGAATGAAGACAATTGCATGGCCTCACCCAGGACAAATTCCTAAACAGAGGAACTCTCGGTCAGCCACAGCAAAACCCTAAAACAAAGACAAGCTGGGCCAAACGGTTAAAATTTTATTTGGGATCTGGGCCAGCAAGCCATTGGAGTTGTTGCCAGTATGCGGACTGAAGACAGCAAGAGTCCCACTAAACCTAAATTGAGTAAGAGAACTCATAGGCCGGTATCCAGGAGAGTGCACACCCTGGAAAGTCCACATACATCTGGCGTGGAACAGTAAAATTGCCTAGCAACATCTATTTAGAACAAATCAAAATAAACATCTGGTTAACTGGTCACCTGGTTCTAATGGAGGCCAGCACAGGTGCGGCTGTTTCAGTGATCGCAGAACTAGTCTTTAACAACATTTGCTGTGGCCTCCAACCCTTAGGTTTGCACAAGACCTCGGCTATACTGAGAACCTATACTGGGGAACCTTTACAGTTTAAGGCTACAACATCGGTTCCCATCTCTTATGAGAAGCAGCTGATTCAGTCACCACTGCCTGTGTAGTAAAAGGCTCGGGCCCAAGCTTCATGGAGCAAAATTGGTTGAGAAAGATTCATCCAGATTGGCTCAATATTTTTCGAGAAGAAAATGGCTGGCTGAGTGAAGCCCTAATTAAATGCCTGTACATTTCTCAGGAAGGTCTAGGAACTATCAAAGGAGCCACGACCACCTTGCATATTGACCAGGAAGCGATTCCCCAATTTTACAAGGCACACCAAGTGCCACTTGCCTTATGGGCAAAAGTTGTGGCTGAAATTTGAAGGCTGGAAAATGAAGGAATAATCAAATCAAATTAGTTTGCAGAATGGGCAGCACCTATTGTACCGAATCTGAAGCCTGATGGGTTGGTTCACCTTAGTGGGGATTTTAAACAAATGGTAAACTGCTTTTTGCAGCTGAATGAATTCCACTCATTGAGGATTTATATGCAAAGCTGGTAGGAGGGGTGGACTGTCCTTCACAAAGCTGGACATGAGCCATGCATATTTGCAAATGCAGTTAGATGAGGATTCCCAGAAGTATACTACAATTAAAGCTCATAGGGGCCTGTACAAATGTACGAGAATGCCGTTTGAGGTATTCACCTTGTGCAATTTTTCAGCAGATGATGGAGAACATTTTACAAGGTCTACCCCAGGTCACCATTTATCTGAATGATGTGCTAATAACAGGGAAGACCAATAAGGAGCACTTAGAAAACTTGGACATAATCCTTAGTTGTTTCTCCCAAGCAGGCATACGCAATAGAAAGGAAAAATGTGTTCCAGGCTCCCCAAGTGACCTACTTGGGCTACAGAGTCGACAAGACTTTGTTAGACCTGTTTGAAGATAATGCGAGGGTGATCAAAGCAACTTCCCGGAGCTGAGGTCTTTCCTTGGGCTGGTGAATTATTACAGAAAGTTCATAGATAACCTGGCCTCCATCCTTGTACCTTTACATCAAATCTTAAAAAGTGGTCACGTAGCCAAGCCGCTTTAGGGAATTGAAGAAACAGCTATCATCCTCTGAGGTGTTGGCACACTCTGATCCCAGGCGAGATCTGGTATTGACATGCGATGCCTCCCCATACAGTATCAGGGTAGCACAGGCTCATAGGTGGCCCAATGGAGAGTAATGCCCAATAATGTATGCTTCCTGGACTTTGGCTAATGCAGACCATAAATAGGCCCAGTTCAGGAAGGAAGGTTTAGTGGTCGCATTTGGAGTCAGGAAGTTCCACCAATATCTTTATGGATGTAAATTTATAATAGTTACAGACCACAAATCCCTGCTAGGTCTCCTTAAGGAGGACAAGTCAGTGCCACCCATAGCTTCAGGCCAAGTTCAACAATGGGCTCCAATACTAAGGGCGTACAATTAGTAGTTGAAAGACCGTCCGGGAGGCTAAATGCAGATGTATTGAACCACCTCCTGCTGGCAGATACACCACGGGGGGTACCGCCACTGGAGGAGTCTGTAATGGTTTTAAATTTTCTGGACATACTTCCAGTCACAACCGACAATATCAGACTTTGGACACAGTCTCCAGTCCTGGCAAAACTGAAACGGATGATGGTGATGGGGGAAACCACAGGGCCATCACAACCAGAACTGAAACCTTTTAGGACCTGGAGAGACCAGATCACAGTAGAGGATGGCATTTTATTATGGGAAGCAAGAGTGATTGGCCCACTAGATACTGGCTGAACTCTACCAGGGTCATCCAAGGGTTTCCAAAATGAAAATGTTGGCGAGAAATGATGTCTGGTGGCCAGGATTGGATACACACAAAGCTGCGATGGTGGGGCAGTGTCACAGTGCCAACAGGACAAAAGTTATGCCAGCAGCTCCCCCACATTGTGAACACTCACTCAAAGTGGCTGGGCGTGTATAGAGTTCATTCATCAAACATAGGGCAATGATAGAAAAACCATGGACATCTTTGGCAATACACGGACTCCCGGGAGTGTTGGTCACAGAAGAGGCCATCATTTACCAGCAGGAAATTTGAGTATTTCTTAAAGTTGAATGGTATCCGACATACAAGAACAGTCCATACCATCCCTCGTCCAATGGTCTGGTGAAAAGAGCAGACCAAACTTAGAAGGCAGGCTTAAAGAAACAGCCTACAGCTTCACTAGATACCAAACTGTCCTGGTTCCTATTTGATTATAGGATCACCCCTGATGCAACTACAGGGATAGCTCCAGCAGAGTTGCTAACGGGGGTAAGACTCCACACCAGGTTAAATCTAATCTTCCCAGACCTGAGGGGGCTGATGAAATGGCATTAGGAACACCAATACGACACACAAGACTCCAGTATGTGAGAGAGAAAGATTACTTCAGGGGCCGAAGTTTTGTGTGGGAACCATGGGAATGGCCTTGCATGGGTAAGAGGCATTGTTGGCATGAGGTCAGGTCCAGAGACATATAAAGTTCGAATAGGTGTAACGGTCCTGAACAAGCACATGGACCATGTAAAATTTGTAAACGCGCAAACAGTACGGGAACAGCATGAGGCTGGCTCCTCGATAGTCTTTCTGAATGTTACAGAACCCATGGGTTCTCCCTCTCCATCAAGCATTGAAGATACCTTGGAATCTGAGATGGACACGACAAATGTCACTGCTTCAATATCTTTGCCACCAGAAGAAGAGAATGAATTTCTTCCAAGATGCTGCAGCTGTGAGACGAGCTACTGTGCTTTACATGCTGCCTGCAACAAAGGCAGAGTTAGAGGAGCCTGACTGGGTTTTAAAATGCCCAAGGGGGAGCTGCAAACAATAACTGGCCTATGTCCTCACACTCAGAGGGGGAGGGATGCAGTGATTGTAACTAAGTCAGCTGGGTGGACCTCATAGAATATGAGTTCCTTGATTGGAACTGTTAATCTGGCCTAATCAGGGAGCCCTCTCTGACAGATAAGAACAGGAGTGTCGGAGGTTCTGTACACTCTGAGACCTGGCTCTGAGGAAGCTACATCAGTGTCAAGTACGCACCACGTGTAATTAAAGAGTGACTTGGTGATGGGGAATACCGGCCTCTGTGGAGATATTTCAGATCCAATATCATATTAAAGAACAGAGTGCTCACCAACTCATGATGTGTAATGACATCATTTGTAAACCTGTTAAAACCGTTATTCATCTTCTTGCTGAGAACAGAACCAGAAGAGACCAATCTAAATAAGAATTTTTTTTAAACAAAATCTTCTGTCAGAGCCCATAGGAGATGGTCTCTCTTGCCCTTTGCCTCTCCCAAGCTGTGGGTGGGCAACATCCAGACTTGGGCTGATGAGTGGCAAGTAACATTCACACCACACAAATGCTAGACTTTGACCATCACCAATAAGAGCAAACTAATCACCACCCTTTGACATTCATTGGTGCTACCATCATTGAATACCCTAGTATCAACATCCTGGAGGTTACCATTGACCAGAAACTCAACTGGACTTGCGACATAAACACTGTGGCTACAAGAGCAGGTCAGAGGCTAGGAATATTGCAGCGAGTAACTCACCTCCTGACTCCCCAGAGCTTGTCCACCATCTACAAGGCCTAACTCAGGAGTGTGATGGAATACTCCCCACTCGTCTGGATGGGTGCAGCTCCAACAACCCTCGAAGCTTGACATCTTCCAAGACAAAGCAGCACACTTGTTTGGCACTACATCCACAAGCATCCATTCCCCCCACCAACGACGCTCAGTAGCAGCAGTGAGTACTATCTACAAGGTGCACTTTTGGAAATCACCAAAGATCCTCAGACAGCACCTTCCCAACCATGACCACTTCCATCTAGAAGGACAAGAACAACAAATATATGGAAATACCACCGCCTTCAAGTTCCCCTCCCAGCCACTCACCATCCTGACTTGGAAATATTTCACCGCTCTTTCACTATCGCTAGGTCAATATCCTAGAATTCCATGCGTAATGGCATTGTAGGTCAACCCACAGCAGGTGGACTGCAGCAGTCCAAGAAGGCAGTTCACCACCACATTCTCAAAAGCAAGAAGGGATGGGGAATAAATGCTGACTAGCCATTGACGCACACTTCCCACAAATGAATTTTTAAAAAAGAAGGCAAATGTGGGAATTCTTCAGGGCTCATGTCTGTTCTGTTTGTTTCCCTGGTAAAATTGAGAACAATGGCAAGGAGGTGGGGGCAGGGAGAGATTTTATGGGGTCTACAAAAGCAAGAAAGATGGCAGATAGGGTGACTTAATTAAGGAGGAGCCAAAATCCCACTTTCTTAATGACAGTTCTAAATTTAATGATTGATTCAATCAGTGCTGTATTTATGGTGGTCAGGTCTGTTGTCTGCTAGTGGGTTCCTACATTTAATACATTTGCATTGTCATGAATGTACTCAATACAGCCTTTCATAATTACCTTCAAGATTAAGTTAGCAGTGCATGAGAATCTTGTGGTACCCGGCTCATGTTTGTTTAAAGGCAACTTGCATCTCACAGCTTTATGACATTATGTGTCTGAGCTGAGTAGTTTTTGTTGTTGAACTCAGTGGCACAATGAGGTGAAAAGGACAATTGTAGCTCTCATGAGGCCTCAGGCCCACCAAGTGCAAGTCAAGGTAATGGGAGATAGGCTAAAGAATGAGGTCAAGGAGTGTATGAGTGGTCTAAAGGAGGCCAGAAGGTAAGGTTGGGAGCACAGAAGAGTAAAGTGGAAAGGGCCTCACATTCTGAGCATGGTGGGGAACAGACATGAAAACAAGGGTCTAAAAGGGAGATTCATTACTGTCCATACATCTGTTGGCTGGCAATGCCTTCCTTATTAGGGCTTTCAGCTCACTTAAAACATTTCAATTATTCCTGTTGACAGATGTTGGACAATTTCTTTTTCCAAAGTGTAGTAGAAAGGGCCAGTTGAGCCTACAAGTTCCACAGATTGTTGAGTGTAGGCTAGTACGAACATTCAGTTGAGACACAAAAAAAAAAACCAGAGAAACAGGTTTCTTCAATGATTAAAAAAAATCCCTAACTCACCTTTAATCGTCAATTTTGCGAAGTATAAAGCATGGCAGTACATACACTTTCTGACTAAGCTAGTCACGACAAATGACGGTGATGCACATGAGAATAAAGTGAAGCTAATACAATATGAAATGTTTACAAGTGAAATCTGAGTTTGAAACAAGCAAGTGTCTCCAGGGTGCATTCAGAAACATAATGGTAGTTTGATGGGAATGGAATTGGATTGGGAAGTTACGGCAATGAAGATCCTCCCTGTTTGTCCAAAAGGCTATATAACATCCCATCCATACTGTGAGTGTCATCAGCTGATGACAGGCTTCACCATTGAAAAGGTTCCATGTGATCGTGCTTGTCTCCTGTGCATGCTAACAACACTTTACATTTTAATTATACTCGCATGGGGATAGTCAAAATGCAAGAGAGTAGCAGTGCTTCCCACATCTGATTCTGCCATCACCAGTGCAGCGCTACAGTAAACAGTTTGTCCAAAGTGACAACGAGCAAAGATTGTAAGCATCCTTTCAGGACTCTGTGGGTGTTCCCCCTGCCAACAGGCAAGTGGCACATAAAATCCAGCAGGTGACCTTCTCCCATCAGCCTGCCAGCTGCCTGCCCCCAATCTGTGTGAAATGTTACACACAGGAGGAGGGTGCAGAGGAAATAGTGGGAATAGGAAATGGTTGGAAGATCTGTAAGATGGAACTTCCTCCTGATTAAAGGGTGAAAGCCTCACCTTAAAGTGATTAATGCTGTTCCCAGCATTAACTGACTATGGGATGGCCATCGGGGGAGTGGGAGAGATTCTCTGACATTTTAGCAGGGGACTGGACAGGAACGAGGGTGTCCTGTGAAATTCAGCCTCACACACGTGAAAAGGTGTGAAGTTGTAGACAGCAAACAATATTAAAAATGAAATATTTGATTAGATCACAGAGAGAAGATCACAAGTGTCGCTCACAATCTTGACTCATGTCCATCCAATGTTCTCACTTGGAGTTTTTAACTCCCTTAATCACAGACAGCCTCTCTAGCCCATCCAATTTAGTAAATACATAAAGAGAGAATGAAAGTAAGAACTGTTCCAGCGTTCATCACATTGATGTTGTTCTGTGACATTGCTCTTCGATACTGCAATCTCCTATTTCCCAGTGAGTGCCCAGTTGCAGTGACATCACTGTAAGAAAGTCAGACATTCCCCCCCAGAGGAGCACTGTGGGAAGGAGAGAGTAGAGTCACCCCTCTTTCAACCTTCTGTCATTGACCAGAGTAGAATTGCGCTGCCTGCCAGAGTTTTGAGTAGCTGGGCCGCAGGTAAACTACAATATAGCTAAGTCTGAGATGGGAGTACAGAGCAAAAGTGGTTTGGAAAATATCCTTGAACTGAATGAATGAACAATCAAATATTATTTTTAGGGGTAAAATGATCTGCTTTTGGGAGAGAAAGGATACTGTAAGAAATCTGTTTTGCTCTTGCACACGAATGCTAAAAACTCATTGTGTATTTGATAGTGCTGTGAGTGAACAAACACTGGGGTAAAAACCATAGGAATCTGTGAGTGTCAAACAGTTTCAAAGCAGCCCAAACAAAGTGCTGCAGTATCCTCTGTTATAATAGAAGCTTGTAATAAAATTCATGAACTGTGCATCAAATGAAGTCAACGACCAAGACATCTGTGCAACAGAAACCGCCCACAGTCTGATTCTTATGGAACTAGAATGGGAGGGTAGTGGTGATGTGGGGTGGGAGTGGTTTACAGAGATGACTTTGTAGTTTTAGAATTAGTTGAGTTTCTCATGGTTTAAAATTATGACTTTACTAAATTAAAGCCCTCCAAGAGAAGCTCACAGAGTGATTTTTAAAGAGTAGTTCGCTGGTTACCACACTGCAATGGGTATTGGTAGTGTGCCCATTTGAAAGTATATATATGTATACAATTTGCTTCTTACTAGCCTTGTGTGAGTACTGTGGGTGTTCCTGTATTAAAAGATGGGGATGTGTAGCATATAAAATTTCTTTCATTCATAAATGGAACTTTTTCATGTGCAATTTACATTTGACCAGCTTCCAGTTAGACTGTCCTGTTATTGTAGACAAATGTGTAAGTGAGCCCTAAAAGTAAATTAAAACACAGCACACATCATTGGCATTTATATACAAACAGAAGACCTAACATTTCAAAATATTCTTAATACCAGTACAATTTTCAAACTGATTTCTAAATAAACATATTATAGAAAATAAATCAGTGACAGTCTGCTAAATTTTGATTATCTATACGTGCAAATGATTTCAAAGTGCATTGTTAAGGGCTTGAGACATATCCCTGCTCAAGGCTAAACAAGACAGTCAAATCATTTGGCCATGAAATCTTTGAACTCCACAACCCACAGGCATATTTTTGGCTACCTTTCTAGCTGAAACCCTCACTCAAATAATTAGCACTTCTGCTTCCAATTTCGCTTCTCCTGAAGCAAATAATTTAAGTTAGGGTACAGTCACTCTGTGCCCTAAGGGAACATCTACCTTCCAGTTTAACTCTAGACAAACTTTACAAACCAAACTTTACAACAATATCATAAGTGTTGCGGGAGGGGAGGTAACAATCAAGTCCTAATCTGATATCACTTTCCAGCAAAAGTCTTTGGGAGAAAGCAGGAACAGCAACCTTTGCCATGTTCCAATTGAGATTAATTCATTCAGGAATCAGGGATCTCTGAGGTTAGTTTGGAAAACTGAGTAATTAACTGAACAATTGGGCAATTGTGTATTTCCTCTGAAGTTGTGAGGTGACATTTCTACCATGATGTCAATGGAAACTGCATTCCCTGACAGAGGCTGTTATCAGCAAAGGTGGGGAAGATAGTCAAAAAGATCCAGGTTAGTTATGGTGCAATGATATTGTACACCTTCAGTGGGAACCTGCCAAGAGCTTCCATCGACATTTTGACAATTGCAAAACCTAAACATTCGACTTAAAAAGGGTAAATATTGTGATTTTATGTGTTTCACATAAACAGTCTCTACCCAAGTGTCTCGGTGTGGGTGGAAAATGTTGAATTCGGCCTTCATCAAATTGTATTTATTGTCGACCCTCATGCAAACCTTATGTAGCCAAACCTAAACCCCAAACCCACACACATTACACTAATGTCTCATTTATCAGAGGTACTTTGGGGAAGTGTGGTCTTTTATTTATCTTTAACTGTTCTTATATAAAGCTGTTTCTCTCATTGGCCATTGTGGGATGATAGGGTCTGAACAGATGTGACAGAATTACATGCCAGAATCACCTCCCCCATTTTTCTCCCTTGTTAGTGAGGTCCTTTGTCTACAGTTGCACAGCGAGGCAGTGGCTGCCTCAGCACAGGTTGTGGAAGTCTGCTATCAGGCCTTGATCTCCTCACAAGCTGCCTCCTCACTGTGGCAAACAGGTCTCTATAGACAACACGAAAATGGAGAGCGCAGCCTTTGCAAGCTGGAGCTGCTGAGCAAGTACAGTTATGTGAGGTTAAACCATGCTGTGGTTTACCAATGGAAAATGCAGAGACAGTATTTTTTTGTGTGTTTTTTTTTCACCTGAACAACATCTGCACTGAATTCGCTGCTGAAGGAGGTGAGGAAGTGTGAGGAACCACGGAGAGGGCCAGCGAGTTGATGGAATGGCAAGGTGTCTGATTGAACCTTACAGCACGTAGTGAAGTCGCACATGTTTCTTTTCTGTCTCCTCCAGTTAAGCAGAAGCCATCGCCCAGTGATAGGTCACGTTTGCATCTGCAACCACATATTTACAATCTAGAAAACTGAAAATACTGCCGCTGACCACAAGAGAAATCTGTAAGCATTCTCTTCCATAAGCTGTGGGTGATTTGACTGTCCCTAAGTTTCCAGCTGCTAAAAACATATTACGGTTACAATTCTAAGCTGATTGCAGGTGCATTACTGTAAGTGCTGGGGGTGGTTTGGACAATGATGCAACGCTATGCCTTGCTGGGATTCCGCTACATTCTGAGGAGAGGGGATAATTCCTCTGAAACAAATCTTTGTCTTGCTCTCACTTCCTTCTCTCACCAGATTAAATAGAAATAGCTGGTAGAGTTCCTGAGCTTCCTTGATAAGTTCCAAATGAGTTTACATCCTAATACCCTCATGAAAGTTATACCTACTGAGAATCGGTTTAGCTTTTTAAATACTGATCCCAGAGCTCAGTGCTAGAACTGTAAGAAACTGTTTTATCCAATTGGTGCTGTGTTGTATCACAGTATATTGACCTTGTGCTATTTTGCATGTTGAGCATTCTTTGTACCTTATGGCATTTGCCACCTCTACCGACATGTGGTACTGGAGAAGGGTGGTTTGAAGAAGATTGCTATCACCAATGCCCCTTTGCCTTTGCTCTGTCTTGGGCCTATTTTAGTGGTTAGCTGCAGAGAATATACCACCATAGAATATCAACAGAAGAGGCATGGTTTTTAGATAACACGATGGTGTATTGAATAATAACAATGATTTCAACCACATTTGGTCAGGTACAATCACATGGCCTTAGGAAGCTGGTGCAGATACATGCACTTCCTCTGAAAGTTGGAGTAGAACACCTTGTCTCCATTCATAGACTGAGTGATATCAGTAGAACGTTTGGAGCCAATGTAACATGAACATTAACCACTTCACAACAATTACCTTTTGCAACAATCTTTATATCAACTATTCTCAACATGACGTATTTCTTTGAAATAAGACTTTTCTGAAAGATTCCACTATAAAACTGCTACAATTTCCAGAGCAGGCTGTTCCTGGTTACCTGGATCTCTACCTTCTGCTTTAAGTGTCTAAAGCAATGGAGACCAAACAGGAGCTACACTGCCAAGTGTGAAGATGATGCCTTTTGTTTATTTTTAACCAGAGTTTCCAATCTTAGTTGTTCGTTGTGGAGATCCAGCTTTATCTCCACAAAAGAGGGAAAGAATATCTGTGGTCAGGAGTCATTATCTCCAAGTTAGATTTGCAATGTCCACAGGCCTGATTTGATTCCAGCTTTAGGGCAGGTCTGGAAGCAGGTCTGGAAGCAGACTCATTTCATTGTCAGGGGATGGTATACGGCACTACATGGCTCAAAAAGGAGAGAAGAGAAAACAAATTAAAAGAATAGAGCTTAGACATCAATGAATATATTTCAGATTAAAATAAAACCCAACAAAGTTAGGCCATAGTCAATTCACACCTTCTTGCTGAACAGATACCAGAATGTCAGAGATCAATGTGGCAGTAATTAGTTCAAAAATACTTGTGTGCAGTGCATATCAAGTTAGGAAAACATGAGCAGAGCTTCTGGATGAAAGCACGTTTCATCCAAATTGGACCAATCTCATTCTGTCCCGTATCACAGAATTGCTTGTCCAGGCCAAAATATACCTTCCTAGAAAGATCATGCATTGGACAAGAATAGTGCCAATCTCTGAGGTTACCTCTGCAACCATGGAAAATATAACAGCCGAGTGTAATCTTACCTGGTATTCACATATGCGCTCATGAGAGCTGAGGGTCATTGCAGCATTCATAGTTTAAAATCGGTAGAGCCTGGCAATATAAACTTGCCCACTGTATTGTTCATCTGTACTACCTCAGATGCTGTTTTTAAAGTAAGCTATACAGGAATTTAATGCATTTAGTTTATATCCAGCTCAGATTGATCAAAAACAAGATATATTTTTTCTTCCTTTCCTTTCCCATATATTTATAATCTCCTAAACGCAATTGGTGAAGGAGAGAACTGATCCCATGCAAGAGGGACAATCAAACTGGGAAGAAATGAAAAGCAGTCAATTTGAGCCCTGTGCAGACCCTTATCCCTAATTATGTAGCAGCATGAATGAGGCAGACAGAATCTCTGGTGAGAACATAATAGAGATGCACTTTGGGGAGAAAATATGTCAAATTTACTGTGTCAGCATCCTGAGATAGCATGCAAATCTTTCTCTAGCTTCAGCAGAAAGATTCAAAATGAAGATTTCCATAGGGTTAAAATTTTCTGATGAAGGGTCTAGGCCCGAAACGTCAAGCTTTCCTGCTCCTGTGATGCTGCTTGGCCTGCTGTGTTCATCCAGTTCCACACCTTGTTATTTCCATAGGGAAGTTTGACAGATTTCTGTTCACCAGGGAGAAAGAGCTAGGGAATCATTTTGTGTCATGATAATGCCACAGGCAATATGACTTATATCATAATACTGTATCTTTATGGGTAAACAAGATTTGACTAAATATTTTGTTTCTTCAAGACAGGCTCTCCTTTCTGCTTGCTAATTTTTCCCAGCTATTTTATCCCCTTCCCTTTTCTTCTCAAGACTTCTGTTGCTATGTTCGACGAGATATCCTGCCATGTTACCATGACAGAAATGTCAGGAAATATTTTGGGAGCTCCTCTGATTTAACATTACAAACTTGGTGCAAGATTATTAAATCCTGTTCATGAATGCTTTTGGAGTTTCTACGAATTTATAAAAATTACAGCAAACAGTCTTAGTAATATCATATCTACCGTCTTGTGAGTGAACGGCATAAACTTTGTTGAACACATCTGTATGCAGAGGATGGTAAGAGCAGAAATCTTACCCAGAGACCTTGTGGAGGTACAATGCCTTTTACAGTGATGAGGAAAACTCCTTAGGACATTTCCGGCATTAATGCCAGCTGCCATCTACAGGAGGTCTGAATCCGTCTGCCTATAAGATTCACAGATGTTAGCCTACAGCAGAAGTCATCGCTGAATTCTGTTTGGAAGCTGGAACTCTAACAATTTTTATTTCTTAACTGCAAAGCACTGAGGCCATTGTAATACTTCGTACCACTCTAACATCAGCTCACTCAGCACAGATCAGAGATTAACTGGCCCTAATTGCTCAGCTACTTCTTGAAACAAATCTGTAAAATTACTGGAGAAGCAAAAACATTACTTTAATACTAAAGCAAGGCAGCAAATATTGTAAATATGGAACTCATTTCAAGGACCTAGTGATGGTCACAATTTAGCCATCATAAGATTTACATTCGACTGCTTGAACTTTTGATGAAAACGATGAGAACTCTTAATTAATTAACTTAGTTACTGTAATTGTCATTGATCAAATTCTTTCCTTTTTACTTCAATAGTACAGCTCCAAGTTCTCAAATAAAATGGTAATGAATTTATTTACTTAATCATCAAGCACCTAAAAAGGTTAGAGGAAATGAATGGGTTGAGGGTTATTGATTTGTTTAACTGGAAATCGATCAAATTTATGTTTAATAGTGAAACTGCTTTGATGATTGAGTGTGGAGGCAGATATGAGTTACAACACAATGTCAATCTATAAGGCCAGGTAAGTGTTTAATGGTATTTGTGGTTAGACTTCACAAGTACGTGAATCACTGATATTTGTTGGTCTTCAGCAATTAAAACAAAACAGAGAAAGAGAGGAAGCAGAGAAAAGGAAAATCTGCAATTCCTTCCATCATGTCAAGTCACCTTCCTGAAATAAAAAGGCTTCTATAATAGAGAATAGCATTAAAGGGAAGCATGTTATTTAGCGGTTATAGCAGAGATCAGCAAAAGCATAGCAGTCAGCAGGCTTTATGTGAACTGGTAGCTTTGAACATGTCCCAGTAGCACTTCTGCAAGAATGTTTCCTGAGTATCTGGCTCTATTCTGTTGTAGCTAGCTGAAGAGTTGTATTGCAAACAGAAACAGAGACATTGCCTTAAATAACAAAAACAGAATTTGCTGGAAAACTCAGCAGATCTGCAGCATCTGTAGAGAGAAAGAAGAGTTTATGATTTGACTCTCGTGACCCTTCTTCAGTACTTAAACACTTGTTTAATAAAGAAGGGAGATGATTTGTCAGGGAAGAAATTCCTGTTGCAACATAATGGCACAAAAAGAATACCTTAGAGGAAAAAGAAATTCACAAACCTTTAGAGGGCAGAACAGGAAAAAAAAGGGGTCAGTAGGATTTGAATCATTAGTTCCATAACAATAACCAAATGTTGACGTGCTTTCCTGCAAATTGTGTCATCGTATTTTGTGTTTGTAAACAAATCAGCAATGGAAAGACTGTCATAATACACATTAATGAAAGCAGTGCATTTTAAAGAATGAAAAAATAGGTAGGTGGTAGGGATTCCTTAAGAGGGACAAGCAATAATTTGCAGAGGTTTTCACAGATTCAGTACACTAGGTCCTGCTTGCTTCATGCTGTTCTGACCACACTGAACATTTGGTAGAACACATGAGGTGAGGACTGCAGCAGTGTTACCGAAGATCTTCTGGGAGTGGTTGCTGGCGAAGATGTGTTGAAGTAAATTGTCACGTCTACAAGGCACCATTTCTTTTGAATGGTTAGTGTCACAAATAAAGAGTTGTGTAACATATGATTCCCAATTTTTGAAGGGTGTTTAATTGTTGGAAGGGGCTGGGGTTTGTATAGAAAACTCAGAACCTCTCAACACTGACCTCACTCTCCCGGTTGTTCTTTTCATGATCTTGATAAAAAGAAGACTTTGTTGAACACACAGCTAATGGATCACCAATATAATGATTTTTACATAATGATTCTACAATCTTATATAAGTGCTTAACCTGATGTCGCAGTAATTTTTTAAAAGTTTCTTTTCGCCTCTGGTGCTTTTACCAATCCAAGGCCTTTTAACAACCATCTCAACTTGTTCTGCCATGTGCCTATACCCCACATCCATCCAAACCTTAATGTACTTTAAAATTGTGCCATTGTGTTTGTGTTGTCTCATCTCATTCTTCCTAATAAAATCCATGTCTTCTGATTTCTCTGCATTAAATCATCAAGTGAACTGCAGCTGGAGAGGATCAGGGTTCAAGCCCTACCATCACCAGAGCTGTGTAAACAGGTTAACTAAAACAAAACTAACTGCAGCTATGTGGGGATCACCGTTAGCATGGGTTAAAAAGATGCCCATGTGCCATGCTGGTAAAGATGAGTGAAGTCACCATAGTTCCACACTTTCATTTAAAGAGAGCATGATTAACCTGAAGTTGAGAGGGAGGGACCTTCATGGTAACATCAGCTGGTTGCAGAAATTGAACTATTGGTGTCACTCTGTATTGTAAACTAACCACTCAGCCAGCTGAGTTAATAAATCCCCATCTTCTGGTAAGGTGCCAACAACTAAAATCTGCTGTTGCAAAGTTTTTGGATTTATGATGTCTTGTTTCAGAGGTTTTTTGGTGAACTAATGCATCTATTCAGGGTGGGCACAGGATTTGGTCATCTTTATATGAGTCTGTAAGGGATATGTGGACTGTGGTCGCAGTGTCTTTGTGGCTCTGAAACATGACTGAAAGGTGGAACAGACACTGCAGAGAAGGGAGATTTTGCTTCCGGCTGTCAGCCAAGATTAACTTTCTAATGCCCTGCTTTATAAAGGATGGAGTAAATGGACTTTTGCATAAATGTTTCAGTACAAAATGTCACCTATATGTGTGTTGGCTATATTGAAATGCATTCCATAGCAGAAAGGGCTACATCATCAATTCCTGTTCCAATTAACTGTCAATCCTTACACAGCATTGCTAAAAGGCTTCATGCTACCATTTGAGTCATTTAAAAAGAATATCTGTCTACAACCAAGTCAAAAAAAAAGTCTTGAGTCAGGCTTGGAGATAGTGAATTTAGTGAAGATTTTGAATTATTATTGTGACAATGCAATAAGTAAATGTATGGAGTCCATTTAATCTGGTTCTTGTCCTCCTTAGTGATGTGGGAAATTGTGGAAATGGCAAGGGCCAGTCAAATTGGTAAAAAAGCTGAGATTTCTTAAAAGTTATAATGTTTCCAATTGTCACATCAAGTCGCTATCTTACTCTGAAATAGAAGTATAAGAGTTTACCATACTTCAGTCTAGTCGTGAAGAAGCAAATCAGGAATTTCATAATGAACCTGAATGTATGCAGGACTCTGGAAAAATTTGGAATACACCAATCATAATTGGTCGGCATAGTGTGATAAATTGCATAGCCTCTGAAAATTAATTTTAGGACCATGATGTAGGAATAACCCTGGATCTTTCAGTGTTATGCTAACTTCGTGTAGACTGCTGATTTGAATAATTGTTGCACGGGGATAGAGCTAACTGTGCAGTTCATTGGCTGAGCCAGTCAAAAGACAGCCAAAAATCATGACTCCCTATCACCACTTAAAACATGCATTGTAAGTGAAATGAACAATTGTTTGTTCATTGATTATAAAATACTGGATATTGTAAGAAGCAGGGAAGAGTGAACTGACTGACTCTGCATGCTGCACTACCATCAGTTCGACAACCTGAGAGTCCTGATCACAGATCTTACAATCTTTGGGATCTTTTATGAACCACATTTTATGTTCAGTTGAGCATGTTTTAAGTGATGTTTGGTAGTTTTGATTTTGGGCCTTCTACTGATGTTAGTAACCAATGAACTGCATGATTGGTATTGGTTACATGCACTAATCATTCAGATGAATAGGCTACATGAAGATGACATAACATTGAATGGGCAAGGGTCAATCATTCATTGTGATCTACACGTCTGTTTTCAGATGCTATCAATTTCAACCCAATATGACTACTGAGCATGGCCAATTCACTGCTCACGTCTATTCCAACCACCAAATATGGGCCATAATGCTGTGTTTTGTCTTGTTGCCTTTTAAGTGCAGAGCCATACTGAAATATTCTGGAGGCTATCTTGTCATTGCCAATTAACTGTCCTTTACATTTCACTGACAATTGAATTCGATGTTGTTTCCAGATTGTTTTAATTTGTTGTAAATGCTGACCCAGTGTTTATTTCTATTTTTCTTCCATTTGAAGAAATACTTCAGATCCGTAACTCAGAATCATGTCAGCCAATCTGTTTCTATTCTGGACTTTTTTAGAACTTCAGCATTAAAACAAAGCCTGTTTCTTTTTATCTTGTTCCAGGATTGTATTTTCCTGGGTGAGCTAGAGAGCTAGACAGATATTTGGCAGACAAATTGATTGGGGAACTGAAAGAAAGTGTAGTGTGCGGTATTTCTCAAATGTCGGAAATAAGCACATAGACCCCAGTGGTGTACTCTGGTCCTATGCAAGAAAAATATTCTTATGATTATCATACCTAACAAAGCTCTCCAAAGATAACAAGCTGCTTATGATGTATGGTGGTTACTGCCATGCAGGTGGAACATGGCAACCATTTTCTGCACAACAAGATCATAGAATCCCTACAGTGTGGAAACAGGCCCTTCAGCCCAAACTGACTCTCAGAGCATCCCACACAGACCCATCCCCCTAAAATCCACCTCATCTACACATCCCTGAACATGACAGGCAATTTAGCATGGCCAGTCCACCTAGCCTGCACATCTTTGGACCGTAGGATGAAACCAGAGCACCCGGAGGAAACCCACACAGACACAGGGAGAATGTGCAAACTCCACACAGACAGTCGCCCAAGGGTGGAATCAAACCTGGGTCCCTGGCACTGTGAGGCAGCAGTGCTAACCGCTGAGCCACTGTGCAGATTCTGCAAACACCACAGATAGAGGATTTGTTAAACAGTTTCTAATTGTTTTGATTTGAGGCAGGAATGTTGGCTGGACCCTAGTAGAACACGCTCTGCCTCGTAGTGTGTGATTAGATCTTTAATACCCGCCTGAGCCATAGAAACAATTGGGACATCAATTTAAGATTTCATGCAATGAAAGATCAGCAAAGCAGCATTCTATCGGAGTTGTTAAGTTAGATTATCATTTCAAGTTCCTGGCATGGGTCTGCAACTTACCTCACTGTATTTTTCCTATCTTTCCATGTTCCTTTGTTTTTTTTTTGACAGCCTTGTATTACTGCTGTGTTTGTGAGATGTCAGGTTTACTTGCAGTGTGGAATGACTGAATACATGCTCTGAACTCCCTGTGCACTGAATTCTTGTTCTTGTTCATATCATAGCGGGAGGGAAATCAAGAGGATCGGGTTCCTCCCAAAGGTCAAAGGGAAAACTTTCAGAACAAATTTTCAAGTTCACTTTCTCTCAACCTTTGAACGTCTTTGCCAGAGGACTGGGAGCAAGTTGATCTAACTTTCTTGGTCAAGAAAATAGACCTACATCAGGGAAAAACTTTGACAAGGAAGAAAAATACAATATGCATAAATTAAATGTTAAAGTAAGAATTCAAGTGATCCTTATTTCTATTAACATCTTATTGCTAATAATACTATTTAAAGATTATATTATGGAAAATAAAGATTTTTGAAAACAGATTGAATGAGAGAAAGAAAAACGTGTTTAGCTTGGCTAGGAGGTGAGGGCATGCTGAGAGCAACAAAGCTTGCTTTTCTTTCCTTTAACCCATTTCCTTTCTCTCGAGCTAGGTTAAGCCTTCCATAAACTCGTTTTTTAAACAAATATATTTGGAGCAATAACTTCTCAGTAATTAGACTGCTGTTATGTCAATGCTTGGCCATTACATGTTTAAAGCCTCTGACTATCTCAACAAAGGCTACAGGCAGCAGTTTGTTTAAAGAAGATTCCTGTTAAACATATTCTCTGGCATCAGTCCAGAGAATGCAACCAGCTTGCAGAAGAGACTGCTAGTTAATGATGTCACAGGCAAAAGCCATTCAAATCTAATTATCATAACTAAATATATCATTGGTATATCATTTTATAATCTTGCACCGTTGTCAGTTAAACTGGGAGATTATTTTCTTCTCAACCTGTTTTTGAGTGGCAGATAACAGCTGAATCCTAAGGAAATACAAATCTTGAAACAGAAGTATAAATTGCTCTTCAAATTATACAGTCTAAATGAGTTTATATTCACAAAACAGGCTGGAATCTTCTCACTATTTGGCCTAAACAGGCTTGGACATGGGAGTCACTTTGACTAAGGAGTGGATCAACATTCCTTACACCATCATGTGGTTCTCAGCTCATTGCATATGCATGTGTTTTTATCCAAGTAAAACTTTGCTGAGGATAGGCCAGATATTCTCTCTCTCACCTCCCGCAGCACCTTCCGGATTTGAAGCTATATTTAAAGGGCACTGGGTGAGGTGTGCCCTGCAGCCTGGTTGACTGGATTGCACACCAGGAGGATCACTAAATGTTGATCACCCCTATTCCTTCTGCCCATCCAGGCTGGTTAGAGAAATCTCAGACTAAACAGAAAACGGTCCCATGGTTCACTGATTGCTCACTGCAGGCCATTCAGGAAAGATGAGAGCTCCTGTTCTCCAGGCATAATAGCAGGAAGCCCCTCAACAGACAGAAGTGGCCGAGACAAAGGTGCCTGGAGGATTTGTGTCCCTGGTCAACCCAAAGCACCTTGCTGAAATGCAGAAAGATGATGAACGTAGAACTCAAGGTGTGGAGATGCCAATGTTGGATTGGCGTAGACAAAGTCAGAAGTTACATGACACTAGATTAAAGTCCAACGGGTTTATTTGAAATCACAAGCTTTTGTAGCGCTGCTCCTTCATCAGGTGAGACTTCTGTCATTCTCTACATTTCTGCCTACCACTTATACCTCTTTGCTTATCAAGAATGCATCTATTCCGGCCTTTAAAATATTCAAGGACTCTGCTTCCACTGCCTTTCGAGGAAGAGATTTTCAAAGACTCATGATTCTTTATGAGGAAAAAACAAATCTCTTTATCTGTATCTTAATGGTCAACCCTTTACTTTGAAACAGTGACCTCTGGTTCTAAATTCCCCTACAAGAGGAATCGTCCTTTCCAAGTGCATCCTGTCAAGTCACCTCAGCATCTTGTATGTTTTAAACGCGCCACCTCTTACTCTTTCAAATTTCAACAGATCCAATCCTAGCCTGTCCAACCTTTCTTCAGAAGATGAAACATCCATTTCAGTATTAGTTAGTAAACCTTCTCTGAACTGCATTCACACATTTGCATCTATCCTTACATAAGGAGATCAAAGCTAAACACAGTACTCCAGAGATAGTCTTATCCTCTGTACAACTGAAGCATAACCTCCCTAATTTTCTACTCCTTCACCTCTGAATAATTAAGAACATTTGATTTGCTTTCTGAATTACTTGCTGTACCAGCACATTAACCCTGTTTACCATTGGTGCACTAGATCACCAAGATTCCTTTGCATATCAGAGCATTGCAATCTCTCACCATTGAGATAATACATTTTTTTAATTTTTCCTGCCAAAGTGGACAATTTCACATTTTCCAACAGTGTACAAAATTTGCGAAATCCTTGTCTACTCACTTAACCTATTTCTATCCCTTTGTCACTCCTTTAGTTTGTTTTCACAGCTTACTTTCCTACCTATTTTTATGTCATCAGCAAAATTAGCAACAATACCTTTGGTCCCTTCATCTAAGTTATGTACATATGTTGTAAATTTTGAGGCCCCAGCACTGGTCCCTAGGGGACATCACTCGTTAAATCTTGCCAATCAGAAAATGATCCAATTATGCCTGTTCTTTTTTCCTGTTGGCTATCCATTATTCTACCCCAATAATATGTTACCCCTATGCTACATGTTGTTTAATGGTATAGATTCCATATCAGACTGGCCTGTACCTTTAAGACAGTTACATTGCATTACAAAACGTATTGCTTTAGTACAAAAGTACAGGCCTGTCTAGTCTGAAATCTATGACATAATAAAACAGCATGAACATTTATTTTTCGTAGTAATCCTTGTTGTTACACCTTAGCAATCTAAGTACAGTACGTCTGCCAGACCCCCTTTATCCATAGCATATGTTACTTAAAGAACTCCCATAAATTGGTTAAAAGGAATTTACCTCTCATAAATCCATGTTAACTCTTCCTAATTGCCTTGAACTTTGTCATCTGTTAACGTCTTTAGTAATAGTTTTTAACAGCTTTCCAGTGACAGGTGTTCAGCTGACTGGCCTGCACTTTCTGGCTTTCTGTCTCATCTTTTTGCGTAAAGGAGATACATTCACTACTTTACAATCTAAAGAATCTTCCTTGAATTGAGGGATTTTTGGATAATTGAAACCAACACATCAACTATCTCACCAAGCCCTTTCTTTTAAGACTCCAGGATGGTGCTCCACAGCTCCAACAATTTGCCCAAAACTAGTGATTGCAATTTTCTTGAGTTCCTTTCTGCCTCCCATATATTGATCAGTAGCTATTTCTGGTGTGTTACCTATTCTGTACGGTGAAGACTGTTGGAAATATCTGTTCAATGTTTTATAATATTCATTCATGAGACATAGGCATCAACGGCTGGACCAGCAGTTATTTCCCACCCTGAGTTACCCTTGAGAAGGTGATGGTGTGCTGCCTTCTTGAACCACTGCGGTCTGTTTGGTGCACATAGACCCACAATGCCATTTGGAAGTTCCATGATTTTCACCCGGTGACACTGAAGGAACAGTAATGTATGTCTAAGTTAGGATGCCACTTCCAGCTCATTTGTCATCCGTTTATTTTCCATTATTAATTCTCCAGACTCACTTTCTAGTACTCACTCTGTCCCTTTTTAAAAATATCTATAGAAACCCTTACTATTTTATAATCCCCTGCACTCTGCAAGGATAAGTGGCGCTATGTAGCCAGTGCAAACTGACTCTCTTCATGGCATCACAGTCCAACTGTGCCAGCGCAGAGGGATGTCACCTAACTGGATTGCATGCAAGCCTCAGCATGAGATGGAATATGAGCACTGAATGAGTGACAGCACCTTACGCTGTCAATGTTCTACAATTCCTAAACAGTACTCCTCCCGTACCCATTCACACTTTGTCTCCTGCGCTGTCCACTCCACCCTATTCTGGAGACCAAACTGTTCCTCCTTTGTGCTTCCTTTGCTCCACTTGTGCAACTCAGTCAGAAGCATTGCTGTAAAAATTTATTTCTACAAGGAAAAAGCAGCAGGTATTTCCTCTGGATTCCAGGAAGAAATCCACCTTGCCAGATGCTTGCCTCTTTTGTGCAGTTGCTTATCTGAACTCAAGCATTTCTCGATTGGGGAGAACTTAATTGGGATGAGCACTTAATCCAAACACACTGTTCTTTAATGAGGTGCAAATGAATGCAAGTAGGTTTCCTGACTCTTGCCATTAGGGAGGTCAACCTACCTTTCAAGGTTACAGAATTTAAGTACAAAATTTTATCCTACAGTTGGGATTCTGAATTTTGGCCGCTTACCCTTTTAAGATCCCCCTCCTGGCTTCTCGATTTCTGTAGGACTGGAAGATCCAACTTCTGTACTTGGTAGTTTATTTCTATTCATTCAAGGACGGAGGGGCTGTCTGTCTGTTTTAGTGGTGCAATGTCTGAGCTAATAATAGGTATATTATGTTGCAATTTACACCAGCATACTCTGTCATTCTCATTGCTGTTTGTTGCCATGCATTCTATTGTATCAATAATTGGGAGAAGTACTGAAAAGTCTCCAAAGATAATAATGTTTAATGGTGTGTTGAAGATATTTTTCTAATCAACCTGTTCACAGATGTTGTTACACACCACCAGAGCAGGTGAGACTTGAAGCCTGGTCTCCTGGTTCAGGGGTAGAGACACTATCACTGTGTCATAATTTGCTAGATGTACGTAACTGTAAAATCATTTGATATTTTAAATGAAATAACCAACATTAAACTTCACAACGGGGACTGTTTGATGAGTTCATTGATTAGGGAGGCAAACCATTTTTCAAAATGATTTCTTTTTCAATAATGATTGGCACCATTGTTAATTATTTAAGAATTAAACATTTTCCAGGAATTCTTTTCATGTTATTCTTCTACCTATTCCTTTTCTAGCAACAGAAGTTTAAAGCCTTACTAATAAAGAAGGGAGTGGATAGAGGAATTTTGTGGTATTTAGCAACATTTTTGTGATTAATAGCAGGCAGTAAAAATTGACATGCTGCTCAAAAGCTAAGTCAGATTCACTTCTGTCACTTATAGTACTATGTCCGATATTGCATCTGGTCATTATATCTTGGGCTGCTGGTACCGCACTGCATGGTGCAGCATGAGAACACCATAATATAAACACTTTTAATATCACTGATGCTGTCTTTGTCTCTTACAGCAGAACGACTCTTTCATTGTCACTGTTATGGTAATGCTATTCATACAATAGTTCTAGGCTATTGCAGTATTGCTGTGCAGGTAATATTATTCTTAGATGTTGTTGCTTGATAATTTGGCTCTAATAGTGCATCGTTTATGTCAGTGTCACTTCTACATTGGAGCTCCTGTTACCGCTGCAATGCTGTAACCATTGTGTTACAGTTGCATTAATATATCTCTTTGAGGTACATCCTGTTTTTAATGTCTTTGCTCACTTGACAGGATCTTTGTGTAGGAAGACATCCTTGCTTCATTAACTTAAATGATTTAAAACAAAAGACTTTTTTTCATTTACGATATTTAGGTTCTCAATATATAGCCTCACAGAATTTCCAGAAGTGAACTGTAAAATTATTTCCAAAATATGGCACTATTACAAGCTATTTGAACCGTTTCGTTTAGTTGCAACATGTAGCTCACTTGCAAGTGTCCATTATTTACTGTATTTCATTATCTACTTTTCTCTGAAATGCAATACTCCTTTGCATTCCCTTAAACTCAACAGTTTGAAAGGGTCATTGTGACATCCTGTCTTCATAAGTATCTATTTGTAGCCCTAGTAGGTACATATAGGCTTCTGCATAGAGCTAGCTAACATCACTATTCTCAGTGTATCTTATAACAAAGGGTAGGTGATTATTTTCGATTTCATTGTGGGAATCTTCTGATGAAATAAGTGTTTCAGGCTGATTTTAAAATATAAAGTTTAAATAGGAAAGAAAAATAACTGGAATATTTATAACCTATATCCATATCTTTCAAAGATGACTCAAAAATGATTCATTTTAATGTTCTTCTGAGAGGAAAATCAGTCAGTCATGAACTGTTCTGACCTGCTTTGACTCAGATGTCATACTATGTGGTTAACTATGGATAGGGAATAAATTTCACCTTGCCAGTATCAGTCATATCCCAAAATAACAAAAATGCATTTACATTCAAGTGTAGTCATCATTGGCTTCTACGTGACAGTCTCCTTATTATTTTAGGAGCACAAGCAGCTCCAAGATTCCCCTCCAAGTTACAGACTCACAGATTTGAAAGTATATTGTAATTACTCATAATCACTGTGTCAAAATCTGTAATTCACTAGGATATCCAAATTTGCTGTAATAGAAGGAAAGGTGGAAGAGCATATAGTGATAAGGACCAAGTGAATATAGACAGGTTAAGGAAATAGGCAAAAACTTGGCAGATGGAGTACAATGTGGGACAGTCTGGGCTCATGTGCGTTACCAAGACCAACTAAACATTAGAGCTCTAGAGAATGAAGAGTGATCTTGTTGAAGCATACAAGATTCTGAAGGGGCTTCACAGGATGGATGTTAAGAGGATCCAACACTTCAACAAAGTAACTCAGCAAATGCTTAGCCAGCACCCAGTCCGACATTTCAACCAGGCAGCTCCTTGCCACCTTCTGTAGAACCACTTGGGACAGGCAATAAATACCAGGTGTGCCAGTTAGCCTGTTTTCAATGTAATGTAAGGAAGGAATATTGGCTGGGAAAACCAGGAATTTGCTGGCATTTCATTGAGTAGAATTTCTAGCATCTGTTTAAACCACCAAACAAGCAGGATTAACCCAGTTTTACGTTAATCCAAAAGCACTTTTGCCAATACAGCACTCTCGGTTCAAGGATTCAATCCCTGGAATGTAGTTCAAATTCACAATTTTCTGCCTCAGAGGCAGAATTCCTCCCATACAGCATAGTTGACATAAAATGATAGAAGATAGCAATGCGCATTTGAAAAACAGATAAGAATTTAGAAGACAGCGCCATAAAGAAATGCTTGTAAGACCACAATGTTGCAATACTGTAGCGTATCGCTGAAACATCTGAGCAAGTGAAAAGTCTGTCTTTTATTTTGAGATATTCTGATATTGCCTAATTTAGCTATAGGAAAATATAGGTTATTGATGGTAAGGCAGAGAGGTTGCATCATACATTTCATTTGACATTTAGGAAGCAATTTTAACTCCGAATGGGTTCTAAACTGGTGTTTTGCTGAGAATCTGCTGCTGCTCAAGTGACAGAAGACAGCAAGGGAATGGGTAGTGACAAAGGCTGTTAGGCTGGTTAGTGGAAGAGGAAAATTTGTCTGCCAAAACAGTCAAAGGGAGGGGATTTTAGGAGGTGTTCACAGGAAGGAAGAGACGGAGTCTCAGGCAGGCAGACCATACCTTTCCTTGCATAGCCTGTGGTGACACCATCACCTCCTGACCCCACAAAAGAAAATTTAACAGTCGCCTTCTGTCTGCAGATCATTTCCATTCCTGTTTCAGCTTAGTAAGAAAGCTACAATGCTAAATATTGCTCCCACAAACCTCCACCCTAACTGAGACCCCGTTCAAAATACAACAGAAGTTGTTTTGTTATAACGGCACTCAGATTTGCATAGATCTGCAAGGCCCTTGTTTGTTTTTAGACAAGCATACAATCTGCCTGAAGAATCCTGCAAGTCAAAATTGTTAAAACAGATGAGTTTTGACTGGATAAAAAAACTCCCTAATTTTCAATGTCCCACCTGTCCATTTTGTGCCAATTAAGTTGATGTTTTGTCTTATTACAGAGAGGGATGGATTGATAATTTCTATGTTACTCAAGATGAAGGTTGTCAGCAATGGAAGATGGAGCTTTTATCTACTTTGAGTGCCCAGTGTTGGTATCAAAGATTCTCAGGCCAGGTGCTGCCGGCTCACAGTAAAGGTCACTCTTCAAAAATATGTCACATTGCCAATCCAGCAATAGCCCACACATCAGTCTAATATTTCCATTTTAGTTTGAAATTATACAAATTGAATTGAGACTTGACAATCTTGAGTCTTAAGCTACAGCTAGTAAAGAGAAAATTTCAAATATTTTGTTGGAATGGATTCAAGCCAGAGGTCAAATACAGAGCAAGAGATTCTAATGTTTATTCATTTACTTTTAATAAAGATCATAGTTTCTCATCATCTGAGCAAAAGAGTCACTTCATTCTAATGCAGCAGTCTTGGAGAGTTGGAATATTGAGCAATTAACAATACCTTAGCTATCTATTGCACCTCATAAATAGTCTTCAAAAGTTAAAAGTGTTCGAGGGAGTAGGATAAGTGCATTAGTCAAATGTTTGTTCAAGAGATTATGAATAATTAGCCTAGTATAATTTTACAGGAAAACTATGCTCATGGTTTTAATTTACCAATGATATAATTTTGGAAAAGTGTATGAGAATACACTTGATACATTGCTGTCTCATAAACCAAGGGATGAAAGGTTGAGTCAGAATTCAATGACATGCTCCTTTATTGGCACTAATACATCCTTTGGCAGACCACACTATGTAGACTGCTTTCCTATCGAAAATTGCAAACAACACCTAACCCAACTTTTAATTATCTTTACCTTTCAGCACCGTCCCTTTCTGTAAATGCCGACAGCAAGTTAGGATTTAAATCTCAGCCATCCTCACTTATTACCACCATTCATCAGGATCACCTGATACTACGTGCCAATAAACAAGGGTTAGAGTGAAAAGAGCTCCACTGCCCAGAAATGGAGCATTTACTGAATGCTTGCTATTCCTTCAAATTTTTTTCAACTCGTTTACCTTTGTCTGCCTCTACCAAACCCTGTAAAATTGCAGCTTCTACTTTCATCTGAGTTGTTTTCACCCGAGTATCCCTCACTAGTTTTTGAGCTGCTTCAGTTATGTATCTACTAAAATATTGCTTTAAGTTCCTGTTCAGAATAAATAGGAAACTATAGGACAGTTATTTTACTGTCTGTAATTGGGAAAATGTTGGAGGCTATAATAATGTAATAGCAGAACATTTAGAAATACACAACATAATCAAACGTGGCTTCATGAAGGGGAAGTCATTCCTGACAAATGTAAGAGTTCTTTGAGGAAGTACAAACAGATACTAAAGGGGAACCAGTGGACGTAATATATTTGGAATTCCAAAAGGTGCTTCATAAGGTTCCACTCATTAGTCTACCTCATAAGATATGAGTCGATGGTATTGGACATGGTATATTCACATGGATTGAGGATTGGTTAACCAAAAGAAGAGTTGGGATAAGAGGGGCATTTTCAGGAGTGCAACTTGTAACTACTGGAGTGCTACAGGGATCAGTACTATTAGATATATAAAATATGTTTTCAGTATATATTAATTACTTAGATTTGGGAAGTGAATGTACTTTAGTTGTGCAGATGACACAAAAGTAGTTAGGAAGGAAAGTGGTAAGGATGACACAAAGAGTCCGCAGAGGGATATAGACAGATTAAGTGAATGGACAAAAACTTGGCAAATAGGTTATAATTTGAGAAAATTTGTTGTTATGTACTTTGGTGTGAAGGTAGGACGATCTGAGGACTGTTTAAATGGAGAAAACTGCAGCACAAGGGAATTTGGGGTTCCTCCTGCATAAATCACAAAAAACGCTTATAATTTCTGCAGGTAATAGGAAAGGTAAATTAAATGTTGGGCTTGATTTCAAAGTGAATGGAGTATAAAAGTAGGGAAATCTTGCTAAACAAGACACCAGTTGGACCACACCTAGAATACTGCAAACAGTTTTGGTTCCTTTATCCAAGGAAAAGATACACTGGCATTGGAGGCAGTCCAGAGGAGGTTCACTGAGTTGATCCTAGGTATGGAAGGACCATCTTATGAGAAGTTGAGTAGGTTGGGCCTGTACTCAGTGGAGTTTCAAAGAATGAGAAGCAACCTTATTGAAATTTTTAAGATTCTTAGAGGGCTTGACTGGGTGAATGCTGAGAGGTTGTTTGCCCTTGTGGGAGAGTCTAGAACCAAAGAGCATAATCTCATTTCATGTCCATTTAAGACAGAGATGAGGATTTTTTTTTCACTCAGAGGGTGCTGAATCTGTGGCATTCTTTACCACAGAGGGTTGTTGAGGCTGGGTAATTAAGTATAGTCAAGGCTCAGGTAGACAGATTTTTAATCAGTAAGGCAGTCAAGGGTTATGGTGTAAAGGCAGGAAAGTGGACTTGAGGATTATCTGATCAGCCACATTCTCACTGAACGGTGGAGCAGATCCAATAGGCCTAATGGCCTTCTTCTGCTCTTACGTCCTATGGCTTTATGGTCCACACTTTAGTGACAGGAATTCCAACAATGAGCACACCCTGCAGAGCGAATAAACCCAAACCTGAATAAATGAGTTGGAGTTTCAGTTGGGTTGAAAGTCTGAACAGATGTCCTGGTCGTAATGCAACCCTGCTGCTGGAAAGAAAATCTAGCCAATGTAGTCATATCGTTCACTGGTGTCACTTTTATCTCAGAAACCACAGTCGAAAATAAAGTTAGCAAAATCTTAAACTATTTAGTGATTAGAGTCAAAACAATATAAAGTTCCTTCATTATTTTCATATCTTTTTCAAGGAGGAGAAAAGTTCAAAGTAGACTTGACAGTACTAAGACTCACAAAGTCTCTTCCCAGTTACAGTACATCTTTGGTGTAGCTGCTTTGGACTAGTTTCCACTCTCTACCAACTCTATCAGTAAATCAGTCACTTTCTTCATCATTTTCTGTACTGTTAGACTCAAATGTGTCAGAAGGAAATTTGGTTTCCACTCTCTACCAGGGCTTTCAGAAAATGCATCATTTTCTGAATTGTTAGGCTCATAAGCGTCAGAAGGAAGTTTGTCATCTGATTCTTCTATTTTTTTCTAACTTATCTTCTGATTGACCAGTAAATTACCACTTTGGTCCAGAATTCACGCCATTGTGTGTAGTATCCTCTCCATAACTTGGTGCAGTTCTCATCAGTGCATGTTGTACTCTATGTAAAATAAGCTCCTACATTGGTTAATTTTTCAACTTTTCAGCATTATATGAGAGCAAGTGAGTAAAGTGCCAATCTGGGAAGGTGTCATGTGCCATGAAAAATGTCATTTGATTTGATACAAGTTACATTGAACCGAAGTGATAGTTTTTGCTATATGACACAGGGACACATAATATTCTCCATATAATGACATTCAAACACTAACATTTGTAAGTGTGAATCAATTCAGTCCATAGTTTGGGAAATTTGGATAAAAACACTTGTCCAGAAATTTTTGAAAACTCTTTGAATTGTGCACTATTGTTCTCGTGAAGATTTTGTAGGAAATTATAACATCCATGACCAATGATGTAACTTATGCTATGGTACATTTCTGAAACCATCTGAACTGAGAGTGGGTTCTTATTGTGCTTTATATTCCCTGTACATTGCCTTTAAGAGGTTTAAGGACTCCATACGTTCTTATTGTGCTTTATATTCCCTGTACATTGCCTTTAAGAGGTTTAAGGACTCCATACGTGTGTATATACAATGTTCTTCCTGAACAGTAAGTCTTCTCTGGATTTGTAACCTGCACACACAGAAATCAATTGATTTATTGTAATGTCTGCTTCATAGCTTGGTTTTACTGTTACCAATAAACTAACCAACAGTTGCTCAATCCCTAACCAGCAATTGACTGCTAGACCATTATCATTAATTTTAACATGGTGATCAGCAGTAGAAAATGTTGTACCAATGAAACCTATCACAATTGAATAGTCAGCAAGCATGTTAAACTACAAGTAGAAGACATAGTCAAAAGTATTAAACTGTGCTAAAGTACATGAAACAACCCTCAATGCATTTGTTTGTTACTAGTGTTGGAGTATATTGAAAACACAGCCTGCTGGTGTGTGATGGGTCAATAGCAAACAAGGGAAGGTCAAAAGTATATTGGAAAATATCCTGAGAATACCCTGATTTCAACTGGGACACAGCAGATCTCCTAACAAAATGTTTACATTCTTTAAATTTAAGAGCAATGGTTTCTAGATTTGGGTATATCTAACACAGAAAAGCAAGCCAATAAGATTTCTTTATTAATCAGAACAAAGTTCTATACAGACGCAACACATCAGGATTAATAGTCATGGAGCTAAAAGATCCTCAACAATATGAACCACAATAAGATAGCAATTCAGAATCAAACTAAAGGTCTATATTCATCGACTAGTATTCACATCATTCAAACATAAGCCAATGGAATCCACAGAGCACTTAATAAGCAGGCACAGATAAAAGGACTAATTTTGTGATTTTTCAGATTGAGAGCCAGCAAACAGAATTGTTGATATGATGATCACATCTACTTCTCCTGGAAGCTTTCCAGAAGGAGTTGTGAGACAAACCAAATACTTATACCATTGAAAAGTTATATGTAAGTACGAAGCTGTCCTCACAGGCTAGTAAAGCATACAGGTCCTAAGTACAAACACGATGGTTGACACAGTCACTAGAATAACCAAACACTGCAAGACATGTAAGAAAAGGCGTGGTCTTCTGAATGCACCAGTGAAATGCTAAGTATGTGATCAATTTTGTAGGCCATGTGGCAGAGAACACAATTGGCAGAGACAATATATTGAAGCAAAGGTTAATGTAGCAATAAAAAGCCATGCACTGATTCAAACAAGCCATATAAATGGAGTATCTTACAGCAACAATAAGGCAATGGCATATCTTGCCAGGAATGTACACATGAAGTTCTTCACAAACCAGAACCTGGTGACGTACACAATGAAACAAAGTGTAGTGAGCACAAGTTTCACTCTGTCAATTGTATTGAAAAAATCCTTTTCACACACCACCTGAAGTGTTTGTAAAAATTCAGTTAATTTGTCCTCAGAAAACTGGTGATTATATATTATTGGCTAAGATTGACACCGTCCAATTGCCAATTTACTATTTCCGTGGATTCAAAAAAAAACAATTGATTTGGGATAAAAGGTACTGCAGATGCTGGAGAATCCGAGATAACAAGCATGGGGCTGGATGAACACAGCAGGTCAAGCAGCATCATAGGAGCAGGAAAACTTGACGTTTCGGGCCTAAACCCTTCATCAGAAAAAGATTTTCTGATGAAGGGTTT
>JAHRHZ010000289.1:23619548-23662436 GCA_024137785.1 Ginglymostoma cirratum | reverse complement strand
CCCTTCATCAGAAAAAGATTTTCTGATGAAGGGTTTAGGCCCGAAACGTCAAGTTTTCCTGCTCCTATGATGCTGCTTGACCTGCTGTGTTCATCCAGCCCCATGCTTGTTATAATTGATTTGGGAATCCATGATGAAACCTATAAATATAAAATTTTCAGCATACAATGGTTCACCAATTCCACATGCAGGATCAATAGTTTAATTAACCCAGCCAGATACTGCAAATGTTCAACATTATAGAAAGCAGCATGCTGTGACCTTACAATGGTCAAAATGCATGGAATTAGTCAAACATCAGAGACACGACAGAAACAGCAGCAGACTATTCAAGAAATTCTTGAAGAACCAAATATGAAAGAAGAATGGAACACTTCTGAATTGCTGACGAGAAAAATGAAAGTTGAAAAGGAAAAAGCTGAACAACTAAATCGAAACTTGAGAATGAGAAGATTAAGTCTTTAAGGGATAACCTGTGCTCAGCCTTCAAAGATGAATGAAGAGCCGAAAGAGAAAGAAAGGAAACAGGATGAACTACAAGCTCAGTAGCATCAATTTAGTTAAACAATTGGCAGTTTACAGGAAGGTTTGGAGCAACTCACAAGTAAAGCAGATCTTCTCAGCAGAAACAGCTACAGAAGCATCATTTAAACTCAGAGCAGTACTGGAGAAAATGACTGATCAGCAAAAAACCGGCTGGAGATAGAGAACACACACAACAAAAAGCTTCAAAAGACTCATGAAACAGCCCTTGCAAAAATGAATTCTAGCAATGATGCTTTATGACTGAAGGAGGGTGTAGAGGCACCAAACAATCACTGGACCAACAGAAAGTTAAAACTTTGACAGAATTAGAAGAACCCAGGGTGTGGAACTGGAAGTGTCAAAATGACCTGGAAGCTGTTGAGGAATGAGGTTAGTCAGTGGCTAATCTGGAACAAAATATTAGCATAAGCAAATTATTCTGGCTCACTTGATATTGTAATTAGTCAAACTTGCTTTTGCAAAGGAGGGTCATGTTGTTTTGCATCTTTCACCTTAAAAGCTCCATCTGCTGTGTGTATACAATGTTGCAACTCTAGATGGACAGTTGGTCTCCTTTGTGTTTGCAAGCTGCAAACAGAAAAATCAGTTGATCTGCTGCAATGTCTTAATAATTTGGAATGTACAATACTGTTTTAAATAAACTAACATACAGTTACTGATTCCTGATGAGCGATTGATCATGAAATCATCATCGTTAACCTGACATGTTTTACACCAGTGAGCAGAGCTATGTGCTTACATAATCTTATACTTGCTCAAAATCTAGAAGTCTTTATTGATTTCTGTGGTCACAGAGGAATACCCCCATGTCCCCAAAAGATTTGAAACAATGCTATGATTTCAAATCCCTGAGGAGATGACCAGAGCAGTTTCAAGATTACAAAATGTGAATGGTACTGTCATATCCAGTCAGGGACATGTCGAAACCAGCACCACAAGTTAAAATTCCTTTTAAAAAACATTCTAGTTCCTGGGTTACATTTGGTTAACATAAGCCATCTGCTGCATCACTTCTAATTCACTTCATGAATTTATGGGCAGCAAGATCAGCACATTGGATAGTAAATGTTATGGTGTATATCACCAATTTTACTGTTACGGGATAATCCGGTCGCAGATCCAATCTCTAGATATTGGTAAAATAGGCAGCTGCAGATGTGGAGCCCTTGGTCATAGATTGTGCTACATCAGCCAGACAACATAAATAGCTAGTCAGTCTAAATGAATATGAGCCTGTCTTAGTAATTTGTATTCTAACACAAAGTGACCCTTTTTTTGAAAGGAGCACCATTACTGTTTGAAGTGAGAAAGCAAACATAACAATATGTAATAATAACTTGAGCAAACAGTGAACTGAACATTGTCTACGGCAGATAGCTTTCAAACCATGTTATACCATTGTGTATCCCCATATCAAAAACTTAATTGCCAACAGCATTTGTTGGACAATGGCACACCCTTAGAAAGAAAAACGAATGAACTTCCATTTATATCAAGTGTGTTACAACACCGAGAAGCCCCAAGTTATTTGATATAAGTGAATTATATTTGAAAGTCTTGCTTATTTTAACATTATCAATGATCTCACTCCACTTTATGTCAATGGTTTGTACCAGTTTACTGCAATGCAGTAGCCAATAGCCTCAAAAGCAGTAACGTGACCATGAGAAATTCATGTGATTTAGGTACAGTGATGTTGGTTGAGGGCTGAATTGGTCAGTATAACTGGGGTAAACTCACCTTCTGTTACTTGAATTGTGCTGTGGGACCTCACATCTACCTGAGAGGATATATATTGCTTTGGTTTAGCTTCTGACTGGAAACGCCTTAAATGCCCACACATTCATTGTTGATGTACCAGCTCAGATGGTGTGCACATCTTTCTGGAGTGGGGCGTGAACTCAGAACACTCTCTCATGTCCCAGATCAGGGACATCAACACAATAATATGGAATTAGCCTAGAGACAAAGGAACAATGTGTTGCAGACAGAAGTATAGAATCGGAAGAAATTGTGGAGATAGAGTGGAGTGAGGCCACGGAGAAAGGTAAAGTAACAATGATTTTCAATGTAATATTTTGAGAGATGAAAACGAACATAAAAGAGTTGCCAGATGATTGGGACCTAGTGGAGAAATTTGGTTTACAAAAGAGAATTTTGCAGTTCTGAAGAAGGGTCACTGGACACAAAACCTTAACTTTGTTTTCTTTCCACAGATATTTCCAGACCAGCTGAGTTTTCAGCAATTTCTGTTTTGCTGTTTTGATGGTTTCACCAAAACATGCACATAGCACCACTTCAGCAGGCAGCATGAGGCCTGTGAGCTCACATTGCTGTTACTAGATGTTTGATTTGTAGCTGTAACCTTGCGAACCAAAATCCAATGTCAATTCTTTATTATATTACATGAAATATCGCATTCATTAAATATAGAGTCTAAATCAGGAACAGTGATTTGCCCTAGTGATCTCATTGCAACAGACAAGATTCTGCAGGGGTTTGGCAGAGTAACACTGGAAGTTACTTCTCCAACCAGAACAAGAGGAGAGCCATGGGACAAAAGACCAATCATTTAGGGCTGAGATGAGAAATTTCTTCCCTCAGGTGGTTGTGAATCTTTGGAATTTTCTCCTCCAGAGGCTGTGAAAGCTCAATCATTGAATATGTTGAAGAGTGAGATTGATTGATTAATTTTTGATCTCTCAGGAAATCAAGGAGTATGGGAAAAACTGGCAGGAAAATGGATAGAAATAAGAAACAACTTGATTTTTCAATGATGTTTCCTAATATTTAGATATAGTTTCGAAGTGTTCCAAACTCTGACTTAATTTCACATGAAAGCAAGCCACTTTGTATCCTGTCTGTCCACAATTACAAATTAAACTTGACCAATCGTAAAGACTGTCAGTTAGGTTTGTTTAGAGGGAAGAGGGGGCCATGGCTAGGAGAGAGAGAGAAAGAGAACCCAGTAAGATTGGCTTCCAGTTAACACAAAATGCTGACTGTATGGTGCTGATCCATGTTTTATTGGGAATGTGGCAACAGCCTCTCAGGCTCTTGGAATCTTTAGATTTTTGGCCACATCTGAAGACATGCAGTCATAATACCCACCTTATAAAATAAAAAGCTGAATGAGTTCTTCTGCCCTGATTCTGGCACTGAGCAAGCTGGACCATTCAAGCTCCTGCCTGACTGACCTACATACCATGAAAGGTTTTGTGTCAAAGGCCGATGTATGCTAAAAGAGGCTTCTATGTGGAGTTTGCTTGGTAACTCTTCTCAAAACACATTTGCTCAGTTTAACTAAAGAAATGATACGGAAAAAAAAGTTCTTTGCGCACAGTCAAAGACTCTTGTGGAAAGAGGGAGAGGAAGGCACTATTTGGCCTGAATCCAAACCTGCTTCCTCTCGATGGTGTTCAATTACAGATTGGGCAGCCTAGAAGAATGTGCCTTTGTCAGCAATGTCGTTGCTGGAGATTCCAGAGACAGAGGAAGCACAGCCTTATGTTGCCGTCAGCTGTTCAACAAGGGAATTCTGGCGACTCTGTGACTGCCTCATTCAAGGATCAGTCTGCTTTAAGCCGTGGTCTGTCAGCCCATCCCAGCAGGTGACTGTGCTCACAGTAGAGGAGCCACTGATCTAATAGCTTTCAGCTGGATGGATAAGAAAATATCAAATAATCAGGAGATAAGATGTTACATATTACATGGGAGTAGTGTAATAAGATAATATTGTGATAAACTAATACGTGGGAATCAGTCTTTTTCTGTCTCATTTGAACAGTTGAAAATGTGACAGAGAATGCATTTGTACATAGAAAAAAACTACCTACTGAAATGTCATTGTGCTCTAAAACTTAAAGGTCTTTTGTTAGCTCAAGAACAGACCAGCTTAATGCCCCAGGGCCTCCGAAAAAGATTGGTTTCAATCTGTGAGCATTTCTGTTTTCTTTCATCTTTTCCTCCACTTTTATTTTAGTCCGAGGAGCTAAAAACAATACGGTGATACTTGAATGTATTTGTTGCTATGGCCTTTAGGCCACAGGACCTTACAACACCGGTATGGTTCTGCGTTATTTTCAGGCTTGTTTCTTACAATTCGTGAACTGGCGACAAATCTGCCTTCTTCCTCAAGGAAGACACACCAAAATGCATGTGAAACTTGGTAGAACTGCCCCTAAAGTTTTTTTTTAGTCTAATAACAGATATTTAAAAGAAATTTTATGGCGGCAATCTAGCCCAGCTTTCAGATTACAGAAACCACTTGAGTTTCACTTTTGTGGTTCATATACAATTTTAATGCCATTGATCAGAATACTGCCTCATAATCATTCCCATATTAAACATTATTCTTCACATGATATTCTATGTCCAGTGTCTTTTCTTCTCCCATAATATGCATTGAAATAAAGCCTCATATCACTACAGTTCAAGTCATGCAGATTCCGTATGCAAGAGAATGAAGAATGTTTAAGCAGCCTTGAATTGCGATGGTATTGTTAAACCACTCGATGTTTGCTTTCATGGTTTATGGAATCATCTTTAACAATTAGCCCACACAATTTGGCTCCAGAGTGTCTGTGTTTCCAGTGCTGTGGCTGCCTTTTTGTTTGCAAAATGACATGTATGTGACAAAGGTACATTTCTGCTGTGCCTGCGCGGCTCATTCTGGGATCATTTTGGCGAGGTCATCAGCGCAGGCATGTGGAGCATGTTTCAGAGGTATGTAGCATTGGCAGATAATGACATCTGTTGGTGTATAAAACTAACTTGACGCATCGCATCTACTTAATGGAGCCCTGAATGATGTGAGACTGACACTGATGAGAACGTTTTGAAAGAAAAGCAAAATGGCCAGCAAGAGTCTAAGTAAAAATATAGAAAATAGAAACAGAGTAGTCCATTTGGCTCTTTGAGCCTTCCCCACTATTCAACATAATCATGGATGATCATCCAATTCAATACCCTGTTCCCACTTTCTCCTGTTGGCCTTCAATCCTTTTCAACCTGAGAACTGTATTGAACCCCTTCTTGAAAACACTTTTGGCCACAACTGTTTTCGATGACAGAATTCCATAGGAATTCTTAACAGCTTCTCAATGCCAAGAGCAAAGAAGTTCCATTTTCCAACCAAGTGTTGAATGGCGAAATGAGATTGTCACTGATGAATGGTGAGAATACTATTTGCATGCATTAGCATTTTTAGAAATTCATTCACGGGATGTGGGTAAAGCTGGTTGGGTCAGCATTTATTGTCCTTGAGTTGAACTACCTTCTTGAAATGCGGCAGATAGAAATGTGAGGAAGTTCAAATCCTACGTGGTTGACAGAGCGGGCTACCAACCAGGGAACGCGTATATTTGGGGGCTCACCAATAATAAGAGGCTGCGTTGAGATTCATTGAATGAGGAGCTACCACAGTTTCTTTCTGTTATGCTTTAAATAACAAATGTGTGCAATGGAGCTGAAAATGGCTGATACCACACCTCGAGTTGGCAGATAAGTGTTTTGGTCAGTGAGGGCAACGGCCTTCAATTTTGAGTGATGTGAGTTTTTCAAATGGCAACTGCATTACACAGACATCCATATACTGAAGCTGAAACACACCTGAGAGTACTAATGCTATGTGAACTTTAGGTACACACCCTGTGTGCAGTCCAAATCCTTGCCCCAAAAGCTGTTGAAGACATCAGGCAGTATCTGGTTCTGATGGTTCTGATATAATGATATAATGGTTCTGATGCACAAGCAATGTTTTAAGGCCTGGAAAGATTCACCATTATTGCTAAGGTAGCAATCACCTTTCAAATTCTTAAAGCCTACGCATGGTACAGGAACTGCTTAATTCACACATTGAACTAACAAACCTGGCATTGCGCTAAGGATGGCTAGGGTCTGTACCTTCAGTCTTGTCGTTGTGACTGGACAGTCATTCAGTCACACAGCTGATGAAGCAAAGTGAACACGTATATTTACAAATGTCAGAATATTTTCACCTAACTTCACCTGTGTGTTCTTACAAAACCTTCTTGTTTCTTTTCTTCCCACTGCGTCTTGGCATATTTCTGGGTTCCACAGCTGGGGTGGAGGAGCTTGCCCTGCAGTGGAGACTTTGGTTGGGAAACTTGGGGACATTTGTGTCGAGAGGCTCCAGACGTACTGAGTGTGCCCTGCCCAGAGGCGAATGAATCTTTCTCAGTTGGACATTCCAAAGGGTTGAGGGAATCAGGTAGAGTGGAGATGGAAGGCCTTGTCACTTCAGGATTGTCCTGAGAGGAGACTTCTTTGTGGGGGGAGGGGGAGGGGGTGGATGCTGCTTGTATGTGGCTCCTCTTCCAGCTGGGTGCCTGTTGGCACTGCTCTGTCTCCTCGTAGGGAACAGTGAGGTTAAGGTGTTACAGAGATAGTAGGAACTGCAGATGCTGGAGAATCTGAGATAACAAGGCATAGACTGGATGAACACAGCAGGCCAAGCAGCATCAGAGGAGCAAGAAAGCTGACGTTTTGGGCCTAGACCCTTCTTCATTTTCTGAAGAAGGGTCTAGGCCTGAAACGTCAGCCTTACTGCTCCTCTGATACTGTTTGGACTGCTGTGTTCATCCAGCTCTACACCTTGTTATCTCTAGTGAGGTTAAGGTCCCTTGTTCCCCCATTGCCTTGCTATCGACTCTGAGCTTCTGTGCCTAGAGCAATGAACTGTAGGTCATTACATGTGTCCTGCAGACTAGCAGGATGTGGCTCCCCATGACAGCCATCAACCTCCCCACAGAGGCAGCCTGGCACTTGCATTCCAGAGGGAGTAACACCCAATGGTGATGTTGCAGACCTGCAACCTTGTGTCAGGTTCCCCTGCCTGCTGCTTCTGTGTCTGCATCGGTATGTCAATGAGATCGTGAATAGCCAACACCATGGGTCCTCTCTAATCTGTGGCTAAGCAGGTGCCTGATCTCTGGCAGTCCTTCCGGCATTTTTTCATCGACCAGCTCCCAACTCTAATCTAGGTAACGCTCAACCGTGAGGTGCCAGTATCCGAGCTGGTGGGGTGGGATACAGAAAGTAGCCTTGCTAATACATCCTTTGCTATATCTGTGCTTGCATCCTTAGATATGGAGAAGGAGCTGTCTTGTGGGACCACCCTCTTGTCCATGCTTATGCCACATGTACCTGTGGAAACAAAAGAGAGAATGAGTCATGAGTACAGGGTAAATGTTGTGGCGGGTTAAGAGTACATTCATCGTGGGGTTAGTAGGATAATAGGAGGTTGGTTAGCTCAGTTAGCTGGATGGCTGGTTTCTCTCATACGGTGACGTCAGTAGCATCAGTTCAATTCCTACACCGGCTGAGGTTACCATGAAGGATTCTCCTTCTCAATCTCACCCCTTGCCTGAGGTGTAGTGACCCTCAGGTTAAATTCATCAGGAGCTGTATCACTGTCTAATGAGACAGCACCCCATGGGACTCTGGAAACTTTAATAGGAGAGTAGCCCAGAAATGAACAATGCTTCTTAACCTGTTGCCAAGATATGGATGTTTCTGCATCGTCACAAAACTGGCCCCAGTTATCACTAGTCAGGGCCAAGATCCTCTATTCATAGGGGTTAAAGAGCCAAATGTCAGACTACCCAACACCCGTCCTGCCTCATTTAGCCCCATTTGGCTGTTTTCTCCTGCAATGAAACAAAGGAAGGGTTTGAGTGAGATAAGCGGGTGGCTGTTAATGCTGGTGCAGGTGGAGCAAAAGAGGTGAGGCTTCCCAAGTAGGCAGTCCAGAGGCCATGTAGGTCTCTCAGTAATGTGGGGTGTTAGGGTAAATTAGACCGAGTGAGGGAACATGGTACATGCAATCGCCAGAATAGTACAGCATGAGTCTATGGGAAATAGATTCAGTAGCAGAGAAAGAGTGAGTGTGGGGTAGCAGATGGCTTTCTGGTGGGCCAGAGGTCATTAACCTTCTTTGTACACTGCTGGGCATTCCTTGAGAGAGTTAAAACTGCACTGACACAGATGACAGCCTCAGACCATGCTGGCAGGATCTGGTGGTGTTGTCTCCTCTGCCAGTTCAAATATATTTGCATAAGGGTAGTGATATTTTAATAAGAGTTCTTATATCACATGTGTGACCTAGTAATTTGAGGTGAGATTGACTACAAAAGAAGTGGTTGCCAAAGTCCACATCCAAAGAGATAATAACTTGCTCATTGATAATTTCACACAAGTGGCAACATTTACAAGACCACTTCACTCATTAAAATCTGCTTTTTCACTAAAATTAGCAGAAGAAAAATATATCCTAATGTATCCACAACCCGTGAGCATAAAACATGAAAAACAACAAAATCCTATTTTCCACTTCATGTATTTTCAGGAACTTAACAGCAATTTTCTACTGAAGCAAAATATATTTTTTCTGCTTACTTTTCAACCAGATGTTTCTATTATTTTCCCTTTATAAAACTAAAGGAACTTCTTTTCATTTAGTGCATAGTTTTCCTTTTGTTAGAAAAGCAGATGATGCAGTGGAGTGATTCATGCCACAATATTTAGTCATCTCTACTATGTATGATTGTACTTCACATTTTGCTGTGCTTGTCTTCCTGACCTATGTCATCCTCTTTAATCCAGGAGATCTTCCAAATGGTTGAAACTTGAATTTGCTTGACCAGTAATATTGCCACCATGACTAAGCTGCTATGTTTCAGTGCTAAGTTTCAAGGCTTCAAGGAAGTGGAGATGTCGCACCTGGGGTTCTTTGAACATGTAAAACTCACTCTTGGAAAGCCAATTGAATTTAGAGAAGCACAAGACTGTACCGGAGTCCTTGTCTGAAATTTTTGAACTGCATCTGTGTAACGACTTTGCGTGTTTATCTCTACTGCTGCATCTGTCATTTTCTTTAAAAAAAAATGCCACACATGTCCTTCAATTTGACCTCATGATGTTCCTCTGCATTACATGTGCTGTTGCCTTTATTTGTTGAATTGCCTTTATTTTTTCATCTGAACTTCATTGTAAGGGTCAAAGTTACAAACAAACTTTGCGATTTAGCTCTTGCATCTTGCAGATTTCATTTTAATTTTATTTCTTTTGTGGTCATCTTACTCCACTACTACGAACTGACACAGTACTTTACCTTGGGCCACAGTTGCATGAGAATGAGTAACTTTCCATACCTGATCAAAGTTCCTGTTCTTTATGCGTTAGTGTAGTAACTGAGGTTGGGATCACCAAGTTCATGGAAGAGCTTTGAACATCCACCCATCCAACTGAATCCAACCCATTTCCCTTGGCCAGGACATATTGTTGATGCAGAGCCCATGCCAAACAGGATTCTCACCAATAAATGCAAGCACCCCAATATGAAAAGGGAAATATTAACACATTATACTGTGGCCACTGCAGCTGCAGTATACTGGCAAAGTACATTAGAGGACCAAAAGTCCGCAGTTAGTTCAACTATGCCAATGAAGACCTCAGCTATTGAGTGTTATGTCTTCTCATCGAGATCAGTTATTGAGAAAGTTAAAAGATATATCATTTAGGAAATAGAGCTCATCATACTGCTATTTCCATCAGGTAAACAGGAAACAGACAGTGATTTGGGATTTATTGGTTGGATTTCAATGATGAATTGTAATATTCCACTATTAGCATCATTTTGCCAGCAGATTCGAACTTTCAGTAGCAACATGTAACCTGCAGTAAAACCTAGTGATGTAATTACTTTGCGGTGCTTAAATGTTGCAGTTATTACTTGTCATTTGTTCAGCTAGCTTGGTAAGTACAGTACATCAATACTGTAACAGTCTGGTTATTACAGGAGCATGGGGGTATGTCAAAACGAGATTTAAGTGAAATTCAAATTATGAATGTTTAATTTCCAGCTGCACACTTACAAAATTGCACCTAGTTTGTGGTTGTGTTCTAAGAGAAGCTATTTGTGGAGTGTCACAAAGGTGTGGCCTTTTAATTGCATTTTATGTAGTGCACACAGTGGTTAATTCATTTCTTCCTTGCTGCCTTCCTGTCTATGTATATAAGCAGCTCTCTTCCTTCAAGGTGTTTTTTTTTATCTGTTTTGTTTTTGTGATTAAATAAGTTGATTCTGCACACCAATAGCAAGTTCTCCTGTGGGTGTCTAGCTGCTGCTGTCTCAGTGATGTTTGTGGGCTTGCGAAATCCCACTGGCTTTGTCAACACTGTCATATATAATGATGCGGTAAGTGGACAATTAGTTAATAGTCGCGGGATATAATCACAGCTCTGAAGTAGCAAAGTGTGACAGTATTCCAAATTGGAGATTATTTACGTAGCATTGCTGAACAGAGATATATCGAACTTTAACTCGCAAAGATCATCTGGAATCTTCATCTGGAATCTTCATGAATGAGACGCTTGTATTCTGTATTGTAATTCTGTAAATTTTAGGACAAAATTGAAAAAAAATCTTGGCAAATGTTCGTATTCTTAAAGTGAGGACATGGATACTGTGAGGAATATGGAAGACTTTCGTATTTCAGGCACCTAGGATCAGCTTCAATTACTCCCAAAGCAGGGTTCGACAAACAATGCAAAAATTAGCCGTAGCTTTGGTTTCAGTGCTGTCGATGGTATCAGCGTGAACTTTCCTGTATCTGATACCAGCTATCATGTGCGATTTTCTTTGTGAGATTGTCAGTTTATGCACAGTCCCTGTTAGGTACTGTGCTGAGATTGCCCTAATTTGTTTCTCATATAAGTGCACAGCTATCCAGGAGGCCACACTTTTTGTCTTTGCATTCTGTGCTGGATCTAAATCCAGATCCAGAGACAGCAAGTTAGTGTGTCAATTGTGCCTCACAGGATATATCATTCCTGGCAACCTCTCCAATTCTGCTCTCTTGTGTGTTCTTGATTTCCATCATTCCGCCAGTAGATTTGGAGTTCCCGTGCAGAAGTCTTTTTTTGTCTCAGTCTTCTATTTTGACGCTATTTAAAACTTATCTGTTAGATCAAGCATTTGGTCACCTCTCTTAATATCTCTTTATCTGATTCTGTGTCACATTTTGTCTGATAATGCTGCTATATAAACATGAGTTGTTGTTGTTGTTATGGAGAGGGTGGGAACATGTGTAATCCGCAGGAGAGGTTTGTAACTCTGCGTCACCATGTTATTCTCAGAATTAGCATGTCTTAAATCAGTTCAGCATTTGTATCTCCACCTAGTAAAGGTCTAATGTGTAACACAAGCAAAATATTAAAGATGGACTTTGTGAAATACCACAATCGAATTGAATGCAAAGTTATCGTACTGTAGTCTTGTTAAACCATTTCCAAATCATGTTAAAAATGAAAAGAAAACATCAAGCATGCATTTTTTCCCTACCAGATTATAAATTAATAAATGATCTAATCTTGAAACCTCTAAACAACCAGCCAGCCATTTGAAAACTACAAGAAGCATTAACTAAAGGTGGTAATATGGATTATTTAGTAGCAATTTACAATAAACTACAATTTTTCCAAAGCAGTAGAGCATGCCACTGCATTGTAACACTTGAGAGGTACAGCAATGCTTGAATTTTAAACTGAATAGTATTTCTAAACTCCTGTAAGGATCAAGGAGGAAGCTTTTGTCAGCCAGTAGCTGTTCTCACTTAGTATAATAAATCGAACGGTGACTCTGCTAAGAATTACTTTTCTACCTTTTATTAAATTTTGGTAATATTATTAGACATTTTATCTTGACACCCCATTGTCCTTAAGGAGGTACACAATACCCTTCACCCATTGAACTCGTTGTATGATCAGTGGGACAAACAGACCACAATCAGAGTAGTTCTTGCCCTACAAGTTCAGGACAAGGCAGAGCATCCAACCTCCAACAATAGGCCTCACTACAAATGCGTTATGCATTGCTGCACATTATTGAGGAGTGTCCCTCAGATTGTAGTGGACGGACGCCTCAAACTCAACAAATGAAGAGGTGATCACATCTCTGGGGATTTGGATTGGTTAAATAAATACTGCTGTACTGGACTCCTGTACTATTACTGAGAGATGATGACCTAAAATGACCCTCTGAGTCACTTAAAAAGAAATGACATTTCTCTTTATACCATCCTTGACAGTTAATAACTTGAACAGACCTTCTTACACCATCAGGGAAACGTATTGACACAGCTTGTAAGATAGTCAGTGTTTTTGAATAAGTACTGTCAAGCGAAAACAACCAGATTGTACATTAAATATTATATTGTGTGTTTTTGACTGTTTTCATAGTATTTCAGGGTACATTCTGTCTGAAAGTAACACTAACATAGCAGGCAGTAAGGTAGCAAAGTCACGCTGAAATGTATACTGGATTCACACCAAAAGAATCCTGGAAACTATCCTTCATCCAGTTTGCTATGAAGTGAAATTAATTAGTTAGTCTGGTCAGATACTAAGTATTCTGTTAGTTTAATGGATGCTGGTTTTGGTAAGGTCGAGTTCGATTCTGTTTACATGATTTGCACACGGAAGCAGTTCAAATATTTAGATCAGTGTAGTCTTCAGGAAGGAAAGGAGGTTTGTTTTGATTGTTAGTGCTATCATTATAATAACCAGATTGTTGAGACACTCGTATAGTTCACCTGAAAATTTACCCCAAAACAGACATCAACAGGAATGGGCCGCATTTGGAGGTGAATTCTGAGATGGGGTGCACTATTTCTTCAATCAGGAAGGTGGAGAGGTGTGGAACCCACGACTTTTCCAACTACCCTGATGCAGTTAAACTTAATCTTAAGTAGCCACTTATAAGCTTCGTCCTGTTGCCATAGATGCATGGCCCAGGGAATTGCTATCTGGGAATTCTGTGCAGCAAGTTAGATGACGCTGTATTGTCACTTAGCTAGTAATCTTAAATCCCAGTTTAATGCTGTAAGGATACAGGTTTGAATCCCACCATCACAGCAGCTGGTAGAGTTTAAATTCAGTTAATACAATCTGGTATTGAAAGCTGATCTCGGTATTGGTGACCATGAAACTATCATTAATTGTTGCTGGTTTACTAATTGCCTGAGGGAAGAAAAGCTGCCCTTTGCTACACATGACTTCAGTCCCACAGCAATGTCATTGACTCTTAACCTCCCTCTGAAATGGCCTAGCAAGCCACGCAGATCAATTGGAACTCAGCAACAAATGATCTGAGGGCCACACCACATGAAAGAATAAATTTAAATAAACACTCCGTCCAATTTGCCTGCAGGCTCATTCACAGGCACCCTGTGCCTAACTCAGGAACCTGACGTTGGGAAAGGGGAACCTAATGAAAGCTACTCCCCCGCTCACTCCCCTTGGCAGCTTCCTTGGCAACTTCCCTCTTCCTGCTACCCCGATCCTGAGCATGGTCACTAATATCTGGAGATCCAAAAGATAGGCCAAAGTGTTGTACAATCAATGGCCACTGTGTCTGGTGGAACTGCTAATAGTTGAATGCTGCTGGTCTCTGATCGACTTGCTGTCAGCAATGGGATTTCTTCCTTACTGGAGACGGATTGCTTGGAAGGACGATGCTATCCAGGTAAGTACCTAATTGCCTATTAATTGCTTTCAGCCTCCCTGAGACAAACAGCCTATTGCTCCCCTGGTTTTCCAATCAGTGGGTGGGATTCCTGTCACTGATATTAAATTCCGCTTAGTGTATTTTGCCGTCATTAATCTGTCTTAATCTGATGGAACATTGGGATAGGAAAAGGCCATTCAATGACAAAGGCCTATTCTACTAGTCAATTGGGTCAAGGCTAATTTGTATCGTATCTCCTAATAGCTGCCTTCTTTACACAATCCTTAATGCTATTATTGAATAAAAGATTCATCAATTTCATTTTGAATATTTCAATTGGCTTAGCTTCTACAGCACTTCATGTTCTGAGTTACACCATCCTCTATGTGAAGAAGTGCATTCCTATATTACCTCTCAACAGTGTAGCTGTAATTTAAAAGATTTATCTCCCTGTTTTGGATTCTTCCACCGAAGAAAATACGGTCAAAAACAGAAGTTGCTGGAAAAGCTCAGCAGGTCTGGAGGCATCTGTGAAGGGAAATCAAATTTAACATTTCAGGTCCTCAGAACTGGAAAATAGATTCTCTATCAAATCATTGATCATTGCAAACACCTCAATTAGATCACCATCTAATTTCCTGTGAACAAAGGAATACAGGATGAGTATTTGCAACCTGTCTTCATAAATTCACCCTTTTAGGTCAGTGAAGAATGTGCATTGAAGGATAACGTTGCAGTTATTGGCCAAGTTAGATTGACTGCATTCAATGTCTATTCACACTCATCTTGTCTATTCATACCACCCTGCCACTCTCCTCATGATCTCCTGCCTGCCATCACTTACCTGTACCATCTGATCCTGTGACAATGCTAGGCCTTGGGTGAGCAGTGAAGTGGCAACACTCACTGCCTTTGAGATGGCAGAGCCCCCAGGGATCTTTCATCATGGGGAAGGCCCACCACTTTTTTAATATGTGTAGTGGCACTTGAAAGGGTGAGCTTCCCTAAAAGAGGTGGTCCTGGCTATCTAGTTGGTGGGTAAGAGCCCTGTTGTCTCCACTGAATACCACCTTTAGATTCCAGCTCACTACTGCCTCTGCTGAGATCAACTAACCTTCCCCCAATTGTCTCATCATTGAAGGACACCAGTCCATTAAATCCCACTTATCAATACCACTTCCCCAACAACTAACTCATAACAAATTTTATTTAGCTAAATATATACAGAAATATAATGAAAAACAGCACATCAATCAACAGACACTGGAAAGCCAACAAGCTGAAGGCTCACTGTTTACTTGCGGGAGAATCCAAAACACTTCTTGTCCTTATCAGAGCTATCATCAAGTGTGTTTAGCAGGTGTTTGTGTTTTTTAGTTGCCTGACAAATTGAAATACCACATCGTACTGCTTACAAACAATTTGAACGTTGAAGAGGCTCACAGTAGTTCCGTGACGCAGCAGGTAGATGAAACGAGCCCTGCCTGACGTGTGACTGTTTATCATTTCTTCGATCTTACACTATGGTTAAAGGCATTTAAAAATATTCCTTCAGATATGCTTGACACCAAAACCTTTATTGCACATCTTTTAACCTTTTGCCTATCATTAGGCTAAAACATAATTTGAATACCACAAAAGATGTGGGTGGAAACAGGCGAAAAATTCATGCTCCTGATTTAGCAAAGCCTTATGCCAGTTTATAAGATTCACCTTGATCTTTGAACTTTTAAAAAGTCAAACAAGCAACTTTCTTTTTTAAAAAAATGTATTGGTGAGAGATGGAAGGAGTTATTTATCTTCTCCACCCATGATTTAAGACAAGGTTGAAGAGCTTTTCAGATATTGTAATTTTAAAACATCTTCCATTGATCTGACTATTTCCTTGATCTGATCCATGTGATCCTAATCTACGGTGGAAAAGAACAGTTGACAGAAACGCAGGGAGGGTGTCACATGTATCTAACGTGCACACATTGGGCACTATTTTTCCGCACTACCTCAGAAGTGAATGGGATTTATTGAGCATTATCTGTAAATAATGGAAGCTGGGTGGTCTGTTGAACTGCTGCCAATGAATCTGTGAATCAAATTAGACAATGCTACCACTTTAAAATAAATTGAGCCCCTTTTACTCCTTTTTACCATTTTTGGAATACATGTTATGGGAAAACGTTATTCACCCAGTAAACCTGTTCCCGTCATAGACCTTGTAATAGTTGTCTTATTATGGATGCTGTCCTGCCAATTCAATTCCTGCGGAAAACTGTAACCATATGTAAACCTCCAACAGTAAAGATATGAATTCTTTTTCTCAACCTCATCAGGCAATCAACCAACAGTATATGGTATTGATGCTCTAGGTATTCCACAAGGCAAACTGAAAACAAGGCAACCTGCCCACCATCTCAAGTTGGTATCTCCCACTCCCAACTAGAATTACACTCGCCCTGCTTTGCACGAGATCCATTAATTTTATATTCCTAATTTTACTCTCACAATTGATTGCAAATATCCATGTTGTCCTCTAAACATGTAAGCAGAGAAAGATTATGTTAAGAATCTTTTATCTATTGGGAAAAAAGACTTTCCGGATTTAAGATCACCAGCCATGCTGAAGACTTTTTCAATGAAATATTATTAATGCTTCAATGCCCTTTTGTTGTTGGACATTCAAACTACATACAATGGTCTACTTGTTGTTGATGTTCTACTAAGGGTTAATATGGACTCCTAAAGACTTTTGTTAAGCTACATTCAATCATGATAGCTTTATACTGAATACTTGAATGGATATGAAATCTCCTGCACAGCAGACCAGCCAATGAAAACAACAGAACACTAGTCTTTGCAAATCAACTGTACTACAAATAAGAGACAGCTAAGTACCTGAAATAAAGGTACCTGAGTACTTTTAGGTAAAAGTACCTGAAGCAGAGGTGAACACCACCAAGCAAAATGAGAGATTCTAAGTTAGGCTAGTTTCCAGGTGAGACGCTATAAACCCTAGGAGGAAAGTCAAGGTAAGGAGGAATACAGTTTATGTTTATGGTTCTACCCCTTAAAAGCACCAGAATGACAGGAAGTGGCTGAAAACCAACAAACTTATTCATTCCTGGATGTGGCTGACTCGTATTCACAACACCTGAGAGTGGATTGTTCACCTTAGGTGCCATAAATAGCAGTCACCTTTCAGTTTGTAATCATATTCTTCCCCCGCCTCCCACCCCCAAATCTAGTGCTGAAAAGAGAATTTGTAAACAATCCCGCCACCACTGAACATGACCCAGAGTGAAAACCAGTAGAAAAACAGTAATACTGGAAAATAAATACGCTGTTCATAGTGTTGAAGTGTCAAGATGAGTCGGATAAATGTGTCTCATGAGCCAATTTTACTTGTTTTCCTTCTGGCAAAGACTCCTGTTTCTTCATCTTACTTGTTTCAGTAAGTTAAGAATCATAGAATCACCACAGTGTGTAAACAGGCCCTTCGGCCCATTAAGTCTGCACTCTGAAGAGCATCCCACCCAGACCATATCCCACTACGCTATATCTCTAACCATGCATTCTCATGGCTAATTCACCTAACTTTCATATCCCTGAACACTTTGGGCAATTTAGACTTAAACTAAAGCAACAGACAAGGGAAATATTAGTACTGCAATATGAACTTTCTTAATTGCCTAATCCACCCCTCTGAACATTTTTAAATTGCTGTACTGCATGAACTCAACATACTTGGCCTCATATCACAGTGAATAAATCACTGTCTGTGGAGTGATTTTGTAGGCCTAAAACCAAGCATTAAGAAATTGTTCTCAAGATCACGGACTGCTATCATACTTCAAGCACCAGTGTTAGACTTTGCGTCACCAGCAATATCTTAGCAGGAATTCTAAATTCAGCCTGACAGTGATCTATGTTAAGGTCAGAATAACTTGTTTCAACCTCAGGGATCATTTTGCAGTCACTGGGTGTAATTGCATAAAAAAAAACTGATGAGAATATTTCCTCCTGTCAGTATTTATAGTGAAGTTGCAAAACGCGTTTGAAAGAAGAAAGCATGTTCAATTCTACTAAAAATATCAAGCAAAGGAAATGTTTCCTCATTTGCTTCTGATGTCACTGCAGCTCTAGAGTAAAATCAGCCCCTTTGGTAGTTAAAAGTTCAAACAATTATTGTTTCCACAAATGCTTCTTCAATGGAATTCCACGATAATGATGATTGATTTCAAATACTTACAAGTGTTGGCGGTAAGCATTAAACGACTCCTTGCACAGAGTACAGAGAGGAAAGTCAGTGGGCAGGATGACATGCCCATTGGAGAACTTACCCAATTTTCCTTTTTCAAATGATTATTTATAGGTAAGTGCAAAAGAGGAAAGTCTGTTCAATAAATTTCAGGCAGTTCTGATTTTAAAAATAAATTGTAAAGAATATAATGCGAGAATACTGATTGAAAATATGCATCATGGAGTACTCAGTTGTTAATTGTAGGCCTCCTTATTCGTTTTTAAAAGTGGATTTTTCTTTACAAGGTGGAAAGTCCATAAAATCCCTTCATAATCTTGCAAATATTTTTTTCCCTTAAGTCCTCCTAATATTATTTGTGAATCCCTTCATCAGGGCCATTCGACTGGATCCGCAATAATTGGCAGTCTTACAATCTCTTGAGCCTATCGTGGGTGAAACATAGATGGGTGAACCTAGAATGTGATCAGCAGTCTGTATTTGCTCACTTGAGGCATTACAGCCAACTGCCATCCTGTACTCACCTAAACTATTACAAAACAAAATGAGTGCTCAGGATTACTAATGAACAGACAACGTGTGGTGAGTGGGAATCACCATTTTTCTTTCTTCATTTGAGTGAATCAGAATGTTCAGTCTGACCATCCTGCATGCCAGTGTTTGGCTTGTTCTTATAGCCAGTAAGGAGATTCTCATGTCAAAATTGGAGACTGTTTTCTAATGGTAAACCTGTTCTGCAGGTTACAGCTGCATAAATTTTGCCAGATTAGACTAGTACATTGGTCTGTACTGGTACACTAAGATCACACAGGAAAATTCAGTTTTTGAATTCACTGTTTTAAAGATACAGTATATATTACTCGAATGAAAAGAGATTTGTTCATTTAAAAAGGAGATAATTATTTTGATGCATTTTGTATTAGAAAAATTAAATACATCCCGATGTTTCTAGGGTATTGGAATGTATTCTGTTTTTTTCCAAATCACTTCTAAAATTTCACCAAGGCCGAGAGTTGTAATAATCATCATCATCATCATCATCATCATCATCATCAGCAGTCCCTTGCTGACGAGGATGACTCTCTTACACTCTCAAGATGAGTCCACAAGTGGCAGTACAGATCAATATGGCTTCGGCAGGCTCTGTTACACTTGGGGCAAGTGGTGGTCATGGGATGGGGTGGGTGGGGCATTGGCGTGGCAACGCGCACCTTTCACTATTTTCGCCTGGCTTCCATTTTTTCTACTAATCAACTTCAATAAACTGCAAACAGAAAATGTTTGTAGCACTCCTCTGTCAAGTACTGGCATCTATGGTTTTTAGTATATTTGACATCATGTTATATAGGCAACTGGGATCAACTGAATCCCTTGAAGAGTATAAAGAGTGTAGGGGCATTCTTAACAAAGAAGTCAGGAAGGCAAAGAGGCGATATGAGATAGCCTTGACACGTAATGTTTAAGATAATCCGAAAAGATTCTACAAATACATTAAGAGCAAGAGAACAACTAGAGAGAGCGTAGGACCCCTTAAAGAGCAACGAGGTCATCTTTGTGTTGAACCACAGGAGATGGGAGAAATATTAAATGAATATTTTGCATCAGTTTGTACTGTTAAGAAAGAAATAGAGGCTAGAGAACTCAGGGAAATAGATATTTTTGTTTTACAGATGAGGAAGTGCTGGAGGTCTTAGAAAACATAAAGGTCTTTCAGTCCCAGGACCTAATCAAGTGTATCCCAGGACATTGTGGGACGTTAGGGAGGAAATTGCGGGGACCCAAGCAGAAATACTTGTGTCATCTATAAACACAAGTGATGTACAGGAGGGTGGCTAATGTTGTGCCATTGTTTACGAAAGGCTGTAAGGAAAAACCTGGAAACTATAGACCTGTGAGACTGACTTTGGTGGTGGCTAAGTTGTTGGAGATGATTCTGAAGAATAGGATTTACATGCATCTGGAAAGGCAAGGATTGATTAAGGATAGTCAGCATGGTTTTATGCAAGGAAAGTCATTTCTCACAAACTTGATTGATTTTTTTAATGAAGCAACCAAAAAGTTTGAAGAGGGCAGATTTACTACAGTCCAAGACATTATCTACTTGGATTGTAGTAAATCATTTAACAAGGTTCCACATGGTAGACTAAGTAGTAAAGTTAGATCACATGGGATTCAGAGTGAGCTTGTCAAATGGATACAAAGTTGGCTTTATGGGCGGAGACAGAGGGTGGTGGTGGGGGTTATCTAAGATTACAGAGAGATCTTGATCAATTGGGTCAATGGGCTGAGGAGTGGCTGGCGGAGTTTAATTTAGATAATTGCATTTTGGTAATACAAACAAGGACAGGAGTTATACAGTTCATTGTTGGGCCCAGTGTTGTAGAACATAGAGACCCACGGGTTCAGGTACATAATTCTTAGAAATTTGCATCACAGGTAGACAGGGTGTTTAAGGAGGCATTTAGCATGCTTGGCTTCATCGCTCAACCTTTGAGTATAGGAGTTGGGATGTCATGTTGAGGTTGTACTGGATGTTGGTGAGGCCTCATCTGGAGTATTATGTGCAGTTCTGGTCACTCTGTTGTAGGAAGGATATTAGTAAACTAGAGTGGGCTCAGAAAAGATTTACCAGGATGTGCCTTGAATGTAGAGTTTGAGTTATAAAAATAGACTGCAAGGCTGGGACATTTTCCACTGGAGCTTAAGAGGTTGAGGGGTGACCTTATTGAGGTCAAAAAATCATGAGGGGCTTAGACAGGATGAATAGTAAGAGTCTTTTCCCTAGGGTAGGGGAGTTCAAAACTAGGGGGCATATTTTTAATTATAGAGGAGAAAGATTTAAAAAGAACATGAGGGGCAACTTTTTACACAGAGAGTGGTTTGTGTGTGGAATGAACTACCAGAGGAAGCGGTGAATGTCGGTACAATTACAACATTTAAATGACATTTGGATAAGTTCATGAAAAGGAAAGGTTTGGAGGGACATGAGCCAAACACAGGCAGGTGGGACTAGTTTAGTTTGGGAACATGGTGGCATGGACTAGTTGGAATGAAGGGTCTACTTCCATGCTGTATAACTCTGTGAGTGAAATCCATCCTGAACTTCCTACATCCCCTAATGGTGCAGTCTCACTGTTTGATGAACGTCACGGTATTTTCCACATTTCAGACCCCAATCCTCCCATAGCTTTTTTGAAGACAAAATGAGAAAAAGTGGCAATCCCAGCATGCACAAAAATATTAATCAGATGTTTTCCATGGTTTTGCCAAGCTGGAGAGAGGCAGAGCCAGCAGCCTTTTTGTTTTCTTTTGTGTGTGTTTTAGTTCAGTACTGTGGTTGTGAACCATATTGCAGTGAAGTGGGTGTACAACAGGAAGCAGGAATGACTGCTGCTGGCTGCAGATTATTACCCCCAAGGGATCATGCCGGCCTTTTACATGTCTTTGATCTTTTTTTCAGCTGGTTGCTAATGAGTATTTAGATCTTTTGCAGTAGGATCAGTATGACATCCCTTCCCCCAATAGACTGTTTAGCTGCTGTGGTGTGAGATGCCTTAGCTCATCTCCCTCAGGCTTCAAGTACTTTAAAGTACAGTTCAAAAGAGCCAAAACAAGCTTGTACACCTTTAGGAATTAGAGTGAAACATTTTTTATTGGAGCTAGGTCTCTTCAGAGCAATAAAGAACTCAACACTGTGCAAACAATCGTTTTCCTGTCCTTAAGCCATGCAATATTTAGCTGACTTAATAAGAGAATCATTTAAGACATTCAGATTCTGACAAAGAACAGACCAAAGATTTTTTGGCAGCAGAAGATGTCTAAGGTCTCAGATGGCTGAGAAGCAGTGAAGAAGGAGGAACCAAACAAAGAATATTAATTGACCAACATTTCTTTTTGCTGAGTCTAAAACTTTCCCTTTTATTTTCAGTTATGTTCTCCTGCCTACCCATGATGAGTCCTTGCAGCCTATGTTTGCAAACTTATACAACTCTGAAATGAGCTACTAGGGGACATGCTAGAGAGACCTTTCTACTTATGTGGAAACATTTAACTCCTTGCTCAAAATCACCCCAATGCTGACTTAGTGCAGTTTGGGAAATTAGCATGCAAAGAAATGACTCATCTCTACTCTAATGTTACATATATTACACACCTTTATTTGGAACTCCTTTAATTCAAATTCTCAGATCCCTTTGGATATAAACTGGTTTCCACTGTTGTTGCTGTTAAATCAGTAACAGATGTCTAGGCGTAGGTATAACTGGCACAGAATGCTAATTTCATGCAACAACAACTTGTATAGCATTGTTAATGTATTGAAATATCTCAAAGCATTTCACAGAAGTGTTATAAAACAAAACATGACACTCAGCCGCATTAGGAGACATTAGATCAGATAAGACCAGGGTAGGTTTTAAGGAGTCTCTTGAAGGGAGATAGGTTGGAGGAATCTCTGGGACCTCATCAAGTGTATCCCAGGACGTTGTGGGAAGTTAGGGTAGAAATTGAGGGACCCCAGCAGAGATATTTGTGTCATCTATAACCACAGGTGAGGTGCCAGAGGACTAGAGGGTGGCAAATGTTGTATCTTTATTTACGAAAGGTTATAAGGAGAAGCCTGGGAACTATAGACCTGTGAGTCTGACTTTGATGGTAAGTTGTTGGAGACGAGTTTGAAAGGGACTGTTTCCATGCTGTATGACTCTATGACTAGGAAAGTGAGGTTGAGACAAAGAGGTGTAAGGTGAATATTTCCAAACATGGGGCTGAGGCAACTGAAGTTATGAACCTCAGTGATAGAGCAGAAGTTTAGTAGCTGTTTTTGATAGGGAAGAAGAGGAGGAAAAGAATGAGTTGTCGGATTTTTAGAACAACAGAAGCTGAATATTAATTTAGGATGGTTTGGAAAACTATTTTAAAGTCCACACACTGGGTCATGAAGCTAGGAAGAGGAGAGGAATGATGGAAATATGGGACTTGGCACTACAACATGAGCATCTGCTTTCGTGTAAATTTTCAAACAACTCCAGCATAGTAGCATAATAGATGCTGTATGTACCAGGAACTGATCTTGCCTAAAAAAAAGTCAATATACTTTTAAATATTTTTAAATTGCTAAAAGCAAAAAATTATAAGTCCTTTGCCATTTTAATGAAAATGCATTGACTATCCTCATAGTCACCAAGCATAGTGGAAACATAAGTTTAATTGTATGCTTGCTCATATGCTCAGATAATCACAGAACGTAATTTGAACGGAACACTCCATAATTTACACGCGTTATATAGAAATCTTTATCTGGTCATTAAATTTCTGCAATGCTATTCGGTAATGAGATCAGAGCTGCCAACCAATTTGACTTTTGTAGAAATATTTTGCAGAATTTGTCTAAGATAATTTATTTCTACTTTGATATTTGCCTCAGAAAGAGACAAAGACAAGACTTTGCCTTGTGCTGGGAAACTATAACCATTCCCTACTTTAGGTTCTGAATTTTAAAAACAAGTAGGCCCATTCTAGGTATTGAGTACTAAACTACAAAATAAACTTGCCTTGACAGTAACTTCATAATGTGCTTCCTTTTCGGTCTCACAAACACGACTGTGACTGCAGCAGTGTGATATTTCCTTTCCGCACATAAGCCATCTTAATGGCCTTGCTGAGTGAGATTGTCATTTTATAAATTTGCACTTCTGGCATGGAACTCCTGGATGGAAAATTCTGAAGAATTGAGACTCTCCTTTGTTCATGCTTAAGTGAGATCCAACTGGGATACCGTGCTTGCAGGGGAATACGTGCTTGGATTGTAATTTTTATCCATTCATTTCATAAAAAGGGGGAAATTACAGCCAGGATTTCTAAATGCATTGCCTGCAAAATAAGATCTCCCACTAGATTGGCAGCAGCGTTGAATAATTTTCAATTTCTGTTCTTGTGGTAAAGTTCCAGACCATGTGCATACCTTTATGATATTTACCATAAGTATTAAACTGCAAACAGCATTGAGTCCACACCCATGTCAGGATGTGAGCAGAGTATGCCTGACCCCATTTCATGGAAAACCAATATACTTAGGAGAAAATGAAAGTGTTATTCTTGCCACCCTAGCAGAATTGGAATCGAGTTCAAGATTCTATTTTCATTGAAGAACCTTTTTCCTCACATTATGATGGAAGCAATTAATAAGGTGAATATATTTTCAAAAAAAGGTTAGGAGAACCAAGGAGCATTAAAATACACCAATGCAGGTATTTTGTGATGACTTTGTTGTGCTTACAGGTTTAATTTACTGTGCTAGGACATTGAGTAATGCATTCAAATAAAGTTTCTTTAGTACCTGTTTAAAATAGTTAACAAATTGCTCTTAAATGGTATTAGGGATTGGGTTAAAAAAATAACAAAAGGGTATTTATACCAACATATTAACAACCAGGAAAACCAAGGGAAATTAAGTCACTGAATAGGTAAACCAGTGGGTTTATTTTGGCAAAGAAGTTACAATGTATAACATTTCAAACTTAAACCTAACCCGCCCTTGAACCCACCAACCCGCTAGTTTTAATGGAGCTGAAATGGGGAGGGGGCATAAATGACCAACCATTTCCAGAAGTTATTTAAGTATGTTCATTTTTCAGGCCTCAGGCAAGCCAGCAGCTGGAGAGAGGCAAGAAGTTTTGAATGGAACAAGTATTTACAACATTACTTAACCACGAGGTGCAGGTGTACTCCTCACAGCCCCAACAAGCTACCTTGCTAAACTCCTTGGTAATTGGGCACTCTGGCCTCACTCCCTGTCCCTGTCATCTGATGCGACTCCTAATGTCCACTCCTTGCAATATCTTCCCTGGCCCAATATCCCAACTCACCATGCCCTCCCAACCTGTGAATTCCCCCACACAACCCCATCCTGATCTCCTTGATGGATGTGCCTTTATCCTCTCTCCTCCCGGATACTCCCAACAGTCTTCTCCCAAGCTGCAGTCTCTCAATCGTTCCTCTGCCGTCCTTGATTGTCACATAGTCTCATAGGCCTTCCTAGAGGAAAACCGGGCAGCCTGTCAGTCTGAAATAACAAGGTGTAGAGCTGGATAAACACAGCAGGCCAAGCAGCATCAGAGGAGCAGGAAGGCTGACGTTTCGGGTCTGGACCCTTCTTCAGAAATATCAGCCTGTCAGTCTGGCTACTTGTGATCAGGAGGCAATTCCAACCAAATCAAGCAGGCGCTACTAATAAATTTTGTAGGAAAAGTTAAAATCACCATCACCTTGCCTGTGTCTTCATCATAAATGTCAGCGATTTAGAAACATTGGCTACTGAAATATCCTACCTGTAGAGCAGTAATACTGAATAGGTAAACCAGTGGTTTACCAGTGGCGGCACGATGGTACAGTGGTTAGCACTGCTGCCTCACAGCACCAGGAACCTGGGTTCAATTCGACCCTTGGGTGACTCTCTGTGTGGGGTTTGCACATTCTCCCTGTGTCTGCGTGGGTTTCCTCTGGGTGCTCTGGTTTCCTCCCACAGTCCAAAGATGTGCAGGCTAGGTGGATTGGCCATGCTAAATTGCCCGTAGTGTTCAGGGATGTGTAGATTAGGTGGGTTATAGGGGGATGAGTCTGGGTGGGATGCTGTGAGGGTCAGTGTGGACTTGTTGGGCGAAAGGGCCTGTTCCCACATTGTAGGGATTCTATCGATCTAATACGGACAGTTTAAATATTCGAAGGGAAATTGAAGTGATGCTTGATTCAACTGTTTGTTGAGAGGGAAAGGCTGGGTCTGCTTGAAACCAAAAAATGGTCAGCTCACATCTGGAAGGATAGAATGAGAAGAATCAGCTCCTTTTGTTGCCATCTCACCTCGATTTATCTTTTCAATCTCTGTGCTGTATTGTGTCACTTTTGCTGACACCAAGACTTTTCAATTGTAAAAAATATTCTCCCACCTTCTTGTACTTTTTACATAGTAACACTATAGGGATGATGAATGAGCTATGAAACAGCCAATCAGTAGAGCGTTACAATACAACAGTAGACCCAGAGATCCACAAACTGGTGTTTGGCTCTTTATTGGACATAGTGAGTTTCTGCCAGGCCTAGCATTGATATCAGGGAGCTTCCACCTGAGACAGAAGAGAACTTTATTATAATAATGACGCGAGAGTGATGTAATAACACCTCCTCCACCTTTTTCCAGCCGCAATGCTGGGTGTATGCCACTTCCTACATCTGCACATACAAACGACTGTTCACAGTTCTTGTGCTGCACTTTTCCTGCACGGTTGGTAAAAGAACAGCCAGCTGTATCCAACAGATATTCCAATCACTCTTCAAATAGAAATGGTTTGTAATTTGTGCAATTCCAGTGGACAGTTGCACCCAGGAGCGTAAGACCATTTTGGGGAGATCTTAAATTGAAATGGGCTTGTCTTGGCAGATGTTTTCTGTTTATGTTACACAATGACTACATTAGCAATAGAGTGTTCCATTGCACCATTGCCCGGCAATTGCATCAATCAAGCATGTACAATTCTTGGAACTTAACTGATAAGTCATTACATCCAGAGGTTGAGACTATACCCTATGCCTCAAGGTGTCTTTGAGCCACACTCTTCATTTCCTTTGCCTCGTGTTCCTTCTCAGTTGGTAGTAGGGAAACCAGTAGCATAGCCAGCTTGCATTGTGCATTCTGCGAGTATCTGTTGCAGTTTTTGTGACAGGTTGCAGTAATATAACTTGCCCCAATTCTAAGATCTTCCATTTGATAGAATTTCCCAAGATGCAAGATAGTGCCAAGCATATGTAATAGTGAACTAAACATGAATGAGAAAGTATCACTTAATCAATGTGCATCCCTTTAATGACCATCTGCACAATTTAATGCAGATGAATTCCAGCTTTCCTGATAGTACTATTAATGCAGTCATTGCAATGCAACTTGTCAAAAAAAAATACTAATCTGAATTGTGAAAGATCAGAACTACACTTGCAGTTCTGGTTCATGGCCCTTCTGATGCAGCTTCAGACACCTGCCGAACAGAATTTGAAGTGGGTCCATATCTCTGTGAATGTTGGCAGAAAGCACATGACGTTGTGGTGAGGAAGCTTTTCTAACAGATCAGTCTGAGGTAGAGCTGAACGGAATTGTGAAATTTGCTGAAGTGTCTGATATTCTTTGTACATTCACTGTTCTATGTGGAATCTATTTAAGCAAGAGCCCACAGAATATCAGTCAAGGGGATATTACTGATGAGCCTGAGTGACCAAGGAGATCTCGTCAAGCAAGCTTACTTATCAACTCCAAAAGTCATTTGGCAAATATGCCCAGATGACCACTTCCTTTAAATTATCCAATGCATCAATGAAAGCAAAATATTGCGGGAAATTTGCAATAAAACAGAAAATGAACACTAAACAAACCTAATGGAAGGTCATCAACTTGAAATAACCCTTTTTCTTTTACTACAGATGTTGCCTGACCTGATGAGTGTTTGATGCATTTTCTGTTTATCTTTGCATCAGCAGTCTTATATCCATCTTTTTCATTTGCCAAAAATATATCATAATGCTCCCCGTTTGAAACAGTAAGTCTAATAATCAGCGTGTCGTACCATTTCTCAACTGCACATATCTTGTCCAGAGGTATGTGAAATGAAACCGCACATGCAGCAGCTGAAATGCTGCCATTTTGTGATTTTCCAATGTGTGAAATCGTTGATTCTAGTGCCCATTGGGAAGTGCTTCCCCTCCCCAGTAATTTTTGTCTGTTGTGCTGCACTACCCAATCTCCCGCTGCTTCTTGATTTTCTTGGTTATAGTTGAAGCCAGTGACATAGCTGAAGGCCATATCTATCCAAGGCTCCTTAGACTTAGGGAGCAAAGTGAGTCAGTGAATGTATGACCGAGATGGTCCAAGTACAGGAGGATAGCAGCAGCTTGGTAACTGTAGATGTAGCCTTACCATGATCTGCCCAACAAGTGGCAAATCGTCAGCAGGTCTGGCAGCATTTGCGAAAGAAAGATCAGAGTTAATGTTTTGGGTCCAGTGACCCTTCCTCGGAACATTAACTCTGACCTTTTCTTCACAGATGCTGCCAAAACAGCTGAGCTTTTCCAGCAACTTCTGCTTTTGTTCCTGATTTACAGCATCTGCAGTTCTTTTGGTTTTTATTAAGTGGCAAATGGCCTACTGTCTCTGTCCAGAATCGTCAGTTACAATTCAGATTTCCAACATTGGCAATTTTTTTTGCTCATGAAAGAAATCACACTTTAACTTTCCACAGCCTGAAATAAAACACAGACATCAGCCACCTAATGAGTGAGTGTCAAATCAGAGGTAGCAATCGTGTCTGGCTGGCACTTGTCCCACCCATGGTAATGAACTAACTCTGAAATATTGACATAAAGTAGACATCAAGGGAGGAATATATACATATGCCAAAAATGTACAACCAAATTTCTACTAATTGCCAACTTTAAGTGCAATGTTTTCCTGGCGTTTGAATTAAATGATGTACCCCTCCAAGCAATGTGTACAATTAGCAGATATTTACATCCTTGACAATGCTTTTGTAATTAGTTCATGAAAAAGAATAAGATGCAGTTTTACTAATACTCCCACGATTCCATTCTCTGCTTGCTCACAGTAGTGGCCTGGATTTGATTCTTTTATGTCTGAAGGCTCCAAAGCAATCCAGGAAAGTTTGCAACTCTAGTTAGAACACCCTGGCCAGTTGTATGAAGTTCCTGTTCATTTACCAAGTTGAAGATCAGTTTAATTTCTACAATACTTTACCTTGTTGAGCTATATCTCTTTGCTCTTATAGAAAAGTGTAACCACCACATTCAATGAAAACGAGAATGAGTATATAAAATACATGAGCAAGAAAAAAGATTTCCAGTGATTAAAGTGAACAGAAAGGACAGTTTAGTAAATATGCACTAAGTTATAATAAAGTGCATAGACAAAGCTGAATGTGATTTTGTCTGTACATTAAATAACTTTGAGATACACAAAGGTCAATATTTTCACTTTAGCCTTCTGCAAGCTCTAATGTAGTGATACATAAAACCAGAAGGTGGCGCCGAGCATATTTTCTACAGTGTCTCAGGTGTCCTGAGCCTGGTGACATAAAGGTACAGTGGCAAAAACAAAAGTTGTCATTGAGTTAAATTATAGACTTGGGTAGCATGCAGCAGCACGTTATCTTACTAATTGAAGGTTTGTTCAGTAGAAGGGACACTGCTAACTCACTGGGAAGAATGAAGGCTGCCAGAATTAATGGTACAGGGGCAGCCAAGCGAAAATCGAATGAAAAACATGAAGATTGTTCTAATAAGTGGCAGATTTACCATAGACAATCCTTTTTCTCCTAATTCTAGGTAGCAATTAGTGTTATAAGCTTGTGATAGACGACGCAGTAGCTTCTGGTTGTGTTTTGCCAATTGTTAAGTTGTTCGTACCTGTGACAGCAGATCTCTCTAAGGAGACATTTCTTTAAAATGTTAACACCTTTACAGCGATTATCGAGTGCAAGGAGCAGAATCATCCTCCCCTTTGCCAACAGTTGCTCAATAGTTAAGTTCCAGGAATTGCACTATCATTTAAAATCAGTTGTGTGGGACAAATTTTAACAGTCAACATCCCTCCTTATCTTATTCATGGAGGACATTTCTCATGGTGAAAATTGTACAAATGTCTGGCATGTACAGCTCAAGCACACCTGACTTGATGCCTTACAGTCTTTAAGTATTCCGCTGAAGTGTTTATTTCCTTACAACAAGTTGAGAAATGACTGCACCTTTAAAGTACCGAGAGGTGAATAGAGCATGTGCAACTCATGCTCTCTCCATTGCTTCAAAGTGTTCAAAGGACCTTAAAGAGACTGCTGCAAGTTGCCGAGGGAATGATCTGAAAGCTTGTTTATTTTGTGGGACCAGAAAGAAATCCTAAAGCACTCTTTTTTACAACCTGAGGGTCCCAAAGCGCTTCACAGTCAGCAAATTACCTTTTAAGTTAACTCATTGTTATAGCGTACGGTTGTGGCAACCAAACACATTTTATTTTGCTCAAAGTAAGCTCCCACAAACAATCATGTAATCTTGACCAGATAATCAGTTTAAATTATATTGGTTGGAGGTTAAGTATTATACAGGATACTGGGGAGAATTCCTCTAATCTTCTTCAAATCCATACCATCTTACTGAAAGGATAAGTATGACTGCAGTTTAACATTTCCATCTGCAAACCACCAGTAGGAATGTTCAGCCTTGCTTTTGTGTTTAATTTATTGGCTTGGGATTTGAGCCCAAATTTCTATTCCCCCTTCCACCACCTGCCTTTCCCCAACTTGTCAGTGGCTCCAATGGAGTTGGTCAGATTCCCTGCCCACATGGGGAACTATATGGCTGCACTCATCACTAGCAGCTAACAAAGAGCCATCTCTCTTAGACATTCCGTAGCATTATCATCATTGAAACCCCTGCCATCAACATACTGAGGGACATCATTGATCAGAAACTTACCGGAACAACCAAAAAGTATGCTGCATCTACAGAGTGAATCTGAGGCTGGGAGTTCTGCTCTGAGTGACTCACTTCCTGACTCCCTGTGTTTGTCCACCATTCATAAGACACAGGTCAGGAATATGATGGAACACATTCTATTTCTGAATGAGTACAGCTCTAACAACGCTTAAGAAAGTCAACACCACCCAGGACAAGGCAACCCACTTGTTTGGCAGCCCATCCAACAACTTCAACATTCACTTACTCCACCAGTAGCACACAGTGGCAGCAGAGTGTACAATGTCCAAGATGCACTTCAAGGACTCTTTGAGACTCTTCAGCAGCATTTTCCAAACTTGTGATCTCTACTGCTCAAAAGAACAAGGGCGGTAGATGCACATTAACAGCACAATGGGCGAGTTCCCCTCCCCTCCAAGTTTAACATTATCCTGACATGGAAATATGTCAGTACTCTTTCATCATTACTGGGTCGAAACCCTGGAATTAAACCCGCGGAAATAACAGCGCAATGGGTATATCTATGCAGATATACTGCAGTGCTTTAAGAGCTGGATGACTAACACTTTCTCAGGGGAAATTAAGAATGGGATAATAGGTAAGAATTAATAATTGCTGGCTATGTCAGTGATGTCCATATGAATAAATTTTTAAAAAATGCTTGATGGCCAACCACGTAATTGGTTAGATTTGTCACTGAAGCCTTTGGGTTCCAATGTCCATTGTTCTACCCACAGCCCAACCAAGGTGGACTGCAATAGAAAGTGGGTCCTGTCTCCTTTCTTAACTAGGCATTGAATAGTGTCATTTGGGTGGAAAGCACGTAAGGAAGTAAAAGGCTACTGGTGTATCCCAACCAGATCTCTAGCTGTACGATAAGAAAATGGAAAAGACAAGGAACAATACCTCACTCCCTAAACTGAAACTTAAATGAGGCAGTCTACATGTGTCCCTGAGCGTAGGTACACACATTCAGCCACTGCTAAAGATGGGTTGTTGTCATTAGCACCACGCTGGTGTATTATCACTACTCTTGATCCTGAACCTATCTGCAGCCTTTGATCATGTAACATCTCCTTTAATGTAAGGTGTTCATTATCTGGTTCTGTGGGACTATTCTTGCTTGGTTTCATTCTTGCTTATTCAATGACAGCAGAGGCTTCTTTCCCCACCCTGGAATCTCTTAATAGTCTGTCCTTGGTCTCTCCATTTTTATCATGACTTGTGAATACAGGGTCAGCTTCCACTTGCCTATTGTATGCTGAGAATGTCAAGTTCTACTGATCCGCTACTTGTTCCAACCCGCCACTGCCTTTCTGGTGTCTATTTGCTTGTCCAGTTTCCAATCCTAGATAATGTACAATTTCTTTACAATTAATCATTGGCAAAAAAAACCTAAAACCATTATCTTCAGCCGCTGGCACAAGGACTGGCTAGCTCCATTGCGAAATGACTGGTTTACAACACAAAGAGATGCCAACAGAGTGGAGTCAATCCCACTCCGGCTGAGGTTACCATGAAGGAATCTCCTTCACAATGTCTCTCCTTTCCTAAGGCATTGTGAACCTTAGGTTAAACCACCACCATTCCATTCTCAATAACAAGAGAGCAACCCTACGGCCTGGTATGGTGACTTCTTCTTTAGTCCCTGGCAAAAACTCAGCATCTTGTAATACATTTAATCACCCTCATTGTCTCAGGTGGACAGACTGTTTGCAACCTTGTCATCCATTTGACCTTTAGTTGAGTTGAGAGTTTACAACCCCTTTATCTCTGCGTCACAAATAGTGCTTCCGTACCAGTTACAGGACACACTTTTGCTTCTATTTTTTCAGGTTCATTCACTCTGGTGTTCTTTGGCTAGCCTCCCATTCCCTGACCAGTCCCCACCCCCCACTCCAACCACCATATTGCTGTTCAATTAGCTCAGTTGGCTGGGTAGCTAGATTGCAATGCAGAATGATTTCAACAGTGCAGGGTTCTGTACTGGTATGGTGACCTTCACGTTAAACTCACCATCGGTTATCTCTGTAATGGGAGAGTGGACTACTCTGACTTCCACTTTTATCACTTCCTACTTTACGAGTAGGAGCTGCTGGACTTCAGGCCAATGGAATAGTTGATCCTTCCATTCTGTGGAATCATTGGCGAAAGTTACTATTTCCTTCACCTTTTCAATGTGAAAATTGATTACACAGGCCGTGAAGTTGCTGAATATGCATCGACAAAATTAAAAATCTTTCCTGTCTCGAACAAGAGTTAATCAGATGTACAGATTAAATGTAGAAGAACAGACACCTGGTGAGAACTACAAGGCTGTGATCTGCTGAAAAGCTTTAATCTTGAATATCTGCTCCTTCCTAAAAGCTAACCCTTTGAAGAGATATCCTTTATAATTTGAATGTAATGCTATTCATTCTCACAATATCTGCTGTGATAATTCTTTCATATTTGCCAAAACAGCCTCAGAAATTTGTGAATGGTCAAGCACATTAAAGCAATATCCATTGGTACTGTGGAATGAGCTGGGTTTTTTTAGGCATTTAGTTTCAGCATGAGCATTATTAGCTATTTAGGAGAGCCTGCAGCAAAGAGCAGCTGCTGTAGCAGCAGTGGACTTTAGGTCTAATCTGAGAACAGCATCCCTCAGTGCATTGTTGTGACATTTTGATTTCCTACAAAACTGTGTGTGTCAGCTGTTGTTCTCTGGGTATCACTCTCACCATTGAAACTAAGTCCTCAGCATATAAACCAAATCTGAAACTAAGTGCAGACCTGCAGAAGTGTTGCATTGCTGAATGTAAATGATCTCATACCACTTTTTTTGAAGATCAGGGAAATTTTCCCACCGTCCTGGTCAATATTTTATCCTTCAACCAATGCCACTAAGGCAAATTATCTACTCACTTACCTCGTTGCTGTCTATGGGAGTTTTGCGGTGGATAGATTGACTGCCATTTCCCTACATTATAAATATCTTAACGGTGTGTATGATCAGGTGAGGAGAAATGAATTGACTCGCTCCTTTTTTAAGCTCCTTAGTTGGTGGCCACCAAAAAGTTTTCATTCTTATTTAGCATGCAGCTGCATCACATTTCAATTCAAATGTACTACTAACCAACATTAAGGAGCCAATTACAAGGTGTTTTTGAGAGAAAGAAAGTAATTTTGTTGCTTATCAGCCCTGAGAAAAATGATAAATTACCACTTGTAACAACACACGCAAACACAGGTGCAAAGGTTAAAAAGCAGAGAGTTTCTCATAAAATAAGAAGATAATGATGAGGCAGCTCAACAAGTTCTTAAAATCATTAAATTGTTATAGTTGAACCTGAGAACAGGGTTGTTTAATTTTTGGCTTGTATGCTTAAAGAAGCAAAATTTGTGAATGTATGTCTCTCTGATTTGTTCAAACACTGGTACAAGCTTTTGAGATATTGAGAAGGAAATGGAAAGAGTCTGCCTGTCCTTGTGGTCATCGTTCCATTTTCTTTCTCTCTGCAGCTCTGGAAGCAACTACTGAAATGCAATTTATTTGTGTATTCCTGAATCTAGCTCTATCCAATCTGGATATACCTAATATCGACAACTTCTCAAAATATGAGGTGCAGATTTCTTGATGCCAGACTTGGGTGACTGGTTTCAATGTCTTTAGCTAAAGTGGTAATTTCAGTTCAGAGAAAATTTGTTTATTCCACATTGCTTTCTTGAACTTTCCTGAATCTGTGTTCAGGTGATCACTGTTGCCAGTTTGGGTATTTTTATTACCTTTCAAAGCCATCTTAGGCCAGGCAGATCTCAGCTATTAAAATCAGAGGATGGAAGTTGAAAATTGAAAGTCCATATTTTGCCACTTTCACAACAAAATACAATTTCATTGGTTGCAAATACTTGGGGGCATCCTGAAGTCATGAAACGCATTATGCAAATACAACCTTTGTCTCTCTTCTACTGAGTAATATTGGTGATTAGTGTTAAATTCAACTCGGCAGACAGCAGACGGATGACTTTTAGCCCATGTTTGTAAGGTGGTTTCAAGTTCAAGTCCCTGAGATGTGACAACAATGTGCTAACGTTGTTGCACCACCAATCCCAAAGGGAAGATTTTAACCAGGAGCAAGGTAGCAGATAACAGGCTGTCAATGTCATGGTTTTGATTTATTTTAATTCTGGGCTACATTTACATCCTTCAACTAGCTGCCTGCCCCGAAAAGTCACTTTGCTATGAGCTTATTGGTCCTCTGCATTACAGCAGCGACTGTCTCTTAAAAGTATTCAATTGACTGTAAAGCATTTTGGGACCACGTTAGGTCCTGAAATTTGTGACAGACTTTTTCGATTCTTTTTTATGGTGGAGAGATGAATTACGCAGTACCCAAGTATGCACTTTATGGACAAACATCACGCTGTGAAGTGACTCATGAGAATGTGCTCTGCATAACTACAAATCCACTGCACTATCCCATAAGGTTTGCATCAGAGCTTACTTCTTGCGTAAAAATGATAAATCGTTTTTCAAAACTGAAACTATATAGGGACTGAACTATAAGGGATCTTGAAATTAATGGAATTTCCTCGAAAATGGAAGTATATTTATATCTATGCAAAAGCTATTACAGAGGAATCACGCCATTCTACCAACAAAAAGCATTATAGTGCAATTCAATTGCAGCAGTGAAATGTAAAAGTTGCTGGACCGTAGACAGCCCGGAGAAGATCAAAAGCAGTTTCAGAAAGGATATGTTAATTTGCCTTTTGAGTTAATTTTGTAATAAGGCATTTCCAGTCTGGTAATCGCACAGGTTTTTTTTTCACCAAACCACCAGGTTGAATGGAAACTTTCCCCGGGTTTTTGACTGGAGGTTTCATTTTGAGTGGTACATCCGCTAGTAAAAGCACCATAATGCATAGACTTTTGCAGATGTACAGGAAGGTTCCATTTTAAGGTGCAAGTTGACTTCAAATTTATCGAATATCATAATGAGGGTCCTGAGCACATTTGTTTGTGGAAGGAATCAGTGAAGATCATTGAACTTGAAGGTGTAATCAGTTCAGTCTTACCACTTAAAACCCACTTTACAAATCAAACAGTTCATACAATTGATCTCATTTATTTTAGTTGGGTTATTTTCAAATCTTCATTTGAACTGGTTGGTAGTAACAAAGCACAGTAAAATGAAAGAGTTAAATTAACATGCATTCTGGTTAAAATAATGAGAATATTTCCACATTTGGGTTTAGTACCTTATGATGGTTAATGGTAAATACAAACCATCAAATTTAATACCCGTCACCTGATTGTTGTGCCTGAGCTCTTATGTGGACAAAAATGATTTAAAATTGAGGTTGATTGGTTGCCCATGTCGACTTAACCACAGACTGAGGCAGGTCCAGAAGACCAATGTGGAATAAACATATTAGTCTTCACTGAAATTACCATTTTATCTAAGGACATTGAAATAATGTTGAACTCATGTTTTTCTGATTCAGATGTAAGTGTGCCATCCCTGAATCAAAGCTGTCATGTAAGAAATCCATATTTAGTCATTAATATTCAGTAAAACAATTGGCTGTTTGTGATGATCTAAAGTATTGAATACTCCCCACATGTCAATGATGTTCTTACTAAATTGCAAGCTGTCACTTTAGTTTCTTTTAGACAGTGGATTGTTTAACGGGTAGTGGGTAGCTAGTAAATAGCTTTAAGGGTGTAGTTTATTCTGCCAGTTTTGATGGGATGTAATATTTAGGGATTGTCAGACCACTGTCGAAGAGATTGTGCAGCTCCATTTCTCACAGTCCTTAACTCTCTGTATGGCTGAGAGAAACCTCTTCATTCTGAGCTCAGCTTTAAGGCTGGTTCTTCATCTAGGTCTTCGGAAGATAAACCCTGAATGCCCTGATTGTGTCAAGTAGTCAACGGAGTCTGACATTTTTGGTAATTATAAAACTTAGGGAGAGATTGGGCACTTATCTTTCTGACCTGAGTTATGGGTTTGGCCACAGCATTGAATATTACAGATGCAGTAAAGACATCACTGGTCACTATCAATCTGTATCCAATCCATTTGTGACACAGTCCACATAGCAGCAGCAACTGTGAAAAATGTAAAATGTAATTTTCAGAATTTGATTCATGTGTTTCTTTTTTCTCTGTGGATAAACACTGTAAAGACAAGTTACTGTGAGGGCACTATTCTACTCAAAATTTCTTCTTCTTAGAGTTTGACAGTTCTCCCTTTGCCCAGGTTTTTTTACCCTGTTGAACAAACTTTATGGAATTTCTAACAAGTTAACAAGTAAATCATCCAATTTATTTCTACGTATGAATTGTGTTGCAGTGGACAATATTACAGAAAGCTGCCAATTGGGTATCTCTCATAAATTGTTTTAGTAATAAGAACAGTACCGTTAAGTCATAATCTGTTTTTTTTTTGGACAAAAACAACCTGTTCAGATGTGTGACAACCTCTGGAGCTAAGACTTAAACCCAGCACCCACCCCGACCTCCTCCAAGTCAGTGATAGGAGCTCTATCATTGTGCCACAAGAGCCTCAATTGACCTCAACTCCTCCATCCATCTTCTTACCATTGTCATTAAGCCCTTTATTTTTCCCGGATTGTAACTAAGTATTTAATTATATCAACAACAATTACCAACACTGTTAGTAACCAAAGCAGATCTATAGACAGCTGAGGAAATATGTGAGTAATATATAAAGTGATTATCCTTGATATTAGTTGTGGTCGAACTAGACAATGGTCAATCAATCATTTTCACTTAAAACTTGTTTTCATCTAAATTTCTGGGACAATATTCAATCAAATCTAGTTGCTCCATTATGACTAAATTGCCTGTTTATTGCTTAATTATATTGGGAAAAGGATTAAATTGAGTCACCATTTTAAATCTGGTGCCATGTATTAAATGCAGCAAAGCATTAACTAGAATCAGGAAGTTTATTATGTTAAGGACTTTTTGGAGGTGCTGTAGGTCTTGATCCATTGTGATTCAGTAGGCTGCTTTGCAGCAAGTGAAGTGCTATTTCCTTTTCCATTGGTTTTGATGAGTTTGAAACTCACTACCATCTGCTATCCAACAAGACCAACTTCACCCGAGTTTCTTCAATAATCGTGAGGTAGAGTAATGCAAATTATCGAGAGGTGTTGCAGGTCCACATTAATGTTAACAGTTGTGGATTTTTATTTACCAAATTAACTTGTGCTTACTTTCACTTTTCTAAGAGATTTGTTGTGATGGTGTACTCTGAAATAAGGTGTTCAAACAACATACACTGACCAAAAGTGCTAATGGATCCAATAGATCTGCACTAGACCACTTTTCAGAACACATTGCACCTGCTACCTAACCAATCTGATAATATTGTTTCTTAAAAGTACCGATATTGTAAATCCTACCTGGCTGCTTAATGTGTATTCACTGACCTGATAGCCAGCTTTGGCTTGGTAAGCAGCAGTCTCACTTCTGTATTGAAAAATTCTTGGTTCAGTCTCATTCCCAAAACTTGGCATATAATCCAGGCTGACACTACCATTACTTCAATGATGCTGGTTCCAAATTTTACATGAGGTATTAAACTAAAATATTCCGGAGGAGGAGGCATCTTTCAGGGTCTAGTCAATATTTATCCCTCAAACACCAAAAAGAAACAGAATATATGGTTACTGCAACATTTCTTTTTGTGGTACCTTGTAGGATTTCCTACATTTCAATAGTTAATATACTTTGAAAGACTTAATTAGCTACAAAATGTTCAAGATCATGAATGGCAATGTGTAGGGGTAAATCAGACTTTTTTACTACACCAGTACACTCATTTGATGATGTATTTGTAGCACAAATTTACAAAAGTAATCAGCCATCTCTCACTGTGCAGTAAGAAACAAAAGGCATTGCACCCAGAAAGACGCTTGTGATCATTTTCATCCATATACATCTGTAATCTGAAACCTTACTGCAAACTTGTTTGACCATGATAGAGGGTCATATTTTATATATTACTAAATTATGAATCTGTTATTTTACAATCCAGCATATAAAAAAAGTTGAGTTTTATGCTGTAGTGACATGATGATTGACACAAATCAATACGCAATGTCGATTTACTGATTTGATTCGAAAACTGTCCAGTTTGTTTTGCAAGAAGATGGGCAATGTTCTTGATATTTCTGTTTCTCACCTGAACTATGAGCATATAATTTCATCTCAAAACAATGACAGAGAGCAAATACAAGAGAACAGTGCTGGTATGTTCCCTTCCAATTTTCCTTCCCTTGCCTCTGCCAAAAAGAGTGCAAAAACATGGAGCAAAAAAATGTACATACAGTAAGACTAGTTCAAAAATGAGAGTAAGAATCCATTAAAAATGGTAGAGACAGAAAGTTTAAATGCATCGACTTTTCACCTTGATATGTAGCATGCAATCATGCTCAAGGGGTTAATAGCTAAAAATCAGGCAGCTAGGGAGTGGTTAGAGTTTAGATTTTTTTTTGATAAGAGTATTGAGAGTTCCAAAACTGAAATAGAGAGTGGGCTCATTTTTGGTCTTTCTCTGTTTTCGAAATTATGGGTTCCACAGTGTGGGTAGCTTGAAAGTGAGATGACTCATTCGGCCTCACCACTAATTGCTGCTAAGGTTATCCCACAGATCAAGTGATGCTAAACCACACCAGAGATCACTGTTGATGGGGCGATACAAAGCGGAGCTGCTGGCAAAAATATGTACAGTATCTGGTTAGTGACAGTGAGAGCCCAGTCATTTCCATACAATGGTGGGCTGGCTCCCAATTTGTCTCCAGGTGATAGTTGTGATGTGAATACTTCTAAAAGGTATAATGAAATCATTTGTTTCAATAACCCCTGGTTGATTCATTATTAGTCAGTTCAATGGGAGGTCTGCATCATGTCAAAAATATCAAAATATTGCATTAACAGCATCAACATGTATCATTCTTTTCAGTAATTTATCACTTTCTGTTTACTTTAGTAGTTTCATTAGAGGCCCAAAAGTTCTTGCTTTTGTGTGAGAATTAATAGTTAGTAAAGCATGCAGAAGATAATGATAGAAAATTGGAAGATGACAGCTCAGTTAAGGTGTTCAGCTTCTAGGATTGTTGTATGTAATCTGAAGAGATACAATTTGTGAATGTTAAGAAACTTTGTTAGTATTTACAGTAATAACTGCAAAAGGTACTGTCTCCCTGAATACTCTCAGTTGTGATCAGGGAGTGTCTTTTCCCATCAAAATATGTCAATTCTTGGTAATCACCTGGAGAATGGCCATGTGTGATGTATCAGTTACGTTGCTTGAGGAATAGTACTCAGCAAGAGTTGGCAACCTCTTGAGGCAGCATCATGGAAAATGAAATAAAATGTCATAGTGGGGAGAGGCTTACCTTTTGGTAGGGTCTGCTGGCAACTGCATCTATGTAGAGTCTGCAATCATTTTGCGTTATGACATGATGAGCTCCAAGTAAAATTTTTACATTGGCATCGAGCTTTGTTTAACCCCAATGTGCTGAAATTAAAACTTCAATTTTCCTGTCTATAAAATTATTCTTCCTCCAAGACCTCTCAAAACTGGAACTCCTTGTTTTCCCCGTTTTTATTTTTTGTCGCAGTCTTCCAGTTTCTAAAACTCACGTTCAGTATAACCTATTCACTGCTCCTGACTTACATAGGCTTCTGTTCTATACTTGCCAACTTTCATTGGATGTAACTTTAAGAGCATTGGCTTCTTGTTTTAGTTTCTCAAGATCAATGTATGATGGTGTTATCCATACACTCACAGTATAACTTACGTCACAAATAGTATCAAAATATGCAACAGTGGAAGTGATCTTACTTCTTCCAGTGCTAAGCAATTGTTGTACCTCCAGCAAATTGTTTACAGTTCCTTTTTACCAAACTCTGTTATCATAGAATCCCTACAGTGCAGAAGGAGGCCTATCGAATCTGCACTGAGTCTCTGAACACCATTCCATCCAGATCCACCCCAGCCCCGCATGACGATTTTACTATGGCTAACCTAACTAACTTGAATGTCTCTGGATACCAACGTACAATTTTTAATATGGCCAATCCACCTAACCCGCATATTTTTGGACTATGGAAGGAAACCAGAGCACCCGGAGGAAACCCATGCAGACACTAGGAGAATGTGCAGACTCCACATGGGCCATTGCCCGAGGCTGGAATTGAAACCAAATCCCTGGCTCTGTGAGACAGTGTGCTAACCACTGCCACCGTGCCACCCACAATGTAATCTGATATGCCTGAGCATTCAAGGATATATAAAGTAAATCAAATGTATTAGATTAAAGACTGTTCTGATTTAAATATATAAAATCCTATCAAATTCATTTGGAATTATCAATTCTAATGGAGACATTATTTTGGCCCTGGGGATGTAAATTACATCTTGTATTTCATCCAAAATCACAGGTAGCTCAACGATAGTAGGGATATAAAGAAACAAGATAGTTGATGAAGATAGTAACCACTCCTGAAAGGAATCCAGAGGTGGTATGGACGACTTAATTGTCTCTTTAGTGCAGCTTCCAAGTGGAACGATTCTTTCAGCAAAACTCTCGCCCTTGTAATAGTTTAACTAATACCTGAGGAAATATCAAAATGAAAGTGAGAAACAATTCAGTTAATTGTTTTATCAATATAAAGTGAATTTGTAGCAAAGGAGATAGAAGAACTCAGGAGTTGACAAGTCATGATTGCTTGCATGAATTGAAATAATTAGGATTGTGTCGGTCAAGAATTGCTCTTTACTTATCAAATTTAAGCTATTTCAAAGCCATTGATAATTTGTTTCCTTTGAGACACGTTTTTTTCATTTGTCTCCAAAATAATCCAAAATTCTCAGAGTTCCTTCTAAGGATAGCTTTCAATTTTACCTCTTGTTTCTATTTGTTTCAGCGTAAGCACTAGTTCCAATTTCTTCCTTAGAATCACTTTGATTGTATATCGAATCTAGTGCATAAATGAAAGGGGTCTATTTTTATATTTGCCAGAAAGGAATAAAGTCCTGTGGCATTCCATAATGATGGAGACAATCAATTAAGTTATTTAATCAATTATTTGATGAATAAATTGATACAGTTTACATTGAAAATTGGCACTACCAATATAACATTCTCATAAGATGCTGATTTGGATCTTGATAGTCAGCTCTCTGTAAAACATCGCCAAGTATGGCTCAGGAATCCCAGTCTAGCACTTTTACAATGAGCACTTAAGAACGAGTATTTTGTCAAGCAATATCCATACGCATAGCTCTTCAGCAAAGGAATAAAATGAACAATTTAAACAGTTTAACTTGGCTACAGTAAGAATGCATTGATAATCTTTCAGCATGGTATGCCTTTCAATCCTTTGAAAAATATCATTTTTCTTCCTGTACACCTGAAAATGGCCATTTTAATAACGTACAATTAGTAATTAGAATTAATTAACTTCTACACTGCTTTCTGTTAGAAAAGTAACATCAGAAGCACAGTGCAACCAATTTTGTGAATCTGAAGCTAAGGAAATTTCTTATCTGCTTTTAAGCATTGGGTCCATGCTTGGTGAAGCATAGGGAAGGTGAACATTTCCATGCTGAAATGTCAACTTGATGTTGCCTTTAAATTGTTTTGGCAGAATCATGGCATGAACACTGAATGCATTCAACCACGGAAAGGTACCAAAGAGCTCAGAATGTGTACAAAGGTGGTACTGGCAAACGCATAGGGCTGAATTTTCCCAGTAACTGAATGATGTGGGAATTGCCTAGAAATTGGGAGAATCATGTGCGATCAACAGTAAGGAGATTTCTGGCAGAGAGGGCAAGAAGTCTCATTTTCCAACCAAACGTTGATTGGCGAGACAGGAATCTCACTAGTGAGCAGCAAGTAGCCTATTTATATGCGTTAGCTTGTATTAACAGAGATAACAAGGTGTAGAGCTGGATGAACACAGCAGGCCAGGCAGCATCAAAGGAGCAGGAAAGCTGACGTTTCGGGTCTT
>JAHRHZ010000289.1:23593216-23619148 GCA_024137785.1 Ginglymostoma cirratum | reverse complement strand
ATGCTGCTTGGCCTGCTGTGTTCTTCCAGTTCTACACCTTGTTATCTCAGACTCCAGCATCAGCAGTTCCTACTACCTGTCATGACAAAATATGTTCCTTCTTCTCTCTTCTATCATTATTCTTTCAGCCCCAAATTCAGGAGAATGTCACCTGCTCCAAGATTTTGTATTTGTTATGCCAGCTAACCAAAGTGTTCTGGCCAACTTGACAGTCACTGTCCTGAATTATACATGGCACCAATTTCTCCCTCCCACTCCCTGCACCCCACCTGAAGGGATTCTGAAGGGTCTTGACAGAGTAGCCACTGACACGGTGCTTCTGTTGGCTGGGAAATCTAAGACATGGGGTCACAGTCTCAAGGTAAGGAACCATTCATTTAGCAATGAAATAAGGAGAAATTTATTCATTTTGGAATTCTCTACCCTAAGAGTTGTAGATATTTTATTGCTTTATGTATTTAAAGGTGAGACAAACAGATTTTTGGTCGCTTCAGAGATTCAAAGGATATAGGCAGCTGGCTGGAAAATGGGGTTGAAGTCAAAAATCAGTCATGGGCATATTGAATGGCAGACTAGGCCTGAGGTGCTGTATGCTCTTGCTCCTACCTCTTGTGTTCTTAAAGTGTCTGCGTCAACTCTTTCTACTTCCAACTGGTAATATTTCACATACGTCAGCGGTAAATTCTACCTGCCATTGTTCTGCCTACATGTTTCCTTCAATGACTTAGTAATTTCCCCGTTCACCTCGATTATCGTTTTTAGATTGGTATCTACAAACAATTTTCTTGAATCTAAGTCATTACTATTAACAGATTCCCATGCAATGAAATTTGGATGACTTCTACAGCAGGTGAAAACACTCCAATATTACTATTTCAGCAGTAAATACAAAAGTTCCCCAATACCTAGCTATTTACTTACCAATATACCAGGGACAGGATGTGACTATGAGCAAGGCAGATAGAGGGATCCAGAAGGTAGTGGTGAAGGAACCTTAGCTCTTGAGCTTGTCTGACAGGTTTGAGATTCTTGCTTCCTGTGTGGTAAAAGTGGGAGCTGTAGGGTGGATGATCAAACCAACCATAGCACTAAGGGACAGGGAACCATTCAAGAGAAGGGAGAAAAGAGAAATGTAGTTGTAATCAGGGGTAGTATGGTCAGGGAGTAGACACTGTTCTCTGTGGCCAGGATCAAGAGTCCCCCATGGCTGCGTTGCCCATCTGAGGCCTGGGCTCAGGATATCTCATTGGGGCTGCACAGTAACTTGGAGTGGGAAGGGAAAGATCCAGTTATTGTGGTCCATTTTGGTATGAACAAGACCAAAAGAGGAATAAGGTTCCGCTGAGGGAATACGAGCAGCTAGGGGCTAAATTTATAAAGCAGAACCAAAAAGGTAATAATCTCCATATTACTACCTGAGCTGCAAGCTAATTGGTTCAAAGTCAACAAGATTAAAGAGGTAGATACGTGGCTCAAAAATTGGTGTGGGAGAAAATGGTTCAAAGTCATGGGATGTTGACATCAGTACTGGGAAGGAGGGAGCTGTTCTGATGGGACAGGCTCCACCTGAATGATGCTGGAACCAGAGGCCTGGCAAATTGCGCAACTAGACCTGTGGATAGGGCTCTAAAGTAAGGTGCGGCAGGTTGGTTCAGTTTCATGGAAAATTATGAAAAATGTTAAAGGGGAGGAGGGCTCAGGAGAGATTATTAAAGTTTCCAGAACAAGTAATAGGACAGAGAGTAGTGAAAGGATCAGGAATCTAATTTCAGACATGGCAGATAAGGGGATAACTATGAGAAGGAGGCACTCAATGCAGGACTGAGGGCACTTAATTTAAATGTGCGCAATAAATGAAACAAGTTAAATGAACTTGGCTAGTATGATGTGGGTATCACAGAGAAGTAGTTGCAAGGGGATCAGGGCTGGGAGCTAAATATCCAAGGATATGCAGCTTATCAAAAGGACAGACAGATGGACAGAGGGGGCAGGGTTCCCTTGATAGTAAGAAATGAAATTAAATCAAAAACAAGAAGTGATAGAGGGTCGTAGGCATAGAATCTGTGTGGGTAGAGTTGAGAAACCGCCAAGGAGTAAAGATGTTGATGTACATGACCCCTAACAGTGGTTAGGATGGTGAGGAAGAAAATAAATCAGGAGATAGAAAAGCCATGTAAGAAAGGTACTATGGCAATAATCATCATTGCAGTTAGGCTGGAAAAATCAGTTGTGTAGTGGATCCCAAGAAAAGGAATTTGTGGAATATCCACAAGATGGTTCTTTGGAGCAACTTGTGGTAGACCCCATGAGAGAATATGCAATTCTGGATTTGGTGATGTGTAATGAGGCAGACGTGTTGAGAGAGATTGAGGTAGAGTAACCCGTAGGGGCAGTGACCATAATATGACAGAATTCACCCTGCAGTTTGAGAAGGAATCAGATGTAATGGTATTACAATTGATTATAGATTACTGCAGAGACACAAGGAAGGAGCTGCCCAGACTTGAATGGAAGGGCAGCCTAGCAGGGAAGACAAGGACAGGAGTTACTGGGGGTAATTCAGGAGGCACTGCAGAAATTCGTCCCAAGGAAGAAGAAACATTCTAAGGGGAGGACAAGGCAACTGCATCTGCCAAGGGAAGTCAGGGACAGCATAAAGTGAAAGAAGAAGCATACAATGTGTTGAAGATTAGTGGGAAGCCAGAGGATTGAGAAGCCATTAAAAACTAGCAGAGGACAATTAAGAAAGCAGAAGGGGGGTAAAAGATGAAATATGAGGGGAAGGTAGCTAGTAATTATAAAAGAAGATTGCAAGTGTTTTTTTTAGATATCTGAACGGTAAGAGAGAGGCAAGAGTGGACATTGGGTCACTGGAAATTGAGGCTGGAAAAGTAGTAATGAGGAGCAAAGAAATGACACGAGAACTGAAGAGATACTTTGCGTCATTCTTCAATGTGGAAGACAGCAGCAGCATACCGGAACTTCACGACAGGCAGAGTTGAGTGTAGTGGCCATCACTAAGGAGAAGGTGCTAAGGAAACTGAAAGGTCTGAAGATGGATAAATCACCCGGACTAGATGGACTGTGCCCCAGAGTTCTAAAGGAGAGAGCTGAGGAAATTGAAGGCATTGGTGGTGATCTTTCGGGGATCACTGGAGTCAGAGATGGTCCCAGAGGACTCAAAAATGGCTAATGTAACACTTCTGTGTAAGACGGAAGGGAGGCAGAAGATGGGAAATTATAGGTGGGTTAGCCTAACATTAGTCATTGGTAAGATTTTAGAGTCTGTTATTAAGGATGAGATTGTGTGGCGCTTGGAAGTGCATGGTAAAATAAGGCTGAGTCAGCATGGCTTCACCAAGGGGAGGTCATGCCTGACAAATCTGTTAGAATTCTTGAGGAGGTAATGAGCAATTTAGACAAAGCAGAGCCAGTGGATGTGATCTCTGTGAAATTTCAAAAAGCCTTTGACAAGGTGCCACACAGGAGGCTGCTAAATAATGTAAGAGCCTTTGGTTTTAGGGGCAAGATACTGGCATGGAGAGAGAATTGACAGACTGGCAGGAGGAAGAGAATGGGGATAAAGAGGGCTTTTTCAGGAAGACCAGCCAGTGACTAATGGAGTTATGCAGGAGTCATTGTTGGGACCACCACTATTCATTTCATACATTAACAATCTGGACAAAGGAACTGAAGGCATTGTTGCTACATTTGGAGATAACACAAAGATCGCTGGAGGGACAGATAGTGTTGAGGAAATGAGGAAGCTCTAGAAGTACTTGGACAGGCTAGAAGAGTGGGCAATGAAGCGGCAGATGGAAGAGAATGTGAGAAAGTGTAAGGCTATGCACTTTGGTCAGGAGAATAGAGGCATAGACTATTTTCTAAATGGGGAAAGGCTTCGGAAATCTGAGGCACAAAGGGACTTAAGAGTCCTAGTTCAGGATTTTCTTGAGGTTAACATGTAGATTCAGTTGGCAGTTAGAAAGACAAATGCAGTGTTAGCATTCATTTCAAGATGGCTAGAATAAAAGAACACAGATGTAATGCTGAGGCTATATAAGCCTCTGATCTGACCACATTTGGAATATTTTAAACAGTTTTGGGACGCATATCTAATAAAGGATGGAGGAGCTCCAGAGAAGGTTTATAAGAAGGGGATGAACAGCTTGTCATATGAGGAGCGGTTGAGGACTCTGGGCCTGTACCTGATGGAATTTAGAAGAATGAGGGGAGATCTTATTGAATACTGAGATGCCTAGATAGAATGGACGTGGAGAAGATATTTCCATTGGTAGGTGAACTAGGACCCGAGGGTGCAGACCCAGTATGAAGGCATGACCCTTTAGAATTGAGATAGAGTCATAGAGATATACAGCGTGGAAACAGACCCTTTGGTCCAACTTGTCTATGCTGACCAGTTATCCAAAATAAATCTAGTCCCATTTGCCAGTATTTGGCCCATATCCCTCTAAACCCTTCCTATTCAGGTACCTCTCCAGATGCCTGTTAAATATTGTAGTTGTACCAGCTTCCACCACTTCCTCTGGCAGCTCATTCCATACATGCACCACCCTTTGCTTGAAAAAGTGGCAGCTTAGATCTCTTTGAAATCTTTCTTGTCTCACCTTAAAGCTATGCCCTCTAGTTTTGGACTCCCCCACCCCTGGGAAAACACATTGTTAATTTACCCCCTCGTGATTTTATAAACCTCTATAAGGTGACCCCTCAGCCTCTGACACTCCAGGGAAAATAGCCCCAGCCTGTTCAGCCTCTCTCTAAAGCTCAAACCCTCCAATCCTGGCCATATCCTTGTAAATCTTTTCTGAACCCTTTCAAGTTTCATAACATCCTTCCTATAGCAGGGAGACCAGAATTGCATGCAGTATTCCAATGGAGGCCTAACCAATGTCCTGTACAGACATAACACGACCTCCCAGCTCCTATACTCAATGCACTGACCAATAAAGGCAGGCATACCAAACACCTTCTTCACTATCCTATCTACCTGCAACTCCACTTTTAAGGAGCTATGAACCTGTACCCCAGGGTTTCTTTGTTCAGCAACACTCCCCAGCACCTTCCCATTAAGTGTAAAAGTCCTTCCCTGATTTGCCTTTGCAAAATGCAGCACCTCACATTGATCTAAATTAAACTCCATCTGCCATTCCTCGGTCCATTTGCCCAACTGATCAACGTCCCATTGTACTCTGAGGTAACCTTCTTCACTGATGACTACACGTCCAATTTTGGTGTCATCTGCAAACTGACTAACCATACCTCCTATGTTCACATTCCAAGTCATTTATATCAATGACCCTTTGTGGCTCACCTCTTGTCACAGGCCTCTAGCCTGAAAAGCAACGCTCAACCACCACCCTCTTTCTTTTACCTTTGACCCAGTTCTGTATCGAGATAGCTCGTTCTGCCTGTTTTCCGTGTAATCTAACCTTGCCAACCAGTCTACCATGAGGAACCTTGTCAAACATCTTCCTGAAGTCTATATAGATCACAACCCCTGCTCTGTCCTCAACAATCCTGTTCGTTGTTACTTCAAAAAATTCAGTCAAGTTCATCAGACACAATTTCCCACACACATGAGGAGGAATTTCTTCAACTAGAGGGTGGTGAATCTGTGGAAATCATTGTTGCAGAAGGCTGTGGAAGCCATTTAAGACATGATAGACAGGTTTATGATTAATAAGGGGATTGAGGGTTATGGGGAGTAGACAGGAGAATGAGGTTCAGAAACATATCAGCCATGATCGAATTGTGGAGCAGACTCAATGGGCTGAATGGCCTAAAACGTCCTATCTCTTATGGCCTCATGGAAATTACTGGAGAAACTCAGTGAGTCTGGCAGCTTCTGTGTAAATAACTTTAACGTTTCGAATCATGTAACCCATCCTCTCCGCAGTTGCTGACAGACCTGCTGAGTTTTTCCAGCCATTTCAGTTTTTGTTTATTTGAGCACAGTTTGAACGTAAGGAACAGGAGGTCTAGAGAGGATTTGAGAATTTTGTTTTCACTGGAGGGCTGTGGGTATCTGGTACTCAGTGCCTAATAGGGTGATAGAGGCCAAAGTCCACAAGACTATTTAAGAACTATTTAGAAGAGCACTTGAAACACTAATATATTCACAGGCCAAGTGCTGAACAATGTGATTAGAATTGATGGATGTTTGATGACTAGCACAGACACGGTGGGCCAAAGGGCCTCTTTCCATGTTATAAAACCTCTATGACTCTATATGTATCAGAATCAGGGAAGAAGTACAGCATGGCCCATCTTGATATCAGGATTATCTGGCTCCATTTTTTAATGAGCAGTGTGGCAAAGTTCTCACTAGGCAGTGACAAGATGCCAGATGGCCAGGATTAATGCTCGTTCAATGCCTTGTTAACACCAGAGTTTTCCTCATTAATATTGAGCCTCCCATCTTACCAAACTTGCCAAACAAGTTAGATGTCAGGAAAACAGTGTCAAGGAAACCGGAACTGGTATATGCCAGATTCAGCCTGTTGCTTGCTTGAATGACCTCCATTTCGGCAATGGGACACCAAGATCACAGGGGCATGCTGCATGGGCATTGGCCACATGCAACTTACATCCAGGGACTTTGCCATCTGACATGTGCCAGTCCCAGAAAACCCTCATGGCACAAGAGACATTTTGTTCCTGTTAGAGTGAAAGGTAAGGCTAGTAAGAGTAAGGAACAATGGATGAATAGAGATATTGAGGTTCTAGCCAAGAGTAAAAGAGAATTTTTTTTAGATGTAGACGACTTGCTTCAATTGAATCCCTTAATCAATATAAAGAGTGTAGGGGCATTCTTAAGAGACAAATTAGGAAAGCAAAGAAGGGATATGAGATGGCATTGGCAGATAAGTTTAAGGATAATCCAAAGAGATTCTACAAATATATAAACAGCAAGAGGGTAACTAGAGTGGGGGTTGGGCCTCTTAAAGATCAAAGAGATTGTCTTTGTGTTGAACCCCATGAGATGGGAGATACTAAATGAATATTTCGTGTTTTTACCGTGGAGAAAGAAATGGAGTCTGGAGCATGCAGAGAAATAAATCTGTTTTAAAAACATCACATTAGAGAAGAGGAAATTCGGGAGGTCTTAGAGAATATAAAGGTGGATAAATCTCCAGTACCTGATCTAAAGCATCCCAGAATGTTTGAGAAGTAAGGAAGGAAGTTACGAGACCCCTTGCAGAAATATTTGCATCATCTATAACTATGGGTGAGGTGCCTGATGACTGGAGGGTGGCTAATGTTGTATCTTTATTTAAGAAGAGTTGTTGTAAGGAGAAACCGGGGAACTATGGACCTGTGAGTCTGACTTTGGTTGTGGGTAAATTGGTGGAGGTGATTTTAAAAGATAAGATTTATGGACGTTTAGAGAGGCAAAAATTGAGTAGGGATAGTCAGCATGGTTTTGTGTGAGGAAAACTGTGTCTCACAAACTTGATTGAGTTTTTTGAGGAAGTTACCAAAAAGGTTGATGAAGGCAGAGCAATAGACTTTGTTTAATTGGATTTTAGTAAAGCCTTTGACAAGGTTCCACATGGTAGGCTAATAAGTAAAGTTAGATCACATGGGATTCAGGGTGAGCTCGCCAATTGGATACATAATTGGCTTCACGGCAGGAGACAGAGACCGGTGGTGGAGCGTTGCATTTCGGACTGAGGGTCTGTGATCAGCGGCGTTCCACAGGGATTGGTTCTGGGTCCTCTTTTGTTTGTCATTTATATAAATGATTTGGATGAGAATATAGAAGGCATCGTTAGTAAGTTTGCAGATGACACCAAAATTTGTGGCATAGTAGACAGTGAAGAAGGTTTTCTAAGATTACAAAGGGATCTTGATCAAATGCGTCAATGGGCTAAAAAATGGCAGATGGAGTTCAATCTGGATAAATGGGAGGTATTGTATTTTGGTACAACAAGCAAAGGTAGGGCTTATACAATTAATGGTAGGGCCTTGGGTAGTGTTGTAGAACATAGGGACCAAGGGGTGCAGGTACATAATTCTTTAAAGTTTGCATCACATATAGACAGGTTGGTTAAAAAGGCATTTGGTACATTTGCCTTCATTGCTCAGTCATTTGAGCATTGAGTTGGGATGTTATGTTAAGGTGGGACAGGACATTGGTGATGCTTCTTCTGAGTACCGTGCCTAGTTCTGGTTGCCCTGTGATAGGAAAGATATTGTCAAGCAGAAGAGGGTTCTGAAGTGATTCACCAGGATGTTGCTGGTGTGGAAGGTTTGAGTTACAAGGAAAGGCTGGATAGCCTGGGACTTCTGTTACTGGAGCATAGGCGATTAAGAGGTGACCTGATAGAAGTTTATAAAATAATGAGAGCTATAGATGGAGGTGATGGTATTCGTCTTTTCCCTGAGATGAGAAATTTCAAGACTAGGGAGGACATTAAGGTGCGAGGAGAGAGTTTTAGAAAAGACATAAGAAACAAATTTTATGCATAAACGGTGGTTCACATGTGGAATGAACATCCTAATGAAGTGATGGATGCAGGTGCAATTACAATGTTTAAAAAACATTTGGATGAAAATTTGAATGGGGAAGGTTTGGAGGGGTATGGGCCAGGAGCAGGCAGGTAGGACTAGTTTAGTTTGGGATTATGTTCGGCGTGGACTGGTTAGACTGAAAGGTCTGTTTCCGTGCTGTATGATGCTATGACTCTATCTCCAATCCATTTACAGGATGCTTCTGCACTACAGTACTGCAACACAGGCTGCATAAGTAATTCTCACTGTATTGCTGCAGCAAGGGTTCTGTGTGCTCGGGGACATGCACCCAGATCAGACTGTATCCCTGGGCTCTTTATTAATTGTCATAGCGTTCTCTCACCCTGAATCTACCTGAATATTCACAGCACCCTTGCCTTTTTGCACATTGTCCCCTCAGCCAGAGATACCAGTCTCTTGTTATTTCTGTTTTACCATGCCATTTAGCACAGCCAGAAGGCAAGGAGGCTTGTCATAGTTGTCAGCAGGCCTTAGTCAACTCAAAGGGACCGGCCTTTGCTCAGGATGTTCTGGTTATTTTGAGCTGTTTCCATCCTGGATTGAGAGAGTTAGAGCAAGTAAATAGGCAGTGCAGAGAACATACAGGATTAGTGGTGTTGGAGGTCAAGGTAGATGACAGTAAAGGGAAGGATGATATTGCAGGCCATCGTGAGAGTGGTAGAGCATGAGCCTTGGTGGGAAGTGGGTACAATAGCAGAGATAAAGAGATAGCGAGGTACTGGAGAGAAGATGGTAGTAGTTACCCTGGTGGAGTGGAGAATAACATTGAGCTTCTTCCTACAGTGCTGTGAATTTCTTCAGACAGCAGACGACGCATTAATCTGGGTGCCAGTCATAAACCAGACATGATCTTTTGTTGTGGCCCCCTACTCTTCGCTCTAGGAGAGAGGGAATTTCCACATGAGCATCACTGTATCAAGCAGGACCTCCAGGAAGGAAAGCCTGCAAAGTGAGATGCTGATTTACCTCTGTCTACCATGCCTAGGGCAAATGGCAGGAACTACACAGGGCAAGTCTTACTGACAGTGCTTGTCAGGGTGCACAATGAGTTTTTAAAGTTGGCACAGCTGCAAGGAATGGCTGCTGAGCAACAGGTTATTCCAGGAACACCTTATGGTAAGCTGGGTTGAAAAACTGATCATGAAAGAGACACCATCAGGGCAGAGTAGGTATTAATGAGGTGAATTTGGTAAAATACAGCAAGAGAATTTACTAGGCCTTGCAATGATAATCCCTCCTAAAAACCTGATGCAATCAAAGAAAAACCATAAGATTCAGCCCTTAGTCATTGTTTCTATAGCATTGTATAACTTCATATCTATGGGAAATGACATCATAGACATAAACTTACAGAACCAAAAGATGCCATACATCTGGGAAATCAGAACTGGATCTGTGAAATCATGCAGAGATGCTTCAGTGTGATTTGGACAAGCTGAGTGAGTGGGCACATGCATGGCAGATACACCATAATGTGGATAAATGTGAGATTATCTACTTTGGTAGCAAAAGCAGAAAAGCAGAATACTATCTGAATGGCTATAAATTGAGAGAGGGAAGCCTTCGTGCACCAGTCACTGAAGGTAAGCATGCAGGTGCAGCAGGCGGTAAAGAAAGCAAATGGTATGTTGCCCTTCATTGCGAGAGGTTTTGAGTACAGGAGCAGGGATGTGTTGCTGCAGTTGTACAGAGCTTTGGTGAGACTGCACCTGGAAAATGTGTACAGTTCTGGTCTCCTAATGTGAGAAAGGATTTCTTGCTATGGAGGGAGTGAACAAAAAGGTTTACCAGACTCATTCCTGGGATGGCAGGACTCATACATTAGGAGAGACTGGAACGGTTAGGATTATATTCGCTGGAGTTCAGAAGAATGATGGGGTATGTCATAGAAACCTGTAAAATTCTCCCAGGACTAGACAGGGTAGATGCAGGAAGAATGTTTCTGATGGTAATGGAGTCTAGAACTGGGGTTACAGTCTAAGGACGCGGGTAAACCATTTAGGACAGAGATGAGGAGAAATTTGTTCACCTGGAGAATCATAAGCCTGTGGAATTTCCTATCACTGAAAGCAGTCAAGGCCAAAACATTGCATGATTTTAATAAGGGGTTTGAGACAGTACTTAGGGCTCACGGGATCAAAGGAATTGGGGAAAAGTGGGAATAGGTTATTGAGTTGGATGATCCATGATCATATTGAATGGTGGAGCAAGCTCAAAGGGCCGAATGGCCTACTCCTGCTCCTGTTTTCTATGTTTCTGTCAGAAGTTTGGTGTTAAATGTTTTTAGACACTTAAGCTGTTAACAGAATTACTGCAGAGATACAATTCATTTGCTGGGTATGAATGAATGCAATCATTCCAGGGCATGATGCTTTGATCGGTTTGCTCCTTCACCACCATTTCAGCCAAACCGGAAACAAAGGTTCACTCTGTGGTCACATTAGGGTGACCTGCCCTTTTATCACCGACACAGAATTCATAACAAGTGCACACTATTGTCTGTCCATGACAATAGCCTTTTGTGCAAGTGTTTGATCTAGTTACTTAAACTCATCCAACTTCATAATTCAAAACTAAATGTGTCATTATTAAGGAAATTCAGTAGTGTAGTTATGTTATAAATTAAATAATGACAGCATTAAAATGACGTCAGTTATTGGAAGACCAGTTGTGCCTGCACAATCTAGCCAGGAATTTCTTTTTTTTCAGATGTTAACCAATCGGCTCTGTATTCCCAGCATTTCCTGATTAGTGCTTAGAATGGTCCTATTAACTCGTGTACTTTGAATTATGTTGAGTTTGAAAATTGTGGTTAGTCACTGTGACTAGAAGCAGTATTGAGGATATCAAAAGTAGCCCTGGGTTCCACAGGAAAAGGACAACAAAAATGCTGTTTTTTCATTAATATGCGGGGATACATGAGTAATCAGAACTTGGGGACACGGTTTTATCAAAAGGAATTTCCCATTTAAGACGGAGCTTAAATAAAGGAGGAATTTCTTCTCTGCGAGTGATTGATTTTTGGAAGTCTCTAGCCCAGAAAGTAGTGGAGGCTGTGTCATTGAATATATTCAGGGCCTCTTTAGGTAGATTTTGGATGTAGAAGGGAGGCAAGGATAGCTGGGGAGCTGGTAAGAAATTGGAGTTGAGCCACAATCAAATCAGCCATGATGTTATTGAATGGTAGAGTAGTTTTAATGGGTCAAATACCCTAGTCCTGCTTCTTAATAACTGGGACTCAGCTGCCTTGGGAGGATCTCAGAGCAGCACAACCTAGGTAGGAGATTTAAGTTTTTGTGTGTTCATTGGTGACAGCCAAATTCAAGATACCACCATCTACAGACTCACATAACACAGACGAGAACTTGGAACAGACTGCCACCTAGTGAATGATGGTTCAGTTAACATATCTGAAGGAAATTGGTTCGATTCCTGAATCAATATGGAGCTAGGGATTTACGTGGGAAAGCGATTTTAAAAAAAAACTGGTCAACCTAGTTCTGTCCAAAGCTTTAGAGATATGATCAGCTGCAACAGCTGAGTTTATGCCAATACTTACATTCATACTGATGCCTATTTTTAAAAACATGAACATGGGATGAACATTGAAAATTAGGTTGTTGATCTTGGCTAACGGAAAATGCACGGATGTAGAGATTGGGAAATTATTGTCCAACTTAGTCATTCTGAGTAGAGGCTTAATTTGAAAGGGATGTTAGAAATGTATAGCATTCACTTGTATAATCACTTTCCTAACAATTGGACATGTGCAGATACATGAAATAAGATTTATCTTGGATGTAAGTAAAGCATTGGCTCAGTCACTGAGGTTTTGAAAAAAGCCTGCAAGACCCAATGACTGATGTTTTCATGCTGTTTTTCAGCCAGAAGAATGTAATTTCCATGATTTACAATGTAGCTTTCACTCTTTTTGGCCAGGTCACCTGGCAGAAAGAGCAAAAACTGACAGCCACAGGTGCTGGAAGGGATTTATTCTGGTGAGGTGGTGTGTGCATTTTGCAATTAGCTGCATGTTAACTTGTCCTATTCTTCTCACTGTGATGCAGAGACGAGAAAGGTAATAGAAAATTGTTATGCCTTTTTCAAAATGTGAGGAAATGAATTATACCTTAATTTAAATGCACATATGCCTCAATGTTACAGGGAAAAGAGAAAATCAGATTATGCTGGCTCAGCTGCTCATCAATCAAGGTGCATTCAATTGTGAAATGTCTTTCCTCTAAATTTGAATCGTCTAGTGGAACAGGAAAAGTTTGCTCAGACAGTATACCTGAAGGGAAGGACAATGTCCAGTGAAGCCACAGCTTTTAATGGGCTACAGATCCCCCGTAAAGGGACAGTATCAGTAATGCAGAAGAGTGGACTAATTGTCCATAATGACATTGTGAATAACAACTGTTCCTTTGATGTTGAGTAATTGAAAGTTTTATGTTGCAGAAACTGCAGCAAAGGGTGGAGTCTTATTGGGAGCTGCATTCAGCATCCATTATGAGCTCAGTATTGGCTTATGGCAAGTCACTGCAATCACCAAACTGTCTCAAATCTGATTGTGTTTAAGAAGATGTTTTTGTAATATTGGGAGCAAGATGAGTGTACATTTACTTTTCACATGTAATGGCAATGGCAGTCAATAAATAAAAAAGATATGATGTGACATCCAGGCTAAGGTATACCTCTCCAAAACCTCACCCAACCCTTCCATTGTCTCCCTTGTCCAGCTTTGAATGGGACCACCGTAATTGCCCCTAGCTAATGTTAGCAAGACAAAAGCCATTGTGATCATATCATTGCTACAAATTCTGTATCTCTCCTTACAATTGCCTTAGGTTACACCAGACTGATTACAGCCTTGGTATTGCATTTAATCCCGAATTGAATTTCCAAAACTTGATCCTACCCATCATAAAGATTGCCTGTTTCCAGCTGCATAACATCGATCATCTCCATTGTAATCATCAGCACTTTAGCTGCCGAAATGTTCATCCATGCAGGCTGACTTAACTGCTTAGATGCCTTCTGGCTGGTATCTCATTCTCCACCCTCTGTAAACTTAAGTTCACTCAAAAATCCATTTCACTTCACCTGTTCCATACAGATGCCTGAACTTTTGAGGCGTCTGATTGCATCTTTAGCTTTGAAAGCCTTCCTACCACCCTTAATTGGTCAGGATAGTTGGAATCAATTTCCCACCAGGTCGGAGTTAATTGCTGCAAATGCTGGAATCTGAACTGAAAACATTAAATACTGGAGATCTCAGTGGGTCAGGCAGTATCCATGGAGAGAAAGCAAGCTATTTTTTCCAGTCTAGATGACTCTTCTTCAAAGGTGAAGCAAAGCGTGAAGGGGGCAGTATTTAGACAATGGTGGGTGTGTCTAACTGCCAAACAGGAAAGAACAGACAGTCCCACTGGGTTGGGGGAGGGCAGAGAGAGGACATGGTGACAGAGAATGTAACAAGCAAAGCTAAAAGAAAGGGGAGGAATGGGTTCACAATTTGAAGGTGTTGAACTCAATATTGAGTCTAGAAGGTTGTAAAGTGCCTAGTGTGAAGATGAGATGTTGCTCCTCCAGTTTTCGCTGTGATTTGCTGGACCATGCAGCATGCTGAGGACTGACAAGTGGGTATGCGAGCAGGATGCTGTGCTAAAATGACTGGCTATGGAAAGGTTGGGGTCCTGCTTGCGCACGTGGAGGTGTTCTGCAAAGTGCTCACCCGGTCTGTATTTGGTTCCTCCAACGTGGAGTAAGCCACATTGGGTGCAGCAGATACAATACACAAGACTGGAGCTGGCACAGGTAAAATGCTACTTCACCTGGAAAGTCTGTTTAGCAGTGGTAGACTGGTAGCAGTGCCTTCACCTGCTTATGCCCAATATTCTAGAATTCCCTCCATCTCCTTCTCAGTTGGCCAAGCTTTTGATCAGCACACCTACTACCCCTTTCTGACTTTTCCAAAAGAATACCCTACCTCTTAGAGACATATGGCCAGTTTAGACCTTCTCTTACCCAGCTCTAAAATGCATAAATAATGTTTTGGACATCCAACTATGGAAAAAAAACAGATCTGACTGACTCAAGCAAGGCCGGTTGCCTCCTTTAACCAGGGATGACTCATGCTTTCACCACCCCTGTCTCCCCAACATTGGTGGGAGCCAGGTTACAGGATGGGAACCTCTCCATCTATAAACAATTTCAGATTCAGTATTTCATCTGCTTCCACAACGCAGGCACAGTAGATCACTACACAGCACCACACTGCTCTAAGGTGTATCCTCACTGCAGCTCGTCATGGTTTAAGATCCATTCTGCCTGTCCCCGTTTCCTGATAATGGGTCTGCCAGGCTGGTGTGGTAGAGTTAAACCACCAGAAACCCCTAAGAAGAAGAAACTCTTGCCTTAAACAAGATGCAGTTTACTGCATGATAGCAATTAGGTACAAATTATTCTGGCATGATATACATTGTTACTGAGTCTGTGGGGGAAGATGTTAGGTCTTACTCTTTCAAGGTCTAAAGTTGTCCCCTCACTGAGTCTATGTGCCACTATCCTAGTTAGCAACGATTAATGCAACCTTCAGTATTAAACCTTTCATACACATACACCCCTGAAAGTTGCTGCGATGCAAAAGATTGAGGAATTTGTCTGCCATTTGATTGATGTCCCCAGGTGGTGAGAGACAGCTGAAGTTTTCAACCTGGTGGACTCTACCTGTTAAAATGTATGGATGATTTTTAAGGGTGTGCCTGCAAGTAACTTGATTGGAGAACAAGGAGATATCTGAGTTAGTTTGCCTTACCCAGACACAATGTGAAACATTACTTGTACAAATACTAATGTCAGCAGTTGATCAAGGCAGAAAAGGGGGAATGGTTGGTGTATGTTTTCATGTGGCTAATGTATCAGCTTATCTCTTTTCATCAATTCATTAAAGTTAATGGACTCACAATTGTGGTTCATTGACTGATTATAGAGAGGCACTGGTAGATTGGAAACAGGCAGTTGTAGTGCCTGCATTCAAAAGAGATAACTAATTAGACACAAGCAACTACAGAATTATAACTATAATTCTGTTAATCTTAGGTTTCAGTTCCACATTAAATAACAGAATTAATTATCAGGAACAAATTCAAGAATATCTGTCCGTAGAGCATTTGCCAAATGGAGCAAATACTGATTTACAAAGTGAGAGTCCTAACACAACCTCTATCATTATCAAACTAGAAGGAGCGATGAAACTCCATGTTGCCGTCCTAAAAATGACAGAATTCATGAAAATGTGTAATTGGGCAAAAGACTAGAACATGAATTTAAGACAGAGATAGTAGGAACTGCAGATGCTAGAGAATCTGAGATAACAAGGTGTACAGCTGGACGAACACAGCAGGCCAAGCAGCATCAGAGGAGCAGGGAAGCTGACGTTTCGGGTCAAGACCCTTCTTCAGAAAATCTGAATTCAGATTTTCTGAAGAAGGGTCTCGACCTGAAACGTCAGCTTTCCTGCTCCTCTGAATTTAAGACAGTCACTTGTAATATATAGTACATGGGCAGGAAAATCAATGAATAGTCTCAAGGATCTCAGTTATGAGAAAGGACTGGAGAGGATTGGATTTTGCAGCTTTTACAAGAGCTACTGATCCTTTAGAGAAGGGCATTAAACAAGACGGAAAAAGTTATTGTCACATAGTATATTAACTAAAGCAGTGAAAGTAGGACACAGAAACACATGTTGAAGCTCATAAACAATATCTGTTATCAAATGCTTCTCAAGGAAAGCAATGATCAGCATTTGTAGCGGACTGCCAGAAAAAGTAGTATAGACAAAAAAAATTGAAACAATTTAAGCGTCAAGTAGATGTAGCAATGGAGGATTATGGTGTCTTAATGATAGGTAAATCAAGAGAGGCCAGATTCAAAGTTGCCTTTCTTATTGGCTGTCCGCCAATCCTTGCTGGAAAAGACATGTTTGGGCACAACAGAGCACATTCAAATAAATATCCACATTTGTGTAATGTGCCAACAATGATTGTGCATTCAAGAGCAATGAGTTGTGTGAATTACTGCTGGGTTACCACTATCAGCATCCTTCAATCTACATAAGATGATGCAGCAAATCCATCGTGGATGTGGCAGTTTCACATGGTGCACTTCACTATAGGCTGAAAAGACTAATTTGTGAGAGGCAGATTCTACCAGAAGTGCCACATATGAAGTTGTTCTCAAATGTCATCGTGGTTGCTGACACAGTGGAATTATGCACTCGCATTTATTGGCAAAAGTACAGGGGAGAAACCTAGGAGAGAATAACATTCAATTGTTCTTCCATTGTTCTTTCCAATGATTATTTGTAGCAAGTGTCTTTATATCACTCAGAACTATTCTGAAGGTGACACTCATAGCCTACAGGAATTTTTTATGCAAATTGCGGTAAGATAAATTGCATTGCTTGTGGTAAGCACAAAAATGCATTGAACGTATCATAGCACATCACAACGAAATGTCTTACCAATTTATATATTATAATTAGCAGTATTCAAATTTACCACATAAGAGATTGTTACTCTTCAAAAGATGATTTCTGCATTTCTAATAATTGCACACATTTGATTTTTCTCCTCATTCATGGGATTTGGGCATCACTGGCTAGATCAGCATTTATTACCCATCCCTAATTGCCCTGAAAGCAGTTAAGTGTCAACCACATTGCTGTAGCTCTAGAGTCGCATGTAGGCCGAACCAGATAAAGACAACAGTTTCCTTTCTTAAAAGACTAAATGAATGGATGAGTTTTTCTGACAATGGTGTCATGGTCATCATTAGACTCCTAATTCCAGATATTTATTGAATTCAAACCCCACCATTTGCCATGACAGGGTTCAAACAGAGGTCCCAAGAACATCAGCAGGGTCTCTAGATTCACAGTCTAGTGATAATACCACTAGCCAGGTTGTTGTGGTCAGTGATTTTAACTTCCATTCTCTTGACTGGGACTCACTTTGTGCTGGGGCTTGGATGGGGCAGAATTTGTAAGGACCATTCAGGAGGGTTTTTTGACACAGTATGTAAACAGTCCAACTGGGTCATACTGGACCTGGTTTTGGGAAATGAACCCAGCCAGGTGAGTGAACTTTCAATGGGAGAGCATTTTGGAAGTAGTGACCGTAATATTGTGAGTTTTAAGCAACTCCTCGGTGGGCATATCGGTGGTCCTCAGGTGAAGGTGTTAAATTGCGGGAACGCGAACTACAAACATATGAGGCAGGAACTGGAGAGTGTTGATTGGAGGCAGCTGTTTGAGGGTAAATCCACATTGGATATGTGAGAGTATTTCAAACAGCAGTTGATCAGAGTTCAGGAGTGGCACATTCCTGCAAGAATGGAGAGGTATGGTGAATTCCGTGAACCTTGGATGACCAGGGATGTTATGAACTTGGTCAAAAAAAAAAGAAAAAGGAAGCATACGTAAAGTCTGGGATGATGGGAATTGACAAAGCACTAGAAGTATGTAGGGAAAGTAGGAAAGAACTTAAACAAGGAATTAGAAGGGCAAAAAGGAGTCATGAAAAGTTATTAGCAAACAGGATCAAGAAGAATCCCAAGGCTTTTTCTACATTCATAAAAAGCAAGAGGGTAGCCATGGAAAGGGTTAGCCCACTCAAGAAAAAAGTCTGGAGCCAGAAGAGCTGGGCGAGGTCTTAAACAAATACTCTGTGTCGGTGGAGCCAATAAGGACTGCAGAAGCTAGAGTCAATAAGTATGGAACTGGCAAAGCACAGCCGGTCAGACAGCATCCAAGGAGCAGGAAAGTCAATGTTTCGGGCCAAAACCCTTCATCAGGACTCTGTCAGTATTCATCAAAGAGATAGAATTAGTGGAGGATGATCTCAGGGAAGGGGGTGTCGAATTTCTAAGCCAAATTGCTATTAAAATGGAAGAGGTGTTGTGTCTTGAAAAGTATTAAGGTAGATAAATTCCCAGGTGCTGATGAGGTCTATCCCAGAATATGAGGGAAGCAAGAGAACAAATTGTAGGAGCATTGACAGACATCTTTGGCCACAGGCGGGGTCCCAGAGAACTGGGGAAAAGCCAATGTTGTCCCATTGTTTAAGAATGATAACGGGGATAATCCTGGAAATTACATGCCTATGAGCCGCACGTCAGTGGTGGGGGAATTATTGGAAAAGATTCTCAGGGACACGATCTGTATGCATTTAGGAGCAAATGGACTTGTTAGCAATAGACAGCATGGTTTTGAGTGGGGGAGGTCATGCCTCACTAACTTGACTGAGTTTTTTGAGGAGGTGACGAAGATGATTGATGAGTGAAAAGCAGTTGATGTTGTCTACATGGACTTCAGTAAAGCCTTTGACAAGGTCCCTCAGGACACACTTGTAAAAAAGGTGAAGTCACATGGTATCAGAGGTGAGCTGGCAAGATGGATACAGAACTGGCTTAGTCATAAGAGACAGAGGGTAGCGGTGGAAGGATGCTTTTCGGAATGGAGGGTTGTGACCAGTGGTGTTCACAGAGATCAGTGCTGGGACCTCTGCTGTTCGTGGTCTAAATAAATGATTGGAAGAAAACGTAGCTCGTCTAATTAGTAATTTTGCGAACGATACAAAGATTGGTAGAGTTGCAGATAGTAAGGAGGATTGTCAGAGGATACAACAGGATATACATTAATTGGAGGTGTGGGCAGAAAAATACTGAATGGAGTTTAAAGCAGACAGATGTGAGATGTTGCATTTTGGAATGTCAAGTACAGGTGGAAATTATACTGTAAATGGCAGAACCCTTAGGAATATAGATATGCAGAGGGATTTGGGTGTGCAGGTCCACAGATCATTGAAGGTGACAGCACAGGTAGATAAGATACTAAAAAAGGCCTATGGCATGCTTGCCTTCATTGGAAGGGGCATTGAGTGTAAGGATAGGCAAGTTATGCTGCAGTTTTATAGAACTTTAGTTAGGCCACACTTGGAATATTGCGTATAGTTCTGGTCACCACACTACCAGAAGGATGCGGATGCTTTGGAGATGGTACAGAAAAGGTTTACCAGGATGTTGCCTGGTATGGGGGATTTTAGCTATGAAGAAAGTTTGGATAGACTGGGTTTGTTTTCATTGGAATGGAAGAGGTTGAGAGGCAACCTGATGGAAGTTTATAAGACCCTGAATGGCGTCGATAGAGTGGAAAATATAAGACTTTTTCCCAGGGTGGATGGGTCAATTGCTAAGGGACACAGGTTCAAGTTGGGAGGGGGAAAGTTTCACACAAAAGGTGGTGAGTTCCTGGAATACCCTGCCAGAGGACGTCGCAGACACAATAACAGCATTCAAGAAGCACTTGGATGGATACTTAAATAGGAAGGGAATAGAGGGATATGGATCCTGTAAGCGAAGACAATTTTGGTATAGAAAAGAAAAATATGTCCACACATGCTCAGACGGCTGAAGGGCCTGTTCCTGTGCTATATTGTTCTTTCTTCTAGATCATCACCTCCCTGATTTAGTTTTTAGTTATAGTATTTAGAATCAATTTTCTCAAAGTGCATTCGTATTGTAAAGCTTCATTCCCTGAGGTTAGTATGTACATTTAAGGGATGGAATATCATAGGAAATACACTATAATTCTCCATATGAGCTTCCTGTTAGCAAAGCTGTGTTCCAGGAGTGTGCAATCAGAAAATAATCTAATCATGAGTCATTGACACACAATGTTACATTATTAAATATAAATCTTGGCATTTCAGTCTTAAGGGATCTAGATTTGCACTTAATTTATTAATTAATTTGGTAATTTGTTTGACTGTTAACTGCTGTCTCCTTCCAGACATCGAAAGGCTTCTGATTGTATCATTCACATGCATAAGCGGTTCAGCCATCTGGGAACCAACCACATAGTTGTGGGCAGGCAGAAATCTTTGTCATCACAACTGGTCCCCACTCCACGTTTAGATCAGCAACCTGTTGCTGGCTGAATCTCACTTTGCATGCAACTACAGTAACCTGCCCCACTGTTTGAACAAATGATGCAAACAGCAACGATCAAAAATCTAAAACAATGATAAGATATAGTCTTTACAATTGTAATATTTGAAAATGTTGTTCCAGAGAAGTTATAGAATGTGTTTGTAGCCACCTTTTGTTGATTTTTGCATGATATATTTTACTTTAAACAATAAGTTTAGTAACACAGCTGTGGAAACTAGGTTGGAACAACTCTAACAGCAGAGAGCTGAACTTATACACTGAAATTGAATTGAAGTGATGGCCATTGTAGCTTTTAGAAAGTTAGGAGACAGGAGTGCGAATCCACGGATTGATGAGTAGTGACAATAGCAATTACGTTCCATGGAGAGCTTTCAGGTGCGATATATGATCAGATAAAATATAACTATGTTTGCATTGTCTCAACTTTTACAAATTAATTTCTGAATTGCTTTAAAATTGCTATGCTGTTAAGTTTCATTTTAAAAATGAACTCTAATGGTAAGACCTCCTATTTAGTAAAGGTATTAATGAAGAGACTGAGGGCTTAATGTTTACACAGCTTCACTGTGTAATTGGGGAAACACAGACATTTTTACAGGATTAAATTAACACATTTGGAAAAGGAAAACAGGTTTGGGTTTCAGTTTTAAGACAGGTATCGAGTCAGGTAATCTCCTGACTCAGTAGATTTACCTCAGCAACAGTATCTTTAAACACATCATTTTTCGCCCCTGAGAGATGAGTGCAAGATTGAATGCAAAAGCTTCAACAAAATGTTGCTTTATTCAGCAATAATCAGATCTTGTACCACCAAGTAATTTCTCAGAAAAGCATTCATAATGACCTAATGCTAGACTTGGGGAAATGTCAACAAAGAATACTTTTGAAACTGCACAAACAAATTCTGTTGCTTTTTAATATCCCACACCTGCCAATCAAAGCATAACAGCAGAGCACTTTGATTTAAACTTATACTGACGGCTGCAATCTTTTCTTTTTAAGTTTAAAGAGAAAATATTTTGAAACTTCAAATGACGACAATTGTGTAGACCTTATCCACCCATCAAGAGCATTTACTTCTACTCCATCAATTAATAACTGCTGCACTGGTGTTAATCATAGAATCATACAGTACAGAAAAAGCCATTCTGCCTACCGGGTCTGTACAGATAAAAAATACTCTAAGTCTGCACTTGTCCCACTTTCTAGCACTTGGCTCATAGCCTTGAATGTTATGAGATTTCAAATGCTCATCCTTTTTAATCTCAAACTTTTTAGAGTTTGTTAGGATTCCTGCCTCAACTATTTTCCCAAGCAGTGCTTTCCAGATTCCCACCGCACTCTGGGTGAAAAGGCATTTTGTCTAAACCTCCTGGCTTTCACTTTAAAATTATGCCCCCTTATTATTGATCTTTTGACTAAGGGGAACAGCTGTTTTCTGTTCCACCCTGCCCCTGTTCCTCATAATATTATACACCTCAATAAGGTTCCCTTGCAGCCTTCTCTGCTCCAAAGATAACAATCTGACCTTATCTAGCCTCTCTTCATTACTAAACTGCTCCACCCCAAGCAACATCCTGATGAATCTCCCCTGCAAGTAAAAAATGATGTGCACTGATTCCAGTGCAATCACATTTGTTGTATAGTGCGATAACCAGAATTGTATGCAATGTCCTTGGGACAGCCAAAATATATGTATATAAACTCATTGTTGAATATAAATGGCCCTACTGAGCTTGCCTCCTTCCTACGTGAATGTGATCACACTGCTTTTTCCTGTCGGCCAAGATTTAATCTGTTGGAAATGGATTGGGATTTCTATGACTTGACCTTAATGGCCATTTTTAAAGGTCAGTGGAGACTTACCAAAACCGTGAAGCTCCAGCTGAAAGAAACGGGTGCTGTTTTCTATCATAGATAAGTTCTAGACTAATTGATTGTGCACAGCCATCAGAGTCTTCCCGCCTGAAACAAAACCATTAACATGAGATAACAAGGTGTAGAGCTGGATGAACACAGCAGGCCAAGCAGCATCAGAGGAGCAGGAAAGCTGGCGTTTCGGGTCTCGACCCTTCTTCAGAAAGTCCCTTCTGAAGAAGTGTCTAGACCCGAAATGTCAGCTTTCCTGCTCCTCTGATGCTGCTTGGCCTGCTGTGTTCATTCAGCTCTACACCTTGTTATCTCAGATTCTCCAGCATTGGCTGTTCCTACTATCTCTAAAACCATTAGCATTTTCTCTTTTATTACCATGATTAATACGTTAAGCTGGATCATTTTGATATCTTGATAAGAACAGAATGCTTGTTGATTCTGATCCCAAGGATATTCTCTGTGGTCCCAAGTGCTCTGATTTCATTTTCACAAAAATTTAATTTAGAAGGGTTTTCTTTCCTTCACTAAACTCATCAAATCAGTTCAGATTGAGGATTTATGATGTGGTGGCTTTATGGGACATGCACTGAGAACATTGCTTAAATTAATACTGCGACATTTTGAAACAGGTCTCTGTTCATGGTAAAGAATTTCCAAAAGCTCATGGACCAGACCTCACAGTATCTACATATTTGTTGTGTTTGTCCACCTTAACCAAAGAATCCAACCTGAAATCTTCCTGGTCTGTATGCTTTTAACACATGAAAAGAGATTTAAACAGAGAATTCATCTTTCTGCAAGTACATCTACTTTAAACTGTACAAAATAATCAGTTTATGGAGGCAACAGCTTCTGACGAAAGCAAAACTTTGTAGGTGCTGGTAACGTGAAACCAAAACAGAAAATGTTAGGGCCACTCAGCAGGTCCAACAGCCCTTGACAGAGTTAATGTTTTAGCCCTGTGATCAGTCTATAACACCTGTTTCTGAAACGAAATAAAAAGTGCTAAAGATTGGGGTTGTTATTTATTAAACCATGCTGGTGTTGTGGATCTAAATATTGTTGAGATGCCGGTGTTGGACTGGGGTGGACGAAGTCAGAAGCCACACGGCGCTTGTGATTTTAAATAAACCTGTTTGACTATAACCTGGTGTCATGTGACTTCTGACTAAATATTGTAGTTTTGCTTTTAGTTCAGCTTGTCCATATTCATTGTCTGAACAAATGATGTAAGAAACTAATCACTGAACAACAATGAGAAAATATGCAGCAATCCAGTATATTCCTCCAAAACCAAGGGTGGACTTTTTAAAATCCCACATTATTCAGACATGTAAATCTATAATATAACTATTCAAGTAAATTAAAATATAGGTTTTACTGTACAGCATGCTCTGTATTCACTATAATCCTAGAATAAAAAAAACAACTATTCTTTATATGGAAACCACTGAAACAATTACTTTTTCCAATCCAACGTGGGTTTTGTACTTCTTGGGCTCTGTACCCACTAATATTTCCAGGCTAATTCATAACAAGCTGTACAAACCCAGTGCAAAACCATTTCAAAATGGTCTATTTTAAAATAGCCTCTTGAAGTGGTTTCAAATGGATAATTAAAGCATGAGCCAATTGCTTTCATGTGAGCACATGGGAAAAACTCATTGAAGTCAGCTCCAAAGTACATAAAAAGCAAACAGGCTGCAAACTGAAACCAAAAGCTATTGCTGTTGACTGAGGTACATTAGATACTGATTCCATTAATTGAAAGATCAGCTTCCTGCCTTAAGCAAACCGTTTTTCTCGATTTGTGCAGTGACAACATGTTTTAATTTTAATTATGAGAAGTTGTTGATCTGCAGGTTGTGTTCCAAAGGTACTTGAGTTGTTTCCTCCCATGATAAAACATAGATGATGTAGAGTAGACGATGCTGTCACCCAGTTACACATTTTAGGACATGGATTCGGATAATAAATGCCCCCACCGAGTGTGTTCTATGTGGGAGGATCATTTAACATGGATTGGGTTCTAGCCCAATACCTTCCCATCCATCCAGTGCCATAATACAGAAGGTAGGCAGGTCACACCCACCCACCATGCATAAATAAAGGGTCAGTTGAGTTTAGTAAAGGCTCAGTTGACGCCAACGTTATGCCAGCCATGCCATCACGTAAGTGGCATGGGCAGGCAAGTGAGAGTGGGCGACTCCATTTTCTTCTCAAAATGTTTAAAATTGTAGCAAGAGAGTTACAATAATTGGAGGGTGCTCCTTGCCTATCAGGGCTACCACCTGGGTGGATAGCAGTCCCCCTTACCTCCTGCTAACACAAGGTACAAAACAGTACCACCCCCCTTTGCTCCCATCCCTTTGGTACCAAAGCAGCTACATTTCACCCCTGTCCTGACCCAACCACCACCACCCCACCCCCACCAAACATCGGCCAAAGCTTCCAAGCTTAGCTTCCTCCAGAATCCATGGGATCTTCTACATGCATCTGTCTGCAATCCTGGCAATGCCAACCATACAGCCTTGGCAGGAGCATAGTCAGCGACTCCTGAAGGTGAGATTTACACCTATGAGGGTTATTTATCCCACTTGGGGGATGTGGTGGGGGGTGCAGTGAGGGGAGATATTTAACCTAGCACTTCACGAAGACTACTCCTCGCAATTCCATGGACAAGTTGCCAACCACGCTGAGAGAAAAGTTGGTCGTTGGCAATCCATTTGTGGAATTGCAAGGAGTATTCTTAGTGAATTGCTGAATGTTTCATAAAACCAAAGGTATAGGATTATAGAAATTTACAGCTTAGAATGAGGTAATGCAGCCCATCATGCCAGTACTGGCTCTTGGAAAGGGCAGTTGTACTTTCTTCCATATCTGCACTTTTTGTCCCATACCCTGTAACATCCCTATCTTGAGTTCCTGTGCAACTCTATGTGAAATTAATTTGGCAGTTAGCTCTAAAACCATTTTAGGTAGAGAATTCCAGATCCCTATAACTTTCAGAGTGAAAACAAATTCTCCTTGTCTCCGATCTGGATCATTTGACAATGATTTTAATCATACCTGCGTGTATAAGCAGCCGTATGAAAGTTTTTACAGTGTCTCGCTGGTTAACTCTCTGATGACCAACTACAGCGCAGTTGGAATATGAAATGATCAGATACCAGGTCATCCACCTGACCCTGTTCAGCTCATTTAGGAATACCCAGCAAAAAAGACTCATGAGAAAGTAGGAGAGACTAAAAGACTGAATGCTCTATTTAATGACTTTATTAACACTCTTGCAATCTCTCAAATTGTTTGCTAAACGCAAATCCCCAACAGAAAATAGAAAGTGCTAGAAAAACCCAGCAGGCTTAGCAGTAGAGATAGTAGGAACTTGAGATGCTGGAGAATCTGAGATAACAAGGTGTAGAGCTGGATGAACACAGCAGGCCAAGCAGCATCAGAGGAGCAGGAAAGCTGACGTTTCGGGCCTAGACCTTC
>JAHRHZ010000289.1:23570900-23592816 GCA_024137785.1 Ginglymostoma cirratum | reverse complement strand
ATCAGAGGAGCAGGAAAGCTGACGTTTCGGGCCTAGACCTTTCTTCAGAATTTTTCTTCCTGCTCCTCTGATGCTGCTCGGCCTGCTGTGTTCATCCAGCTCTACACTTGTTATCTCAGGCTTAGCAGTATCTGTGGAGAGAAACAGAGTTAATGTTTCAAGTCTGATATGACTCTTCTTCAGAACCCACAAAAATCTCCATCAACCGTTCGATGAATATAAAATATTTCAAGCAATATTCAATAAACATCAGGGCTTACACTGTTGTTATGGGCAGCATTTATCATTCAGTCAACACCATTAAATCTAATTACATTTATCTCATTCCTTAATGTGGGATATGTGTGAAAATTGTCTCTGCATCTGCAAGTACCTGAGAACAGTGGCAATCCTCCAAAGGTACTTGATTGTCTATGAAGCAGTTTAAACATCCTGATGATATAAAGAATGCTGGACAGCATCTGCTGTGAAACAGTTTAAACATCCTGAGGATTTGAAAGATGATTGGTTAATGTAAACTATTTCTTTTTCACTTATTAATGATTGACAGAGTTAATTACATAGCCAGGAACACAGAGATGCACTACCTTAGAAACCAGGTTAGGAAAAGGAAGATTAACTCGTGTATCAACTTTTGGTTACAATGCAGTGTCAGCACTAGGAGCTCAGAATGAAACTCTTTCTGATGCCCATTATGATCAATAACACCAAGGTCTGAAACTGCCTTTTCTGGCAGAGTAGATGAGAACAAAATAGCCTTCTGCCCCTCTGATATCTTCATTTTCCTGGCAAAGTGTTTGGCTGACAGTCAAGTCTATCTGTTTAGGTAACAAGTGTTTTCTTGCTTTCCAATTGGCTTAGGAAAGCATGTGTTGGTTGACTATTGGCTAGAGCAAGGAGCAAGTCATGTGATGAAAGCTCCAAGAATACATTTATTTACAGTTGGAAACCCTACATGGAAAGCAACAGAAGGTCTAGGCAGCAGGTGTCAACAGGAGTGAAAGTGATCCTTGGAACAGACCGCGGGAAATAGCAAGTAACTTGTTTTACAACCGAACAATTTCTTTTGGACATCAATTCAAGATATTGTCGGGCTGGTGTCAAATAGCTTTCATCTTTGCCCTTGCCCAAGACACACTTCGCCTTTAACACATTCAAGAGCAGCTGGGATGGCAGAAAATTGTCAGGAGAACAAAAGCAATGTATGTTTAGAAGGACCACAGATAGAGGAAAACATCACAATTGATTGAGCAGCAGGGTGCAATTTATTTGATGTTAACAATAGAGATTGATAGCAACATACTGAGAATCAGCTGCTCAATTTTGTTTTAAGTTGATCTTATTAAAACCAAAAGGAAAATGAACAGACCCTAGGAAGATTATTAAATGCTTCCCGTTCTATTTAAGCTGGAAGAAGTGGCAGGTAGTGGGCAAGAACCTCGGGAACAAAATTTAAACCTGTGGAAGGATTTTCACTTCTCAAAGTTTATGATTTACTGTTGCTTGCATTTTACAGTGAATAATACAGTAAAATCCAGTGAAAAATTTCAACAGTCACTACAATCCAGCACCATTTTGAATAGATTAAGCATAAGGCGATAGCCTAATGGTATTATTGCTGGACTGTTAATCCAGAGAACCAGATAACATTCTGCAGACCCGGGTTCGAATCTTGCCGTAGCAATTGGTGGAATTTGAATTCAACAAAAATCTGGAATTAAGAGTCTCATGATGACCATGAATCTATTGTCGATTGTTGGGTAAAACCCTTCTGGTTCACTAATGTCCTTTGGGGAAGGAAACTGCCATCCTTACCTAGTCTGGACTACATGTGACTCAAGACCCACAGCAATGTGGTTGACTCTGAACTGCCCTCTGGGCAATTAGGGATGGGCAATAAATGCTGCCTGGCTAGCGATGCCCTCTCCTGTTAATGATCTTAAAAAAAGGATAAAAGGTATAATTGAAAGAAAGCTCTGAGCTGGTTCATCAACAACACCCACTCTGCCTTCCCTCCTCCACTGCCTTGCCACTTTCAGCACTGGACCCACCAGTGTAGGAGTTGCCACTCTTTAGGTATCATCTCTTTTGCCACTGGGCCCACTTCGCTGCTGCTGATGCCGGGTCCTGTGCTGATCCCACACCGCCCCGCAACTAGGAGCCCCCGGCTCCACTGCCGCCTCGATGACACCAAGAGTCCTGGCACTGGGCATAGCACACCACTGACCCTGCAGCCACCAGCTCACCAGTGCCAGGAGTTCCTGCTCTGGGCATAATGCAACCAGGACTCCCTGGCTACACTGCCAGACCAGGCTGCTGCTGCTGTCTCGCCAAGAGACCGCCCACCACCCCTCTTCCAGCCACCCTCCTCCAAAATGTCGCCTCGCTGGCGCCATCCTGAAAAGCCCGAACACCGGCAATAGTTGGAGGAGCTTTGCTGCCACCGAATGCTGGGGTGGACCTCCCTGCTGTCACTGCCACCACTGCCTCCAGTCTCCGTGAAGAGTTGCCATTCTGTGCAAGGCCCGCTCTAGCTGGCACTCCAATGTCGCTAACTAACCCACCTAAGAAGGCCCCAAGAAAAGAAAAACGAAAGAAAGAAAAATATGAAAGAGAAAGAGCCTGTGTAAAATGGAAAAGGGAAGAAAGAAAGCAGATAGCAGCCGATGAGCCTCGGGCAAGAGCCCACATGCAGCCCCTACTACTCCACCACCAGTTTGATGTTTAAGTATCAATGGATGGAACGTGTGCCCTGATGGAGCTAGACTTTGAGCAGGCTAAATAGCAATCTTTAAAGGCACCACTGCAAAGGCAACACAAAAACAGGAAATGTTCAAATTGTAAGATGGTTTGTGTGGTATTCAGAAGGATACTGTTGCAAAAATCAATCCTCATGATGGTAACCCTGCACAATCATGGCCTAGTAATCTCTCCTTTCTCTCCACAGTCCTAGGACCTCTACCATTAAAGTGTGCATTGGAGCCACTGAATTTTCTTGTCGTTAAATCTTTTGGCCAGTTTACAAAATGTTAATTTTGGGATGATATCTGACATTGGTCCTGCCATTTGCCCAAAAGAGCAGGTGACCTTCCCACATCTGGCGGATATTTGAAACTGCTTCCAAGACAACACAGTGGCTCAGTGGTTAGCACTGCTGCCTCACAGTGCTAGGGACCTGGGATCAATTCCATCCTCAGGCAACTGTCTGTGTGGAGTTTGTACATTCTCCCCTTCTCTGCATGGGTTTCCTCCGGGTGCTCTGGTTTCCTCCCACAGTCCAAAAATGTGCAGGTTAGATGGATTGGCCATGCTGTAGTGTCCAGGGATGTGCAAGCTACATGCATTAGCCATGGGAAAACACAAGTTTACAGGGATAGAGAGGGGTGTGTCTCAGTGGGATTTTTTTAGATGGTCAGTGTAAACTTGATGCGCCAAATGGCTTGCTTGCCCACTGTAGGGATTCTATTATTCCAGCTGGAATTATTTAAATAAGGGAACCTCCCCAACCCAGGGCCATTAGCAGTGATTCCCAGCAGGCAGCATCTAATATGAACACCCAGGCTGAAAGGCTGGCAGATTTTTAAGCCCCAATGAGTTTGCAAACGATGGGGAAATAACTTTCTGTGAAACCCATCAGTGGGAGCACTGCAGATTACAGGGTCTCCCTTGAAATGTTTATTTGTTTCAAATCAGTCTCATAAATTCCTGTCCATAACTTTGTTGTATGGTCCCAAATGATAGATCAAAGTAATTATTTAGTATTCAGGTGAAAGAGCAGAAGGAAGGACTTTGGTACAAAAAGTACAGTATACTAAAAAATCTCAACACTGCAAAAACAAGAATTTGTTTTTTTAGCCAAATGCGTTGAAAAGGAAAGATGATATATAAGTATCATTCTCCAAAAAAAGTATGGTTGTATTGGTGTTAATGGCAGAGTTTTAATATACAATTTATGATTTAATAGTCCGGAACACGGCTTGTCTTGAAATCTTTCTGTGCATGCAACTGTTAGAATCACTTTGAAAGCCCTCTGACAGTGTCATAGATTTTTGGTTCTGAGGTGATTCTCCCTCCAAATTACTGTCCCTTTTTGTGGTCAAGTATGTTGTCTCTTCTTAACATGACATTATTGACATCGGGAACTGAGCATGCGAAGGGATTGTGGCTGTCATTGTAGCATTCTGAGCAAAGCAGCAACGCCACTTCCATTGTCTAAGCAATTCTTTTTTAAACTTTATCAATTAGCCCACATGTAAACATTATCCCCACTCAGAAGAGAATAATGTGGGGGCAAGTACCAGAGGTTTTGAGATCCCCAAACACCTCAACCTGTCATTGATCCCCTCTAGCCTCACACCTACCATCTTTCTTTTTGTTCATTTATGGGTTATAGGTACTGCTGGCGTTCATTGCCCATCCCTAACTACTCTGGAGAAGACGATGGTGAGCTGCCTTCTCGGTAGATACACCAACAGTGCTGTTATGAAGGGAGTGCCAGGATTATTACTCCAGTGAAAGAACAGAAATTTATTTCTTAAGTCAGGATGATTTGTGGTTCGGAGGGGAACTTGCAGGCTCTCATGCATCTGCTGCTGTTGACATTCTAAGTGGTAGAGATCATAGATTTGGAAGGCGCTAACAAGGAAGCTTGGTAAGTTCCTTCAGTGCATCTTGTACATTGTACACACTGCTGTCACAGTATGTCACTGGTGAAGAAATGGTGTGAGTTACTCACCACGGAATTTTTTGACCTGCTATTGTAGCCAAAGCATATATTTGACTAGCAAAGTTCCGTTTCTGATCAATGGTTAAATGCAGGATGTTGATAGTGGGGAATTCAGCAATGGTAATTGATCATAAAAGGGTGATCATTAGAATATCTTCTCTTGGAGACAGTCATTGCCTGGTACTTGTGTGGCCCAAATATTGTTTGCCATTTGCCAGCCCAAGCCTGGATGATGTCAACTTGCTGTATATGGATGCAGACTGCTTCAGTGTCCAAGGAGTCCCAAATGGTGCTGCATATTGTGCAGCCATCAGCAAACATTCCTTTTGCTAATGTTATGATGGATGGGGGTCATTGATGAAACAGCTGAAGATGGTTAGAAGTAGAACACTACCCTGAGGAACCCCTGCAATGATATTCTTGGACTGAGATGGTTGACCTCCAACCATTGCAATCGTTTTCCTGTGTACCAGGTATGACTTGTGGAGAGTATTCTTCCTGATTAAACCCAAATTAAACTTTAGTGAGCAGATTATTCCTTTCTAAATGCCACTTGATGGAATTTCTTCCAACACTTTGCTCATGATCGAGAATGGACTGGATTCTGTCAGGTTCACTCTGCTCCCGACTTCGTTACAACCTTGGTCTAAACATGAGCAAAAGAAAATGGACTGGTAGGGTGTTAATTGGCGCTTTGGATTTGCCTTGCTTTTGGTGTACAGGACATACCTGGGCAATTTTCGATACTGTCATGCAGATTCCAGTCAATGTCATAGGTGTACTGACATGGCCTGACTAGGGACGCAGCTAATTCAAGACTATAAACCTCAGGAAGAGGCCAAGATGGATCATCTATTTGGCTCATCTGAGTGGAGATGTTTGCAAATGCATCAGCCTTGTCTTTTGCTTTGGTGTGCTGGGCACACTGAAGCTGAGAATATTTATGGAGTCGCTTCCTCCTCTTAGTTGTTGAATTATACATCACCAATCATAACTGGATGTAACAGGAGTATAGAAGTGATATCTGATCCATTAATAATAGCATCACTTTGCGCTGTCTATAGCAAGCTGATGTTTGGCGTTAAAGTAGTCCTGTGTTGTAGTTTCACCGGGTTGAAACCTCATTTTTAGGTATGCTTTGAGCTGGTCCTGACATGCCCTCCTGCGCTTTCCATTGAACCAGGGTTGATCTTCCAGCTTCATGGTAATGGCAAAGTGAGGGATATGCCAGCCCACAAGATTAAAAATTGTGGTTGAATACAATTCTGCTGCAGCGGATGGTCCACTGCAGTTCGTGGATGCCCACTTTTGCATTTCTAGATCTGTTCAAAGCCTGTCCCACTTAGGATGGTGGCAGTGCTACACAATATGATGGAAAAGCCTAAAAGTGAAGACTTTAAGGACTTTGTGTTGCTTACTCCTACCAATACTGCCATGGGCAGATGCATCAGTAACAGGTAGATCAGTGAGGATGAGAGCAAGTAGAATTTTTTCTCTTTGTTAGTTACCTCACCACCTGCTGTAAGCCCAGTGTAACAGTTTCGTTATTACTCATGCTGCCGAGCCACTCTTGGAGGCGATCATTGAAGTCCTCTACCCAGAGTACACGCTCTGCCCTTGCCACTCTCAATGCATCCTCCAAGTGATGTTCAACATGAGGGAACACTGATTCATCAGCTGAGGAGATAAGGGATGGTGGTAGTTGGTAATCAGCAGGAAATTCCCTGGCCCATGCTTGATCTAATACCATAAGACTTCATGAGTCTGGAATCATTGTTAAAGACTCCAAAGTCAACTCTCTCCTAACTGTATACCATTAAGCCATCACATCTCTGGTGGGTCTATCCTGCCAGTGGGACAGGATATACCTATGTTTGGTTATGTTGGTGTCTGGTATAGTAAGGTGTTGATTGACTAATCTGTAGGAATGCTGTCCCACCTTTGGCTCAAGCCCACAGAAGGTGCTAAGGAAGTTACTGCCAAGTCGACAGGTTTGCATTTCGATGCCTAAGTCAATGCCAAGTTCCCAAAGCTTAATTCCTTCTTTAGATGTAGATATGGGCCAGGCTAGGTGGTGATAACAGATTTCCTTCCCTAAAAGGCATTTGTGAACCATAGAAGCATATCCCAGCATGATTCATTATCTTCAGAGCAGGATGGCAAAAATAATGGGCTCAGTTAATTACAAGGCAGAGAGACAAAGAGAAATCAGCTAACTGGATGGAAAACTAAGTTAAGCAAAAGATGACAATTAGATAATGATGAGGGGGCGGTGGGGAAGAGTTGGGGAAAGGCCTGGCTGGAATAAGGGACAGAGACTAGTGAATCTACGCAGAGAACTGCTCCAAAAGATGTACTCTGATGTCAATATCGAGAAGTGCTTTTCTTGCATAATCACGATGAACGTTTTAAAATTTGCTGATGGCATTAAATTAAGGGAATACAGATGGAGGAATTGATAATACTTAAAGGGACCTGTACCTATTAAACAGATAGCCTAAGACAGATTTTAATGGAGATAAATGTAAACGTATGCAAATAGGAAGTGGAAACATGAGACGCATATATGATGAAGGTAGATCCATTAGCAAAGATGGGACAGGAGAAGGATTCAGTTGTGATTATTGATTATTAGCCACTGAAATTTCCAGTCAATGTGAAGCTGTTGTCAACAAAGTTAATCACATACTGTGTTACAATATCTCTAAAGAGCACGTTTTTCTCTTTTTTTTTTGTCCCAATCTATTCCACTTATATCATCCTTTTCCACTTGACTGCATGCTGTGATTCAATGACACGGCATTGCTTACTCTCTGGTATCCCACCCAAATGACATTTTATCATGTGTGAGCCTGAGCAATATCACAAACTATTTAACTATGGTGGGCAATAACTGAAAGCTGCCCTGTCTTTCTCCAGCCTATGTCCTCATGCTGTCCAACAACAATTTGCATTTACATAGCACTTTAATTCAATAAAACATTCATCTATTTTGCAACTAACAAATCAAAAAAATCCCAGGGAAAACTCTAATGTCCTGTTTCTCAATGACTTGAGATTTGCTAGGACTGTTGGATGCCACATTAAGTCAAATGCTGCCTTAATATAAAGACTAGTCTCTCTCACCACAGTTTTCGAGTTCTGTTCTTTTGTCCACATTTGGATCGAGACTGTAATCAGGTCAGGAGTTGACTGACCGAGGCAGAACCCAAATTGGGTGCCAGTGGGCAGGTTATTCCTTTGCAAATGCCATTTGTTAGCATTCCCTTTGATCACTTTTGTATCTACACCACAATGAGCCATGAATACAGGAAAAAAAAGTAATGTTCTGGTAATGAAAGTTATTTACTGCAGACTACATTCTATTAAGAAAAGCACTGTCTTTCATAAAAACATATTTTAGCAAGTGTTGACACCTCTTGATAATCTATTTCATGACAGATCAATATTTCTTGACAATTCTTGACAGGTTGACTTTTTTTCAAAAAATTTCATGACACTTCTTACCCAGTCAACACTTCTTGACAGAGCTTGACACTTCTTGACAGAGCTTGACACTTCTTTACAGGTCAACAGTTCTTTTCACTAAATAGTTCTTGGCACTTCTTGAAATGTTTGATAGTTCCCAGGGGTTTGTGCACTTCTTACCACACAACCTTTCCACAATTAATTTCCACATCTAATTTCCACCATCCCACCCCATCCTTGATACCTGACTCCCACACCTAAAGGATACAGACTCCATCCCCCCAAAAGAAACACTGAGCCCTAGTCCATATCAACAGGGATACCGCAGCTCTGCAAAGGACTACACTGGCTAGCCAGAAGAAACACACTGAGAATTGATGTGCTGTTGCCCTGTGCAATTTCCACTATCAGCGTTACAAGACTCCAGGGATTTCAAATAAGATTTGAATGAGGTAGCTGATCATTTAAATTGCCTACTGCCTCCACAAAATGCTCATGTGCAAATTACCAGTAGCCCTCAATTTCCCTGTGAAAATGGAAAATACCTGGTACAGGACAGGACTAGGGTTTTCTGACATCTTCTACCATTTTCATCGTTCATCACAATGGAGACACAAAAATCTGTGCCAGAGCCACATGCACCCTTAGCTTCATTGGAAGATAGCAGAACAGCAGAATCTAGTTTCTTTAATGCTGACAGCAATAGAAACTGGATCTCATCTGGTTTCATGTTACTTTTGTTGTTGAATTTTAGTGCAAAAACAGAGAGTTATTGCCTGAAGCGTACATGATTTTTGGAACCAACATGTTTATAGCTAGAAAACCTCAGATTTAACCGGCGAGACATCTTTGGAAAGAATAAATATAGGTCATTAAACACTAGCTTAAGTAACTGTTAAACACAAATGAATAAACATACATTAAGGATCTACCAAAAACAAATGCATTCACAAGGCATGTTGCTAAAATAAGTTGACCTGCATCATTAGTGCGACCTCAATGTGTCGTAAGAAATTCTGGTCAACTCCTTAGATGTGGTGCAGATGATTATCCATCCATTCAAAGGTTGGATGAAGTACTCTCTGTCCCACAAATAAAGAATGTTTGCTTTCCTCACACCTGAACTGGACTAAGCCAATGTTGAATTTTGAGTTTATCTTCATTTATGTTCATCTAACAGCAATTCACTGTTGAAGGAACTTGATACAACATCAAAGCCATATGTGACATGGGGTATTTGACAAGGCACAGTAGCAAAAACAGTCCAAATACAGGATCCTTTTCTAGGCAAATAATACGTATTACTGTGAGATAGTAAGAACTACAGATGCTGGAGTCAGAGATAACGCATTGTGGAGCTGGGGAAACACAGCAGGGCAGGCAGCATCAGAGGAACAGGAAAGTTTGACATTTCAGGTCAGGACCCTTCTTCAGAAATGGGCCTGCTGTGTTTCTGCAGCTCCACACTGTGTTAACCAAATGTATTACTGTAATGGCAGTTTACATCACTGTGATTTCAATTCACTGAGGTATTGGGTGATTATGTCAAAATCATATTTGTCTTTCCAGTCCATTCCTAAATATTTTATATGCTTTGTCTTTCAGTCAAACAAGGTTCCTGTGGTGCAGCCATCCCATGCAGTCCATCCCCTCACACCTCTCATCTCCTACAGCAATGAGCACTTTGCCCCAAGTTCACACTCACCACACCTTCCAGCAGAGATCAACCAAAAATCAGGTAAGTGGATCAGCACTGCTGATTATCTTTGTGAAAATCATTTCCAACACGTTGCTGTTAATGAGGAAACAACAGCTGCAATGGTGATGTATTTAACACAAGAAGTAAAAGAGCCAAGTTCCCATCCAAACGAGCCTTCATGCACAAGGCAGAAATTGTGAAAAAAATAGACAATAAATTACAAGAAAGGAATCATCTTCTTCAATGGTCTGTTTTAATGTTAGTGAAGAGAAGCACATTCATTCAGAGAGAACAATGGACCAGCTTTCAAATTATTCTGACTCAAGCATCTTGAAATAAAACTCTGTACATTGGGTTTTCAAAATGTTTCCTGCTCTCGCTCCTGTTATCTTCTTCCAAAATTCTTCCTGCTTTAAAACAGTTTCACATTCCTGTAAATGCTTTTCCAAACCACTTTGTCATTGATCTGCTTTTAACAAGAAATGAAATTGAAAGTGAAGGTAGAAATTATAGCTGCATTTGGAAAAGTTTCAGCTGAAGATGGCTATCTACTGGAGTGTTCAAAATGGAGGGTTAGTCCCAGTTATTACGTTAACTGAGTCTGTTTCACACAACCCTGGCTGAAAAATCCTTAAACCCTGTACCAGCCATTCAGAAAAAAAGTTTCCTTGAGTTCTTAATAAGTGCATTCATTGCATAGTGTCCTGCTGAGGCATACAAATCTGAAGGTTTCATCCCTGGTCATTGCTGAGCCTACAGATCTTAGCAGAATGACAATGATTGATCCTAATGTTCTGAGGCTAGAAAGAGGATAACACATTCCAGTGTGTCATCTCGTACTTCCTGTTGAAAAGTATATGTTGTAGAGAACACCTGACCTCTGATAAAACAGCCTATAATGCACACTAACGTTATAGTCAGAAATACCAAGCAAAACTCAAAACAAAGACTTGATGGAAGTAATGAAAGAATTGCTTGTCAATTATATTTTTTCCACATTAACCTTGACAAAAATAAATGCCAGCATCTTTATGCATGAAACTAGCTTTGGGTGTCAGACAGTGGTTTAACCTTTTCCTTCCCAAGCAAAGTAAAAGCATGTAAATTAATTAACGAAATGTGTGATTGTGGTATACTTGTGTCAGGGATTTGACCGGAAATAGCAGTGAAAAGGCAAAGTGATCTTTACATTGTGAGTAATATCTAAATGTCAAGTTAGGTCAATGTGAGACTGAGCTTTGGAGTCTGTGCTACTTAAAAGAAGTTGTGTCATCACGTTTGGGAGCTTTGTGGTCAGATTTAGTTTGTTGTAAAACTTGGAGTTTGCTCAGAATACTTAGTTGGAACATTGTTGCCACAATTTTTATCAGAAGGAAAGTTCATTTGTCATCCAGTCTTACATTCACTGCTTTGAGCCTTTCTTATAGTATTATTTGCAATGTCCATTTTTAACATCAAACTAGTATGGAGAGATGTTAACTTCTGTCCACTTGGTACAAGCCTAGGTGGACCTCTGACATTAATTTCCCATCCAAATTTCTTCAACTTTATGAAGTGACATGTTAGAAACTATCAGTGGAGCGTGAAGAGAGGAAGAGATTTAGAGTGTGGAGAACAGGGGTTTCTCTCTTTAAATATTCATATTGAACCCCAGTGCCATCATCAAGACCTAAGTGTTGTTCCAATCAGTGCCCAGAGAACCTCTGCCATTGGAGCCTGGTGTCAAAATGTTGGCACCAGAAGAGGTCAAACCAATTCGTCTATCTAAGTGACATCTTTCCGTGAGGTCAGGACAAGCTGAAGTGCTCTAACAGGCTCCACAAGAAAGATTTAGAGCCCCCCTTCCCAGGAATTTAAATTGTTTGTACCTCACATTGCCAAGATTAGGGCAGATTGCCACCCACCTCTGCACCCATCTACCTGGTTCCTGTCCTGAGTGGAACCTGGGGAAGAGTTTGTCGGAAGCAGTTAGTGACGTGGTGGAAATTAATCATACCTCTGGTCTCATCACTGTGTTCCTACATGTCTAACATGACAATGGCATTTTTTAAGTCATGTAGAGTTAGGATACAGTTAGGAACACGTTGGAAGGCTGAATAGGATGCCCATGTTCTAATTTTTCTAACTGGAGTACGCCCGTGTACAAAAAAGCTGCCAACAAATTTTTGTAACAGATGATTTTGGGTTATTTTGAAAGAATGTAACAACTTGTGAATATTGAAAAACAATGTTTTGTGTTAGAGGGTTCCATTTTTGCTACATTTTGATACTGATTGCTCACGTACAGGAAATTTGTTGTGAGTCAAAAATTCCTGCGAGTACTCTTTTTAAACTTATACAAAAGAAGTAATAAATTAGTCATACATTAAAAGGCATTAAGTGCTGCTCAAAGGCCTGTGAAGCTGACTGATAGCATTGTGTTGCAACTATATCCTTGTGTGGAGAAGTGAAGCCATATTTTGTTAGGTTTGAATGAGCCAAACTGTTTCCATGTTCACAGAGATTGGACGTTTAAGCGATTTTCCGTCATTTGAATTTTAAAACAGAACCCAATAATGCTCCTATCGTACATGGATCTGCCAAACGCAACATTTTTATCTTTTTATCTTCTTTTTATCATCTATTACATAGGAGACATGGCATTATAATGGTCCATTCAGAAATGAGGACAGATAACCTGGTACAGTAACTGGACTCCTTATTCCTAACCCTCATAGTACACTGAATAGGAAGCTCTTTTCATTAGTTCCTTAGCAACAAAGGAACTGGATTAGACCACTGAGCTCCATTAGTCTGTTCTGCCATTCATAGATTACGATTCATCCGTACATCAGCTTAATTAGCCACGTTTGATGCATATTCCTTGCTAATCCTTCCTGTAATCTCGTAAAAAGGTTACCATCTCTGTTTTGAAATCTTCAATTGGCCCAGCATCCAGATTCTAGGGGGGAGAGAATTGCAAATTTCCATTACCTTTTGCATGAAGAAGGGCTTTTTGAGTTAATTCCTAACTAGCATGCTTCTGATTCAAAGATTATGAGGACCAATTATTTCAATTGGCGAGATGGCTAGCGTGTTGTTCAGAACAATAGCATGGATTCTATTCCCATTCTGAGCTGAGATAGGCTTGGAACCTGCTTCCTTACCTTTCCCCTAAAAGTGGAAGGTGATGAACAGCTCAGAATAATGTATCAGCAGATAATGATCCAAGGACCAGCTTTCAGGCAGAGTACATGACATGACCATTGTAACATAGTGCTTCCTTGATCTGGGTTCCCCATCTAATTAGAAAGCTTCTCAATATTAAATTCTTATACATCTGTTAGACCACACCTCAAATTTCGAATCTCAAGAGAATACAAGATAAACCCTGATGCCCAATCAAATTCAACGGTTCATTATGGAGAAATGTAGCGATTAATTTTTTTCCAACAATAAGGGGACAAAGTGTTCTGTGAATGAGTTACTTGCATGGTAAACAAGTCAATACATATCTGGTCATCATTCAGCTCTGGGATGCATTTAACTAAACTGGAAAATAGTAAGAACAGAAACAGAAGTTGCTGGAAAAGCTCAGCAGGTCTGGCAGCATCTGTGAAGAGAAAATCAGAGTTAACGCTTCTGGTCCGGTGACCCTCCCTCAGAACTGTAAGGGGACAAAGTGTTCTATGAATGAGTTACTTGCATGGTAAACAACTCAATACATATCTGGTCATCATTCAGGATGGTAAGGTTGTCCAGTGGGTTATTATGTTAGGGATCAGGCCATGTTGTTTTCAATGGTTGCATGAGTCAGAGACTGTGTTCTACAATTGTATTTCTGATAACAAAACCCTCCAGTGAGAACAAATGGAAGAAGAGTTTACCTGGAATTCTATCATTGTCGAGATGGACATCGCTGACAAATCACCTCCATTGTCATGTTTTGCCCCAATAAGATGCGCTTTGTTATAACTTATGCCTGTACAGTGGCAAAAGATGCGTTAAGCAGGAGTTCATGATATTGTCAACATCGTGCCATTCTCAATATGGTGCACCACTTACAATTTCTCTCATTTTGTCTTCTGAAATGATTATAATTAAAATTCTTAGTGCCAATGGCGCGCATCCAAAACTCATTTGGTTTTGCAGCAGGGGAAGCTTTTCAATGGTGAAACCTCCCATCAGCTGACAATGTTCATCTATGGGCAACTTATTAAAGCGTTTTCTGTTCAGACAGGGAAGCTCTGCCACGATTTTCCAGCCTAATTCCAGCACCTTAACGTAAGACTTAAGAGCATAAAGGTGGCATGGGTGTTTTTCAAAAATAAATGTACTTAAAATTGTTTCACATAACGTTCGTTTCATTTTATTCAGATTCTACATTACTATTATTCATTGAAGCTTGCTTGGTCTGACCATTCGTGGTTGGTACGCATTGAAGGTTGTTGGGAAATTAGGGACATTTCCTCAATTGCAGAGGAAGCAATTTTGTGTTTTTGTGTTCACTCATGTTGGTGTCCAGGCTTGTATCCCCCAACTTCTTTCATTCTATTATCTGACAACAATCTCAGCAAGGATAATGTAAGTGTTGTGGGTGGGTTCAAATGCCCTGTAAGGACTCTGGCCATACCCCAAGATGAACACACATTTGGACATACAGACACTGTCCTTTAGGCCTCTCATTTTCTTGTCCTGACTGATTATCCCCACCAACATGCAGAACTAGCCCTTCTCCCCACCAGCATTTTACACAAAGGACAGCAGGCCCTACCCTTTTCACTTCTCTATGTCCCCAACCCCACTTCAAATTCCTCTCACCACTCACTCACCCCAACTAGTACTCTATTCAGGAGTTCATTCTGCTGCTCCTCTCCTTCGTGTCATGGAGTTACAAACATCACTGACCTTACACAAAACTGCACAGAGCTGTCATGAGCACGCCTCCTTCAAATAATTTTGAACTGGGTGCCACAAGATTCCTGTGTGTCACCGACATTATCTGAAGGTAGGACTTTTACTGACCTTTAAGGACCACTTAAAAGCTCTGTCCACCACCACTGAGATTAACCGTGGTCCTGTGTCAATCCTAATACTTCTTTTCTGTGGACTACTTGTGACATTGGCTTGAGAAGAATGGATCACCTTAGTCAAAGGACATTAGGTAGTGATTACCTGCTGGGAGCCAAAACCTTTCCCTTGCTTTCTACTCCTCTGGTCCCCTATTCCCCCACGACTCCAACCATAGAACTTTGGGTCTTGATTCCACGGCCTCACCAATGGCCTCATCACTGATTGGTATTGATGCAGAAGGAGTTCCGTGGAATCAGCAGTGAGGTCTTTGCTCGTGTCCAGATGCCGGATGGGATCTCCAATGTATTAGCAAAATTCAGCTTGTACTACGAATCACTATCCAGAATTATTCTGAGGGAAAGAACGCTGAACTGGATACAAGTCTTGGTCTGTACCATAAAACTAACAACCTTAAATGGGAACAGCAGGTCTGACTGCATCCATGGACAGAAAGCAGAGTTAACATTTTGGGTCCATTGACTCTTGTTCAGAACTATTAGTAGCTGGGAAAGGGTGGGGTATGTATGCTGAAGTCAATGGGTGGAGGTGGGTTGGGAGGGGAGAAGGAGTAAGCAAATAGGTGGAGATGGAGCCCAGAGAGAGAAAAATATAGTTAGGAAGAAAAAGGAATATATAATGGTAAGCCAGGGAGAAAGGAAAGTCGATAATGGGGACTATAAGTAAGTGAAAATTTATTGGCAATGTTAAAAGCTCATGTTATCACGGGGCCTGGGGTTTGGGGTTGGGTAAAGGACATAGACTGAGTGACCGCTTTGGAGAACACCTCCATTCTGTCCGCAAAAATGACTCTAAGCTTCCAGGTGCCTGCCACTTCAACACATCGCCGTATTCCCTGGCCAACATTTCCGTTTCAGGCTTGTTGCAATGCTCCAGTGAGACTCAGTGCAAGCTGGAGGAAGAACATCTCATTTGACGCTTGGGAATCTTGCAGCCTTCAGGACTTAATATTGAGTTCAATAATTTTACAGCCTGAACTCCTTCCTCTATGTCCTTTATCCAGCCCCACACCCCTGGCCCTGTCATCACATGAGGCGCTTTCAACAGAACCAACATATCTTCACCTACTTGGATTCCTGTTATCAGTTTTTCTTTCTCCCTGGTTTACTATTTTCCATCCCTTTGTCTGCCTGACTGTCTTTCTGTCTCTCTGGGCTCCATCTCCACCCATTCGTTTACTCCTTACCAACCCACATCCCCCCAACCTCCTGCTTTCAGCATATACACCACCTTTTTCTAGCTACTAATAGTTGTAAAGAAGGAGTACTGGAACCAAACATTAACTCTGCTTTCTCTCCACTGATCCTGCCAGACCTGTCGAATTTCTCCAGCTATTTCTGTTCTGTATCAGATTTCCCGAATCTGTAGATTTTTGTTTTATTTTACTGAACTAGCTACCTTCACAGGTTACCACCTTCAAATAAAACAGAGTAAATCTCACATGGTTCAGGAAATTACAGGACCATAACATTGTAGTTTAGCCAACAGGCATCAGTCTGAATCATCTGTGCGGAATAAAACAAAGCAAGAGGGAAAAAAGTAGAAAGACAAACAAGGACTGAATATTTGGCTGTCATAGAATCCCTACAGTGTGGGGGCAGGTCATTCAGCCCATCGAGTCCACACTGACCCTCTGAATTCCCACCCAGACCCACCCCATCCCTGTAATTCCCATTGGCTAACCCACCTAGCCTGCACACTATGAGCAAATTAGCATGGCTAAGCCACCTAACCTGCACATCTTTGGACTGTGGGAAGAAACCAGAGCAAACTCACAAAGACACAGGGAGAACATGCAAACTCCACACAGACAATCACCTGAGAGTGAAATTGAACCTGGGTCCCTGGAGCTGTGAGGCAGCAGTTCTAACCACTGTGCTACCATGCCACCCACTGCCTATCAGTGAGAGGAAAACATGCTGAAAATACAAAACAGGCCAGTCAGTATCTGAAAAACAGACAATTTTTAGAACATTTCAACAGAATTAGTGGACTCTTCCTCCATCATAAATTGTCATTGACTGAACACTGATCAGTCATAACAATATCTGTAGACTTAATTTCCCTTGCCTTCATCTCTTACTGATGGTGGAGGATTATGTAGTTAGATGAGACTAGTTATTTTGGAGAAGTGGGGCTAAGAACAACTGAAGCAAATGGGTTAATATCCTTGTGTGGTTCCTGCTTGTATAGCACAGAAATGAAAAGTGCAATGCCAAAAGACTCTATTGGCTTCCAAGTTAACCGCAGCAAAGATCTGCAAACAACTGAAAATAAAACCACAATATGTTCCGCACGCTAATCTTTGAAAATATGAAGGATTTAGAGTGTTTTATAAACATTTAAGAGTGTTTCCATTTAAAAGCATCTGCAGGAAGCCTCCAGTCCAAAGTGTTTTGAAGTGTATATAAGACAGTTTATTTGAGATGGATATATCCTTTCTATGTAGTACTGAGTTTTTCATCCAACTGTGTTCAGTATCCGGTGGTATACAGAACTGTACAGTGTTGGAAAGTCCCTAGTTTTAGTCTTTTGCCTGTACTGAGTTTGCTGATATGGCTAGAACAATGATAAGAGTGTTATAATTGATTTTGAGTGTCCCTGATTTAGGGAAATGGAATGGTGGAAGTGGAGAGGAAATCACGGTTTCAATACTTACCACCATACAGTGACCCCTGCTGGAAAGTGCCTCAGTGCAGATATAAAGCATAGTCATATCGATTCTAATAACCCTTTCCAGTCAACTAACCAGTCACCATTCATTACCTAAATCAGTTCTTATTTCAGACTTATCCCAGTATAACACTCATTTTAACAGGTCAGGCTTTGTCATAGAGGTGTACAGCACAGAAAAAGACCCTTTTGACCATCGAGTCTGTGCCAGTCAAAAACAACCACCCAACTATTCTAACCCTCATAATTTTATACGCCTCAATCATGTCTCCCCTCAGTCTCTTCTGCTCCAAGGAAATTAACTCCAGTCTGTCCAATCTCTCTTCATAAGTCAATCTCTCCAGCCCAGGCAACATCCTGGTATAAAAACAAAGTTGCTGGAAAAGCTCAGCAGGTCTGGCAGCATCTGTGGAGGAGAAAACAGAGTTACAATTTCGGGTCCGGTGACGCTTCCTCAGAACAGAACATCCTGGTATATCTCCTCTACCCTGTCTCGAGTCTACCATTTCCCTCCTATAATGTGGACTCCAGAACTGCACACAATACTGTAGCTGTGGCCCAAAAACATTTTAAGCAGTTCCATCATTACTCCCTGCTTTTAAACTCTATACCTCGTCCAAAGAAGCAAGTATCCCATATGCCGCCTTAACTACTTTATCTATCCGTCCTGCTACCTTAAAGGACCATTGCACATGCACACCAGTGTGTAAATTGGAGAAGAAGGGGAGGGTTGGAGAATTGTTTGTTTGAGAGTTAAAACTGCTGGCATTGGCTGGAAAAAAGCAAAGACTCATGTTTTTACAGGTCATGGTTGTAGCAGCAATCAGGCGTCAGAGAACAGTGACAGGAGACAAATAAACATTTAAAGGGGCCTTGCAAATGGCAAAACAGAGTCTGCACTTTGCAACTGCCATTGCAGCCTCAGAGCTTGTGATTCTTAAATCCCATCCTGCAACCGCACTAAGGTCTCAATCCAGAGTTTGACATAAATCCTACATGTGTTAGTTCTCCCTTGCATGAAGACCTGGAGAGCTGTTAGCAGTTGTGGAGAGATAGTAGGAACTGCTGATGCTGGAGAATCTGAGATAACAAGGTGTAGAGCTGGATGAACACAGCAAACCAAACAGCGTCAGAGGAGCAGGAAAGCTGACGTTTCGGGCCTAGACCCTTCTTCAGATCTAGACCCAAAACGTCAGTTTTCCTGTTGCTTGGCCTGCTGTGTTCATCCACCTCTACACCTTGTTATCTCATATGTTAGCAGTTGTGGACCTGTACACCAGAAACTTTCTGAAGAGATGTAACGAAGACTAAGGACAAAGTCTCGACTCAATCTGCTGGATGTACAGATTAATAGATTTTTAAAATGTTGATAATGGGTATGATTAGACATTTTTCTTGTTTATATCTAAACATAGAATTTCTTAAAATCAATTTTAATACATAAAACTATATTGAATAAGAGGGAAAAAAATTAAAACCTACCAGACCCACATATCACAATGTTTTATAAGAGTAACATTCACATTTTTCCATTGAAAAATTGGCCCGAAGTCCTGATTAAATTCGTGATCAACAATAGGGAAAAAAGCAATGGTCAGAGAAAGGCTGCAATTTTTTCGATATTCCTTACAAATAAGAGACGGAGATTATGAAGGTAGCTTTGATGCAATGAGAGCTTATTGCTTTAGAAATTGGTATATGTTGTATCCATTTTCCAGGTATGAAAAGGACAAAATATTCAAAAGGTTCATCATATGGCTCAGAGAACCAGGAATTTGCCCTGCAATTCAGCAGTTCTATTGGTCGGCCAATTCAACCTCTTCCACCCTTTCATGGTGCAATGTAAGCACCTGAAACCTTCTTAAAGGATGCCACTGGTGACATAAATTGTCCAAAATTGACTTATATGGTGTGATGAGCTTCCTATGGATGTACATCCAATGCTTGAATTTGTAGTTGACACCTAAAGATTAATTTTATGGCCAAGATTAATTTCTGCCATGTCACATAGAAAAGAGTGTGTTGCATGTAAGTGGATGATACAGGAGAGAATCATGTACTGTATATCAAACATGATCTTGATTTTTGTGTTAAAGGTTGTATGCTCTGAAGTGTATGCGGTGAATAAAACCTCTTGTCAATTTTTATATTGTCCAGGTTTGCATCGGCCACCACAGGGTCCTGATCTGGCTGCTTTATATTCTCTGTCTCCTGGTAGTACAGGACAGATCACCCCTACATTAGGCTGGTAAGTGATGCATCACAAAATGTGATCTAAAGATCAGAGCTGTAAGAGAGCCAAGGATGCTCATGGATACACTTCTTGTGTTTGGACTGCCTCGTCCAAAAATAAAGCAACAAAACGTCATGTGCCTCCTGACCAAAATCATCGCTGAAACTTTCAGCACTTCTGTCAATTTAAATTCTTCTTGATTTCATCACTGACCCACAAACTAATCCAGTTCTTTGAAAAGGATTATTGCTTGCGGATTCAGAAGATGACCTGCTGAATAATGCAGGGGAACTGGGCTGTCCTCACATTTATAGGTGGCTATTTTCCAAAATGAATTGATTTCATTAAGGAGAGAGCCATTATAGGAACATCAATATGGATCAAAACTGGCGTCATTATTAAAAAGGATTAATATTTGAGTTTTCTGTTAGATTTGCTGATGTACCATTGGGTGAAACTGTCTCCGTTAATCTGCCTTCGATAGCAGGTAAATTATCGGTTATATTTTCAGTTAACCGTGATCCAGCTGATGATGTAAAGTTATCCATGGTGATGCCAGTAAAATCCAAAAGACTAATGAAATAATGGACTTTGGAAATGTATATGTTTTGTCTGTTTTCCTTCCTTAAAACTCAATTTAAGAAGGTGACGGCACACACAGTATCTTGAAGGATCATGGTGCATCGAGAGCAAGGTCTTTGCTTCTGAATGAATTTGATGAATGGATTCTATCATGATGTTGCCTGAATACCTGAAAAACCCTTGATTTGTCCAAACTGTCTCCAAGCAATAGGGTACACTTGGACCACTATCTAAAGTTATGGCAGCAATGTCTTGGTTCTAAATATCCTTTGCATAATTCATTACAACTAGTTATCAATAACATTCTTGCTTATTCCTTAAATTTAAATTTGACATTTCAGTTTGTATGGAGATCATTATTTTATTGTTGTTATTTTCTTTCGTTATATTTAATATTGTACTGACACAATTGGCTTATTGATTTACCAATTTACAACAATACAACCTATGCATAATAAGCAGGCCTTCTCTGTAAAAGAAATCTCAAAGGTTTCTCGTATCTGTGTGATTTATAAATTCCAACACTTTGGTTATCTGAGTCATTGTCATTATTCTTTGTATTAGCTCCTTTCAGTGAAGTCAGTAATACTACTGAGAGAATGGGATGAGAAAACTATTTTTAAAGCCTTTTTTTCTCTCTGTTACCTAATGCTCTCTCTTCCTCTTGGACTGTGAACAATGCCTAACCAGATGGAGGTGAGCAAGATGCTCCCTAGCTTCTGCCTATGCCACAATATGAATTGCTGCTAAGAAGAGGTTGTAGACTTGCTTGCCGAGTCGATGTGTTTGATTGCAGACGTTTCGTCACCCTGCTTGGTAATGTCATCAGTGCGCCTCCAGTGAAGTGTTGGTGTTCTGTCCCACTTGTCATTTATATGCCTCGGTTTGCTGGGGTGGTTGATATTACTTCCAGTTCTGTTTCTCAGTGGTTTGTATATCGGGTCCAGTTCAATGTGTTTGTTGATGGAGTTCCGGTTGGAATGCCAGGCCTCCAGGAATTCCCTGGCATGTCTCCGTTTTGCTAGTGCTATTGTGGATGTGTTATCCCAGTGGAATTCGTGTCCTTCTTTGTCCGTGTATAGTGAGACAAGTGAGAATTGATTGTGTCTCTTGGGGGCTAGTTGGTGTTCAGTTTTCTTCCAGTTCGGCCTATGTAATGTTTTTTACAGTCCTTGCATGGTATTTTGTATATTATGTTAGTTTTATTGGTTGTGGGTATGAGATCCTTTATGTTCATCAGTAGATGTCGTAGGGTGGTTGTTGGTTTGTGTGCTACCCTGATGCCTTTGGGTCTGAGTGGTCTTGTGGTCATCTCTGGTACGTCTGATGTACAGTGGGGTGACTAGTGTGTCTGGCTGTGTTGTGTCTTCTTGTTGTGGTCAGTCCCTGAGGTAATGGCCGGTTGTGCTTTTTGGGTATCCATTCCTTTTAAAAACTCTGTATAAGTGCTCCTGTTCTGCTTTGT